>CM066198.1:17800000-18489303 GCA_033675215.1 Rhodiola kirilowii
GGAGAAGCCTCCACATGTCATCATTTCCATGGAGGAGCTCTAGCCGCCGGAGGCTTTTGGAGGAGGGTGGTGGTTGTGACAAGTGGAGGGAGGAGAGTGGAGGAGCCACCATGTGAGGAGGAGCTTGTGGAAGCTTGTGGAAGCTTCCCTTGAGTCGCCGGAAAAAGCCAACCGCAATAGTGAACTTGGCCGGTGGTTCTGCCGGAATTCTTGCTGGAGTTGGCCTGGTCTTGGTCGGAGTTTCACCTGGTCGGAGCTTCGCCGGAGGCTCGCCGGAGCTTGGCCGGAATTCTGGCCGGAAAATGAGCCGACGGTCCATGGCATTTGAACAGCTGATTCTCAAAGTTGAAGCAATTCTAAGACTAATGGTCGAGACCGTTTTGTCAGAATTTGGCCGGAACTAGGTCTGGGCCTGATTTGAAGTTCAGCGTGCGCACAGTCTCGGACTGGCTCTCGGCGCGGGCTTGGTTCTTCGGACGGGACTTGGTCTTCTCGGCCAGTGATGAATCTACTCGGGCATTTTGTTTGGAATTTGAGATTCACCAAGTTATTGGGTGTTTTAAACACTTTGGTCGAGCCAGAATTTCCATATTCCAAAGTTTGGTCGATAAATTTGGACTTGGTGCCTATGCGCGCGGGACCTTACTTTGGAATTGGGCCAACTCTCAATCGGCTCGAGCTTGCTTCTTGGTTTCTCGACATTGTCCACCTTATTTGTCATTTGGAATATTTTGGTCGAGGTGGATTCATTAAATAAGGTCGTTTGCTCGAGCGACTTGCTATTGGTCCTTGGTGGCTCGACTGGGGCCTAGGACTCTGCTGGGCGTGGCCAGGTCCTGCTTGGGCCAAAGTGGCCTGATTTGCCTTGTACTCCATTTTTGCCTCTAAGAACTCCTCCTTAGCTTGTATTTTCTCTATGCTCCAAAATGCCCTGTAGAAATATATCGGAACTAACAAGCAAAAGTTAACTAGACAAAGTGTCTAATTTGGTGGGTTTAACTGTGTTTGTGATTCGTATAATTATGGTCCATCAGATCACCCCACACTTTTAGTTGTTCGTCCCGAACAATGCTATTAAAGGGCGTACACACAATTCTAAGTAAAATATGAAAGTGAGACTGTGGGACTAGATTTATCCTAGTTCATGCATTACTACTTATTGCTAAATTAAACTGCGTAAATAAATAGAAGAGACTTAATACTTGTACCTCTGTGCTGAGATGCAAATTATATTGGATGTTTCGGGAGATAGCCCTTTTTAGGCTCCTGGACTGCAACCTCGGGATCGTCTCTTACTATATGGTTTTCTTGTAGCTTTCTCTAGCACGTGATTTGGTTCGGGTTTCACTGGTTTGAGTACTTTGATTTTCTTTTGGCGAGGGACTGCTTTTTGTAGTGAATCGGCTTTTGGCCTTTGATTTGATGCTTTGAGTACTTCACTTTTGTTCGGTTAAAACCTTCACAATTTTGGGCCTTAGGCCTCTTGATTTGCTTCTTCGAGCTTTTCGCCTTTTTGTGGTTTTGCAAGTCCACTTTCTCAAGCCTTTTTTTGGGAGGTCCAATCATCGCCCGCAAGCCTATGGAAATACCTCCAGCTCCTCTCTTTTTTGCCGTTTTCGCGCGGGTCAAGGTGAGGATCGCTCATCTATTTTCTCGGCTACTTTGACTGTCGTTTTCGCGCGGGTCAAGATGAGGGTCGCTCATCTATTTTCTCGGCTACTTTGACCGGAGATAGGACGGTTTGATTCCCGTCCTCGCCTTTTGCATTGCATGGCGGAGATGACTTCAATCTTCACTGAAACCCGAAGTGCAGCCTCTACTGACTTCGAAAACCATATAGTTTGATCTGATCCTTCGATTGCTTGCCAAGCCTCTCTAGGGCATTTCTATCAACTCCACATCCCTAGTTTATCTCAGCACAAAGGGACAAATGAGAAGTTACGTTCTAAGTTTTTAGACAGTTGAATTTTCACAAGGTAAATGCATGAATTTCGATCTATCTTTTTCACATTCTTAAGTTCATACTTTCAAAAAGATATTATTTATTAACTACTATATACAGGTGGTTCTCACCTCACACTTTTGAACGAAGGCATTCTTTTTACGAAATGACTTAATTCAAAAGCCATGCAAGCAGTTGTTATACAAGAAGGAAATGATATTAAGGAAAAGGAAAGACAGAACTCCCTTTAAGGTGTCGAGTGAACGACATGGCTCGAGGCTGGATAATCGAGGGAGTTCGGCTGGGGCCTTGAATTGTTAGCGTAGCCCTGACTGGCTTACTGTTGCACCCAAGTCCGATTTCTGAATAGTCAAATCTTCTATGCACCAAGTGGGTGAGAGCGACTTATTGATAAAAACTAAAAGATAGAAAATAAAATTACAGAAAATAAAATGATAGAAAGTAAGATAGTGTCGGGTTACCTCCCGACCAGTGCACTTGTTTAACGTCGTTGGCTCGACAGTACCTCAATCATGGATCATAAGGTCGGATCCAATGGGTGGGTGAGGTCAAACTTTTTCTCGGCAGCCCTTTTGCTCCGAGAGGGTGAGGTTTCCTTGACCATAGCTGCTGGTCCAATGCGTCATGCTTGCTTGTTACTTCTTCCGGGTTTCCATTCTTTCGGCCCATGCCTTTGTCGCCTCTTCATGTTGGAATAGTTGGCACCTTTGTGAGTTTGGAAATTTGGTTTTGTGCCATTCAATGTAGGCGACATCAGGCATGCGCCTCTGCCAATCTTCTTTATTGCGGCAGTGATGGATGGTTGTCTTGGAACGAGTGAGTTTTCAGGCGGTTTTCCTTGTTGAGTCATGGTGAGTGGAATTGGGGCTTTCTCGGATAGTTCGGCAATGAGGTCCGGGACTTTCTCGGGTGCTTCGAGCGCAAGTACCGGGCCTGGCTTGATTTCTTCGGCCGCTTCAGCAGTGAGGTTCGGGACTTCTGTAGGCTCGGCAGTTAGGACTGTGATTTCCTCGGATGGATTGGTGATAAGGACCGGGTCTGATTGGGGCAGTTCTTCTTTGGTCATTTGCGGGTCCTCATCCTCAGTCGGCTCCTCGGGTTCAGCCGTCCTTTCTTTTGTTCCTGAATCGGTTTCGGCCGTGAATTGGTGCATCGCGGCACTCAATTACTGCATGTCTGCGGCCAATTGCTGGGTGCTAGCTGCCAGCTCCTTTTCTGCCGCCCATAGTTCAGTTTTGGCCCTGATTTGTTGCATCGTGTTGTCCAACTGCTGGATGCTAGATGCCAGCTCCGTTATACCGTCCTCGATTGGCTCGGCCTGATCTTGGCTTGGTCTTGACCTCGCGGCCAAATCGTTTATTAATTCCCAAAGATCATCCTCGGTTAAGTCCCACATTGATCCTCCTGCTGCATTATTTAGCTGGTCCCACTCATGTGGCAACATTCCACAGATAAACTTTGTTTGAAGATTGAAATTGGTGAATCCATGGTGCGGGCAGCTCGTCACAATGGAATCGAAGTACCATAAGTACTCATCCAATGTTTCGTCCCGGGATTGCGTTATTTTGTTGATCTTATCGCGGATTTCAAGTTCGAAGGGTGGTGGGGAAAACTCCGTATTGTTCCAAGGTTCCATTCCGTAGTAGTATGACTTGGTGAATTGCATGATAAAAGAAAAAAGAACAACTATTCCTATGCACAACTCCCCGGCAACGGCGCCAATTTGACAGATGCTTGTCGTCACAGCAAATGTGCAAATAAATTTATAAGTCCGCTACTCGCGACTTAACTACTGGGTAGCAAGTGGTAATTAGGGGTCGAACCCAAGGGAGTCAGTGTGGATTAATTGTTCTTTAATGAAGCTTATGCAGAATTTAATTACGATTGGGGTTGGGTTTGAGTGCGTTTTTAGAACTGAAAGTAAATTACAGCAGTTGATAATGGATTGTAAGGAAAGTATTCGGTTTTAGGGGCCTTGTATTATAATTGTTTATCATCGACCGCTAATGATCATACCAAGTGGTCAAAGATGAATTGAGGCTATTTCTAGCGCAAGACATGATCATGCTAAGTATTCAAAGATGAATCGAGGCTATTTCTAGCGCAAGACTTGCAACACCATTTAAAACACTTGTTCTAAGCAAAACTAATTCCTCCTTTCGAAGTATCTTAGTCGTAAGTGCATCCATCTGGTCCGTCATTTCCGATCAAACCAGATGGTGTTTAAGATGAGTCAAACTTCTCAAATAAGCTTAGCCATTCCAAGCATCCACTTATCAGTACAAGTTTACGAACTCCCATGGTGAGCTTTTCCATTCCAAGCGTCCCCTCAACCATGGACGTTCTGACTTAGTATATGGAACATAGAACAAGTATCGAATACAAAGGTATACTAAGAGTAAAGTCTAAAACATTTATAATACAAGTACGCCCCTTCTACCGAACTACTAGTTTAGCTACTATTCATCACGCTAAACATTATTACTAAGGAAATAAAAGCAGTAAATAAATACAAAGAAATACTTACAACCGTTGAAGCGCCAAGGGAGCTATCCTTTATTTCCAAAGCGAAGAACAATTTTATTGAAAATGAAGAGAGGAGGGTTAAGCCCTCTCTCTCTCTAAAGTGTGTACAAGTATGGGATGAGATACAAATGAGGAGGGGAAGCCTCCTTTTATAGCCATGGGAGGAGACTTGGGAGCCAAGTTTTGAAGAATGGAGGGTGGAGATGGTGGGCATGTGGAGGAGCATCCAAGGGTGGAGGAGGAAGGGGAGGAGATGTGGAGGAGAAGCCTCCACATGTCATCATTTCCATGGAGGAGCTCTAGCCGCCGAAGGCTTTTGGGGGAGGGTGGTGGTTGTGACAAGAGGAGGGAGGAGAGTGGAGGAGCCACCCTGTGAGGAGGAGCTTGTGGAAGCTTGTGGAAGCTTCCCTTGAGTCGCCGGAAAAAGCCAACCGCAATAGTGAACTTGGCCGGTGGTTCTACCGGAATTCTTGCCGGAGTTGGCCTTGTCTTGGTCGGAGTTTCACCTGGTCGGAGCTTCGCCGGAGCTTTGCCGGAATTCTAGCCGGAAAATGGGCCGACGGTCCTTGGCATTTGAACAGCTAATTCTGAAAGTTGAAGCAAGGATGATCGATAGAGCAATCGTCACACAAATCCAAGTATCAAATATTAAAGAACAGTGCAGACTAGAACTCTCGACTATGATGCAAGACTAAATCATTAACCTAACCGTTTTGATTTCTAATGTTTTACAACTTATAGCTCCCCGCTAGGTTGCACTACACGTTGTCCTAGGGTGTCAATCCTAGTGGTATATTACTCGTATCCTAGTTTGCTATCCCCGCTAGGTTGCTAGTAAACTGTGATAATCGGAATCAACAAACTAACCGAAGCTCCCCCGCTAGGGTTCCACTTATGCTAGCACATCAATTCCATAAACGTTGCATAATAATATAACGCAAAACATAAAGATAAATATAGGTTTCAAGTCAAAACATCACAATCTCGAGTTCTAGCCTACACATATGAGTTTAGCTACTCATCGCAATGGAATACATCATCAAGTTGTGTGAATAAAATAGAATGAAAATACTAATGATGAATTCTTCACCAAGCTGCAGCTCAACTCTGACACTTTAATCCGTGTCTCTTTTCTCCTCTGAAATTCGAGGTCTCGTCGCCTCTGGTCGCTTCTGGTCGCTTGGGGTTTCGTCTTTCTTATTCTCCTTTTATACTTCCCGAGATTGAAATTTGGAAATAACGAAATTCGACTGCCAGCTGTCATCCGCGGACGTCTCTTAATTTACGATCCGCGGACGTCTCTTGTATTATGGTAATTATTCAGACGTAAGTGCATTAATTCTTCAGACGTAGGCGGAGGAAATTTGAATGCCAGCTGAATTCTACTTACGTCTCTTGATTTAACGTCCGCGGACGTCTTAACAATTACTGTAATTCTTAAGACGTAAGTGCCCATAATTCTTCAGACGTAAGTGGTCTGCACTGACAAAAATTCCAAAGTGCTTCGACTTCATTTCTTTCCGCGCCAAACATCATCAAAGAGGCTCCTTTTAGCCGGTATTCCTTCCATGGTCTCGGAGTGTACCTGAGAACGAAAACTACAAACAGGTAGTGAAATAATATACAGGTAACACTAAGAGATGGGGTTTTAACATATAAAATAGTCGTACAACTACGACTCATCAGGTAGTCTGCCTTTGTGTCAACAGGTTCGAGCATCGTGTTTTCCATATAAGCGGGCTCCTTGAGCATTGCGTCCATGTCTATCACCTCTACTAGGCTGACGTTCCCTTTTGGATTCTGAATGGTTTGCGAGGGAAGTCACCCTGCGTGGTTTGCGAGCTCCGAGACTGTCGTAGCAAGCTAAGACATCTGCTTTTTCATGTCGGCTATTGCTCCGTTGGTCGTGGCCATATTCTGGTTCACCGTTGCTGCCAGTTCTTTTACTATGTCTTCGAGAGATTTGTTGGAGCAATGATTGCTCGGGCCTGGCTGATTATTGTTTGGTCCTCGCTGCTGGTACAGACCTCGCGCATTCTGTTGATACTGATAATGTGGATGCCGGTAGGGCTGCTGGGTCTGCTGAGGCGTGCCCTATCGTGCTGGCTCTCTCTGGGCCTGATACTGATGATTTGGCCCGGTCTGATGATTGTCGTTCCGCCAAGGCTGTCTATTGGCTCCCTGTCCGTTCCCGACCGAACCATACTATCGGACTGGCCCGGCTTGGTTGCTGTGGCCCTGATAGTCGCCCACTACATTTACTTCGACCTGGTCATCCTCCACTACGGTTGGGCACTTGTCTGTCTTATGGTCTGTGGCGGTGCAGAAACCGCACCGCTTGACCTGGACTGGTTGCCTCCAGATCACATGTTGCATCATGTCCCTGAGCTCCCTGATTTCTGCGGCCATGGTGCTGTTCAAGGGTTCGGCTCTGGACACGTTCCTCCACCGGCTGAATTCTTCTTCCTTGGTGGATTCATCTTGGAACCGCTCGCTCTCGGCCACTGCCATTATCTTTCGTCGGACTCTGGCTGGGGACAGGTCCATAAGGTTGCCTCCAGCTGAGGCGTCTAAGAGCTTCCTGTCGAGCCTGCAAAGACCGTCTAGCATATATTCCACTAGTAGCTTCTCAGGAAGCCCGAGGTTGCAGCAGCTCTTCTCTAAGGCAGTGAATTTCTCCACGTACTCGTACATGGTCTCGTTGGGTCCTTGCCTGAGCTCTTGTAACTGTCTTCGGACCTGCATGGCCCAGCCTGCTGGATAGTACTTGGTGAGGAACGCCCTCTGCATTTCTTTCCATGTGTAGATACTATCTGAGGGTAAGGACAAGAACCAGTCAGTAGCGGAGTCAGGGAGTGAAAAATAAAATGCTTTAAGTTTAAAATCATCCACTCCGGCTCCGTAGGGCCTAAGATTATGGCAGCTGCCATGGTAACGCTTTAAGTGTCCTGTGGCTGACTCCCCCTTCTCTCCTGAGAACTTGGGCAGATGGTGGAGGACCGAGGTGTTGATGGTGATGGCTTCGAGTTCTGGTCCTTCATAAATGCACCATGACTGGTCTTTGAAGTCGGGGACCGAGAGCTCTCCCATGGATGGTTCTTCATCGTGATAGTATGCTTCCTCATCCTCGTACACCGGCTGTCTGGGTCGTCTGATCGGATGTCGGACCTGGACCTGATGCTGAACTGGGTGTTGCGGTCGGGCCTGGACCTGCTGTCGGATAGGTGCTCGCTGTTGGACTTGTTGCTGGACCTGTGCTGGTGGTTAGATGGGTTGTCTGGCCGGGAACTGCTGTCCGGCCGGTCCTCCTCCTTGTTGTACTCCGGCCGCTCCTTGGCCCTGTCGGGCTGCTTCTCGGTTGGCTCGGTTTCGGTCCCTGAACAACCTCTTCGGGTCCTCATAGACTATGGGTGGTGCTTCAGCATTGTTGTTGTTGTCGACTACTGGTGGGTTTTTGTCAAAGTTCTCTAGCTCGAACTGTTCTTCCTCTTCGTCATAATATCTACTACCTGCGCGAGACATGGCACAAGAGTAGCAAAACGCAAACTAGCTAATAAAGGATTCCCAGGAGATTGGAGGAGTCACAAATGGTCTCACTTAAAACCCAATCTCCTTAGACTCGTAAGTATTGGTGACAGCCTCCTTTAAAAGCTAGGAAATAGAAATAAAATGAAATAAAGGCAAAAACCGAAAAAGGAAAGAACAAATTTCACCGTGCGTAGCTCCTCGGCAACGGCGCCAAAATTTGGCAGGTCGTCGTCGGTACCTGCAAATCTAAATTTATAATGTCCACTTACTCTTGGCTTAGTATAGCTGTAAGTAAGGGGTTGAACCGTAGAGAGCTAGATGGTTACTACTTTGTTCTGTAAGAAAGGAAGGGAAACGATTTGGTGTGAGTAAACAGTTTTAGGAAACAAGTGCGAATAAGGAAATAAAGTGAGTGAAATAATCAGAGAGAAATATTCAGGCTAGGGTTTCTTAATTGTGACTTGGTTTATCCTTGATTTCTAAGTATTTTATCTTGCTTTCTTAAGTGTGGTTACTCCGGATCAGGTTATAACCTAAGGTAGGACCGTTAAATCACTACGCCACAATCTACTCCTGGTCAGGTTATAGACTTCTAGTTCTAGAAAACCCTAATACTCCTGGTCTGGTTATATTCGGTTCTAGTGCATCTACTTATTCTAACGGGTCAGTATCAAATAAGCAGGATAAAGAGGGCAAGCATCACTAGGTTAAGTTGTACCCTTTCGGATCTCCCCTTAACCTAGCAATTGGAACTGATATAAAGTGCACAAGAACAAGTAGAATGCAAGAACAATATTTATGTACGGAATCTCAAAACGTTCATCACAATTGTTCAAAAACCCTAGCCCGAATAACGGGTTTAATTACACGTAGTCATCAGAACAATGCCGAAATAATAAATAAGAACGAATGAACTTCACTAGAGCCGAAAGGGATGGATGACGGGGCCGTGAGGGCTGAGTCGTGGTGGTGCAAGGCGGTGCAAGGGGCGGAGCAAGGGTGTGTACCGAGATAGCTAGGCGTGCGCCGAGCCAATGAGCCGAGATGAGTGAATTGAGAGATGAGCTCTCGATTCTGTGATGAGGGATGATTTGAATGGCTGAGTTGCTCCTCTATTTATAGAATTGAGTGAGGCACGAAATCCCTCTTGGACTAGGTCAAATCGGTGGCCCAAAAGACAAATTAGGAAGGGTTTCCAAATCTGACTTTGCTTGATCTCTAAGTTAACTTCTTGTGCAAGTCTTCCAGAGTCTTCCAGGGACTTCCAGAACCTTCCATGAGCTTCTAAACCACCAAAGACGAAATTGGGAAATTTCCCGAAATCACTATTCATGACCCGAACTGTTCACCCCGGACTGTTCACCGGACACTGTTCATGCCGGAATCACTGTTCATCCCGGACACTTTTCATGAGTCGAAAAATACTGTTCACGACGCTCCTCTGGCTTCATTCTTCAACTGCGATGCTTCTAGCATGAAAATACCGTCTTTTAAGCGCGTTTCCTCCTAGAGCTTCCAAATCACCTGAGATGCAAAACAACACTAAAAGTAACTGTTTGCATAATAAAGTTCTGGAATCGGTGGGATTTGATGACTCGATGAGTCGTATAAATACGGCTCATCAACCTTTCAGTACCAAAAACCAAAAATAACCCACCAACTGCTTTATTTAATCCCCCCTTTTCGAAAGAACAACTATTCACCTAATTCCCTTGGGTTCGACCCGTACTTACCACTTACTACCAAAAATAGTTAAGTCGCGAGTATCGGAGATATAAATTTATTTTGCACAGAGAACATCGCACCTTAACGACAGTGCGGTGGGCTCCGTCAAAGGCCACAGTAGTGGAACTTATAAATGTAAATTTTGCAGCGTTCAACGGCGCGCTGTCACAAGTCTATCTGACCTCCGTGTAATTTTGATGCCTTAAATTACATCGGCCAACCTCAAAGCTTTGATATCAAACTTAGAGTTTAATAAGAACTTGGTGGACTTTTTCATATTCTCATTGCCTCATTAAAATGAAGACACAAAGTCCGTATTCATTTGTTCTCAACGTACACACATTTGTCACACTTGTTAATCTTTAAGCCATTTGACTTCATTACGTTGTCAAATTTCAAATGCCACTACTTTTGCACTTGCTTTAGACGATAGAGAACTTCACTTTTTTGCTCTAGCCCAGCAACAACAGAACCTGTATGTTGTTCGATGTAAATCTCTTCCTCAAGTTCTCCATTGAGGAAGGTTGTCTTTACATCCATCAGGTGAATTTCAAGATTGCACAAAGCAGCAATAACTACTACCATCCATGATATCATTCTCGTCACTAGAGAATAAGTGTCGAAGTAGTATATACCTTTATTTTATGTATAAACTTTTATTATAAGTCTCGTCATGTATTTTGCTGCAGATCCATCAACATTCATCTTCCTCTTGAAGATCCACTTCGAGCCAAGTGATTTACTTCCACGAGGAGATCAAACAACACTCAAGTGTGGTTTTGAAGGATGAAGTCTATCTCACTCCTTCTGTCTTCTTTTCATTAGGGACCCTCCATAGAAAACCTCTTTACATGTTTGAGGTTCTGAATCAAGAATGTAGGTAAGAAAAATCATGTTTAAACATTTCTCTTTCCTACATTGCTTACTTCGTCTCGATTTTTCCTAGTCGATTTCATGTTCAGTTTCTTCCTCATTCTCTTAGGATCATGGGCCATTACCTTAATTAGGCACCCCCACATTCACAAGTTGATGTTCCCTTGAGTGGCATGTATTTGGCAAAACCTAGTTAGACAGTTCGAGCAGGAGTTCAGGGGGAGTTTGAACATATCCTAGCACTCATGAACAGCGTGGAAAAGATGCAAGGATATTTCCTCGGAAGGATATTGGACAGCGAAGATATCATCAAGTTAAAGTCGGCCAGCGACTTATTCGAACATGAGATATTCATCATTGAAGGCGGCGTAGCTTACTTGGGCAAGAAGACTTCGTATATTCTTCTAACCGATTTGAGAAAGATATACATCAAATATCTAGGAATATTTCCTAAATATTTGATGGGATTATCTTGTGTAGATTAGGGTTTCGTCCAAGCATATAAATACAATGCTAGGGCGTCCTTATTCTGTATCGCTTTCAAAGATCAAATATACACGACCAAACCTTATCGATTGGAGAAGAAGAAAGCGATGGCCGTTTGTGTTCCCTCACTGGAAACTCATCGGTGCAAGAGCAGTCTCATCACGTGCAACTCAGACTGCCTGGAAGCGATCAAACTGCCGCACACAACAAAGGTGAACAAACTTTCGACAGAGAGCATCCGAGCTTCAAGAGAAGATCGAGAACGTTTGGACTGCAGATTCGGACGAAGGGGATTGAGGTTAACTGCTGTAAACCTCGGTTGCAAATCTGAGAGACGCAGTGTTAGAGGCTAGAGAATTACAAGGTGTAAGTGTAAGTCCACGTATAAGCTCTAACTCGTAATAAAGATTTGTTGTCCCTTCTAGGGTGAGGGAAACCCCCCAGATTAGGCGTGGCCGAACTGGGTTATTATTCTGTGCGTGCTCCTATTGTTTGTTCTGTCTGCTGAACTGTTGTGAAAGGAGTTCAAGGTTTGTCTCAACTGTACCTTGAACACAAGCTTGAACAGGGGATATAATTTCAATTGGTATCAGAGCAAACACTCGACACACTGAGTGGGATCCTGAACTGTTCAAGATGACTCTGAAGGAAGGTTAAAGCATCACCAGACCCCTGTTACTTGAAGGAACAAACTATGCCACCTGGAAGCCCGTGATGAGATCCTTTCTGAAATCGGTAGACGAAAAGGCATGGAAGGCTGTCCGGAAAGGTTGGACTGAACCTATGATGAACAATCTCACTAGAGAACCGATTCCGAAACCAGAAGCACTGTGGACAGAAGAGGAGGACAAAGCATCTATGGGAAACTCAAATGCTATGAACGCAATTTTTTCCGTGGTAGATGAAAACGTCATGAAGCTAATCATCAATTGTGAAGTGGCCAAGGAAGCATGGGACATCCTCCAAACAGCCTTTGAAGGCACAGACAAAGTTCACAACTCTCGCATGCAGGCTGTTACAACCATGTTTGTAGAGATGAAGATGAAGGAAAGTGAAACCATCACTGAGTACAACACCAGAGTGTTGGAACTGGCTAACGAGGCTTCTGCTCTAGGGAAACCCGTCGATGAAGAAAGATTGGCTAGTAAAGTCTTAAGATCACTCCCTCCGAGATTTGCGATGAAGGTCACGGCCATAGAGGAAATGCACGACATCACCAAACTAAAGCTGGACGAGCTGATGGGGTCTCTCAGAACCTACGAGATCAATCATGATTTTCAACCCGGAGAAGTGATGGGAATTGCCCTAAAAACAGACATGTCTGAAGACAAACTGGACGGTGGCTGCACTACTGAACAACTAGCTATGATGGCTCAGAATTTTGGCAGAATGGTACGGAAAATCAACAGACGTGGACCAGAACAAGGTCAGCCTTCATCAAATAACTTCCGAAATTGGAAAATCGGCAGGTCATGGTCCAGAGACATGAGACAAGACCCTTCTGACAAAGGAAAGGAAGAAATTCAGTGCCATGAATGCAAGGGTTTTGGTCATATTGCTTCACAATGTGCAAATACTCTCATGAAGAAGAAGGCAATGGTCGCTAGCTTCAGCGACAGTGAGTCAGACGAAGAAAAAGGAGGAGGTGAAACCACCAACTTTGTGGCTTTCGTCACAACTCTGGGTGAATGCAGTAACACCAGTGAACCAGTTCCATCTCAGGTGGAACTCCCAGCTGAAGACCTCTCAGATAGTGACGATGAAGAACTCACGCAGGAGTCCATAGCTGAGACATATAAAGATCTGTACGAGAAATGGCTGCTACTGATCAAGGTCAACAAGAAGCTGAATGACACCGTCGCAAGCGTCACTATAGAAAAGGACAATGTCTGGAAGGAGGTCGAGATACTGCTTACACAGAAGGTGGAACTCGAAGGCACAGTAGACTCACTGAACACTCAACTGGCTGAGATGAAGCAGGAAAGATTGTGTCTTCTTGCTCAGAAAATAGACCTCCTGGGTACTGTCTCTTCACTAAAAGTCGACATGGAGAGGGATCGTGACACTCATCCTGTAGGCATGGCGGGTCTAAGAAAAACCATCACAGATCTGAAACGCAAGGAGGTGTTCCAACTAAGGAGGATAGAACAGCTGGAACTTCAGCTAGAATCTGAGAAGATGGATCATTCAGACACTGAGAAGGAGCTCAATCACCTCAAATAGTCGGTAAGAATTCTAAACTCTGGCACTAACGACTTAAATGAGATTCTCAGATCTCAGAGGATGGAGTCTGGACATCGAGGCCTGGGGTTTACGAAAGAAGGTTCTTCAAAAGGCTCTACCGTTGTTAAAGCTCAACAAGTGTCGAAACAGCTGCCTGAATAACTGGTGAGACAGTCCAAAGGAAAGAACCTAGCTGATCACAGGAAGACTCATAGCACACCAAGCGGTAAAAAGTCTCGTGGAACACCCGTCCAACGCCGTGATTTCTCACCAGTGAAGCAACAGGGAGAGTGGCGCACTTGCTGGTACTGTCACCAGATGGGACACATCAAACTGCAGTGTCGCCTGTTTCTTACTGAATGGCGGGCTTACCAACGTCAGACCGTGCCTCGACAAAAACAAGTCTGGGTTCCAAAAGGAGACCAAACCGTTTGCATGGTGGCCTGCTGCTCCACTAGCTATACAATGGAAGACAGTTTGTACTTCGACAGCGGATGCTCCGCCCACATGACAGGTAACTCTCAATACCTTACCCATATTAGACCTGTTGAACAGATGTGGTTTGTCACCTTCGGGGATGGTGGAAAGGGTCAGGTGATCGGCTGTGGGACATTGATGGTTCCGGATCTCCCTGCACTGAAGAACACCCTCCTTGTCGAAGGACTGACAAGGAATCTTTTTAGCATCAGTCAATTGTGCGACGATGGACATTATGTGTCATTCTCTAGCTACTCCTGCCTCGTCCTAGACAAGAATGGCGGTACACTGATGAAAGGAAGAAGGGATGCCAACAACTGCTACACCATTGGGATGGGTCTGATGGGACCAATGGATGATGAGAACTATGGCAAGCAACAGGTTGCCCTTGCCTGTGTGAACGCCAAACATCGATTTCTGCGAGGGGGAGTGGATAAGACCTTGCACACAAGGTCTGATTGGAGTTGCGCACAAATCTATGTTGACAACTGTCCCAGGAAATTGTTGAATCAAAAGGTGTCACAGTTACAGAAGGAGTTCGCACTATGCCCACAGAAATATGCCTACAACCGAACAAGAAAATATGAATATGGAGGGCGCCCAAAGATGATAACTCTGAGGCATACCAAGATGAGGCATACCAAGACCTTCGTCAACTCCCATTCACGGCGTGAAACACCCAGATCCTCAGTGGGTCTATGTGGTGTCAATCACTGAATGCATCCAACGGTGGTCAGTCAAAGTCGAGACTCCAGCTAAACAATTGGACTGACCGCCTAACGCAAGAGAGCTGGAACAAAAGGCACAGCGCGTGAAGATCAATATTGTTTGAATATTCTCAAAGATTTTTTATGCCGTTATTTGAAACGGGAGTTGATAGATTTGGGAAGTTGAAAAGGTAGCAGTTTTTTTTTGAAACATAGTTCAGTTGTTCTCTCTCTCGTCCAAACCCTAGAACGGCAACAAGCAATTTCTCTCAACCGCTCATCCTCTCAACAAAAATGGTGAACACCAGGAAGTCATCTAAATCCGGCGTCAATTCGGCTGAGAAGAAGAGAGAAAGCATGCAGTCCTCGAAGGCACTGGCGGCGAAACCCCGTGTTCCGAAATCAAAAGTACCGAAGGTGAAAAAGGCATCACCTTTACACTCCAATACTGAATCTTTGGGCGTTGCAAAGAAGACTGGCGAAGGAACTACCGTTGAAATCCCTCAGTCTGACGTGGTGGATACGTCTAAATCAAATGATGCTGTTTCGACACAAGTTCCTTCCCAATCTGAGGTATTCCCTAAATCTCAGACTGTCCCTACCGCAAATATTTCTGCTGTTGAAAATATTGTGTTGGACGAAGTTACGAATGTGGGGTCTGAAAGGGGTGGTGAAGCCAGTAGGGCTGTTGTTGATGGTAAAACCAGTAGGGCTGATGGTGGTAAAGATGGTACTGAGTCCATGAAAGAAGGTGAGCCCAGTACTTCCGTGTCTAAAGGTGCTGGTGGATCAGGAGTATGGAGGGAGAAAATCCATGCGTCTAGGTATGTTCGTCCGGGAGGCGTACAAAGAAATAAGGGGACTCGCCGAGTGGTTTCTCCAAGACAATGTCTGGCCAAGATCAGTTCAATCAGAGGGAAGCTCATTGGTATGTCTGATGAGGAGACAGAGAAGTGTCTTGATTCCTCAAGAAAGAGGAAGTTAGTGATTAATGAGGCATCTGACGATGGGTCTGATGAGAAGCTTGGAGTTTCAGAAGGTGAACAAATCAGGAAGCAAGATGAGTCCATGATCAAGAAGGTTCATCCATCAGAGAAGGAAGACGGGTTGAAGGAAGCCACAGTAGGAGAATCTGATCCTACAGAAAAGGATGAAGAGCTGGAAAGAATGTTCCAAGACATTGATGATGTCATGAAAGATTTGGAAAAAGAAAAGGATCTGGTAGTGGAAAGTTCAGAAACCTCATTTCGTGCGCAGGGTGTTGGGGTAGAAGTGTTTGTTACAATGAAAGAGGCAAGTGTTCAGACTGAAGTTGAGTCAGTTAGTGTTCCAGTGGCAATTGATGTTGAGGAAACAGTGGCCGTCCCAGTTATTGCTCTAGGTGTGCAGGAAGATGGTGCATCCGTTCGTGAGGATGTTACTGAGCCAGTTGTAAAGAAGAATACTCTCTCCGATGATGACTAAGACCTTGTTCCAATTATCAATCTCAAAAAGACAAAGAAGGACAGGGTAAAGAAGAAGGTGGCCTTTCATAAACCTATCAAGGGGTCAGCTCAGGATGGTGTAGAGGAGGGCATCGCGGTAGGGGGAGCTGTGTCATCTAAGAAGAGGAAGCGTGAAAATCCGATTCCTGTTTCAGAGGATGTTGGGAGATGCGAAGTCCCATCCCGTGAGGCTGATACTGTTCCAGTGGGTATCGTCAAGAAAGGAGTGTGGTTTGTTAATAGAGATGATGCGAAGAAGTGGTCTTGTGTGGTGAAGAGAAAGATCATCCCTGAGAGGGTGCTAGAGGAGTCTCGGTACAAGGGAAACGAAGTCATCGAGGTTCTTAAAGAGTCTGATCTGTTTTGGACGTTGGACAGATGCAAACCCTTCAATGAACAGTTGGTTCGGGAGGCCATAGCAAACCTACCCCCACGGTTTGGGATTGCCGGAGAAGCAGATTATGGGGTCTTCCACGTTAGAGGAAGAAGGATCAAGATTGATCCTGAGCTGATCAATGTATACTTCTCCATGGACGACCCAGCTGTAGATGAAGAGGAATCAAGCCTTGAGAAGATAGTGAGCACCATCATTGCAGGCTCTGTTCGGTGGAGGCCTGAGTCAGTTGTGCATACAGTAGATCTTTCTACGTTCCATTCTACGCTATTTTTCATTGCTGTCTTCAACTGGAGGCCTTCTACCCACCGATCTACTGTCAACCGGGATATGGCTCAACTTCTTTATCAGATAGGGAATAAGCTGAAATTCAACCTGGGCAGAGTGATGTTCAAATAGATCGCTGATCATGCTACTTCGACGAGAACTCTACACCAGATCTGTTTCCCGTCCCTGATATATGAGTTGATAATCCATCAAGCTCCAGATTTGAAGGCCTCGACTGACCACCTCTCAACGGCGCCCAGCAAGTTCATCGTTGACCACAAGCTGTTTAAAGGGCGTCACGTGAACAATCTCAAGGAGGGGAACCAGAAAGGACAAGATGTTGCGGAGTCAAGTCGAGGGGGAGCCAGGATGGGCCGGGGTGAGCGGAGTAAGCTTCTCAAGGACCTTGAGTGTCATCATTGAAGTAGACAAGGAGCAACGCAGGCGCATCAACAAGCTCGTTCATGCCCTCAGCTACCCAAGTGACGATAAATCTGATGATACAGATTCTGAGGAGGCCACTGATGATGAGTCGTCTGTATGAAGGTCCCCTGAAAAACTATCTCTCTGAACTTAGTTTTTTTAAAACTGTCGTTATTTGTGCTTGTTCTGGCACTCTTATGATTGGTTGTTTGAACTAGATTGGACCCCTTGCCAGTTTGTGGCAAAAAGGGGGAGTATGTCGAGTGGTGACAATTTTTTTGTTCCCTCAAGGTTGTCTAAAGTCTTGATAGTTAGATAGATCTAGTTATCTAGTAGATTTGGTTTTGCCAAAATGCCAAGGGGGAGATTGATGTTCCCTTGAGTGGCATGTATTTGGCAAAACCTAGTTAGACTTTTCGAGCAGGAGTTCAGGGGGAGTTTGAACATATCCTAGCACTCATGAACAGCGTGGAACAGATGCAAGGATATTTCCCGGAAGGATATTGGACAGCGAAGATATCGTCAAGTTAAAGTCGGCCAGCGACTTCTTCGAACATGATATATTCGAATGAATATCTACATTGAAGGCGGCATAGCTTACTTGGGCAAGAAGACTTCGTATATTCTTCCAACCGATTTGAGAAAGATATACATCAAATATCTAGGAATATTTCCTAAATATTTGATGGGATTATCTTGTGCAGATTAGGGTTTCGTCCAAGCATATAAATACAATGCTAGGGCATCCTTATTCTGTATCGCTTTCAAAGATCAAATATACACGACCAAACCTTATCGATTGGAGAAGAAGAAAGTGACGACCGTTTGTGTTCCCCCACTGGAAACTCATCGGTGCAAGAGCAGTCTCATCACGTGCAACTCAGACTGCCTGGAAGCGATCAAACTTCCGCACACAACAAAGGTGAACAAGCTTTCGACAGAGAGCATCCGAGCTTTAAGAGAAGATCGAGAACGTTCGAACTATAGGTTCGGACGAAGGAGATCGAGGTTAACTGCTGTAAACCTCGGTAGTAAATCTGAGAGACGCAGTGTTAGAGGCTAGGCAATTACAAGGTGTAAGTGTAAGTCCACATATAAGCTCTAACTCGTAATAAAGATTTGTTGTCCCTTCTAGGGTGTAGGAAACCCCCCAGAGTAGGCGTGACCGAACTGGGTTATCATTCTGTGTGTGCTCCTATTGTTTGTTCTGTCTGCTGAACTGTTATGAAAGAAGTTCAAGGTTTGTCTCAACTGTACCTTGAACACAAGCTTGAACAGGAGATATAATTTCACAAGTATTTAAAGGAAATCATCACTCCCTTAAATTGCTCATAAGGAGACTTATTCCCCTTGCGAGGCATCTTATTTAAAAGATAATTTGCTAATAATATAGCCTCCCCCCCACATTCTTTGGGATAACCCGGAACTTACTAACATCACATTCATCATCTCTTTCAAAATGTAATTTTCCATTTGAAAACACAGCTCGCCTAAAGGAAGTACGATGGAGTGATCAGTTTCACCTCCATGATCACCTTTCTTAACTCATCAAGTTGCGTACAACCTCTGAAGTTGGTGTTCAACTCCACATGATAATTTTCTTCAATTGTCACAACTTTGCTATTAAGAAAATATTTGTAACAAAATTTTGTACTATCTTGAATGATAGTCACAAAGGTTGTTTGAGTTACTGACTTCCAAAAACTTTCTCGCTTCTCTCTTCTTGTTCCCACAGCCTCCACCCACTGCCGCCCCTTCCTTCTTCCTCCATCTTCTATTGCGGGTCAATCTGGCTAGATTCACGTCCCTTCCGCTCATATATTCAAGCTCATGTCAAGCTTGTTGAGTTTGGGGAGTGGTCGAAATCATATATGGACCTCTGGGAGTTGTGGAGTTATAGGAGAGCTTGCGGCGAGGTGATGGCAATGGGTGGTGGTTGGGCGGGATAGAGGGGGACAGTGGAGTGGTCATTTTGTGTGTATATATTTGTTTTTACTTGTTCCTTTCTATGTTGCTCTTTTTCTTTAAGCGGAGCCGCTTACGAGAGTTTATTGTGTTACTTTCCATCCTGCTCTTCACCTCTTCTAGGGTGTTCTTCTTCGTGCACGATCTTGCCGGAGGAGGAAGAGACGAATTAACGCAGTGGCATAATTGGCCCTCAGCTGTCTACGTCACCTGGCGGGTGTGGATATCATGTATTTCAAGTTGGAATATAGGCTCACCTCTCCGAGTGTCTGATATAGCAGCGTTGTATAGCTTTTTGGGGCCTTTTTGGGTGTTTGTTCACTGATGGGTGCACTAGGTCTTGCAAGTTACTTTTAGTCCAAGGTGGTACGTTAACTTCCATAGGCATGAGGCAAAGTGGGGCAGCCGACTGCTCCAAGCTAGATGGTTTTCCCTAGTTTTTGAAGTCCTCTTTATGCCTTCTTTAGAGCTGGCGTGCTTTACTTGACAGGAAGTAGTTGAACTGCAAAACACAGGTGTAGCAGCATCAAGAAATGAAGGCTTGCGCTTATGTGAAGACTGTAAAAGAATCACTTTCTCTGTTAGGGCCTAGCAGGCTTGGAGGCTTCTACATGAAGCAGCTGGGGAGATTTGTATTGAGTCTTTTCTGTGTATTTTGTTGTTGTTGGTTGTCTTATTTTTTACTTTGTTGAATATGTTGTGATGTTGTATTGGTCAGGTTTCTTTTAGTGTTGTTTCGGTGTTAATTTTAGTAAAATAGAGGTTCTCGAGTCGTGTTGATTGGTTTTGACTCCTGGTTGGTACCTGGGTCTTTGTATAGATGTGTTGGTCCCTCCCCAGGGTGTTTTGTTGTTAGTCGCTTTGTCGTTTCCATCAACAACAAAAAAATGAATGAAAGTCACAAAATACTTGTTAGCACCCCATATTTCAAATCACATAGCACACTATGGATTAGCTTAATGGGTTCCACATCTCCTTCAAATACTATGAAAGGATTAAATTTGCGTCAATGCAAATTTACACTTGTGCTCTTAAAATGACATTTGGATACACAATCCAATTTTGTCTAGCACTAATGTAGGCACTCATGCCACTCAACCATTTGGAATCATACACGCAGGTATATTCCTGGAACTTGACTCGCAAATGTGTTCCTAGTCGTAGCTAACAGTAAGATGGTGTAACACCTTATTACAGCAAGTGTTTCCCCCACAATGGGAGGTCACTCCAAGTTTATGTTTGAGTTCTGCACGTTTGATTAGATGAAATCTAGCTTGAGCCAACTTGATCTCATCCCGTCATGCAATATAAGCCAAGTTAAATAGGGTTAGATTGCACTAAATCAATAAGATCACATCAATCTTCATTAGATATGAAATTCAATAAAATGGCTCAGAAATCAAATCAGATTCAATATCATAAACTGAATCATGATTAATTTTTAAATGTAATATGATTTCATCAAACCTGAGTGAACTAAAACGGTTCCTTTCGATTGACCAAGCCAATCCACCAGCTTAAGCTACTAGTCTCAAGCTTCCAGAATTATCTGAATCAATCATAAATCTAATTTAGTAATTGCAAATGAGCAAATCAAATGAATTAATAAGTGATTGCACCAATTTCGATTGATCCTCTTTCAGCCGAATGAGTTTCAATTAAATCAGGTCCCATTGTTGATTAACTGATCCAGGCCAATCCAAATCAAACTGAACCAGTCAGCCCCCAATGCGATTCATTGTCCATTGGAAACCCTAGCTTTGATTTCTCTCCTATACAGCGTCGAACTTGACTCCATCCATTACGGTTTGCAATTACGTTTCAACTTAATTGAATATGTATTGCATATTTCACTACACCAGATGGACACTTATGTAACATTGTTTGTGTCAGTGACATAAGGATTAGTCGCGTAAGTGTCCTAGTGTGACTGAGAATAACAGTGAAGTCACATAAAGATCCTTATGCGACTATACTTATGTGACTGACCAATGTTACTCACATAAGTACACTTATGTCACAGGCACTTACGTGACTGACAGAAGTCAGCGACATAGGTGTCCTTATGTGACTGATCCTTAAGTCACTAACACTTAGTCAGCCGTGTAAGTAATCTTTTGTGACATGGATCATTAGCTAGTCGCACAAGGAGTTTAATGAAAATGCCACGTCATGTTACCGAATTTGAAATCGTTGACTACTTTCATTTGACCAACATACGTTTGCATTCAAGTTGGCAGGTACACCCACAATTTCTGTTACGCATTGGAATATTATGCAAGTTAAGGGATCTAATTGTATTGTCAAGTAATGTTCTAGTATAAGAATCGTAATCGGGCATGAGAAACACAACAAATGAATTAATCAAAATACCCCTTCTAGCTTCTTCTCTCCCTTTCTTATCTAAACCCTAATCTTCTCCTTCTCATTCCCCATTCATCACTGCTACTATCACGTTGCGATATTTTGTATCACATCATTGGTGCTTTCACTGAGAGTGCTCATCCATGGCAATCTATTACGATCCGTATTACTACTCAAACTTTCAATCGCAATCTGAAGTTTCACTGAGAACGATGGAGATTCTTGCTGCGTCCAAGGCCAGGTCTGAGAAATTTGATAAGGAATTTGAGCGGAGGTTGAGCGTGATCGATGATAAGCTACGTCGTCTACAAACAGCAACTCGGCGAGTTGTTACCACGCCGTCTGCAGATCTGCAAGCTCTTACCGCCCAGCAACAAGCGTATGCCCTGCAACAAGCTGACGACCACGCAAAACGTGAAGCCCGCTTCAACCGTCTAATGGACATGATGGATGTTATTGACAGATGCTTGTCGTCACAGCAAATGTGCAAATAAATTTATAAGTCCGCTACTCGCGACTTAACTACTGGGTAGCAAGTGGTAATTAGGGGTCGAACCCAAGGGAGTCAGTGTGGATTAATTGTTCTTTAATGAAGCTTATGCAGAATTTAATTACGATTGGGGTTGGGTTTGAGTGCGTTTTTAGAACTGAAAGTAAATTACAGCAGTTGATAATGGATTGTAAGGAAAGTATTCGATTTTAGGGGCCTTGTATTATAATTGTTTATCATCGACCGCTAATGATCATACCAAGTGGTCAAAGATGAATTGAGGCTATTTCTAGCGCAAGACATGATCATGCTAAGTATTCAAAGATGAATCGAGGCTATTTCTAGCGCAAGACTTGCAACACCATTTAAAACACTTGTTCTAAGCAAAACTAATTCCTCCTTTCGAAGTATCTTAGTCGTAAGTGCATCCATCTGGTCCGTCATTTCCAATCAAACCAGATGGTGTTTAAGATGAGTCAAACTTCTCAAATAAGCTTAGCCATTCCAAGCATCCACTTATCAGTACAAGTTTACGAACCCCCATGGTGAGCTTTGCCATTCCAAGCGTCCCCTCAACCATGGACGTTCTGACTTAGTATATGGCACATAGAACAAGTATCGAATACAAAGGTATACTAAGAGTAAAGTCTAAAACATTTATAATACAAGTGCGCCCCTTCTACCGAACTACTAGTTTAGCTACTATTCATCGCGCTAAACATTATTACTAAGGAAATAAAAGCAGTAAATAAATACAAAGAAATACTTACAACCGTTGAAGCGCCAAGGGAGCTATCCTTTATTTCCAAAGCGAAGAACAATTTTATTGAAAATGAAGAGAGGAGGGTTAAGCCCTCTCTCTCTCTAAAGTGTGTACACGTATGGGATGAGATACAAATGAGGAGGGGAAGCCTCCTTTTATAGCCATGGGAGGAGACTTGGGAGCCAAGTTTTGGAGAATGGAGGGTGGAGATGGTGGGCATGTGGAGGAGCATCCAAGGGTGGAGGAGGAAGGGGAGGAGATGTGGAGGAGAAGCCTCCACATGTCATCATTTCCATGGAGGAGCTCTAGCCGCCGGAGGCTTTTGGAGGAGGGTGGTGGTTTTGACAAGTGGAGGGAGGAGAGTGGAGGAGCCACCATGTGAGGAGGTGCTTGTGGAAGCTTCCCTTGAGTCGCCGGAAAAAGCCAACCGCAATAGTGAACTTGGCCGGTGGTTCTGCCGGAATTCTTGCTGGAGTTGGCCTGGTCTTGGTCGGAGTTTCACCTGGTCGGAGCTTGGCCGGAGGCTCGCCGGAGCTTGGCCGGAATTCTGGCCGGAAAATGAGCCGACGGTCCTTGGCATTTGAACAGCTGATTCTAAAATTTGAAGCAATTCTAAGACTAATGGTCGAGACCGTTTTGTCAGAATTTGGCCGGAACTAGGTCTGGGCCTGATTTGAAGTTCAGCGTGCGCACAGTCTCGGACTGGCTCTCGGCGCGGGCTTGGTTCTTCGGACGGGACTTGGTCTTCTTGGCCACTGATGAATCTACTCGGGCATTTTGTTTGGAATTTGAGATTCACCGAGTTATCGGGTGTTTTAAACACTTTGGTCGAGCCAGAATTTCCATATTCCAAAGTTTGGTCGATAAATTTGGACTTGGTGCCTATGCGCGCGGGACCTTGCTTTGGAATTGGGCCAACTCTCAATCGGCTCGAGCTTGCTTCTTGGTTTCTCGACATTGTCCACCTTATTTGTCATTTGGAATATTTTGGTCGAGGTGGATTCATTAAATAAGGTCGTTTGCTCGAGCGACTTGCTATTGGTCCTTGGTGGCTCGACTGGGGCCTAGGACTCTGCTGGGCGTGGCCAGGTCCTGCTTGGGCCAAAGTGGCCTGATTTGCCTTGTACTCCATTTTTGCCTCTAAGAACTCCTCCTTAGCTTGTATTTTCTCTATGCTCCAAAATGCCCTGTAGAAATATATCAGAACTAACAAGCAAAAGTTAACTAGACAAAGTGTCTAATTTGGTGGGTTTAACTGTGTTTATGATTCGTATAATTATGGTCCATCAGATCACCCCACACTTTTAGTTGTTCGTCCCGAACAATGCTATTAAAGGGCGTACACACAATTCTAAGTAAAATATGAAAGTGAGACTGTGGGACTAGATTTATCCTAGTTCATGCATTACTACTTATTGCTAAATTAAACTGCGTAAATAAATAGAAGAGACTTAATACTTGTACCTCTGTGCTGAGATGCAAATTATATTGGATGTTTCGGGAGATAGCCCTTTTTAGGCTCCTGGACTGCAACCTCGGGATCGTCTCTTACTATATGGTTTTCTTGTAGCTTTCTCTAGCACGTGATTTGGTTCGGGTTTCACTGGTTTGAGTACTTTGATTTTCTTTTGGCGAGGGACTGCTTTTTGTAGTGAATCGGCTTTTGGCCTATGATTTGATGCTTTGAGTACTTCACTTTTGTTCGGTTAAAACCTTCACAATTTTGGGCCTTAGGCCTCTTGATTTGCTTCTTCGAGCTTTTCGCCTTTTTGTGGTTTTGCAAGTCCACTTTCTCAAGCCTTTTTTTGGGAGGTCCAATCATCGCCCGCAAGCCTATGGAAATACCTCCCCGCTCCTCTCTTTTTTGCCATTTTCACGCGGGTCAAGGTGAGGATCGCTCATCTATTTTCTCGGCTACTTTGACTGTCGTTTTCGCGCGGGTCAAGATGAGGGTCGCTCATCTATTTTCTCGGCTGCTTTGACCGGAGATAGGACGGTTTGATTCCTGTCCTCGCCTTTTGCATTGCATGGCGGAGATGACTTCAATCTTCACTGAAACCCGAAGTGCAGCCTCTACTGACTTCGAAAACCATATAGTTTGATCTGATCCTTCGATTGCTTGCCAAGCCTCTCTAGGGCATTTCTATCAACTCCACATCCCTAGTTTATCTCAGCACAAAGGGACAAATGAGAAGTTACGTTCTAAGTTTTTAGACAGTTGAATTTTCACAAGGTAAATGCATGAATTTCGGTCTATCTTTTTCACATTCTTAAGTTCATACTTTCAAAGAGATATTATTTATTAACTACTATATACAGGTGGTTCTCACCCCACACTTTTGAACGAAGGCATTCTTTTTACGAAATGACTTAATTCAAAAGCCATGCAAGCAGTTGTTATACGAGAAGGAAATGATATTAAGGAAAAGGAAAGACAGAACTCCCTTTAAGGTGTCGAGTGAACGACATGGCTCGAGGCTGGATAATCGAGGGAGTTCGGCTGGGGCCTTGAATTGTTAGCGTAGCCCTGACTGGCTTAATGTTGCACCCAAGTCCGATTCCTGAATAGTCAAATCTTCTATGCACCAAGTGGGTGAGAGCGACTTATTGATAAAAACTAAAAGATAGAAAATAAAATTACAGAAAATAAAATGATAGAAAGTAAGATAGTGTCGGGTTACCTCCCGACCAGTGCACTTGTTTAACGTCGTTGGCTCGACAGTACCTCAATCATGGATCATAAGGTCGGATCCCATGGGTGGGTGAGGTCAAACTTTTTCTCGGCAGCCCTTTTGCTCCGAGAGGGTGAGTTTTCCTTGACCATAGCTGCTGGTCCAATGCGTCATGCTTGCTTGTTACTTCTTCCGGGTTTCCATTCTTTCGGCCCATGCCTTTGTCGCCTCTTCATGTTGGAATAGTTGGCACCTTTGTGAGTTTGGAAATTTGGTTTTGTGCCATTCAATGTAGGCGACATCAGGCATGCGCCTCTGCCAATCTTCTTTATTGCGGCAGTGATGGATGGTTGTCTTGGAACGAGTGAGTTTTCAGGCGGTTTTCCTTGTTGAGTCTTGGTGAGTGGAATTGGGGCTTTCTCGGATAGTTCGGCAATGAGGTCCGGGACTTTCTCGGGTGCTTCGAGCGCAAGTACCGGGCCTGGCTTGATTTATTCGGCCGCTTCAGCAGTGAGGTTCGGGACTTATGTAGGCTCGGCAGTTAGGACTGTGATTTCCTCGGATGGATTGGTGATAAGGACCGGGTCTGATTGGGGCAGTTCTTCTTTGGTCATTTGCGGGTCCTCATCCTCAGTCGGCTCCTCGGGTTCAGCCGTCCTTTCTGTTGTTCCTGAATCGGTTTCGGCCGTGAATTGGTGCATCGCGGCACTCAATTACTGCATGTCTGCGGCCAATTGCTGGGTGCTAGCTGCCAGCTCCTTTTCTGCCGCCCATAGTTCAGTTTTGGCCCTGATTTGTTGCATCGTGTTGTCCAACTGCTGGATGCTAGATGCCAGCTCCGTTATACCGTCCTCGATTGGCTCGGCTTGATCTTGGCTTGGTCTTGACCTCGCGGCCAAATCGTTTATTAATTCCCAAAGATCATCCTCGGTTAAGTCCCACATTGATCCTCCTGCTGCATTATTTAGCTGGTCCCACTCATGTGGCAACATTCCACAGATAAACTTTGTTTGAAGATCGAAATTGGTGAATCCATGGTGCGGGCAGCTCGTCACAATGGAATCGAAGTACCATAAGTACTCATCCAATGTTTCGTCCCGGGATTGCGTTATTTTGTTGATCTTCTCGCGGATTTCAAGTTCGAAGGGTGGTGGGGAAAACTCCGTATTGTTCCAAGGTTCCATTCCGTAGTAGTATGACTTGGTGAATTGCATGATAAAAGAAAAAAGAACAACTATTCCTATGCACAACTCCCCGGCAACGGCGCCAATTTGACAGATGCTTGTCGTCACAGCAAATGTGCAAATAAATTTATAAGTCCGCTACTCGCGACTTAACTACTGGGTAGCAAGTGGTAATTAGGGGTCGAACCCAAGGGAGTCAGTGTGGATTAATTGTTCTTTAATGAAGCTTATGCAGAATTTAATTACGATTGGGGTTGGGTTTGAGTGCGTTTTTAGAACTGAAAGTAAATTACAGCAGTTGATAATGGATTGTAAGGAAAGTATTCGGTTTTAGGGGCCTTGTATTATAATTGTCTATCATCGACCGCTAATGATCATACCAAGTGGTCAAAGATGAATTGAGGCTATTTCTAGCGCAAGACATGATCATGCTAAGTATTCAAAGATGAATCGAGGCTATTTCTAGCGCAAGACTTGCAACACCATTTAAAACACTTGTTCTAAGAAAAACTAATTCCTTCTTTCGAAGTATCTTAGTCGTAAGTGCATCCATCTGGTCCGTCATTTCCGATCAAACCAGATGGTGTTTAAGATGAGTCAAACTTCTCAAATAAGCTTAGCCATTCCAAGCATCCACTTATCAGTACAAGTTTACGAACCCCCATGGTGAGCTTTGCCATTCCAAGCGTCCCCTCAACTATGGACGTTCTGACTTAGTATATGGCACATAGAACAAGTATCGAATACAAAGGTATACTAAGAGTAAAGTCTAAAACATTTATAATACAAGTACGCCCCTTCTACCGAACTACTAGTTTAGCTACTATTCATCGCGCTAAACATTATTACTAAGGAAATAAAAGCAGTAAATAATTATGTAGAAATACTTACAACCGTTGAAGCGCCAAGGGAGCTATCCTTTATTTCCAAAGCGAAGAACAATTTTATTGAAAATGAAGAGAGGAGGGTTAAGCCCTGTCTCTCTCTAAAGTGTGTACAAGTATGGGATGAAATACAAATGAGGAGGGGAAGCCTCCTTTTATAGCCATGGGAGGAGACTTGGGAGCCAAGTTTTGGAGAATGGAGGGTGGAGATGGTGGGCATGTGGAGGAGCATCCAAGGGTGGAGGAGGAAGGGGAGGAGATGTGGAGGAGAAGCCTCCACATGTCATCATTTCCATGGAGGAGCTCTAGCCGCCGGAGGCTTTTGGGGGAGGGTGGTGGTTGTGACAAGTGGAGGGAGGAGAGTGGAGGAGCCACCATGTGAGGAGGAGCTTGTGGAAGCTTGTGGAAGCTTCCCTTGAGTCGCCGGAAAAAGCCAACCGCAATAGTGAACTTGGCCGGTGGTTCTACCGGAATTCTTGCCGGAGTTGGCCTGGTCTTGGTCGGAGTTTCACCTGGTCGGAGCTTCGCCGGAGCTTGGCCGGAAAATGAGCCGACGGTCCTTGGCATTTGAACAGCTAATTCTGAAAGTTGAAGCAAGGATGATCGATAGAGCAATCGTCACACAAATCCAAGTATCAAATATTAAAGAACAGTGCAGACTAGAACTCTCGACTATGATGCAAGACTAAATCATTAACCTAACCGTTTTGATTTCTAATGTTTTACAACTTATAGCTCCCCGCTAGGTTGCACTACACGTTGTCCTAGGGTGTCAATCCTAGTGGTATATTACTCGTATCCTAGTTTGCTATCCCCGCTAGGTTGCTAGTAAACTGTGATAATCGGAATCAACAAACTAACCGAAGCTCCCCCGCTAGGGTTCCACTTATGCTAGCACATCAATTCCATAAACGTTGCATAATAATATAACGCAAAACATAAAGATAAATATAGGTTTCAAGTCAAAACATCACAATCTCGAGTTCTAGCCTACACATATGAGTTTAGCTACTCATCGCAATGGAATACATCATCAAGTTGTGTGAATAAAATAGAATGAAAATACTAATGATGAATTCTTCACCAAGCTGCAGCTCAACTCTGACACTTTAATCCGTGTCTCTTTTCTCCTCTGAAATTCGAGGTCTCGTCGCCTCTGGTCGCTTCTGGTCGCTTGGGGTTTCGCCTTTCTTATTCTCCTTTTATACTTCCCGAGATTGCAATTTGGAAATAACGAAATTCGACTGCCAGCTGTCATCCGCGGACGTCTCTTAATTTACGATCCGCGGACGTCTCTTGTATTATGGTAATTATTCAGACGTAAGTGCATTAATTCTTCAGACGTAGGCGGAGGAAATTTGAATGCCAGCTGAATTCCACTTACGTCTCTTGATTTAACGTCCGCGGACGTCTTAACAATTACTGTAATTCTTAAGACATAAGTGCCCATAATTCTTCAGACGTAAGTGGTCTGCACTGACAAAAATTCCAAAGTGCTTCGACTTCATTTCTTTCCGCGCCAAACATCATCAAATAGGCTCCTTTTAGCCGGTATTCCTTCCATGGTCTCCGAGTGTACCTGAGAACGAAAACTACAAACAGGTAGTGAAATAATATACAGGTAACACTAAGAGATGGGGTTTTAACATATAAAATAGTCGTACAACTACGACTCATCAGGTAGTCTGCCTTTGTGTCAACAGGTTCGAGCATCGTGTTTTCCATATAAGCGGGCTCCTTGAGCATTGCGTCCATGTCTATCACCTCTACTAGGCTGACGTTCCCTTTTGGATTCTGAATGGTTTGCGAGGGAAGTCACCCTGCGTGGTTTGCGAGCTCCGAGACTGTCGTAGCAAGCTAAGACATCTGCTTTTTCATGTCGGCTATTGCTCCGTTGGTCGTGGCCATATTCTGGTTCACGGTTGCTGCCAGTTCTTTTACTATGTCTTCGAGAGATTTGTTGGAGCCATGATTGCTCGGGCCTGGCTGATTATTGTTCGGTCCTCGCTGCTGGTACAGACCTCGCGCATTCTGCTGATACTGATAATGTGGATGCCGGTAGGGCTGCTGGGTCTGCTGAGGCGTGCCCTGTCGTGCTGGCTCTCTCTGGGCCTGATACTGATGATTTGGCCCGGTCTTATTATTGTCGTTCCGCCAAGGCTATCTATTGGCTCCCTGTCCGTTCCCGGCCGAACCATACTATCGGACTGGCCCGGCTTGGTTGCTGTGGCCCTGATAGTCGCCCACTACATTTACTTCGACCTGGTCATCTTCCACTACGGTTGGGCACTTGTCTGTCTTATGGTCTGTGGCGGTGCAGAAACCGCACCGCTTGACCTGGACTGGTTGCCTCCAGATCACATGTTGCATCATGTCCCCGAGCTCCCTGATTTCTGCGGCCATGGTGCTGTTCAAGGGTTCGACTCTGGACACGTTCCTCCACCGGCTGAATTCTTCTTCCTTGGTGGATTCATCTTGGAACCGCTCGCTCTCGGCCACTGCCATTATCTTTCGTCGGACTCTGGCTGGGGACAGGTCCATAAGGTTGCCTCCAGCTGAGGCGTCTAAGAGCTTCCTGTCGAGCCTGCAAAGACCGTCTAGCATATATTCCACTAGTAGCTTCTCTGGAAGCCCGAGGTTGCAGCAGCTCTTCTCTAAGGCAGTGAATTTCTCCACGTACTCGTACATGGTCTCGTTGGGTCCTTGCCTGAGCTCTTGTAACTGTCTTCGGACCTGCATGGCCCGGCCTGCTGGATAGTACTTGGTGAGGAACGCCCTCTGCATTTCTTTCCATGTGTAGATACTATCTGAGGGTAAGGACAAGAACCAGTCAGTAGCGGAGTCAGGGAGTGAAAAATAAAATGCTTTAAGTTTAAAATCATCCACTCCGGCTCCGTAGGGCCTAAGATTATGGCAGCTGCCATGGTAACGCTTTAAGTGCCCTGTGGCTGACTCCCCCTCCTCTCCTGAGAACTTGGGCAGATGGTGGAGGACCGAGGTGTTGATGGTGATGGCTTCGAGTTCTGGTCCTTCATAGATGCACCATGACTGGTCTTTGAAGTCGGGGACCGAGAGCTCTCCCATGGATGGTTCTTCATCGTGATAGTATGCTTCCTCATCCTCGTACACCGGCTGTCTGGGTCGTCTGATCGGATGTCGGACCTGGACCTGATGCTGAACTGGGTGTTGCGGTCAGGCCTGGACCTGCTGTCGGATAGGTGCTCACTGTTGGACTTGTTGCTGGACCTGTGCTGGTGGTTAGATGGGTTGTCTGGCCGGGAACTGCTGTCCGGCCGGTCCTCCTCCTTGTTGTACTCCGGCCGCTCCTTGGCCCTGTCGGGCTGCTTCTCGGTTGGCTCGGTTTCGGTCCCTGAACAACCTCTTCGGGTCCTCGTAGACTATGGGTGGTGCTTCAGCATTGTTGTTGTTGTCGACTACTGGTGGGTTTTCGTCAAAGTTCTCTAGCTCGAACTGTTCTTCCTCTTCGTCATAAATTCTACTACCTGCGCGAGACATGGCACAAGAGTAGCAAAACGCAAACTAGCTAATAAAGGATTCCCAGGAGATTGGAGGAGTCACAAATGGTCTCACTTAAAACCCAATCTCCTTAGACTCGTAAGTCTTGGTGACAGCCTCCTTTAAAAGCTAGGAAATAGAAATAAAATGAAATAAAGGCAAAAACCGAGAAAGGAAAGAACAAATTTCACCGTGCGTAGCTCCCCGGCAACAGCGCCAAAATTTGGCAGGTCGTCGTCGGTACCTGCAAATCTAAATTTATAATGTCCACTTACTCTTGGCTTAGTATAGCTGTAAGTAAGGGGTCGAACCCTAGAGAGCTAGATGGTTACTACTTTGTTCTGTAAGAAAGGAAGGGAAACGATTTGGTGTGAGTAAACAGTTTTAGGAAACAAGTGCGAATAAGGAAATAAAGTGAGTGAAATAATCAGAGAGAAATATTCAGGCTAGGGTTTCTTAATTGTGACTTGGTTTATCCTTGATTTCTAAGTATTTTATCTTGCTTTCTTAAGTGTGGTTACTCCGGATCAGGTTATAACCTAAGGTAGGACCGTTAAATCACTACGCCACAATCTACTCCTGGTCAGGTTATAGACTTCTAGTTCTAGAAAAACCTAATACTCCTGGTCTGGTTATATTCGGTTCTAGTGCATCTACTTATTCTAACGGGTCAGTATCAAATAAGCAGGATAAAGAGGGCAAGCATCACTAGGTTAAGTTGTACCCTTTCGGATCTCCCCTTAACCTAGCAATTCGAACCGATATAAAGTGCACAAGAACAAGTAGAATGCAAGAACAATATTTATGTACGGAATCTCAAAACGTTCATCACAATTGTTCAAAAACCCTAGCCCGAATAACGGGTTTAGTTACACATAGTCATCAGAACAATGCCGAAATAATAAATAAGAACGAATGAACTTCACTAGAGCCGAAAGGGATGGATGACGGGGCCGTGAGGGCTGAGTCGTGGTGGTGCAAGGCGGTGCAAGGGGCGGAGCAAGGGCGTGTACCGAGAGAGCTAGGCGTGCGCCGAGCCAATCAGCCGAGATGAGTGAATTGAGAGATGAGCTCTCGATTCTGTGATGAGGGATGATTTGAATGGCTGAGTTGCTCCTCTATTTATAGAATTGAGTGAGGCACGAAATCCCTCTTGGACTAGGTCAAATCGGTGGCCCAAAAGACAAATTAGGAAGGGTTTCCAAATCTGACTTTGCTTGATCTCTAAGTTAACTTCTTGTGCAAGTCTTCCAGAGTCTTCCAGGGACTTCCAGAACCTTCCATGAGCTTCTAAACCACCAAAGACGAAATTGGGAAATTTCCCGAAATCACTATTCACAACCCGACTATTCACCCCGGACTGTTCATCGGACACTGTTCATGCCGGAATCACTGTTCATCCCAGACACTTTTCATGAGTCGAAAAATACTGTTCACGACGCTCCTCTGGCTTCATTCTTCAACTGCGATGCTTCTAGCATGAAAATACCGTCTTTTAAGCGCGTTTCCTCCTAGAGCTTCCAAATCACCTGAGATGCAAAACAACACTAAAAGTAACTGTTTGCATAATAAAGTTCTGGAATCGGTGGGATTTGATGACTCGATGAGTCGTATAAATACGGCTCATCAACCTTTCAGTACCAAAAACCAAAAATAACCCCCCAACTGCTTTATTTAATCCCCCCTTTTCGAAAGAACAACTATTCACCTAATTCCCTTGGGTTCGACCCGTACTTACCACTTACTACCAAAAATAGTTAAGTCGCGAGTATCGGAGATATAAATTTATTTTGCACAAAGAACATCGCACCTTAACGACAGTGCGGTGGGCTCCGTCAAAGGCCACAGTAGTGGAACTTATAAATGTAAATTTTGCAGCGTTCAACGGCGCGCTGTCACAAGTCTATCTGACCTCCGTGTAATTTTGATGCCTTAAATTACATCGGCCAACCTCAAAGCTTTCATATCAAACTTAGAGTTTAATAAGAACTTGGTGGACTTTTTCATATTCTCATTGCCTCATTAAAATGAAGACACAAAGTCCGTATTCATTTGTTCTCAACGTACACACATTTGTCACACTTGTAAATCTTTAAGCCATTTGACTTCATTACGTTGTCAAATTTCAAATGCCACTACTTTTGCACTTGCTTTAGACGATAGAGAACTTCACTTTTTTTATCTAGCCCAGCAACAACAGAACCTGTATGTTGTTCGATGTAAATCTCTTCCTCAAGTTCTCCATTGAGGAAGGTTGTCTTTACATCCATCAGGTGAATTTCAAGATTGCACAAAGCAGCAATAACTACTACCATCCATGATATCATTCTCGTCACTAGAGAATAAGTGTCGAAGTAGTATATACCTTTATTTTATGTATAAACTTTTATTATAAGTCTCGTCATGTATTTTGCTGCAGATCCATCAACATTCATCTTCCTCTTGAAGATCCACTTCGAGCCAAGTGATTTACTTCCACGAGGAGATCAAACAACACTCAAGTGTGGTTTTGAAGGATGAAGTCTATCTCACTCCTTCTGTCTTCTTTTCATTAGGGACCCTCCATAGAAAACCTCTTTACATGTTTGAGGTTCTGAATCAAGAATGTAGGTAAGAAAAATCATGTTTAAAGATTTCTCTTTCCTACATTGCTTACTTCGTCTCGATTTTTCCTAGTCGATTTCATGTTCAGTTTCTTCCTCATTCTCTTAGGATCATGGGCCATTACCTTAATTAGGCACCCCCACATTCACAAGTTGATGTTCCCTTGAGTGGCATGTATTTGGCAAAACCTAGTTAGACAGTTCGAGCAGGAGTTCAGGGGGAGTTTGAACATATCCTAGCACTCATGAACAGCGTGGAAAAGATGCAAGGATATTTCCTCGGAAGGATATTGGACAGCGAAGATATCATCAAGTTAAAGTCGGCCAGCGACTTATTCGAACATGAGATATTCATCATTGAAGGCGGCGTAGCTTACTTGGGCAAGAAGACTTCGTATATTCTTCTAACCGATTTGAGAAAGATATACATCAAATATCTAGGAATATTTCCTAAATATTTGATGGGATTATCTTGTGTAGATTAGGGTTTCGTCCAAGCATATAAATACAATGCTAGGGCGTCCTTATTCTGTATCGCTTTCAAAGATCAAATATACACGACCAAACCTTATCGATTGGAGAAGAAGAAAGCGACGGCCGTTTGTGTTCCCTCACTGGAAACTCATCGGTGCAAGAGCAGTCTCATCACGTGCAACTCAGACTGCCTGGAAGCGATCAAACTGCCGCACACAACAAAGGTGAACAAACTTTCGACAGAGAGCATCCGAGCTTCAAGAGAAGATCGAGAACGTTTGGACTGCAGGTTCGGACGAAGGGGATTGAGGTTAACTGCTGTAAACCTCGGTTGCAAATCTGAGAGACGCAGTGTTAGAGGCTAGAGAATTACAAGGTGTAAGTGTAAGTCCGCGTATAAGCTCTAACTCGTAATAAAGATTTGTTGTCCCTTCTAGGGTGAGGGAAACCCCCCAGATTAGGCGTGGCCGAACTGGGTTATTATTCTGTGCGTGCTCCTATTGTTTGTTCTGTCTGCTGAACTGTTGTGAAAGGAGTTCAAGGTTTGTCTCAACTGTACCTTGAACACAAGCTTGAACAGGGGATATAATTTCAATTGGTATCAGAGCAAACACTCGACACACTGAGTGGGATCCTGAACTGTTCAAGATGACTCTGAAGGAAGGTTAAAGCATCACCAGACCCCCGTTACTTGAAGGAACAAACTATGCCACCTGGAAGCCCGTGATGAGATCCTTTCTGAAATCGGTAGACGAAAAGGCATGGAAGGCTGTCCGGAAAGGTTGGACTGAACCTATGATGAACAATCTCACTAGAGAACCGATTCCGAAACCAGAAGCACTGTGGACAGAAGAGGAGGACAAAGCATCTATGGGAAACTCAAATGCTATGAACGCAATTTTTTCCGTGGTAGATGAAAATGTCATGAAGCTAATCATCAATTGTGAAGTGGCCAAGGAAGCATGGGACATCCTCCAAACAGCCTTTGAAGGCACAGACAAAGTTCACAACTCTCGCATGCAGGCTGTTACAACCATGTTTGTAGAGATGAAGATGAAGGAAAGTGAAACCATCACTGAGTACAACACCAGAGTGTTGGAACTGGCTAACGAGGCTTCTGCTCTAGGGAAACCCGTCGATGAAGAAAGATTGGCCATTAAAGTCTTAAGATCACTCCCTCCGAGATTTGCGATGAAGGTCACGGCCATAGAGGAAATGCACGACATCACCAAACTAAAGCTGGACGAGCTGATGGGGTCTCTCAGAACCTACGAGATCAATCATGATTTTCAACCCGGAGAAGTGATGGGAATTGCCCTAAAAATAGACATGTCTGAAGACAAACTGGACGGTGGCTGCACTACTGAACAACTGGCTATGATGGCTCAGAATTTTGGCAGAATGGTACGGAAAATCAACAGACGTGGACCAGAACAAGGTCAGCCTTCATCAAATAACTTCCGAAATTGGAAAATCGGCAGGTCATGGTCCAGAGACATGAGACAAGACCCTTCTGACAAAGGAAAGGAAGAAATTCAGTGCCATGAATGCAAGGGTTTTGGTCATATTGCTTCACAATGTGCAAATACTCTCATGAAGAAGAAGGCAATGGTCGCTAGCTTCAGCGACAGTGAGTCAGACGAAGAAAAAGGAGGAGGTGAAACCACCAACTTTGTGGCTTTCATCACAACTCTGGGTGAATGCAGTAACACCAGTGAACCAGTTCCATCTCAGGTGGAACTCCCAGCTGAAGACCTCTCAGATAGTGACGATGAAGAACTCACGCAGGAGTCCAAAGCTGAGACATATAAAGATCTGTACGAGAAATGGCTGCTACTGATCAAGGTCAACAAGAAGCTGAATGACACCGTCGCAAGCGTCACTATAGAAAAGGACAAGGTCTGGAAGGAGGTCGAGATACTGCTTACACAGAAGGTGGAACTCGAAGGCACAGTAGACTCACTGAACACTCAACTGGCTGAGATGAAGCAGGAAAGATTGTGTCTTCTTGCTCAGAAAATAGACCTCCTGGGTACTGTCTCTTCACTAAAAGTCGACATGGAGAGGGATCGTGACACTCATCCTGTAGGCATGGCGGGTCTAAGAAAAACCATCACAGATCTGAAACGCAAGGAGGTGTTCCAACTAAGGAGGATAGAACAGCTGGAACTTCAGCTAGAATCTGAGAAGATGGATCATTCAGACACTGAGAAGGAGCTCAATCACCTCAAATAGTCGGTAAGAATGCTAAACTCTGGCACTAACGACTTAAATGAGATTCTCAGATCTCAGAGGATGGAGTCTGGACATCGAGGCCTGGGGTTTACAAAAGAAGGTTCTTCAAAAGGCTCTACCGTTGTTAAAGCTCAACAAGTGTCGAAACAGCTGCCTGAATAACTGGTGAGACAGTCCAAAGGAAAGAACCTAGCTGATCACAGGAAGACTCATAGCACACCAAGCGGTAAAAAGTCTCGTGGAACACCCGTCCAACGCCGTGATTTCTCACCAGTGAAGCAACATGGAGAGTGGCGCACTTGCTGGTACTGTCACCAGATGGGACACATCAAACTGCAGTGTCGCCTGTTTCTTACTGAATGGCGGGCTTACCAACGTCAGACCGTGCCTCGACAGAAACAAGTCTGGGTTCCAAAAGGAGACCAAACCGTTTGCATGGTGGCCTGCTGCTCCACTAGCTATACAATGGAAGACAGTTTGTACTTCGACAGCGGATGCTCCGCCCACATGACAGGTAACTCTCAATACCTTACCCATATTAGACCTGTTGAACAGATGTGGTTTGTCACCTTCGGGGATGGTGGAAAGGGTCAGGTGATCGGCTGTGGGACATCGATGGTTCCGGATCTCCCTGCACTGAAGAACACCCTCCTTGTCGAAGGACTGACAAGGAATCTTTTTAGCATCAGTCAATTGTGCGACGATGGACATTATGTGTCATTCTCTAGCTACTCCTGCCTCGTCCTAGACAAGAATGGCGGTACACTGATGAAAGGAAGAAGGGATGCCAACAACTGCTACACCATTGGGATGGGTCTGATGGGACCAATGGATGATGAGAACTATGGCAAGCAACAGGTTGCCCTAGCCTGTGTGAACGCCAAACATCGATTTCTGCGAGAGGGAGTGGATAAGACCTTGCACACAAGGTCTGATTGGAGTTGCGCACAAATCTATATTGACAACTGTCCCAGGAAATTGTTGAATCAAAAGGTGTCACAGTTACAGAAGGAGTTCGCACTATGCCCACAGAAATATGCCTACAACCGAACAAGAAAATAAGAATATGGAGGGCGCCCGAAGATGATAACTCTGAGGCATACCAAGATGAGGCATACCAAGACCTTCGTCAACTCCCATTCACGGCGTGAAACACCCAGATCCTCAGTGGGTCTATGTGGTGTCAATCACTGAATGCATCCAACGGTGGTCAGTCAAAGTCGAGACTCCAGCTAAACAATTGGACTGACCGCCTAACGCAAGAGAGCTGGAACAAAAGGCACAGCGCGTGAAGATCAATATTGTTTGAATATTCTCAAATATTTTTTATGCCGTTATTTGAAACGGGAGTTGATAGATTTGGGAAGTTGAAAAGGTAGCAGTTTTTTTTTGAAACACAGTTCAGTTGTTCTCTCTCTCGTCCAAACCCTAGAACGGCAACAAGCAATTTCTCTCAACCGCTCATCCTCTCAACAAAAATGGTGAACACCAGGAAGTCATCTAAATCCGGCGTCAATTCGGCTGAGAAGAAGAGAGAAAGCATGCAGTCCTCGAAGGCACTGGCGGCGAAACCCCGTGTTCCGAAATCAAAAGTACCGAAGGTGAAAAAGGCATCGCCTTTACACTCCAATACTGAATCATTGGGCGTTGCAAAGAAGACTGGCGAAGGAACTACCGTTGAAATCCCTCAGTCTGACGTGGTGGATACGTCTAAATCAAATGATGCTGTTTCGACACAAGTTCCTTCCCAATCTGAGGTATTCCCTAAATCTCAGACTGTCCCTACCGCAAATATTTCTGCTGTTGAAAATATTGTGTTGGACGAAGTTGCGAATGTGGGGTCTGAAAGGGGTGGTGAAGCCAGTAGGGCTGTTGTTGATGGTAAAACCAGTAGGGCTGATGGTGGTAAAGATGGTACTGAGTCCATGAAAGTAGGTGAGCCCAGTACTTCCGTGTCTAAAGGTGCTGGTGGATCAGGAGTATGGAGGGAGAAAACCCATGCATCTAGGTATGTTCGTCCGGGAGGCGTACGAAGAAATAAGGGGACTCGCCGAGTGGTTTCTCCAAGACAATGTCTGGCCAAGATCAGTTCAATCAGAGGGAAGCTCATTGGTATGTCTGATGAGGAGACAGAGAAGTGTCTTGATTCCTCAAGAAAGAGGAAGTTAGTGATTAATGAGGCATCTGACGATGGGTCTGATGAGAAGCTTGGAGTTTCAGAAGGTGAACAAATCAGGAAGCAAGATGAGTCCATGATCAAGAAGGTTCATCCATCAGAGAAGGAAGACGGGTTGAAGGAAGCCACAGTAGGAGAATCTGATCCTACAGAAAAGGATGAAGAGCTGGAAAGAATGTTCCAAGACATTGATGATGTCATGAAAGATTTGGAAAAAGAAAAGGATCTGGTAGTGGAAAGTTCAGAAACCTCATTTCGTGCCCAGGGTGTTGGGGTAGAAGTGTTTGTTACAGTGAAAGAGGCAAGTGTTCAGACTGAAGTTGAGTCTGTTAGTGTTCCAGTGGCAATTGATGTTGAGGAAACAGTGGCCGTCCCAGTTATTGCTCTAGGTGTGCAGGAAGATGGTGCATCCGTTCGTGAGGATGTTACTGAGCCAGTTGCAAAGAAGAATACTCTCTCCGATGATGACTAAGACCTTGTTCCAATTATCAATCTCAAAAAGACAAAGAAGGACAGGGGAAAGAAGAAGGTGGCCTTTCATAAACCTATCAAGGGGTCAGCTCAGGATGGTGTAGAGGAGGGCATCGCGGTAGGGGGAGCTGTGTCATCTAAGAAGAGGAAGCGTGAAAATCCGATTCCTGTTTCAGAGGATGTTGGGAGATGCGAAGTCCCATCCCGTGAGGCTGATACTGTTCCAGTGGGTATCGTCAAGAAAGGAGTGTGGTTTGTTAATAGAGATGATGCGAAGAAGTGGTCTTGTGTGGTGAAGAGAAAGATCATCCCTGAGAGGGTGCTAGAGGAGTCTCGGTACAAGGGAAACGAAGTCATCGAGGTTCTTAAAGAGTCTGATCTGTTTTGGACGTTGGACAGATGCAAACCCTTCAACGAACAGTTGGTTCGGGAGGCCATGGCAAACCTACCCCCACGGTTTGGGACTGCCGGAGAAGCAGATTATGGGGTCTTCCACGTTAGAGGAAGAAGGATCAAGATTGATCCTGAGCTGATCAATGTATACTTCTCCATGGACGACCCAGCTGTAGATGAAGAGGAATCAAGCCTTGAGAAGATAGTGAGCACCATCATTGCAGGCTCTGTTCGGTGGAGGCCTGAGTCAGTTGTGCATACAGTAGATCTTTCTACGTTCCATTCTACGCTATTTTTCATTGCTGTCTTCAACTGGAGGCCTTCTACCCACCGATCTACTGTCAACAGGGATATGGCTCAACTTCTTTATCAGATAGGGAATAAGCTGAAATTCAACCTGGGCAGAGTGATGTTCAAACAGATCACTGATCATGCTACTTCGACGAGAACTCTACACCAGATCTGTTTCCCGTCCCTGATATATGAGTTGATAATCCATCAAGCTCCAGATTTGAAGGCCTCGACTGACCACCTCTCAACGGCGCCCAGCAAGTTCATCGTTGACCACAAGCTGTTTAAAGGGCGTCACGTGAACAATCTCAAGGAGGGGAACCAGAAAGGACAAGATGTTGCGGAGTCAAGTCGAGGGGGAGCCAGGATGGGCCGGGGTGAGCGGAGTAAGCTTCTCAAGGACCTTGAGTGTCATCATTGAAGTAGACAAGGAGCAACGCAGGCGCATCAACAAGCTCGTTCATGCCCTCAGCTACCCAAGTGACGATAAATCTGATGATACAGATTCTGAGGAGGCCACTGATGATGAGTCGTCTGTATGAAGGTCCCCTGAAAAACTATCTCTCTGAACTTAGTTTTTTTAAAAATGTCGTTATTTGTGCTTGTTCTGGCACTCTTATGATTGGTTGTTTGAACTAGATTGGACCCCTTGCCAGTTTGTGGCAAAAAGGGGGAGTATGTCGAGTGGTGACAATTTTTTTGTTCCCTCAAGGTTGTCTAAAGTCTAGATAGCTAGATAGATCTAGTTATCTAGTAGATTTGGTTTTGCCAAAATGCCAAGGGGGAGATTGATGTTCCCTTGAGTGGCATGTATTTGGCAAAACCTAGTTAGACTTTTCGAGCAGGAGTTCAGGGGGAGTTTGAACATATCCTAGCACTCATGAACAGCATGGAACAGATGCAAGGATATTTCCCGGAAGGATATTGGACAGCGAAGATATCGTCAAGTTAAAGTCGGTCAGCGACTTCTTCGAACATGATATATTCGAATGAATATCTACATTGAAGGCGGCGTAGCTTACTTGGGCAAGAAGACTTCTTATATTCTTCCAACCGATTTGAGAAAGATATACATCAAATATCTAGGAATATTTCCTAAATATTTGATGGGATTATCTTGTGCAGATTAGGGTTTCGTCCAAGCATATAAATACAATGCTAGGGCATCCTTATTCTGTATCGCTTTCAAAGATCAAATATACACGACCAAACCTTATCGATTGGAGAAGAAGAAAGTGACGACCGTTTGTGTTCCCCCACTGGAAACTCATCGGTGCAAGAGCAGTCTCATCACGTGCAACTCAGACTGCCTGGAAGCGATCAAACTGCCGCACACAACAAAGGTGAACAAGCTTTCGACAGAGAGCATCCGAGCTTTAAGAGAAGATCGAGAACGTTCGAACTATAGGTTCGGACGAAGGAGATCGAGGTTAACTGCTGTAAACCTCGGTAGTAAATCTGAGAGACGCAGTGTTAGAGGCTAGGCAATTACAAGGTGTAAGTGTAAGTCCACATATAAGCTCTAACTCGTAATAAAGATTTGTTGTCCCTTCTAGGGTGTAGGAACCCCCCAGAGTAGGCGTGACCGAACTGGGTTATCATTCTGTGTGTGCTCCTATTGTTTGTTCTGTCTGCTGAACTGTTGTGAAAGAAGTTCAAGGTTTGTCTCAACTGTACCTTGAACACAAGCTTGAACAGGAGATATAATTTCACAAGTATTTAAAGGAAATCATCACTCCCTTAAATTGCTCATAAGGAGACTTATTCCCCTTGCGAGGCATCTTATTTAAAAGATAATTTGCTAATAATATAGCCTCCCCCCCACATTCTTTGGGATAACCCGGAACTTACTAACATCACATTCATCATCTCTTTCTAAATGTAATTTTCCATTTGAAAACACAGCTCGCCAAAAGGAAGTACGATGGAGTGATCAGTTTCACCTCCATGATCACCTTTCTTAACTCATCAAGTTGCGTACAACCTCTGAAGTTGGTGTTCAACTCCACATGATAATTTTCTTCAATTGTCACAACTTTGCTATTAAGAAAATATTTGTAACAAAATTTTGTACTATCTTGAATGATAGTCACAAAGGTTGTTTGAGTTACTGACTTCCAAAAACTTTCTCGCTTCTCTCTTCTTGTTCCCACAGCCTCCACCCACTGCCGCCCCTTCCTTCTTCCTCCTTCTTCTATTGCGGGTCGATCTGGCTAGATTCACGTCCCTTCCGCTCATATATTCAAGCTCATGTCAAGCTTGTTGAGTTTGGGGAGTGGTCGAAATCATATATGGACCTCTGGGAGTTGTGGAGTTATAGGAGAGCTTGCGGCGAGGTGATGGCAGTGGGTGGTGGTTGGGCGGGATAGAGGGGGACAGTGGAGTGGTCATTTTGTGTGTATATATTTGTTTTTACTTGTTCCTTTCTATGTTTCTCTTTTTCTTTAAGCGGAGCCGCTTACGAGAGTTTATTGTGTTACTTTCCATCCTGCTCTTCACCTCTTCTAGGGTGTTCTTCTTCGTGCACAATCTTGCCGGAGGAGGAAGAGACGAATTAACGCAGTGGCATAATTGGCCCTCAGCTGTCTACGTCACCTGGCGGGTGTGGATATCACATATTCCAAGTTGGAATATAGGCTCACCTCTCCGAGTGTCTGATATAGCAGCGTTGTATAGCTTTTTGGGGCCTTTTTGGGTGTTTGTTCACTGATGGGTGCACTAGGTCTTGCAAGTTGCTTTTAGTCCAAGGTGGTACGTTAACTTCCATAGGCATGAGGCAAAGTGGGGCAGCCGACTGCTCCAAGCTAGATGGTTTTCCCTAGCTTTTGAAGTCCTCTTTATGCCTTCTTTAGAGCTGGCGTGCTTTACTTGACAGGAAGTAGTTGAACTGCAAAACACAGGTGTAGCAGCATCAAGAAATGAAGGCCTGCGCTTATGTGAAGACTGTAAAAGAATCACTTTCTCTGTTGGGGCCTGGCAGGCTTGGAGGCTTCTACATGAAGCAGCTGGGGAGATTTGTATTGAGTCTTTTCTGTGTATTTTGTTGTTGTTGGTTGTCTTATTTTTTACTTTGTTGAATATGTTGTGATGTTGTATTGGTCAGGTTTCTTTTAGTGTTGTTTCGGTGTTAATTTTAGTAAAATAGAGGTTCTCGAGTCGTGTTGATTGGTTTTGACTCCTGGTTGGTACCTGGGTCTTTGTATAGATGTGTTGGTCCCTCCCCAGGGTGTTTTGTTGTTAGTCGCTTTGTCGTTTCCATCAACAACAAAAAAATGAATGAAAGTCACAAAATACTTGTTAGCACCCCATATTTCAAATCACATAGCACACTATGGATTAGCTTAATGGGTTCCACATCTCCTTCAAATACTATGAAAGGATTAAATTTGCGTCAATGCAAATTTACACTTGTGCTCTTAAAATGACATTTGGATACACAATCCAATTTTGTCTAGCACTAATGTGGGCACTCATGCCACTCAACCATTTGGAATCATACACGCAGGTATATTCATGGAACTTGACTCGCAAATGTGTTCCTAGTCGTAGCTAACAGTAAGATGGTGTAACACCTTATTACAGCAAGTGTTTCCCCCACAATGGGAGGTCACTCCAAGTTTATGTTTGAGTTCTGCACGTTTGATTAGATGAAATCTAGCTTGAGCCAACTTGATCTCATCCCGTCATGCAATATAAGCCAAGTTAAATAGGGTTAGATTGCACTAAATCAATAAGATCGCATCAATCTTCATTAGATATGAAATTCAATAAAATGGCTCATAAATCAAATCAGATTCAATATCATAAACTGAATCATGATTAATTTTTAAATGTAATATGATTTCATCAAACCTGAGTGAACTAAAACGGTTCCTTTCAATTGACCAAGCCAATCCACCAGCTTAAGCTACCAGTCTCAAGCTTCCAGAATTATCTGAATCAATCATAAATCAAATTTAGTAATTGCAAATGAGCAAATCAAATGAATTAATAAGTGATTGCACCAATTTCGATTGATCCTCTTTTAGCCGAATGAGTTTCAATTAAATCAGGTCCCATTGTTGATTAACTGATCCAGGTCAATCCAAATCAAACTTAACCAGTCAGCCCCCAATGCGATTCATTGTCCATTGGAAACCCTAGCTTTGATTTCTCTCCTATACAGCGTCGAACTACGGTTTGCAATTACGTTTCAACTTAATTGAATATGTATTGCATATTTCACTACACCAGATGGACACTTATGTAACATTGTTTGTGTCAGTGACATAAGGATTAGTCGCGTAAGTGTCCTAGTGTGACTGAGAATAACAGTGAAGTCACATAAAGATCCTTATGCGACTATACTTATGTGACTGACCAATGTTACTCACATAAGTACACTTATGTCACAGGCACTTACGTGACAGACAGAAGTCAGCGACATAGGTGTTCTTATGTGATTGATCCTTAAGTCACTAACACTTAGTCAGCCGTGTAAGTAATCTTTTGTGACATGGATCATTAGCTAGTCGCACAAGGAGTTTAATGAAAATGCCACGTCATGTTACCGAATTTGAAATCGTTGACTACTTTCATTTGACCAACATACGTTTGCATTCAAGTTGGTAGGTACACCCACAATTTCTGTTACGCATTGGAATATTATGCAAGTTAAGGGATCTAATTGTATTGTCAAGTAATGTTCTAGTATAAGAATCGTAATCGGGCATGAGAAACACAACAAATGAATTAATCAAAATACCCCTTCTAGCTTCTTCTCTCCCTTTCTTATCTAAACCCTAATCTTCTCCTTCTCATTCCCCATTCATCACTGCTACTATCACGTTGCGATATTTTGTATCACATCATTGGTGCTTTCACTGAGAGTGCTCATCCACGGCAATCTATTACGATCCGTATTACTACTCAAACTTTCAATCGCAATCTGAAGTTTCACTGAGAACGATGGAGATTCTAGCTGCGTCCAAGGCCAGGTCTGAGAAATTTGATAAGGAATTTGAGCGGAGGTTGAGCGATATCGATGATAAGCTACGTCGTCTACAAACAGCAACTCGGCGAGTTGTTACCACGCCGTCTGCAGATCTGCAAGCTCTTACCGCCCAGCAACAAGCGTATGCCCTGCAACAAGCTGACGACCACGCAAAACGTGAAGCCCGCTTCAACCGTCTAATGGACAGGATGGATGCCATTGACAGATGCATGTCGTCACAGCAAATGTGCAAATAAATTTATAAGTCCGCTACTCGCGACTTAACTACTGGGTAGCAAGTGGTAAGTAGGGGTCGAACCCAAGGGAGTCAGTGTGGATTAATTGTTCTTTAATGAAGCTTATGCAGAATTTAATTACGATTGGGGTTGGGTTTGAGTGCGTTTTTAGAACTGAAAGTAAATTACAGCAGTTGATAATGGATTGTAAGGAAAGTATTCGGTTTTAGGGGCCTTGTATTATAATTGTTTATCATCGACCGCTAATGATAATACCAAGTGGTCAAAGATGAATTGAGGCTATTTCTAGCGCAAGACATGATCATGCTAAGTATTCAAAGATGAATCGAGGCTATTTCTAGCGCACGACTTGCAACACCATTTAAAACACTTGTTCTAAGCAAAACTAATTCCTTCTTTCGAAGTATCTTAGTCGTAAGTGCATCCATCTGGTCCGTCATTTCCGATCAAACCAGATGGTGTTTAAGATGAGTCAAACTTCTCAAATAAGCTTAGCTATTCCAAGCATCCACTTATCAGTACAAGTTTACGAACCCCCATGGTGAGCTTTGCCATTCCAAGCGTCCCCTCAACCATGGACGTTCTGACTTAGTATATGGCACATAGAACAAGTATCGAATACAAAGGTATACTAAGAGTAAAGTCTAAAACATTTATAATACAAGTACGCCCCTTCTACCGAACTACTAGTTTAGCTACTATTCATCGCGCTAAACATTATTACTAAGGAAATAAAAGCAGTAAATAAATACAAAGAAATACTTACAACCGTTGAAGCGCCAAGGGAGCTATCCTTTATTTCCAAAGCGAAGAACAATTTTATTGAAAATGAAGAGAGGAGGGTTAAGCCCTCTCTCTCTCTAAAGTGTGTACACGTATGGGATGAGATACAAATGAGGAGGGGAAGCCTCCTTTTATAGCCATGGGAGGAGACTTGGGAGCCAAGTTTTGGAGAATGGAGGGTGGGGATGGTGGGCATGTGGAGTAGCATCCAAGGGTGGAGGAGGAAGGGGAGGAGATGTGGAGGAGAAGCCTCCACATGTCATCATTTCCATGGAGGAGCTCTAGCCGCTGGAGGCTTTTGGAGGAGGGTGGTGGTTGTGACAAGTGGAGGGAGGAGAGTGGAGGAGCCACCATGTGAGGAGGAGCTTGTGGAAGCTTGTGGAAGCTTCCCTTGAGTCGCCGGAAAAAGCCAACCGCAATAGTGAACTTGGCGGGTGGTTCTGCCAGAATTCTTGCCGTTGTTGGCCTGGTCTTGGTCGGAGTTTCACCTGGTCGGAGCTTCGCCGGAGGCTCGCCGGAGCTTGGCCGGAATTCTGGCCGGAAAATGAGCCGACGGTCCTTGGCATTTGAACAGCTGATTCTAAAAGTTGAAGCAATTCTAGGACTAATGGTCGAGACCGTTTTGTCAGAATTTGGCCGGAACTAGGTCTAGGCCTGATTTGAAGTTCAGCGTGGGCACAGGTCTCGGACTGGCTCTCGGCGCGGGCCTGGTTCTTCGGACGGGACTTGGTCTTCTCGGCCACTGATGAATCTACTCGGGCATTTTGTCTGGAATTTGAGATTCACCGAGTTATTGGGTGTTTTAAACACTTTGGTCGAGCCATAATTTCCATATTCCAAAGTTTGGTCGATCAATTTGGACTTGGTGCCTATGCGCGCGGGACCTTGCTTTTGAATTGGGCCAACTCTCAATCGGCTCGAGCTTGCTTCTTGGTTTCTCGACATTGTCCACCTTATTTGTCATTTGGAATATTTTGGTCAAGGTGGATTCATTAAATAAGGTCGTTTTCTCGAGCGACTTGCTATTGGTCCTTGGTGGCTCGACTGGGGCCTATGACTCTGCTGGGCGTGGCCAGGTCCTGCTTGGGCCAAAGTGGCCTGATTTGCCTTGTACTCCATTTTTGCCTCTAAGAACTCCTCCTTAGCTTGTATTTTCTCTATGCTCCAAAATGCCCTGTAGAAATATATCGGAACTAACAAGCAAAAGTTAACTAGACAAAGTGTCTAATTTGGTGGGTTTAACTGTGTTTATGATTCGTATAATTATGGTCCATCAGATCACCCCACACTTTTAGTTGTTCGTCCCGAACAATGCTATTAAAGGGCGTACACACAATTCTAAGTAAAATATGAAAGTGAGACTGTGGAACTAGATTTATCCTAGTTCATGCATTACTACTTATTGCTAAATTAAACTGCGTAAATAAATAGAAGAGACTTAATACTTGTACCTCTCTGCTGAGATGCAAATTATATTGGATGTTTCGGGTGATAGCCCTTTTTAGGCTCCTGGACTGCAACCTCGGGATCGTCTCTTACTATATGGTTTTCTTGTAGCTTTCTCTAGCACGTGATTTGGTTCGGGTTTCACTGGTTTGAGTACTTTGATTTTCTTTTGGCGAGGGACTGCTTTTTGTAGTGAATCGGCTTTTGGCCTTTGATTTGATGCTTTGAGTACTTCACTTTTGTTCGGTTAAAACCTTCACAATTTTGGGCCTTAGGCCTCTTGATTTGCTTCTTCGAGCTTTTCGCCTTTTTGTGGTTTTGCAAGTCCATTTTCTCAAGCCTTTTTTGGGAGGTCCAATCATCGCCCGCAAGCCTATGGAAATACCTCCCCGCTCCTCTCTTTTTTGCCGTTTTCGCGCGGGTCAAGGTGAGGGTCGCTCATCTATTTTCTCGGCTACTTTGACTGTCGTTTTCGCGCGGGTCAAGATGAGGGTCGCTCATCTATTTTCTCGGCTACTTTGACCGGAGATAGGACGGTTTGATTCCCGTCCTCGCCTTTTGCATTGCATGGCGGAGATGACTTCAATCTTCACTGAAACCCGAAGTGCAGCCTCTACTGACTTCGAAAACCATATAGTTTGATCTGATCCTTCGATTGCTTGCCAAGCCTCTCTAGGGCGTTTCTATCAACTCCACATCCCTAGTTTATCTCAGCACAAAGGGACAAATGAGAAGTTACGTTCTAAGTTTTTAGACAGTTGAATTTTCACAAGGTAAATGCATGAATTTCGGTCTATCTTTTTCACATTCTTAAGTTCATACTTTCAAAAAGATATTATTTATTAACTACTATATACAGGTGGTTCTCACCCCACACTTTAGAACGAAGGCATTCTTTTTACGAAATGACTTAATTCAAAAGCCATGCAAGCAGTTGTTATACGAGAAGGAAATGATATTAAGGAAAAGGAAAGACAGAACTCCCTTTAAGGTGTCGAGTGAACGACATGGCTCGAGGCTGGATAATCGAGGGAGTTCGGTTGGGGCCTTGAATTGTTAGCGTAGCCCTGACTGGCTTAATGTTGCACCCAAGTCCGATTCCTGAATAGTCAAATCTTCTATGCACCAAGTGGGTGAGAGCGACTTATTGATAAAAACTAAAAGATAGAAAATAAAATGACAGAAAATAAAATGACAGAAAGTAAGATAGTGTCGGGTTACCTCCCGACCAGTGCACTTGTTTAACGTCGTTGGCTCGACAGTACCTCAATCATGGATCATAAGGTCGGATCCCATGGGTGGGTGAGGTCAAACTTTTTCTCGGCAGCCCTTTTGCTCCGAGAGGGTGAGGTTTCCTTGACCATAGCTGCTGGTCCAATGCGTCGTGCTTGCTTGTTACTTCTTCCGGGTTTCCATTCTTTCGGCCCATGCCTTTGTCGCCTCTTCATGTTGGAATAGTTGGCACCTTTGTGAGTTTGGAAATTTGGTTTTGTGCCATTCAATGTAGGCGACATCAGGCATGCGCCTCTGCCAATCTTCTTTATTGCGGCAGTGATGGATGGTTGTCTTGGAACGAGTGAGTTTTCATGCGGTTTTCCTTGTTGAGTCATGGTGAGTGGAATTGGGCTTTCTCGGATAGTTGGGCAATGAGGTCCGGGACTTTCTCGGGTGCTTCGAGCGCAAGTATCGGGCCTGGCTTGATTTCTTCGGCCGCTTCAGCAGTGAGGTTCGGGACTTCTGTAGGCTCAGCAGTTAGGACAGTGATCTCCTCGGATATATTGGTGATAAGGACCGGGTCTGATTGGGGCAGTTCTTCTTTGGTCATTTGCGGGTCCTCATCCTCAGTCGGCTCCTCGGGTTCAGCCGTCCTTTCTGTTGTTCCTGAATCAGTTTCGGCCGTGAATTGGTGCATCGCGGCACTCAATTGCTGCATGTCTGCGGCCAATTGCTGGGTGCTAGCTGCCAGCTCCTTTTCTGCCGCCCATAGTTCAGTTTTGGCCCTGATTTGTTGCATCGTGTTGTCCAACTGCTGGATGCTAGATGCCAGCTCCGTTATACCGTCCTCGATTGGCTCGGCCTGATCTTGGCTTGGTCTTGACCTCGCGGCCAAATCGTTTATTAATTCCCAAAGATCATCCTCGGTTAAGTCCCACATTGATCCTCCTGCTGCATTATTTAGCTGGTCCCACTCATGTGGCAACATTCCACAGAGAAACTTTGTTGAAGATCGAAATTGGTGAATCCATGGTGCGGGCAGCTCGTCACAATGGAATCGAAGTACCATAAGTACTCATCCAATGTTTCGTCCCGGGATTGCGTTATTTTGTTGATCTTCTCGCGGATTTCAAGTTCGAAGGGTGGTGGGGAAAACTCCGTATTGTTCCAAGGTTCCATTCCGTAGTAGTATGACTTGGTGAATTGCATGATAAAAGAAAAAAGAACAACTATTCCTATGCACAACTCCCCGGCAACGGCGCCAATTTGACAGATGCTTGTCGCCACAGCAAATGTGCAAATAAATTTATAAGTCCGCTACTCGCGACTTAACTACTGGGTAGCAAGTGGTAATTAGGGGTCGAACCCAAGGGAGTCAGTGTGGATTAATTGTTCTTTAATGAAGCTTATGCAGAATTTAATTACGATTGGGGTTGGGTTTGAGTGCGTTTTTAGAACTGAAAGTAAATTACAGTAGTTGATAATGGATTGTAAGGAAAGTATTCGGTTTTAGGGGCCTTGTATTATAATTGTTTATCATCGACCGCTAATGATCATACCAAGTGGTCAAAGATGAATTGAGGCTATTTCTAGCGCAAGACATGATCATGCTAAGTATTCAAAGATGAATCGAGGCTATTTCTAGCGCAAGACTTGCAACACCATTTAAAACACTTGTTCTAAGCAAAACTAATTCCTCCTTTCGAAGTATCTTAGTCGTAAGTGCATCCATCTAGTCCGTCATTTCCGATCAAACCAGATGGTGTTTAAGATGAGTCAAACTTCTCAAATAAGCTTAGCCATTCCAAGCATCCACTTATCAGTACAAGTTTACGAACCCCCATGGTGAGCTTTTCCTGTCCAAGCGTCCCCTCAACCATGGACGTTCTGACTTAGTATATGGCACATAGAACAAGTATCGAATACAAAGGTATACTAAGAGTAAAGTCTAAAACATTTATAATACAAGTACGCCCCTTCTACCGAACTACTAGTTTAGCTACTATTCATCGCGCTAAACATTATTACTAAGGAAATAAAAGTAGTAAATAAATACGAAGAAATACTTACAACCGTTGAAGCGCCAAGGGAACTATCCTTTATTTCCAAAGCGAAGAACAATTTTATTGAAAATGAAGAGAGGAGGGTTAAGCCCTCTCTCTCTCTCTAAAGTGTGTACAAGTATGGGATGAGATACAAATGAGGAGGGGAAGCCTCCTTTTATAGCCATGGGAGGAGACTTGGGAGCCAAGTTTTGGAGAATGGAGGGTGGAGATGGTGGGCATGTGGAGGAGCATCCAAGGGTGGAGGAGGAAGGGGAGGAGATGTGGAGGAGAAGCCTCCACATGTCATCATTTCCATGGAGGAGCTCTAGCCGCCGGAGGCTTTTGGAGGAGGGTGGTGGTTGTGACAAGTGGAGGGAGGAGAGTGGAGGAGCCACCATGTGAGGAGGAGCTTGTGGAAGCTTGTGGAAGCTTCCCTTGAGTCGCCGGAAAAAGCCAACCGCAATAGTGAACTTGGCCGGTGGTTCTGCCGGAATTCTTGCCGGAGTTGGCCTGGTCTTGGTCGGAGTTTCACCTGGTCGGAGCTTCGCCGGAGGCTCGCCGGAGCTTGGCCGGAATTCTTGCCGGAAAATGAGCCGACGGTCCTTGGCATTTGAACAGCTAATTCTGAAAGTTGAAGCAATTCTAAGACTAATGGTCGATACCGTTTTGTCAGAATTTGGCCGGAACTGGGTCTGGGCCTGATTTGAAGTTCAGCGTGCGCACAGGTCTCGGACTGGCTCTCGGCGGGGGCCTGGTTCTTCGGACGGGACTTGGTCTTCTCGGCCACTGATGAATCTACTCGGGCATTTTGTCTGGAATTTGAGATTCACCGAGTTATTGGGTGTTTTAAACACTTTGGTCGAGCCAGAATTTCCATATTCCAAAGTTTGGTCGATCAATTTGGACTTGGTGCCTATGCGCGCGGGACCTTGCTTTGGAATTGGGCCAACTCTCAATCGGCTCGAGCTTGCTTCTTGGTTTCTCGACATTGTCCACCTTATTTTTCATTTGGAATATTTTGGTTGAGGTGGATTCATTAAATAAGGTCGTTTGCTCGAGCGACTTGCTATTGGTCCTTGGTGGCTGGACTGGGGCCTAGGACTCTGCTGGGCGTGGCCAGGTCCTGCTTGGGCCAAAGTGGCCTGATTTGCCTTGTACTCCATTGTTGCCTCTAAGAACTCCTCCTTAGCTTGTATTTTCTCTATGCTCCAAAATGCCCTGTAGAAATATATCGGAACTAACAAGCAAAAGTTAACTAGACAAAGTGTCTAATTTGGTGGGTTTAATTGTGTTTATGATTCGTATAATTATGGTCCATCAGCCATCTTCGGCCAAACTCCATCATCGAAGCCTTCTGACGACCACGCAGAAAATGCAGTCATCGACTCCCAAATTCCATCACCATCATCGAAGATTGATTTGGCAGCGATTGATTTGGCTTTGATCGATGTTACAGACAAATCTGATTCGGCTATTGCAACCGGTGTATTTGAGGATGCGATAGAGGTAGTTGTTCCTGAAGATTCAGACGATGATGCTCAAATACTGTTAGTTGAATCGGCTATTGAAGATATGGAAACTACTGCAGTAATAGTTGATAAACAAAATAATGATGATATTATTTCGGATTTATATCATGTCTCGACCGTGGTTGAATCGACGGTGGTAGGTGTCACTACCAGAGAGGTAACATCTAATATGTTTGCACTTAATAGATGTTTTTTTGTGTTGAAGGATGCTGAGATTAGGGAATGGAGCTTTAAAACTCAGTTTCATGCTATCGATGGTGCTTTACCACCATGCCTTCTAACTATTTGTGAAAACGACCCAGTGAGATTACTATCTATTTTTGTCTCTAAATCGGCTTTTGGTGGAAATTGGTATTCTTTTCAACCCTTCCATATAGCTTCTATGCACCCGAATCCACCTTGGAAACCTCCAGATAACAGAACTACATCATATTTGACCACTGAGAAATCATATACGTACTGGAAGTTGCCTACAAATGTGTTTTTGGTAGATTTCTCATTGGATTTGGGATTGCAAAATACTGAAAGTGTGGAAGGTATTGATGGATATAAGTTTGTGGTTCCAGCTTGTGTTCAGAGTGGACATACGAATTTCTGCAGCTCAGGTGTTTCTCAAAATGTCAATGAGACGTTTCACTCCTGTTCTATCATGCAATGTGGTTTAGATGCATGTCGGTGCATCTTATTTGATTGGAAGTATGTTCAACTCATGCTGGCTTGGTTTATGAGATTAACTGATTTTTCTATTACCGTCAGAATCGGCAAGAATGATCAGGTGGTACATAATTGGGAACTATTAACATGGACTTTTCAGAGAACAACGTGGCTTGGGAAGCAGTCTTGTATATCTCAGATTTACTCTCATTTACCGCACATGAGGATTGTTTGGAATGATATTCTACGTATATTGTGTTGGTTTGGAAAGCTTGAAGAACTTGTGCAGTGGGATTTGGGGAGGATTAATCTTATTATTGTCTTGAGGTCTAAAGAACATCTCCATTGGGATGTACCGAACAAGCAGTGGCCATATATTTCGTATCAAATGACGGAGCAATTTAACCAAGAACTATCTTTGACAGGAATGATACCTTCCGGCTTGTTCCATTCGATGATTGAGTTTGCGAGAAGCTGGCAGACAGATGCAGCTAATACTCCAAACCTGGCTTTTGATGGGGTCTTCATCACACTGTACACTGTTGCGCTGGATAAGTCACATATTGTTTTGAGGGATCATGTTAGAAAAGATGTCCCTGCATCTTGGGACCCTGCAGCATTGGCAAGGTTTATTGAGATGTATGGTACACACATTATAGTTGGTCTGAAGATGGGTGGAAAGGATGTAATTTATCTGAAGTAGCAACATTTAGCCACTCTCAAATTGGTTAAATTGCAACAAAGGTTAAAAGATATGGCCGACAAGAGAATTGCGGACAATGTTGGAAAATATATTATGGAATCTGAACAGGCAGGTTCTGATTACTACAGTCGCTAGAGCACTTCGCGGCAGTTACAAACTCGAATGAATTCTCAATTCAGGATGTACTGGGCGTGTACGCAAAAAAACTTCAAGTCCGGCCTTCCGCTATATGATACCGAGCGGTGCACATCACTTGAGAATCAGGCTACGCAACATATTATTGGTTCAATAAATCAACAACCACTGCTTCACACCACTGGGAAGGATTTTGATCTCAAGTTTCTGGCAGTTGGTGCATTTTTTAACACCAAGGTGTCTTATGACCAACCTAGGTTGTTTTGTGAGGAGGGGATCAGTATCCTAGCTAGCATTGAGTTAAGTCCATTTTCCCATTTACCCAGCCATGTCGCCAAAATAAAACCACCAATTGAAGTTCATGGTTCAGCCATATCTTCAAAGCTACAAGCTGCTACAGGACATACGTATTTGGAGACCAAGAGGAATAATTTGGCTGTTTATAGGTTACTGGGGATGGATATGGAGTTATATAACAAAGGTTCAGCGATTGTGGCACCTCTAGAAGTTACACAGCTGGCTAGGATCGACTCCCACAACAAAGTCATTTTCTAGAGGAATTTTGCATGGAATCTCCTTGCTTCGGTCTTTACTCGGAGACGCGAGTTTTTCATGCTTTCAATGCCCAGGGAGAGATTTGACGCAGATAAGGATTTTGTGACGTTGCTCTTTGGCAGTGTACCGCTACCGCTACAGTTGGATTTTAGCTTGGATGAGCTTGTTTCTTTGATGTGCTTCATCAGCAAAATTTTCCTATTTTCGTTGCCAAGACCACCGGAGATGGATGACCTTGAGGACAAGGTCAAATTTAAGGGGGAAGGAATGTTACGCATTGGAATATTATGCAAGTTAATGGATCTAATTGTATTGTCAAGTAATGTTCTAGTATAAGAATCGTAATCGGGCATGAGAAACACAACAAATGAATTAGTCAAAATACCCCTTCTAGCTTCTTCTCTCCCTTTCTTATCTAAACCCTAATCTTCTCCTTCTCATTCCCCATTCATCACTGCAACTATCACGTTGCGATATTTTGTATCGTATCAATTTCCTTAAGCGACTCTTGATACCAAAGTGTGTCGCATAAGTACTGATGCATTTAATGAAGAAACATCAACTTTTTCACCCACCTTTCTTCCTCCTTCATCTACCTTTCTCCCCCACGGCTAAAACTGAGTTTCAGCAGCTCCTCCTGTGAAGAACAACCAGGTAACACTTTTAATTTGCATTTTGAGCTTTTATTTCGTAGTTGCATACTACCATACATCGATTTTCATTAAAAAAATTACTTTTATGTGTGTACCCCAAGGCGGCTGAATTATAATGTTGCTTGTTTGTTTTGTTTTGTGATCATGAAGTTGAAGTTGAAGTTGACAATGGATAAGAGTTGGTTGGAGTTAGATAGAGGTGATTCACGTTACGTTCGAGGGCTTGTTGATTTTGTGGAATTTGCGAAGCAAAATGGGGAAAATACACTAGTGTGTCCTTGTAAAAGGTGTTTGTTGGTTAAAGGAAGACCTTCATTGAGGGAGATGTTTATCCATTTGATTAATCATGGTATGATGAAGTGATACAAAACATGGACATCACATTGTTAAAAGAGTAATGAACGTTCGCCATACATGTTGAGACACCAATGGCTTGCGGAGAGGTATGGAGAATCAAGTTGTGGTGTTATGCGTCAACAACCAAATGCAACCATGGATATTCTTCAAGATCAGTTTCCCTTTCAACATGAGGATCATATGAATATGAATGTAGATGATGTTGATTTAGAGAGCAGAATTACTTATGAAAGGTATAACAATCTAGTTGGCGAAGCTCAGACTCCGTTGTACAGAAGTTGTGACAAAACCGTACTCGAAACTATTTTGAGGGCTATGCAAATGAAAGTTGAGAGTAGATTATCTGGCAAGGGGTTTGATACAATGCTACTTAACACTAAAGCAATTCTTTCACCGGATAACAACTACCCCGGTTCTTACAAAGATGTTAAGAAAATTCCAAAGAATATGGGGTTGGGTTATGAAACCCTCCATTCTTGCGAGCATGGATGCATATTGTACTACAAAGAGTTCAAAGACCATACTAGTTGCCCAATTTGTGGCGAGGAAAGATACGCGCTGCGTGGAAGTACAAACAAGGTTCCAAAGAAGACGGTGAAGTACTTCCCTTTGACTCCACGATTGCATCGCCTGTATATGTCTCCACAAATTTCTGGGCAAATGCGATGGCATGCTAAAAGAGATGTTAATGATCCAGATTACATTAGACATCCAGTAAATGGAGAAACTTGGAAATTTTTTTACAGTGACTTTCCTTAGTTTGCAAATGAGATTAGGAATGTCCGACTTGGGTTGGCAACTCATGGTTTTAATCCATTTGAAGCTTCGGGTCTGTCTCACAGCACATGACCTATAATTATTGTTCCTTACAATTTGCCACCGCACATATGTATGAATAAGGAGCTCAATATTCTATGTTTGTTAATATCAGGACCCAAGTCAGCGGGAAAGTGCCTTAATGTTTTTATGAGGCCTCTTATTGATGAGTTGGAGAGTTTATGGGATGAGGGAGCGTATACCTTTGATCGTCGTGATGGCTCAACATTTATTATGAAAGCAGCAGTGATGTCTACTATAAGTGACTTTCCTGGCCTATGGATGTTGGGAGGTGTGAAGAGGAAAGGGTACAAAGCTTGTCCCATATGTCTAGATGAGATTGATGCTACCCATCTGACGGGACGAATGTCATATCAAGGACACCAAAGATGGCTGCCAAAAGACCATGAGTGGAGGTTTGCCACATCCAAATTTAATGGAAAGACAGAGTTTAGGGATCCCCCCTCGTTGCTTTTGGGTCCCAAAACATTCCAACATATTACAAGTCATGAGTATTCCACTCTTAGCTTACATCCGCAGTTCAAGCCTAGAGGAACTACTGAGAGACTATGTTGGACACATATGTCTATATTTTATGAGTTGCCATATTGGCAAGCATTCTGCCAACCTTATTCGCTTGATGTGATGCATATTGAGAAGAATGTTTTTGATAACATTATTGGGACTATACTTGGACTTGAGGGTAAGATCAAGGATGATGTTAAGGCTTGAAAAGGGTTGGAAGAGCAAGGGGTATGTACAAAGTTGTGGTTTAACCCTACCGGGTCAAGGAAAGAGAAGGTGAGTAAAGCACCTTATATTGTCACTCAGTCGGAGAAGGTAGAGGTTCTTGAACTTATGCGAGATGCCACATACCCGTCTGCATACGCAGGGAGCCTTTGTAATAAGATTAATCTTGATGACAAAAAATTTATCGGATTGAAGATACATGACTGTCACGTGATGTTGCAACGACTGTTGCCGGTTTTCATTCCACCTTATCTACCGTTCAATGTTGTCGATCCTCTTATATTGTTATCATACTGGTTTCAGAGACTCTGCTGCAAGGAGTTACAAAAGGAGGTAGTGAGATGTAGGAAGTTGGAGATTGTTAAGATTTTGTGTCAGTTTGATAGAATTTTTACGCCAGCATTCTTCACCATTATGGTACACCTCTTGGTACATCTACCAGATCAAATACTGTTAAATGGGCCAGTTCACTATAGTTGGATGTATCCGATGGAGAGGTATGCCAGTTTTATTTTGTTAACTACATGCACTTATATAAATTTGACTGATTTTGTAAAAATACTAATTTTTTACACACTTTATGCATATAACTTGGCCATTACAAGAGGTATGTGAGGAATACCTGATATCCAGAAGGATGTATTACCGAACAATATGTAGTGTGTCACGTATTGTAAATTGTACATGGGGGAGATCAAAGATACAACAATAGAGCAGGAAGAAGAAGAATGTTGGAACATATCGGTAGTATCCAATGTCATCAAGCCGATGGGATACCTTAAAAGGAGGCAACTCCTAGATTATCATATTGATGTGGCTCATTGGTGTGTTTTAGAAAATTGCGAGGAGGCTAGAGAAATAATTAACAAACATGAGGAGAACTACTTTGAGGAAAATCCTTCTGGCGATAATGATTCAAGAATTGATGATTTTCATGTACATTTTCTAGATAAAGTAACTTGTAAATTCATAAATTTCAGCTACAAATTTTACATATCTTCTATTTCTATATATTGTATTCACATAATTAAGTTCACTAATGTTAATGTTACAATATTTATGTGCAGATGATTAACCTACAAAATGAAGGATCGGACAACTATTCCAAAGAGCTTCACATTTTGGCAAGTAAGCCACAATGTCACAGTTGCTACACACATTGTGCTGTCAATGGCTTGAAATTTGTCGTGTGCGAGAAGGATCAACATATGAAGACCCAAAACAGTGGGGTAATGATACTCGCAGGTAATTACATCATATTGTAGTGTATATTAAGTAACATTTATATTGTAACATCATGTATGTAATGTTGGGCGATCGAGGTTAACTACTGTGAACCTTGGTTGCAAATCTGAGAGACGCAGTGTTAGAGGCTAGGAAATTACAAGGTATAAGCGTAAGTCCACTTGTAGCTCTAACTCGTAATAAAGATTTGCTGTCCCTTCTAGGGTGTGGGAAACCCCCCAGAGTAGGCGTGGCCGAACTGGGTTATCATTCTGTGTGTGCTCCTATTATTTGTTTTGTCTGCTGAACTGTTGTGAAAGGAGTTCAAGGGCTGTCTCAACCGTACCTTGAACACAAGCTTGAACAGGGGATATAATTTCAATTGGTATCAGAGCAAACACTTGACACACTGAGTGGGATCCTGAACTGTTCAAGATGACTCTTAAGGAAGGACAAAGCATCACCAGACCCCCGCTACTCGAAGGATCAAACTATGCCACCAGGAAGCCCGTGATGAGATCCTTTCTGAAATCTCTAGACGAAAAAGCGTGGAAGGCTGTTCTGAAAGGTTGGATGGAACCCATGATGAACAATCTCACTGGAGAACCGATCGCGAAACCAGAAGCACTGTGGACAGAAGAGGAGGACAAAGCATCTATGGGAAACTCAAAGGCTATGAACCCAATTTTTTCTGCCGTAGATGAAAACGTCATGAAGCTAATCATCAACTGTGAAGTGGCCAAGGAAGCATGGGACATCCTCCAAATAGCCTTTGAAGGCACAGACAAGGTTCACAACTCACGCATGCAGGCTGTCACAACCAAGTTCGAAGAGATGAAGATGACGGAAAGTGAAACCATCACTTAGTACAACACCAGAGTTCTGTAACTGTCCAACGAGGCGTCTGCACTAGGGAAACCCATTGATGAAGAAAGATTGGCCAGTAAAGTCCTGAGATCACTCCCTCCGAGATTTGCCATGAAGGTCACTCCCATAGAGGAAATGCACGACATCTCCAAACTAAAGATGGACGAGCTGATGGGCTCTCTCAGAACCTACAAGATCAATCATGACTTTCAACCCGGAGAAGTAAAGGGAATCGCCCTAAAAACGGACATATCTGAAGACAAACTGGACGGTGGCTGCACTACTGAACAACTGGCTATGATGGCTCAGAATTTTGGCAGAATGGTACGGAAAATCAACAACCGTGGGCCAGAACAAGGTCAGCCTTCATCAAATAACTTCCGAAATTGGAAAACCGGCAGGTCAAGGTCTAGAGACATGAGACAAGACTCTTCTGACAAAGGAAAGGAAGAAATTCAGTGCCATGAATGCAAGGGTTTTGGTCATATTGCTTCACAATGTGCAAATACTCTCATGAAGAAGAAGGCAATGGTCGCTAGCTTCAGCGACAGCGAGTTAGACGAAGAAAAGGAAGGAGGTGAAACCACCAACTTTGTGGCTTTCGTCACAACTCTGGGTGAATGCAGTAACACCAGTGAACCAGTTCCATCTCAGTTAGAACTCCCAGCTGAAGACCTCTCAGACAGTGATGATGAAGAACTCTTGCAGGAGTCCCTAGCTGAGACATACAAAGATCTGTACGAGAAATGGCAGCTACAGATCAAGGTCAACAAGAAGCTGAATGACACCGTTGCAAGTGTCACTATAGAAAAGGACAAGGTCTGGCAGGAGGTCGAGATACTGCTTACACAGAAGGTGGAACTCAAAGGCACAGTAGACTCACTGAACACTCAACTGGCTGAGATGAAGCAGGAAAGATTCTATCATCTTGCTCAGAAAACAGAGCTGATGGGTACTATCTCTTCACTGAAAGTCGACATGGAAAGGGACCGTGACACTCATCCTGTAGGCATGGCGGGTCTAAGAAAAACTATCACAGATCTGAAGCGCAAGGAGGTGTTCCAACTAAGGAGGATAAAACAGCTGGAACTTCAGCTAGAATCTGAGAAGATGGATCATTCAGACACTGAGAAGGAGCTCACCCACCTCAAATAGTTGGTAAGGATGCTCAATTCTGGGACTAACGACTTAAATGATATTCTCAGATCTCAGAGGATGGAGTCTGGACATCGAGGCCTGGGGTTCACGAAAGAAGGTACTTCAAAAGGCACTACCTTTGCTAAAGCTCAACAAGTGTCGAAACAGCTGCCTAAACAGAAGGTAAGACAGTCCAAAGGAAAGAACCTAGCTGATCACAGGAAGACTCATAGCACACCAAGTGGTGGAAAGACTCGTGACACACCCGTCCAACGCCGTGATTTCTCACCAATGAAGCAAAGGGGAGAGTGGCGCACTTGCTGGTACTGTCACCAGATGGGACACATTAAACTGCAGTGTCGCCTGTTTCTTGCTGAACGACGGGCATACCAACAATAGACCGTACCTCGACAGAAACAAGTCTGGGTTCCAAAAGCAGAACAGACCGTCTGTATGGTGGCCTGCTGCTCTTCAAACTATATAATGCAAGACAGTTGGATCTTCGACAGCGGATGCTCCGCCCACATGTTAGGTAACTCTCAATACCTTACCCATATTAGACCTGTTGAACAGATGTGGATTGTCACCTTCGGGGATTGTGGAAAGGGTCAGGTGATCGGCTGTGGGACATTGATGGTTCCGGATCTCCCTGCACTCAAGAACACCCTCCTTGTCGAAGGACTGACAAGGAATCTCATCAGCATCAGTCAACTGTGCGACGATGGACATTATGTGTCATTCTCTAGCTACTCATGCCTTGTCCTAGACAAGAATGGCGGTACACTGATGAAAAGAAGAAGGGATACCAATAACTGCTACACCATTGGGATGGGACCAATGGACGATGAAAACTTTGGTAAGCAACAGGTTGCCCTAGCCTGTGCAAACGCCAAACATCGATTTTTGCGAGGGGGAGTAGATAAGACCCTGCACACAAGATCTGATTGGAGTTGCGCACAAATCCATGTTGACAACTGTCCCAGGAAACTGTTTAATCAGAAGGTGTCACAGTTACAGAAGGAGTTTGCATTATGCCCACGGAAATATCCCAGGAACCGAACAAGAAAATATGAATATGGAGGGCACCAGAAGATGATTACTCTGAGGCATACCGGCATTTCATGGCGTAGAACACCCAGATCCTCAGTGGATCTAGGTGGTGTCAGCCACTGAATGCAGTCAACGGTGGTCAGTCAAAGTTGAATCTCCAGCTGAACAGTTGGACTGACCACCTAAGGAAGAAAGCTGGAACAGAAGACTCAACAGCTTTGGAATGAATATTTTTGAATATTCTCGAAGATTTTTCGTGCCGTTATTTGAAACAGGAGTTGTCTAATTTGGGAAGTTGAATAAGCGGAGTATATTTGAAACACAAAAATAGTTCGCTGTTTACTCTCTCTTTCGTCCAAACCCTAGAACAGCAGTCAGTGATTTCTTTCTCAACCTCTCATCTACTCAAACGGTGATGGTGAACACAAGGAAGTCATCAAAGTCCGGCGTCAAATCCGCTGAAAAGAAGAAGGAAAGCATGCAGTCCTCAAAAGCTCTGGCGGCGAAAACACGAATCCCGAAATCAAAAGCTCTGAAGGAAAAAAGGCATCGCCTTTACAATCCGACACCGAATCTTTCGCCAAAGCAAAGAAGACTGGCGGGGGAGCAACCACTGAAATCCCTCAGTCGGTCACGGTGGATTTGTCTAAATCAATCAATGCTGGTCCGAGCCAAGTTCATCCCCAAACTAAGGTATTTCCTAATTCGCAGTCCGTTCCTTCGGTTTCTGCAAATATCTCTTTTGAAAAGATTGTGGTGGATGGAGTTGTGAGTGTGGATGGTGAAGCCAGTAGGGCTGTAGGGCTGTAGGTAGGGAAGCCGGTAGGGTTATGGTTGGTGATGAAGCCAGTAGGGCAGTTATTGGAAATGAAACTGCCAAGATTATGAAAGAAGGAGAGCCCAGCATCTCGGTGTCTAAAGCTGCTGGTGGATCAGGAGTATGGAGGGAGAAAATCCATGCGTCTGGGTATGTTCATCCGGGAGGTTTACGAAGAAAGAAGGGGACTCGCCGAGTTGTTTCTCCAAGACAATGTCTGGCCAAGATCAGTTCAATCAGAGGGAAGATCATTGCAATGTATGACGAGGGGACAGAGAAGTGCCTTGATTCCTCAAGAACGAGGAAGTTGGTGATTAATGAGGCATCTGACGATGGCTCTGATGAGAAGCTTGAAGGATTTAGTGATGAACGTCCAAGTGAGCATTCTGAGACTGTGACAGAGGAGATTAATCCATCAGAGAAGACAGATGTGTTCAAAAAGGCCATACCAGAAGAATCTGACCCTACAGATAAGGATGAAGAGTTGGAGAAGCTATACAAAGACATTGATAATGTCATGGAAGATTTGGAAAAGGAGAATAATCTGGGAATGGAAAATTCAGAGGAACCTCTTTGTGCCCAGGGTGGTGAGGTTGAAGAGTCTGTTGCTGAGAAACTTGCTAGTGTTCCCACTGTGGAACCAAATGTGCAGACTGAAGGTTAGACAGTTGGTGCTCCAGAGGAAGTTGCTGCCAAGGAAACAATAGCTATCCCAGTTGTTACTCAAGATGATCTTCGTAGTGATCATATGGAGGAGGATGGTGCATCAGTTCGTAAGGATACTGTGAAGCCAGTGTCGAAGGAAGTTACTCTTTCGGAAGATGACCAGGATCTTGTTCCTCTTGTCAATCTCAAAAGGACAAAGAAGGACAAGGAAAAGAAGAAGGTAGCTTTTGATAAATCTCCAAAGATGATAGTTCAGAAGGATGCTGAGGTGGGCATTGTGCCAGGGGGAGCTGATTCATCTAAGAAAAGAAAATGCGAAGCTCCGGTCCCTGTTTCAGAGGATGCTGGAAGATGTGAAGTCCCATCTGTTGATTCTGATATTGTTTCAGTTGGCCTGGTCAAGAAAGGAGTGTGGTTTGTCAATAGAGATGCTGCAAAGAAGTGGTCATGTGTTCAGAAAAGAAAAATCATACCAGAGAGGTTGCTAGAGGAGTCCCGGTACAAGGGAAAGGAAGTCATCAAGGTTCTTAATGAATCTGATCTGTTCTGGATGTTGGACAGAGGCAAACCGTTCAGCGAACAGCTGGTTCGAGAGGCTATGACAAACCTTCCTCCTCGGTTTGGGGTCATTAGAGACGCAGAGTATGGTGTCTTCTTCGTCAGAGGAAGGCAGATCAAGATTGATCCTGAGCTTATCAATGTTTACTTCTCCATGGATGATCCAGTTGCTGATGAAGAAGAATCAGATTTTGAAAAGGTGATAGAGACCATCACTGCAGGCTCAGTTCGGTGGAGGACTGACACTGTTGTGCATACAGCTGATCTCTCCACATTCTATTCAATGCTTTTCTTCATTGCGGTGTTCAACTAGAGACCCTCGACTCACCGTTCAACGGTTAACCGGGACATGGCCCAATTAATCTATCAGATAGGGAATAAGCTGAAGTTCTACCTGGGAAGAGTTATGTTCAAACAGATTGCTGATCATGCTACTTCAAAGAGAACTCTTCACCAGATTTGCTTCTCGTCTCTAATATATGAGTTGATAATCCATCAAGCTCTAGATTTGAAGGCCTCAACAGACCATCTCTCAAAGGCACCCAGTAAGTTCATCATTGACCACAAGCTATTTAAAGGACATCACGTGAATGATCTCAAGGAAGGGAACCAGAAAGGAAAAGATGTTGCGGAGTCGAGTCGAGGGGGAGCCAAGGAGTGCCGTGATGAGAGGAGCAAGCTGCTCAAGGACTTGCATGCCATCATTGATGCTGATAAGGAACAGCGCAGACGCATCAACAAGCTTGCTCGTGCCCTCAGCTACCCAAGTGACGATGAGTCTGATGATGCAGATTCTGAGGACGACACTGATGATGAGGCGTCTGCATGAAGGTCCCCCGACAAAACTATCTCTCTGAACTCAGTTTTATTAAACTTTCATACTTTTGTGTGCTTGTCCGGGCACAGTTTGATTTGCTGTTCGAACTAGAATCAGACCCCTTACCAGTTTGTGGCAAAAAGGGGGAGTATTCTGAGTGGTGACAATTTTTATTCCCTCAAGGTTGTCTACTGTCTAGATAAGTTAGATTGACTTAGTTATCTAGTAGATCTGGTTTTGCCAAAATGCCAAGGGGGAGATTGATGTTCCCTTGAGTGGCATGTATTTGGCAAAACGTAGTTAGACAGTTCGAGCAGGAGTTCACAAGGAGTTCAAACATATCCTAGCACTCATGTACAGCGTGGAACAGACACAAGGATATTTCCCGGAAAATATTGGACAGCGAAGATCTCGTCGATTTGAAGTCGGCTAGCGAATTATTTGAACAACAGATACTCGACTGAATATCTACATTGAAGGCGGCGTAGCTGACTTGGGCAAGAGATCTCCATATACTCTTCCAACCGATTTGAGAAAGATATACATCAAATATCTAGGAATATTTCCTAAATATTTGATGGGATTATCTTGTGCAGATTAGGGTTTTGTCGAAGCAAATAAATACATTGCTAGGGCGTCCTTATTCAGCATTGCTTTCAAAGATCAAATATACACGACCAAACCCTATCGATTGGAGAAGAAGAAAGTGACGGCCGTTTGTGTTTCCCCACTGGAAACTCATCGGTGCAAGAGCAGTCTCATCACGTGCAACTCAGACTGCCTGGAAGCGATCAAACTGCCGCACACAACAAAGGTGAACAAGCTTTTGAGAGAAAGCATCCGAGCTTCAAGAGAAGGTCGAGCACGTTCGGACTGGAGGTTCGGACGAAGGGGATCGAGGTTAACTGCTGTGAACCTCGGTTGCAAATCTGAGAGACGCAGTGTTAGAGGCTAGGCAATTACAAGGTGTAAGCGTAAGTCCGCTTGTAGCTCTAACTCGTAATAAAGATTTGCTGTCCCTTCTAGGGTGTGGGAAACCCCCCAGAGTAGGCGTGGCCGAATTGGGTTATCATTCTGTGCGTGCTCCTATTATTTGTTCTGTCTGCTGAACTGTTGTGAAAGGAGTTCAAGGGCTGTCTCAACTGTACCTTGAACAGAAGGTTGAACAGGGGATATAATTTCAACCATACTTATGAAAGTAAAGGAAACCAAGAAAACAAGAACTTGTAAAGGAAAGGACTCGGTTTTGACAAGAAAAAGTAAAGAAGTTGTGGCTTGACAAGGAAAGTAAAGGAGAGGAGCTCCAAATCAAGAACAAGACATGAAAGTAAAGAGTGCTTGCTAGAAATTAAGAGCTTTGGAGCTCAAGAACAAGTGAAGAAAGCTTTGGAAATCAAGAACAAAATGAAGAACATGAACAAGTAAAATGTAGAGAGGTATTGGTATTGAGGTGTGAAGAAGAGAGATAAGCTCTCAACTTCCTAAGTATGTACATGAGGCAAGCCCTCTATTTATAGGCAATGGAGACTTGAGGGCTAAGTTTGGAGTGGAAATATCCCAAAAGCTAGCCATTTGATTGGCTCTTCCATATGACACCCCACATGGCTTGGAAGAGGATAAGAATACATCCACTTGCCTCCAACCTACTTGCACTTGCTTGAAGCCAAAGGGTAACCAATTTGAGCCTTAGTTGAGCCACAAGCCAACCGACTTGGCTTGGTTGAGGCAAACCGGATTCCAAAACCAAACCAAAATGAATAGTAGAAACCAACCGATTTGAATAGTAAGTACCTGATCTTGACCGGAGTTAGGCTGGAACTGGTCAGAGCTTGGTTGGGCTAGGTCGGAGCTCCATCGGAGCTTGGCCGGAATCTGGCCGGAATTTTGGCCAGTGGTCCTTGGCTGTTGGACCACTGATTTGGAATTCTGAGGCAATTCTAAGACTGATCCATGAAGGATGTTTGGCCAGATTCTGCCCGGAGCATGGTTGAAATCCCAAAACGGCCAAAATTGCCCTAGTTTGGCCTTGATCGGGCTTGAGCTGGTTCTACTCGGGCGTTTTGTCTGGGAAGTGAGATTGTCTGAGTTATTGGGCATTTAAAACACTTTGGTCGATCCAGATTTGCCAGATTCCATGGTTTGGTCGAGCGACTTGGTTTCAGTGCCTATGCGCGCGGGGCCTTTGCTTTGGAATTGGGCCAACTGCCAATCTGCCCGAGCATTCTCCTTGGTTTTCCGACATTGTCCACCTTATTTTCCATTTTGATCACTTTGCTTGAGGTGGATTCGTCAGATCAGCTCGTTTGCCCGGGAAACTTGAATTCAGTGCTAGACGACCTGGGCACGGCCTGAGCAAGGACCTGGTTTTCTCGGACGGGCCCGGGACAGGGACCTTGCATTCTCGGATGGGCCTGGGTACGGCTCTCGATACCCGGGTGAAGTTTCTCGGTCCCTAGCTGAGGTCCTTGGGCCTGGCTGTATTTCCTCGGGCCATGGTCGATTTTCCTCGGGCTTGCGACTTCTCGGCCAGAAATGCTTGGTGTACTTTTTGGTCACAAATCTCCCTTTTTAAGCGTGTTTCCTTTTTAGACCCCAAAATGCCTATATACACAAAATGACATTAACAAGCACTTGTTCGTATGACCAAATGTCTTATTTGGTGGGTTTAGTAGTACTTGATGAATTATATAAATACGCGACATCAAATTGTCGTAGGTCAGATCATACTACGTTGACAAACTGTTGGACTAATTTGCAGAAGACAGTCCAGGACTGTCCAGAATTCTCATTGATGTGAATCAACACATGTATAAGAATAAAGGTGAATGCATCTTCCAAGTGGAATATGCTACACAGATAAGCAGTCTAATGTACTTGATGAGTTGTACTAGACAAGGCATTGCTTACACTTTGAATAGCCTGGTGAGATTCACGAGTAATCCATGAAATGCACAATGGAAGGCTATCGTGAGAGTACTTAAGTACTTACGATTTACTCGTAATTATTATCTAAACTATACCAGATATTCGGAGGTCATAGAGGGTTTCAATGACGTTAGTTAGATATTTGATATATAACATTCCAAGGCTACGAGTGGCTGTATGAGATGTGCAAATGTGCCTTGAAAATCCTCCAAACAAATTATGGTAACCAAATCTATTTTGGAGGCTGAATTTGTCGCATTTGGTAAATGAAGCGAAAAAGCTGAGTCGTCAAGGGATATGGAGGAGGATATTCATGGATGGATAAAACTTAATGATGGACCATATTTATATGATTCATCAAGATAGTTAAACCCACCAAATTAGACGCTTTGTCTTAACAACTTTTACTTGTTAGTTTCACTTTTGTTCTACAGGCTATTTCGAGGATTAGAGATGAAACGAGCAAAAAAGGAGTTCTTAAAGCTAAAAATGGATTACAAGTCATTCCAGGCCAGGACCAGATTCCGGCTTTACAACCTTCATGAACCCAACGTGGAATCACTCAAACATGTCCCAATGACTTGTTCCAAACCTCAACAAAGATCAAGAACTCAAGTGAATTCCAAGTCTAGCCACCCATGTGCAAGGCTTGTGCCTTGTCTTTTGATTGCAACCAAGAAGCAACCATGATGCAACCAAGGTCTAACCAGAGATTGTGGGGGAACCGATGGCTTTTGAGACAAATATCACATTCCACTCACCACCTCCACCATGGCCGGCGGCTTTCCATGAGATGATGCCACATGGCCGGCGGATTTGGGAGAAGCTCTCTCCCTTTGCCATGTGGTTGGACCTCCTCCTCCCCCTTGCCTATAAATACAACATCCCCTCTCCTTTGTTCAATGTTCCATAGTCCTAGTTTGAGTTTCATGTTCCATATTCTTCAGTCCTTGTAGAAAATCTCTCTAGATTTTAGGCACAATCCTTGTAAACACTTTACTTTGATATTGAAAGCTCCAAGTTTGTTCTAGAGTACTCTTGTTGGTTCTTGAGTACTCTTGTTGTTCTTGAGTTTACTCCTGTTGGTTCTTGAGTATTCTCCTCTTTACTTTCTTGTCTTTCAAAACCGAAACCCTCTTTGTTATTTTCCTTGTCTTTGATTTCAAAACCATTTACTTTTAAGCAAGTAGCTATGATATCCTCTTCCATGGATAATCGTAGCTAAACCCTTCATTCGGTTGAAGGGGTGTGCTTGTATCAAAAAATATTTTAGACCCTTTTCTTAGTGCTTCTATTGTTTTCAAAACTTGTTCTATGTGCCATATAATACGTTAGAACACTATTGGTTGAGTGGAGGCTCGAAAGAGCAAAGCTCTTCCATGGGGTTCGTGAACATACGTGGTTAAGTGGAGGCTCGAAAGAGCACAGCTTTTTTGGGGAGTTCAACTTCTTTTAAACACCATTTGGTTGATCGGAAATGATTGATCAAATGGATGCACATAAGCTAAGATACTTCGAAAGGAGGAATTAGCCCAAACAGAACAAGTGTTCTATGTCTTGAAAAGGACTAGACGATGTGGCAAGTCCAGTGCTAGAAATGGCCTTGATACATCTTTGAACACTTAAAACGATCATTAGAGGTCGATGATGAACGGACTATGATACAAGGCCCCTAAAACCGAATCCTTCCATTAATCAATTCACAACCTGTCACCTTACTTTCAGTCCTATCATCAACTGTTTACTTTCAGTACTTTACTTTTCGCACATTTACTTTTCAGTCATTTACTTTTCAGTCATTTACTTTCAGTACGCTTACTACAGACGCTTTCAATATTAACCCAATATCTCTTTGGTACGCATTACGCTTATAGCGTGAGGCCAGTACCAAAAGTATATTGATCAGTTGATATTGAATTTGACTGTTCCAGCAATTTACTTTACGCACTTTACTTTTATGCCCTTATTTTCAGCACTTTATTTTCCGCACTTACTTTTCAGTATTTACTTTACGCACTTTATTTCCAGTCATTTACTTTTCAGTAATTTACTTTTCAGTAATTTACTTTTCAGTACTAAAACCACAATCAACCCCAATCGCACTTACATTTCTGTACAAATTCCTCAAAGAACAACTATCCACTAATTCCCTTGGGTTCGACCGGTACTTACCGCTTTACTACCTAATAGTGAAGTCTCAAGTAGTGGACTTATAAATTAACTTTTGCACATTTTCTCTAACGACGAGTGATGGACCAAAATTATACGAATCATAAATACAGTATAACCCCCTTAATTAGACATTTTGTCTATTTAACTTTTGCTTGTTAGTTCAGATATATTTTTACAGGGTATTTCAGAGCTTAGAGAGAATACATGCTAAAGAGGAACTTTTAAAGCAGAAAAGATGTTACGAGTCAATCCAAGGTCAAGATCATATGCCGACTGAAGAAATATCAAGGATCCTGACGTTGAATCACTCATAACAAATTAATCAGAAGAATCAGGAGAGGAATCAAGACAGCCAGGGGAAGAAACATACTGACAATTTTGTGAAAAGACTGCACAAAACTGTACAAAATTCACATTTGGGCAAGATGACCGGCCACTTGGGCAAGAGGTGGCCAAAGCCACCCCTCCTCCTCCCTCCACCACCGGCAACCGGCGGCTCCTCCACATGGTGACCGGTGGCTTTTGCTCCTCCATAGGTGGCGGCTCCTCCTTGCTCCTCCTCTCCTTCCTCCATGTGGTGGCCATCTCCTCCCTCCATTTTCTCCCCCAATCACCATGGGACACTTGTGGCCATCTCCTCCTCCTCCCATGGCTATATAAGGAGGAGCTCCTCCTCCTCGTTTAGAAGACACCAAAAAATCAAAATTCACTTATCTCTCTAAAGTTTTGTAAGTTGTAATATTTGTTTGGCTTTGGAAATAAAGGATAGCTCCCTTGGCGCTTCAACGGTTGTAAGTAATTCTTAGTATTTATTCAACTGTTTTTATTTCCTTAGTTATAATGTTTAGCGCGATAAATAGTAGCTAAACTAGTAGTTCGGTCTAAGGGGCGCACTTGTATTATAAAATGTTTTAGACTATTAACTTAGTGTCTCGCCTTAGTATTCAAAACTTATTCTATGTGCCATATATTAAGTCAGAACGTCCAAGGTTGAGTGGAAGCTTGGAATGGCAAAACTCTTCCGTGGGGGTTCGTAAACTTGTACGGATAAGTGGATGCTTGGAATGGCAAAGCTTATCTGAGAAGTTTGACTTCCCTTAAACACCATTTGGTTGATCGGGAATGATTGATCAAATGGATGCACGTAGGCTAATATAACCGGGAATGGAGTATTAGTCTAAGTAGAATAAGTGCTCTACGTCCTTGGAATAGGCTAGACAGTGTACGCAAATCGAGTGCTTGGAATGGCCTTGATACACCATTTGAATACTTAGCAGATTCACTAAGAGTCAATGATAAACAGGATATAATACAAGGCCCCTGAAACCGAACATTTCTCCTCAATTATAAACTGCAATTTACTTTCCAGTACTAAAACCAACCAACCAATCAATCAATCAATCACTTACCTGGTAGCTTTAAAACCAACCAACCTAAAACACGCTCTCTCGCTGGATAAACCCCCTCAAAGAACGACTATCCCACTGATTCCCTTGGGTTCGACCCTTACTTACCAAGTACTACCCAGTAGTATAGTTGCGAGTAGCGGACTATTATAAATTTATTTGTACATTTGCTCTGACGACAAGCATCTATCAAATTGGCGCCATTTCCGGGGAGTTGTGAATCGGAATAGTTGTTCTAATTTTTCTTTTTTCTTTTATAATGCAATTCACCAAGTCGTACTACTACGGAATGAAACCTTGGAACAATGCGGAGTTTTCCCCACCATCCTTTGAACTTGAAATCCGCTAGAAGATCAACAACTTACAGCAATCCCGGGACGAAACATTGGACGAGTACTTATGGTACTTCGATTCCATTGTGACGAGCTGGCCGCACCATGGATTCACCAACTTCGATCTTCAAACAAAGTTTCTCTGTGGGATGTTGCCACATGAGTGGAATTGGCTAAATGAGGCAGCAGGAGGATCGGTAGGTAACTTGGACACGGATGATCTTTGGAAATTAATAAACGATTTGGCCGCGAGGTCAAGACCAAGACAAGATTAGGCCGAGCCACTCGAGGACAGTATAACGGAGCTGGCATCTAGCATCCAGCAGTTGGACAACACGATGCAACAAATCAGAGCCAAAACTGAATTATGGGTGGCAGAAAAGGAGCTGGCAGCTAACACCCAAATATTGGCCGCAAACATGCAGCAATTGAATGCCTCGATGCACCAATTCACGGCCGAAACCGAATCATGGGCAATAAAAAGAACGGCTGAACCCGAGGAGCCGACTGAGGATGAGGACCATCAGATGACCGAAGAAGAACCAATCAAGATACACCCGGTCCTTATCACCAATCCATATGAGGAAATCACTGTCCTGACTACCGAGCCTACAGAAGTCCCGAACCTCACTGCTAAAGCGGCCGAAGAAATCAAGCCAGGCCCGGTCCTTGCACTCGGAGCACCCGAGGAAGTCCCAGACCTCATTACCGAACTGTCCGAGAAAGACCTGGTCCTCACTGTCGGAGCACCTGAAACAGACCCAGTCCTCATGGTCGAAGTGCCTCAACTCAACCCTTCGTATTTTATGCCGATCATAGCCACCGAAGATCTTATAATCAATAATGATGAGGTGCAAGGGGAGTTGGAGGCCGAGCATGAGTTAAAAAAGCCGACAAAGGAAATCTCTCTCGTCACAAGCCAAGAAAAACCACTTGAAAACTCAATCGTTCCGAGACAACCATTCGTAGCTACCACAAAGAAGAGGCCTCACATGGGAACATGCCTTTGGTCGCCGATGTTTGAAGGCACAAAACCAAACTTCCAAACTCGCAAAGGTGCCAACTATTCAAACATGAAAAAACGGCAAAGACATGGGCCGAAGGAATGGAAACCCGGAAGGAGTAACAAGAAAGCACGACTCAATGGACCAGCAGCTATGGTCAAAGAGGCCTCACCCTCTCGGAGCAAAAGGGCAACCGAGAAGAAATTCGACCTCAAGCACCCATGGGATCCCTACTTATGATCCAAGAATGAGGTATAGTCGAGCTAACGACGTTAAACAAATGCACTGGTCGGGAGGTAACCCGACACTATCTTACTTTCAGTTATTTAATTTCAGTTATTTAGCTTTTTGCCTTCAATAATTCTCACCTCACCTGTATATATTTGCTTGCATAACTTTTGAACTAAGGCACGCCTTCGTTCAAAAGTGTGGGGTGAGAACCACCTTTGTGAATAGTTAGTAAGCTGTTTTTCTTTTTCCTTTTCCCTTAGTAGTATCTTTTTGAAAATATGAACTTAAGAATGTGAAAAAGATAGATCATAATTCATGCATTAACCTTGTGAAAATTCAACTGTTTAAAAACCTAGAATGTAACTTCTCATTTGTCCCTTTGTGCTGAGATAAACTAGGGATGTGGAGGTGACATAAACTGCCCCAGAGAGGCTTGACAAGCATTCGAAGGATCGGATCAAACTATATAGTTTTCGAAGTCAGTGGAGGCTGCACTTCAGGTTTCAGTGAAGATTGAAGTCATCTCCGCCATGCAGTGTTTATGCAAAAAGAAAAGAAAAGGCGAGGACGGGAATCAGACCGTCCTCTCTCTAGTCAAAGTAGCCGGGAAAATAGATGAGCGACCCTCATCTTGACCCGCGCGAAACGGCAATGATGAGAGGAGCGGGGAGGTATTTCCATATGCTTGCGGGCGACGATTGGACCTCCCAAAAAAAGAAAGGCTTGAGAAAATGGACCAGCAAACCACAAAAAGGCAAAAAGCTCAAAGAAGCAAATCAAGAGGCCAAAGGCCCAAAATTGTAAAGGTTTTAACCGAACAAAAAAGTGAAGTACTCAAAGAGTCAAATCAAAGGCCAAAGGCCAATTCACTACAAAAGCAGTCCCTCGCCAAAAAAGAAAGAAATCAAAAAGGCTCAACTCAGTGAAACCCGAACCGAATCACGTGCTAGAGAAAGCTACCAGAAAACCATATAGTGCGAGATGATCCCGAGATTGCAGTCCAGGAGCCTAAAAAGGGCTATCTCCCGAGACATCCAATATAATTTGCATCTCAGCACGGAGGTACAAGTATTAAGTTTCTTCTTTTTATTTAAGCAGTTTAATTTAGTAATAAGTAGTAATGCATGAATTAGGATAGATCGAGTACCACAGTCTAATTTTCATATTCCAAAGCCAACTTAACATACCGCCCTTGAATAGCATTGTTCGGGACGAACAACTAAAAGTGTGGGGTGATCTGATGGACCAAAATTATACGAATCATAAACACAGTATAACCCCCTTAATTAGACATTTTGTCTATTTAACTTTTGCTTGTTAGTTCAGATATATTTTTACAGGGTATTTCAGAGCTTAGAGAGAATACATGCTAAAGAGGAGCTTTTAAAGCAGAAAAGATGTTACGAGTCAATCCAAGGTCAAGATCATATGCCGACTGAAGAAATAGCAAGGATCCTGACGTTGAATCACTCTTAACAAATTAATCAGAAGAATCAGGAGAGGAATCAAGACAGCCCGGGGAAGAAACATATTGACAATTTTGTGAAAAGACTGCACAAAACCGTACAAAATTCATATTTGGGCAAGATGACCGGCCACTTGGGCAAGAGGTGGCCAAAGCCACCCCTCCTCCTCCCTCCACCACCGGCAACCGGCGGCTCCTCCACATGGTGACCGGCGGCTTTTGCTCCTCCATAGGTGGCGGCTCCTCCTTGCTCCTCCTCTCCTTCCTCCATGTGGTGGCCATCTCCTCCCTCCATTTTCTCCCCCAATCACCATGGGACACTTGTGGCCATCTCCTCCTCCTCCCATGGCTATATAAAGAGGAGCTCCTCCTCCTCATTTAGAAGACACCAAAAAATCAAAATTCACTTATCTCTCTAAAGTTTTGTAAGTTGTAATATTTGTTTGGCTTTGGAAATAAAGGATAGCTCCCTTGGCGCTTCAACGGTTGTAAGTAATTCTTAGTATTTATTCAACTGTTTTTATTTCCTTAGTTATAATGTTTAGCGCGATAAATAGTAGCTAAACTAGTAGTTCGGTCTAAGGGGCGCACTTGTATTATAAAATGTTTTAGACTATTAACTTAGTATCTCGCCTTAGTATTCAAAACTTATTCTATGTGCCATATATTAAGTCAGAACGTCCAAGGTTGAGTGGAAGCTTAGAATGGCAAAACTCTTCCGTGGGGGTTCGTAAACTTGTACGGATAAGTGGATGCTTGGAATGGCAAAGCTTATCTGAGAAGTTTGACTTCCCTTAAACACCATTTGGTTGATCGGGAATGATTGATCAAATGGATGCAAGTAGGCTAATATAACCGGGAATGGAGTATTAGTCTAAGTAGAATAAGTGCTCTACGTCCTTGGAATAGGCTAGACAGTGTATGCAAATCGAGTGCTTGGAATGGCCTTGATACACCATTTGAATACTTAGCAGATTCACTAAGAGTCAATGATAAACAGAATATAATACAAGGCCCCTGAAATCGAACATTTGTCCTCAATTATAAACTGCAACTTACTTTCCAGTACTAAAACCAACCAACCAATCAATCAATCAATCACTTAGCTGGTAGCTTTAAAACCAACCAACCAACCTAAAACACGCTCTCTCGCTGGATAAACCCCCTCAAAGAACGACTATCCCACTGATTCCCTTGGGTTCGACTCCTACTTACCAAGTACTACCCAGTAGTATAGTTGCGAGTAGCGGACTATTATAAATTTATTTGGACATTTGCTCTGACGACAAGCATCTGTCAACGAGCATCTGTCAAAATTGGCGCCGTTGCCGGGGAATTTAGAATTAATCAAATAGTGTTCTTTGATTTTGTACTCGCTTCTGCATAACCATGTCTCGTGAAGGAAGCCACCATGACTATCAGGATGCCGACGAGATGAACCTGTACGATCGAAATAATGAGGCGCCGCCTACATTTATTGACGATCCGGAACAACTCATCCGAAACCAAAGAGCTCGTAATAGGGAGGCCGTTTGAAGAAACCAAGGACCACCCGAGGACCGAAATGAAGTTGGTCCAGTGCAACCCTCTAGACATCCCCCACCCCCTCAACATCGACAAATGCCAAGACAAGAACCCGTCTTTGATGACTACTATGGGGATAACAACTACCGCGAACCTACTATGGGAGAACTTAATGCCCCAGATTTTGAAAATCAGTCGTGGTGCATTTACGAGGGCCCTGAACTGGAAAACATTACCATCAACGCATCGGTGGCCCACAGCTTGCCCAAGTTCTCAGGAGCTCATGGAGAATCTGCGACAACTCATCTCCAACGCTTACATGGCATTTGCCAAAATCTAAAGCCCAATCGAGTGAATATAGACGACTTCAAGTTGAAGGCGTTCTATTTTTCCCTCATTGACTCGGCAAACGACTGGTTCCTTTCATTGCCTTCAGGAAGCATCAGAACATGGGCTCAGATGCAAAAGAAATTTCTGGACAAATACTACCCAGCGGGAAGAGCAATGCAAGTAAGGAGGCAACTGCATGACATAAGGCATGGACCTAATGAAACCATGTACGACTACCTGGAAAAATTCAACCACCTGGAGAGAAGCTGCTGCACTCTTGGACTGCCCGAGAAGTTCATCATCGAGTACTGATTGATGGACTGACTCCCTTAGACAAAAAGCTCCTTGATGCTTCAGCTGGAGGGTCCATGATGAGACTATCATTGAGCGGCATAAGGCGACTCATCACCGACGTTGCTTAAAATGCTCGGTTTAGAGAGGAGACCACTCGGCAAGATGAGTTCTCCCGAACAAAGAACGTAGCACGATCCGAAATACCAATGAACTCCATGACAGAGGAGATGAAACAAATAAAGGAAATGATGATGCAAATCCTACGAAAGCAGCCAGCTCTAACGAAACCTTGCAAGTTTTGTGGCTCTACGGATCACAAGACTGACGCATGCTCAACTTTGATTGAAGAGGACCCAGTGGAGGCCAATGCAGTGGGAGGATACCAAGGGTACAATAACAACAACAACAAAGCCGAACCAAGCCGACAGTATGGTCAAGTAACCGGCCATAATTGGCAGAACGAGAACCATCCTCCGAGGGAGACACAACAAGCCGCACCTCAACCAGCTCAGTCGTTCTACCAACCTCCCCACAGGCAGTACAACCAAAACGCCCTACCGACGGGCCAGTATCAACAAAGGGGACCAAACCAGTACCCGACAGGCCAATATCAACAGAAGGGACCAAATCAATATCAAGCGGGCCCGAGTAATCAGCAAGGACCAAACAAGTGGCTTGAGGACATGATGAAGGAGCTCCAGGGCAATATTAATCAAATGTCGGACACCGTGAATCAATTAAGTGCTACTTTCCATCAAAACCAGGTAAAAAATGATGGAGCAATAGCCGACCTGAAGAAACAAATGTCCTAGCTCGCTACCTCAATGTCCGCCCTTACTAATGAGCCTGGCAGACTTCCTTCACAAACCGTCCAGAACCCAAAGGCGAATGTTAGCCTGGTAAAGATGTCAGACATGAAGGAGGCGCTGGAAGAAGCAGCACGACCCTCACTATCAACTACAGAAGTAGATAAGGAAGAGTTCCTTGGTATGATGAGGGAAGATGAATCATATGCCCAGTCATACGGAGAACTAATAGCCATAGAAAGACTCGAAGAAGCACAAACTGCAGCTCTACTGGCAAAACAACAACGAGGACCTGCAACTTACAAACCTACGGTCAATAATTTCAACCGTAGGCTCCGTCCTGATTGGAATCAAGAGGAAGACCGACCCATTGATGGCAGAACGTGGCTCACACATACTGACAATGGACGCTATGCGTTCACCGTTAACATGACACCTCCGCCAATCACACACTATAACGTACCAGCATCTGGGTGGGATGACAATGAAGGCTTAGACTCAGACGGTCCCAGAAGAGACTCCTCACCTAACATCTATGCATCAGAGCAAAGCGTTTACCTAGAAAATCCTTCTACCCAAAAGAACAAAGAAGAAAAGGGATTGGAGCCAAGGAATGGGCGAAATGGCCTGATAGCGGAGAAGCGCTTCACTTGGAGTCATGAGGTACAAATGGAAATGAATAAGGACCTAGGAGCCTTCACAATCACCTGTGTTATCGGCGAATCTGAAATTCATCATTGCCTGATTGACCTTGGAGCTGCTGTCAACATTTTGCCCTACCATCTATATTGCTCATTGAGGCTTGGTCCATTGAAGCCACCAAGGATATCCCTCGAGTTGGGGGACAAGTCGTGTATCCGTCCGGTTGGAGTGTTTAAAGATCTAATACTCCATGTGGGGAAGCTCGTCGTTGCTGCGAATTTTTATGTAATACAAACGGGAGATACCTGCGAGGACAACCCTCCAACAATCATATTGGGATGGTCATTCCTCTCCGCCACCAAGGCAAGGATCGACATGGGCAAGGGCTTGTTATCACTTACATTTGGAGGCAGAATTTCAGATTTCTACATCGATGATAATAATGGCCGCCCAAGTACAAGGAAACCATCGGACATTGTGCACACCTTGGACCTCAATACACTGGTTTCTGACTTACCAAGAGAGACCGTAAGAGTAACTAAACCAGCAGCTATGGTAAAGGCTTCCTCACCAACTTGGGAGGATAGGAAAGAGAAACCACCAGAACAATGGGAACAGGACCCGAACACATCATCCCACATGAACTCGGGGAGAATCAAGGCTAGAATCCAGGTAGGAGCGGCAGAAAAATTTGACCTGAGCCACCCATGGGACCCAAACTTATGATCCAGGAGTGAGGTATCGTCGAGCTAACGACGTTAAACAAAGGCACTGGTCGGGAGGTAACCCGACATTTATCTTACTTTCAGTCATTTTATTTTATGTCATTTAGTTTTTGCCTTAAGTCATTGTCACCTTTCCTGTATATATTTGCTTGCAATTGACTTTTGAACTAAGTCGTGCTGTGAGGCACGCCTTCGTTCAAAAGTGTGGGGTGAGAACCGCCTATGTACATAGTTAATTAACATGCTTTCTTTTTTCCTTTTCCCTTAATATTATCTTTTTGAAAATATGAACTTGAGAATGTGAAAAAGATAGATCTAAATTCATGCATTTACCTTGTGAAATCTCAACTGTATAAAAACTTAGGATGTAACTTCTCATTTGTCCCTTTGTGTTGAGATATACAGGGGATGTGGAGTTGATATAAAATGCCCTAGAGAGGCTTGGCAAGCACTCGAAGGATTGGATTTCACTATATGGTTTACGAAGTCAGTGGAGGCTGCACTTCGGATTTCAATGGAGATTAGAGTCATCTCCGCCATGCAGCGTTTATGCAAGAGGCAGGATGGGAATCAAACCGTCCTATCTCTAGTCCTAGTAACCGGGAAAATAGATGAGCGACCCTCATCTTGACCCGCACGAAACGGCGAGGATGAGAAAGAGCGGGGAGGTATTTCCATACGCTCTCGGGCGATGATTGGACCTCCCAAAAGGTTGAGAAAGTGGACAAGCAAGTCACAAAGAAGTAGAGCTCAAAGAAGCAAATCAAAGGCCAAAGGGCCAAAATTGTGAAGGTTTTAACCGACAAAAGTGAAGAAACTCCAATTCAAAATCGAAGGCCGAAGGCCAAATCACTTCAAAAGCTGTCCCTCATCAAAAGGAAATCAAAGAGCTCAGATCATTGAAACCCGAACCAAATCATGTGCTAGAGAAAGCTACAAGAAAACCATATAGTGCGAGCCGATCCCGAGAATGCAGTCTAGGAGCCAGAAAAGGGCTATCTCCCGAATCATCCGAATTAATTTGCATCTCAGCTCGAAGGTACAAGTATCAAGTTTCTTCTAAGTATTTACACTTTAGTTTGGTAACAAGTAAGTATTGCATGAATAGGATAAATCTAGTCCCACATTCTCACTTTCTTATTTAAAGTTTTTACTTGGATTTTGTGTTCCTATTTCGAATAGCATTGTTCGGGACGAACAAGTATAAGTGTGGGGTGATTTGATGGACCATATTTATATGATTCATCAAGACAGTTAAACCCACCAAATTAGACGCTTTGTCTTAACAACTTTTACTTGTTAGTTTCACTTTTGTTCTACATGCTATTTCGAAGATTAGAGATGAAACGAGTTAAAAAGGAGTTCTTAAAGCTAAAAATGGATTACAAGTCATTCCAGGCCACGACCAGATTCCGGCTTTACAACCTTCATGAACCCAACGTGGAATCACTCAAACATGTCCCAATGACTTGTTCCAAACCTTAACAAAGATCAAGAACTCAAGTGAATGTCAAGTCTAGCCACCCATGTGCAAGGCTTGTGCCTTGTCTTTTGATTGCAACCAAGAAGCAACCATGATGCAACCAAGGTCTAACCGGAGATTGTTGGGGAACCGATGGCTTTTGAGACAAATATCACATTCCACTCACCTCCTCCACCATGGCCGGCAGCTTTCCATGAGACGATGCCACATGGCCGGCGGCTTTGGGAGGAGCTCTCTCCCTTTGCCATGTGGTTGGACCTCCTCCTCCCCCTTGCCTATAAATACAACATCCCCTCTCCTTTGTTCAATGTCCCATAGTCCTAGTTTGAGTCCCATGTTCCATATTCTCTAGTCCTTGTAGAAAATCTCTCTAGATTTTAGGCACAATCCTTATAAACACTTTACTTTGATATTGAAAGCTCCAAGTTTGTTCTAGAGTACTCTTGTTGGTTCTTGAGTACTCTTGTTGTTCTTGAGTTTACTCATGTTGGTTCTTGAGTATTCTCCTCTTTACTTTCTTGTCTTTCAAAACCGAAACCCTCTTTGTTATTTTCCTTGTCTTTGATTTCAAAACCATGTACTTTTAAGCACTTAGCTATGATATCCTCTTCCATGGATAATCGTAGCTAAACCCTTCATTCGGTTGAAGGGGTGTGCTTGTATCATAAAACGTTTCAGACCCTTTTCTTAGTGCTTCTATTGTGTTCAAAACTTGTTCTATGTGCCATATAATAGGTTAGAACACTATTGGTTGAGTGGAGGCTCGAAAGAGTAAAGTTCTTCCATGGGGTTCGTGAACATACGTGGTTAAGTGGAGGCTTGAAAGAGCACATCTTTTCTGTGGAGTTCAACTTCTTTTAAACACCATTTGGTTGATCGGAAATGATTGATCAAATGGATGCACATAAGCTAAGATACTTCGAAAGGAGGAATTAGCCCAAACAGAACAAGTGTTCTATGTCTTGAAAAGGACTAGACGATGTGGCAAGTCGAGTGCTATAAATGGCCTTGATACATCTTTGAACACTTAGAACGACCATTGGAGGTCGATGATGAACGGACTATGATACAAGGCCCCTAAAACCGAATCCTTCCATTAATCAATTCACAACCTGTCACCTTACTTTCAGTCCTATCATCAACTGTTTACTTTCAGTTCATTTACTTTCAGTACATTTACTTTCAGTACATTTACTTTCAGTACATTTACTTTTCAATCATTTACTTTTCAGTCATTTACTTTCAGTACGCTTACTACAGAAGCTTTCAATATTAACCCAATATCTCTTTGGTACGCATTACGCTTATAGCGTGCGGCCAGCACCAAAAGTATATTGATCAGTTGATATTGAATTCGACTGTTCCAACAATTTACTTTACACACTTTACTTTTACGCCCTTATTTTTTGCACTTTATTTTCCGCACTTACTTTTCAGTATTTACTTTACGCACTTTATTTCCAGTCATTTACTTTTCAGTAATTTACTTTTCAGTACTAAAACCACAATCAACCCCAATCGCACTTACATTTCTGTACAAATTCCTCAAAGAACAACTATCCACTAATTCCCTTGGGTTCGACCCAAACTTACCGCTTTACTACCCAATAGTGAAGTCTCAAGTAGTGGACTTATTTTGATTGGGTTTTCTCTTAAAGTCATTTTTATATATGAATTTTGTCAAAACTTACATTACGACCAAAACTACGTCGTTTCATTAAGTGGCCCCTACCAATTTTGTAGGAGGTTTAAAGTTTATATATAAAAACTTGATTTATACCTAACTTCCATATTTTTACAAGATAAATATGCACCAACTTCAGCACTCGTCACATTAATAAACAAATCACATTTAGCGTCAAATTTCATCAGATTCTAGGGATGCACAACCAATCCGGCACGGACCAGATGGGAATTTCACGGTCCAGGTCGGACTGGTTGACCGGACCGAACTGGTGGACCAGATTTTTTGTAATAGTGGACCGGAAATTTTCAAAAATAGGGACCGTGGATCGGACCGTAAAATTTTGGTTCGGTCTGGTCAAAATTTATGAATCCATATTGAATTCTCTGCTCTAGAACCTCAGCAATTTCTGATCGGCACATCACATACTCGCGAGTCCCATCTTGTTCTTTTCAGTGAGTCCCTTAATCCACATCGACATGTTTTTTGCTTTGTCTGCTGTTGTTGATCTGGGTATGTTGCGTGTTTATTGGTTGTTTTTTTCCAGTGTTGTTGATACCCGTTCCTAGGGGTTTCAGCTCGAATCAAATTGTGGTTTTAGAAGGCCAGGATAAATAAATGGATCTTTGATGAATTGGAAATTTCAGTTCAATCCGGCCTCAGGAAGATTTTTTTTAAATGACCCAAACGAGTTTGGGTGTTTCAGAACTGACCCACGCGAGTTTCACATTTCAAAACTGAGACATTTTTAATGAAATTGGATTTTCTGTGTTTTTCAAAATACTGGATATCCAGGATCCGGTTTTCCGTATTTTTTATAAAACCGGGTCTCCAGGATCCGGTGTTATGTGCGTGTTCGAACGAGAGAACTCTATGTGTTGAGTTTGCACATAACACCGGATCTTGGGGATCCGGTTTTGTAAAAAACACGAAAAACTGGATCCTGAGGATCCGGTATTCAGAAAACCGGTTCCTGGAGATCTGGTTTCATTAAAAATTAGTCAGTTTTGAAATGTGAAACTCACGTGGGTCAGTTCTGAAACTCCCAAACTCGTTTGGATCATTTTTAAAAAAAAACTCCCTCAGGAAAGTGTATTGTTTTGTTATATTAGATTTGTGTTATGCAATTGACAGTATTTGAGTGTATTTTTTTTTGCCTACTTTTACTTCATGGAGCATTCAGCTCATAATTTAACCAAAAACTGTATATTTAATGGATGGTGATGAGGCATATTTATATGACTCGTTGAATCAGTTAAACCCACCAAATTAGACAATTTGTCTTAACATCTTTCACTTGTTAGTCCCATTTTGCTCTACAGGCTATGTTGAGGTTTAGGCAAGAAACCAGCTTAAAAGAGGAGTTTTATGCTAGAAATAAATTGCAAGGCAATCGGGTCAGTCAAGAACCGAGGAACCCAGTCGGCGCCCGAGAAGCCCCAGGCGTGACCGTGCTCCAATATCGGGCCGCGACCGAGAAATACCGGGTCGCATCCCAGGTCGGTATCCAAGCAGACTCGGATGAGACCCGAGAGTCAATACCGAAGAAATAAGGGCGCGCCCCAGAACAGTGCCGAGCATCGCTGTTGTATGCTCGCAAGCGCGCTGAGGTTCATAACCGAGGAATGTCGGGCTGGGCCCGAGACAGGCGCCCGAGCGCATCCGAGACAGGCGCCCAAGCGCATCCGAGACAGGCGCCCGAGCGCATCCGAGACAGGCGCCCGAGTGCATCCGAGACAGGCACCCGAGCGCATCTGACACAGGCGCCCGAGCGCATCCGAGACAGGCGCCCAGCCAAGCGCCGAGTAGAACTTTTTCCGACCAAAACTCCGGCGAAGTTCCAACTACTTCCTAGGTCCGGTGCCCCTTTGGAAGCATCTTGCTCTAAGAGCAGCCTTCCTTGTGAAGCACCTTGCTCAAGGGATGCCACACTTGGAACCAACTAGCTTAAAGGCAGCTAGCTTATCGACGAAGGAAGCTCCAGAAGTATGGCACTTGGCACCAGCTAGCTTAAAGGCGGCTAGCTTAGGGATGAAGAAAGTTCCAAGAGAGCTCCATTTGGCACCTACTTGCTTGGGCGGCAAACCCATGGGAAGAGGAAAGCTCAACCGCCACCCATGCCTATAAATAGAAATGCTTATTCCCTTTCATAAAAAAAGGGCAATTGTGGGCGATCTTGTGACAACTCTTTGAGGAACTTAGAAAGGGAAACAAGACTTGTGGGTAGAAAACACTTGTAATATTTGCACTAGAAATCAAAAGCTCAATTCTCCTCTACTCATTCTTGTTTACTTTTGGTTGCAATGGTTATGATATTCACTTCAATGAGTATTCATAGCTAAACTTCCATTCTGTCGGAGGAGTTCTTATACTATGAAACCGTTCTAGACCCTTGCTTTCATGTTACTTTAATGTTCTAGCTAGTTCTTGTACCTTCGGGTTGAACATAACAAGGAAGAGTGGATGCTTGAAATGGCAAAGCTCTTCCGAGTAGTTCATTCCCTCTATAGTCGCTTGGTTTGTTCGGAAATGAGGGATCAAGCGACTGCACTTAGGTTAACATACCTTGAAATGGGGTGTTAGTCTAGCTAGAACTAGTAAGCTTTGTCTTGAAATGGAAAAGCCGGAGGTGCAAACGCTTGAAATGGCTTTGCTTGGAGTTATGTCTTGAAATGGAATAATTCACTCCCTAGAACATTTGGTTAAATCCTTGGAGGTCGATGATGAACGGGGACTTAATCTAAGACTCCTAAGACCGGATTCCTTCTCTTAAAAAGAACCACTCTTTCATTACTTGCACTTTACTTTCTCGCACATTTCCTTATTGCCTTGTTTTCTAAAGACTTGGACCTTCAAGCACTTTACATTTCTCGCACATTTACTTCTTGTCTTTAATTTCCCAAGACTTGGACCTTCCAGCAATTTACTTTTCGCACATTTATTTTCAGTCATTTACCTTTCAAGTATTTATTTTCAGCACTTAACCTCAACCAAAAAACCCCAATTGTCTTTCCTTTATTTATTGCTTTCAAAAGAACAACTGTTTCCAACCAACTTCCCTTGGGTTCGACCCCTACTTACCGCTTGCTATCATTAGTGAGTCACTAAAGTAGTGGAAAACATAAATGTAAATTTGCAGGTCACAACGACAGCCTGTCAAATTTTGGCGCCGTTGCCGGGGAAGTTAGTGTATCGGATAGTTGTTCTTCTTTTTCTTTTTCTTTAGTTTTTGCTCGTTAACCATGTCTCGTATAGGAAGCCATCACGAGGACGAAGAAATTGACGACGAGGTGAACCAGGTTGTCCGAGATAACGAGGGACTGCCCCCATTTATAGACGACCCGGAACAGCTCATCCGGAACCACAACCGAGCGATTAGGGAAGCAGCCTGGGTAAATCAAAGGGTGCCCGAGGCAGAGTTGGAGCCGCGCCGAGGCAACAGCCGAGGCAGCAACCGAGGCAACCCCCGAGACAGCCCTCGTTACATCGGCAAATGCCGAGGCAACACCCAGTCTTCGACGAATACTATGCGGACGAAGTTCTCCATGAACCTACCATGGGAGAGCTCTCGGCACCCGATTTCAGGACCCAACCATGGTGCATAGACGAAGGCCCGGACCTCGAGAACATTGCTATAAACACGTCGGTGGTCCATAACTTGCCAAAGTTCTCGGGAAATCAGGGAGAATCTGCTACTACTCATCTTCAACGTTTACATGGCATTTGCCAAAATTTAAAACCTTATGGAGTAGATGTGGATGATTTTAAATTAAAAGCATTTTATTTCTCCCTTAGTGACTCGGCTAACGATTGGTTCCTCTCCTTACCTTCAGGTAGCATTCGAACATGGGCCCAAATGCAAAAGAAATTCTTGGATAAGTATTATCCAGCAGGAAGGGCGATGCAAGTGAGGAGACAATTGCAAGAGATAAGGCAAGGGCCCAATGAGACCATGTACGAGTACCTAGAAAAGTTCAACCACCTGGAGCGTAGTTGCTGCACACTTGGGCTACCCGAGAAACTTATCGTCGAGTACCTACTTGATGGACTGAAGCCCCTCGACAAAAGGCTTCTAGATGCCTCGGCTGGAGGATCGATAATGAACCTTCCATTAAGCGGCATACGGGAGCTTGTCACTAGTGTTGCGGAGAACGCCCGGTTCAGGGAATAGACGACTCGGCAAGAAGAGTTTTCTCGCACCAAGAACGTGGCAAAGGCCGAGGTACCAATGAGCTCCTTGCCCGAGGAAATGAAGCAGATGATGATTCAGCTCCTACGAAGGCAGCCAGCTCAGATGAGGCTTTGTGAATTTTGTGGTGCTTTGGACCATAAAACCGACACTTGCCCGACGTTGATGGAGAATGACCCGGAGGAAGTAAACGCAATAGGTGGATATCAAGGGTATAACAACAGCGACCGAGCGGGACCGAGCCGGCAATTCGGGCAGGCGCCCGGACAAAACTGGCCAAGCGACTCGAGGTAGTTCGGGTAGGCGCCCGGACAAAACTGGCGATATGACAACAACGCCCCGAGGAGAACGCAACAGGCCGCGCCTCAACCGGCTCAGCAATTCTATCAACCGCCTCACCGGCAATACAACCAGGGCGGACCAGGTCAATATCAGCCGAAGGGACCGAATCAGTACCAGGCCGGTCCGAGCCAGCAAGGCCCGAGCAAGCCGCTCGAGGAAATTGTGAAGGACCTATCCAACACGGTGCATTAATACATAGCGAAAACCGATGGAGCGATAGCAGACTTGGGCAAGCAAATGTCCCTGCTGGCCACCGAGGTCTCCGAGTACAAAACTAAACCCAGCCAGCTTCCTTTGCAAATCCTCCAAGACCCGAAGGAAAATGTGAATGCCGTGACACTTAGGAGTGAGCAAAGGCGTGTCGTTGAACCCGTGGAGCCAAAGGAAGAAGAGGACCCGGAGATGTCCGAGGAAGATTAAGAAGGATCCGAAACGCCGGGTGCTTCAAACCCGGACACGTCCGAAGAACCCTGAATGCGCCCGGCGCCAGCGACCGAAGCACGTGAGACGCGCCCTGTTCCAGCAACCGAAGGAACCAGGTTGCGCCCTGTGCCCAGAACCGAGAAATCTAAGGCCAGCGCAACTCTTCCGTTCCCAGTGCCAGCCCGAGTTCCAAAACAGCACGTAATGGATAAAGACGTGTTCGAACTATTCAGCAAAGTGGAGATCAACATCCCTCTCTTAGAAGCCATCAAGCAAATACCAAAATATGCAAAATTCTTGAAGGAGCTTTGCACCAATTGAAGGAGAGGGGCTCGAGTTGATCAAGAGCTGATGAGTAGGAACGTCTCAGCTGTCTTACAGCGGAAAGTGCCCCCCAAATGTGGCGACCCAGGAACCTATACTATACCATGCACAATTGGCAACATACGACTCGAGAATTGCATGCTAGATCTTGGGGCCTCAATCAATGTTTTGCCCTACTCAATTTACACGTGCCTACGGATTGGGCCTCTCGAACCCACCGGTCTCACGATCCAACTGGCGGATCGGTCATGCAAACAACCGGAAGGGAAGATCGAAGACGTGCTTGTTCAGGTGGGAGAGCTGGTTTTCCCGGCGGACTTCTACATTTTGAAAATGGAAAACTGCGGGCCAACTGACCATGCACCCATCTTGTTAGGCCGACCGTTCCTAAAGACATCCAAAATGAAAATCGATTGCGATAGTGGCACACTATCCATGGAAGTTGAGGGAGAAGTATTTAGCTTCGACATATTCAGGGCGATGAAGCACCCCATGGAGTTTGAAGAGGTGCATGCTCTTGATACTTTGGTCGACCTTGTCCAAGAGATTCAGCCAGAACTAAGGATGGACCCTCTAGAACTCACACTCAATGAAGCCATCTACTCGCACGAGGAATCGTTGACCAAAGGCGTTCATGAGGCGCTAACCCACTTGATGATTTTTTGGAGCCTCTAGCACTAAGGTATGAAGTAAATGAAGTACGATTGTTTAAATCTAATGTTTTTCTTCCTTCAATTGTGCAGGCGCCTGAAGTGGAGTTAAAACCCCTACCGGGACATCTCAAGTACGCATTCCTAGGGGAAAATAAAACACTCCCGGTAATCATCAAAAGTGGCCTGGAAACTGACCAGGAACGTCGCTTGGTGGATGTGTTAAGTCGGCACAAATTGGCAATTGGATGGACTTTGGCCGACTTAAGGGGAGTGAGCCCGGCGGTGTGCATGCATCGCATCTTGCTCGAGGAAGGAGCCAGGCCATCGAGGGAGCCTCAACGCCGACTCAACCCAATCATGATGGAGATCGTTAGGAAGGAGATACAAAAACTACTCGACGCGGATGTAATCTATCCAATTTCGGACAGCCAATGGGTGAGCCCGGTCCATGTGGTACCAAAGAAGACTGGGATCACAGTCGAAGAAGATGCCGATGGAAAGATGGTGACGACACGGGTTAAGAATGGGTGGAGGATGTGCATCGACTACCGGAAATTAAATGCCGTCATGAGGAAGGATCATTTCCCTCTACCGTTCATCGACCAAATGCTGGACCGACTGGCGGGCAAGCCTCACTTCTGCTTTCTTGATGGATTCTCGGGGTACAATCAAATTCCTATAGCACCCGAGGACCAGGACAAGACCACATTCACTTGTCCGTTCGGAACTTTTGCGTTTCGCCGCATGTCCTTCGGCCTATGCATTGCGCCCGGCACATTCGAGCGGGTAGTCACGAGCATCTTCTCAGACATGATTGGCACAATGATCGAGGTGTTCATGGACGACTTCACAATTTATGGGGACACCTTCGACGCTTGCCTGGACAACCTGAGCGCCGTGTTGGCTCGATGTGTCTCGATGAACCTAGTGCTTAACTACGAGAAGTGTCATTTCATGGTAACTCATGGGGTAGTCCTAGGGCACGTTGTCTCACACAAAGGGATAGAGGTCGACAAAGCGAAGGTCGACGTAATCATGACTCTGCCCTACCCCGCAACTGTGCGAGACATCAAGTCTTTCCTCGGACACGCTGGGTTCTACCAGAGGTTCATCCAAGACTTCTCAAAGAAGGCATTGCCTCTATCAAAACTGCTACAAAAAGATGTTCCCTTCGAGTTCACAGCCGCGTGCCGAGAAGCCTTCGACGAGCTAAAGCGGGCGCTCACTAGCACACCTATCATCCGGGCGCCAGACTGGACCCAGCCGTTCGAAATCATGTGGGACGCGAACGACTATGTTGTGGGCGCTGTGCTGGGCCAACGGATGGACAAGAAACCTGTGGCTATTTACTACGCCTCGAGGACCTTAGATGCCGCCCAAGGAAATTACTCCACCACTGAAAAGGAGCTCTTGGCTGTGGTGTTTGCACTAGAAAAATTCTGGTCCTATTTGCTCGGGGCAAAAGTAATTGTCTACTCGGATCATGCGGCCATCCGGTACTTAATGAAGAAAAAGGAGGCCAACCCACGACTGATATGATGGATCTTGTTACTCCAAGAGTTTGATGTGGAAATAAGAGACAAGAAAGGGATTGAGAACACGGTGGCCGACCATTTGAGCCGGATTGTCCGAGAAAAAGAAGAAGGGCACATCACCGAGACGTTCCCGGATGAACATCTCTATGCCATCTCAAACAAAGTGCCATGGTATGCTCCTATCGTCAATTACCTTGTAGGAGGTATATTCCCTCCCTCATTTACTAAAGCACAAGGCATGAAACTTAAGCACGATGCTAGATTCTACTTGTGGGATGATCCCTATTTATGGAAAATAGGAGCAGATCAGTTGCTTAGGAGATGCATACCTGATAATGAAGTAGATTATGTGCTTAGCTTTTGCCATGAATTTGCATGTGGAGGACACTTCGGGCCTAGGAGAACTGCTAGAAAAATCCTAGATAGCGGCTTCTTCTGGCCAAGCCTATTTAGAGATGCCTACGAGAAGTGTAGAAAATGCGATAGATGCCAAAGGGTAGGAAATGTGACAGCTAGAAATGAGATGCCTCAAGTGCCTATCTTGGTCAATGATGTGTTTGACATATGGGGCATTGATTTCATGGGGCCTTTCCCTATATCACGCGGGAATACATACATTCTAGTTGCCGTTGATTATGTATCAAAATGGGTAGAGGCTAAGGCCACTAAGAACGACGATGCAAAGACTGTGGTAGATTTTTTGCGCTCTAACATTTTTTGCAGATACGGAGTACCCAAGGCAATAATCAGTGACCAAGGCACGTATTTTTGCAACCGCATGATGACCACTACCTTGAAACACTACCATGTGCACCGGACATCCACAGCCTACCACCCTCAAACCAACGGACAAGCGGAGATCTCCAACCGCGAGATCAAGGGGATCTTAGAAAAAATGGTAAACCGACAAAAATGGACTGGAGCAAAAGGTTGGATGAGGCCCTATGGGCTTACCGAACGGCGTACAAAACACCAATAGGGACCTCTCCCTTCCGCCTAGTTTATGGAAAGGCATGCCACCTTCCGGTGGAGTTGGAACATAAAGCCTACTGGGCTCTCAAACGATGTAATCCGGATCTAAGGGCAGCCGGGCTGGATAGGAAGCTTCAACTGTGCGAGCTCGAGGAGTTGCATCTCGAGGCCTATGAGAACAGAACCGACTACAAGGCACGAACGAAGATCTACCATGATAAGTTCATTCTTCGGCGACAATTTGAAGAAGGACAACAAGTTTTTGGTTTTCTCCTAACGACTGAAGGTGATGCCCGGCAAGCTAAAATCTAGATGGACTGGCCCCTTTACAATAATTAAGGTGCTCAATCATGGGGCACTCGAGCTAGAAAATCCAGAGAATGGAAGCCAATTCACGGTAAATGGGCAGCGGGTCAAACACTACCATGGCGAGGTGGATTTAACACCTCAACACTTCGACCTAGCCGAGCCACCAGACCCGACATAAGCGAGGTATCGTCGAGCCAACGATGTTAAACAAAGGCACTTGCTGGGAGGTAACCCGGCACATTTTTGGGTTTCATGCAGTATTTTATTTTAATTTAGGTTTAAATCATACTCATCCCCTCGCATTTGGAAGGAATTTGATCTTTTGTGCAGGAACAAGAGTCGCGCTCGGGAATGCCCGGGTTTCGCCCGGGAAATATCGAGTCGCGACCGAGAAGTACCGGGGACGCGCCCGAGGAACACCGAGGCGCGCCCGAGAAATCCAGTTTCCCGGCCTGCCGAACTTCCTCGAGCTTCAACCGAATCCGGCCGAACCAAGGGCCTGCCGTTTGCTCCTACGACCATGACTTGGCAGCAACGACACCACAAGGGAGTTCGACTCTTTTCCTCTTATGTCATTTCCTTTCCAAGTCCCCTTATTCTTTTTGTCTTTTGAACCAAGTCGTGCTGCGAGGCACGGCTTTGTTCAAAAGTGTGGGGTGAGTCATTGCACATAGTAGTCAGTATGTTTTCTTTTTTCCTTAATTTTTTATCTTTTTGCAACTCTTGAATATAAGCTTCATGATGTGAAATAGATGGATCCAAATTCATGCATGTCCTTGTGAGATCTAAATTGCGTTAAAACTTTAGAACTTAACTTCTTATTTGTCCTTACATGCCGAGATAAATAGGGATGTGGAGTTGACAGAAAATGCCCTAGAAAGGTTTGACAAGCACTCGAAGGGCTGGGTCTCACTAAATGGTTATCCGAAGTTAGTGGAGGTTAGCACTTCGGGTTACTTGGGTTTCGAGTATACTCCGCCATGCAGCGTTTATGCAAGAGGCGGGACGGGAATCAAACCGTCCTATCTCTAGTTCTAGTAGCCGGGAAAATAGCCGAGCGACCCTCGTCTTGACCCGCGCGAAAGGGTAACGATGAGAAAGAGCGGAGAGGTATTTCCATATGCTCTCGGGCAATATTGGACCTCCCAAGAGTAAAAACGAACAAGCAAGTTCACAAAGGAGCAAAGCTCGAGAAATCAAAGGCCAAATTGTGAAGGTTTTAACCAAAGCAAAAGTGAAGCATCCAAATTCAATATCAAAGGCCAAAGGCCAAGTCACTACAAAATGTTGTTCTTCCAAACAATATAAAAGACTCGACCCATTTAGCCCGAATAAATCATGTGCTAGAGAAAACTACGGAAGATAACCATATAGCCGAGTCCAGTCCGAAGAGTGCGTACAAGAACCTAAAAAGGGCTATCTCCAATACATCCAAATTGGTTTGTATCACGGCTCGGAGGTACAAGTATCAAGTTATCTACTAAATTTTAAACACACTTTATTTTGACATCAAGTGATGCATGAATAGGAAAAGTCTAGACTAGCAATCTAACATTCATATCTAAGATTTTTAAATGTTTAGTTGCCTCTTCTCACTAGCCTTGTTCGGGACGACCAAGTATAAGTGTGGGGTGATCTGATGAGGCATATTTATATGACTCGTTGAATCAGTTAAACCCACCAAATTAGATAATTTGTCTTAACATCTTTCACTTGTTAGTCCCATTTTGCTCTACAGGCTATGTTGAGGTTTAGGGAAGAAACCAGCTTAAAAGAGGAGTTTTATGCTAGAAATAAATTGCAAGTCAATCGGGTCAGTCAAGAACAGAGGAACCCAGTCAGCGCCCGAGAAGCCCCAGGCGTGACCGTGCTCCAGTACCGGGCCGCGACCGAGAAATACCGGGTCGCATCCCAGGTCGGTATCCGAGCAGACTCGGATGAGACCCGAGAGTCAATACCGAAGAAATAAGGGCGCGCCCCAGAATAGTGCCGAGCATCGCTGCTGTATGCTCGCAAGCGCGCTGAGGTTCATAACCGAGGAATGTCGAGCTGCGCCCGAGACAGGCGCCCGAGCGCATCCGAGACAGGCGCCCGAGCGCATCCGAGACAGGCGCCCGAGCGCATCCGAGACAGGCGCCCGAGCGCATCTGAGACAGGCGCCTGAGTGCATCCGAGACAGGCGCCCGAGCGCATCCGAGACAGGCGCCCTAGCGCATCCGAGACAGGCGCCCGGCCAAGCACCGAGTAGAACTTTTTCCGACCAAAACTCCGGCGAAGTTCCAACTACTTGCTAGGTCCGGTGCCCCTTTGGAAGCATCTTGCTCTAAGAGCAGCCTGCCTTGTGAAGCACCTTGCTCAAGGGATGCCACACTTGGCACCAACTAGCTTAAAGGCAGCCGCTTATGGACGAAGGAAGCTCCAAGAAGTATGGCACTTGGCACCAGCTAGCTTAAAGGCGGCTAGCTTAGGGATGAAGAAAGCTCCAAGAGAGCTCCATTTGGCACCTACTTGCTTGGGCGGCAAACCCATGGGAAGAGGAAAGATCAACCGCCACCCATGCCTATAAATAGAAATGCTTATTCCCTTTCATAAAAAAAGGGCAATTGTGGCGATCTTGTGACAACTCTTTGAGGAACTTAGAAAGGGAAACAAGACTTGTGGGTAGAAAACACTTGTAATATTTGCACTAGAAATCAAAAGCTCAATTCTCCTCTACTCATTCTTGTTTACTTTTGGTTGCAATGGTTATGATATTCACTTCAATGAGTATTCGTAGCTAAACTTCCATTCGGTCGGAGGAGTTCTTATACTATGAAACCGTTCTAGACCCTTGCTTTCATGTTACTTTAATGTTCTAGCTAGTTCTTGTGCCTTCGGGTTGAACATAACAAGGAAGAGTGGATGCTTGAAATGGCAAAGCTCTTCCGAGTAGTTCATTCCCTCTATAGTCGCTTGGTTTGTTCGGAAATGAGGGATCAAGCGACTGCACTTAGGTTAACATACCTTAAAATGGGGTGTTAGTCTAGCTAGAACTAGTAAGCTTTGTCTTGAAATGGAAAAGCCGGAGGTGCAAACGCTTGAAATGGCTTTGCTTGGAGTTATGTCTTGAAATGGAATAATTCACTCCCTAGAACATTTGGTTAAATCCTTGGAGGTCGATGATGAACGGGGACTTAATATAAGACTCCTAAGACCGGATTCCTTCTCTTAAAAAGAACCACTCTTTCATTACTTGCACTTTACTTTCTCGCACATTTCCTTATTGCCTTGTTTTCTAAAGACTTGGACCTTCAAGCACTTTACATTTCTCGCACATTTACTTCTTGTCTTTAATTTTCCAAGACTTGGACCTTCAAGTAATTTACTTTTCGCACATTTATTTTCAGTCATTTACCTTTCAAGTATTTATTTTCAGCACTTAACCTCAACCAAAAAACCCCAATTGTCTTTCCTTTATTTATTGCTTTCAAAAGAACAACTGTTTCCAACCAACTTCCCTTGGGTTCGATCCCTACTTACCGCTTGCTATCATTAGTGAGCCACTAAAGTAGTGAAAAATATAAATATAAATTTGCAGGTCACAACGACAGCCTGTCAGATGGATTCATATGTTTTGGGACAGAATGATTTAGAAATTGTATAAAGCTGCCAAGATTTTCAAGTTTACGAGAAATATGTTATTCTTGAATCTTGACTCTTGAGTGCTTGAAAAACGAGAGGAGGTTGATCAATTTTTATTTGGTGATTGCATATATGCTAATTTTAGGGTTAGTCAATCAACCTGACATGTAGCTACTCCCTGTTGTAAATAAAGGATATTTTTGTTGCTGATATCTTTTATTTAATCGACCCCAGTTCCTAGCGATAGGTCGTACGTGTTCGAATCCATCCAAATGACTGTAAGTTATGTTGTGAAAGCGAAACATATGCTTAGATGTGATGCTACTGTATGTGTGATTTGACGCAGATACATCATTTTGTTGTCTTTGCATAATTCTTTTTTTCTTTTGAGCTTACCTGAATTGATGTCTTGCCGATTTAAATTTGTCAACAACATTCATTTGATGATGGTAATTCAGTTTTATGGTAGGGACTACTGGTTTATGCTTTGGGGTATGTTTTCAGTAAGGTTGTAAAAAAAGTTAGGGCGGACATGGTCGTGAAAGGATTAATCGGGGAGTAATTGGTTTTGATTTTTTATAATTTTAAATATATATGTATTGATATCATATAGTATTTTACTGATTAGATTTTAAAATTTTCATTTTATGAATCACAAGTAATAATATAATCCATTACCATGCAAAATATTCAAAAGTAAATTTCAAGAAAAAAATAAATATATAAAGACATATTTTTGGACTTTTATTTCTCAAATTGTAATTTAATTTTTTACTTACAAATATTATTTTAAAAATTAATACATAAATAATATTTATATTCCCGCCTAGAAGCATTAAGGCGCCTAGACACCGCCTGAAACACCTAGAAGCCGTATGGGTGCCGCCTAGAAGCTAGGAATCGATTAATTGGCCGTCTATGAGAAAAATGTAACAGGTTCAAGATAAAAGCTGCCAAGGCGATCTAGAAGGCCGTTTTCTTAAACACTGATTTTCAGTCAGCAAAATAGATGGTACTTTGGTCTTATACAATTCTTAATTTGCGGGATCTCTCTTTTTGAGTTACTCACTAACTTTGATCTATTTGTTATATGCAACTATAGAGTTTGTAACTGATGAAGTAGGAGATGTCTCATATTATGGGAAGGAACTCGTGACTATAAGTCTTCTGTATCTTGGTAGTACATTATTAGTTGGGCCGAATCATAGTTTCATAATCGATGACATTATGTATAGACAATAGAAAGTGTGAGGCATCAACAATGATAAGGTATCGATTTTTTTTGTTAAAGCTGAACGGGCCCAACAAATTTATTGATAGAGGGTTCAAATTGGCCGGAACCATGACCAATACAAGCAAGACAAGACAGGGCTCTAAGGTGCAGGAAAGCTCTCAAGTGCCAGTCCAAGGTAATAGAGTCCAAGGACTTAAAAACACTAAACAAACTATAAAAGGAAACTATTACTAAAAACTAGAGAGCCGAGGAGTTATCGTTGAAATGTTGAAGCAATGATCGACCTGCTGGAAAATACCCATCACCGCGAGAAGGACCACTGGCTGGGCAGGGGTTAGGATGGAGGCAAAGGGGATCCGGACAGAAGTTCTTGAGGCGTTGTAGGTCTGCATGCAGGCTTAGGTGAACACAATGGGGCAGATGAGCCAAGCGAGAGACCACCATTCCGAGTGCCATAGAGGAGTTTATACAGATGGCTGAACAACGTTTTAGAAAATGGTCCATCAGGGCCCTTAGCTCGCACCTAACGGCATAGGTAAGGTCCCATTGGATCGGCTAGAGATTCCTTGCAGTTTAGAGATCCTTCCGAGGGTGCGAGCATTGGATAGAGGAAACTAAAAATCTTTTATCTACCGTGCATCCGATAGCCCACTGAAACACCAAGAAAAGGTCTGAGACCCTGAAGATCTGGAAATGACATCAACCGTACCAAAGCTGAAAGGACCCTGCTTGTTCCGAAATAGTGCACTACCGTTTAGATCACCGTCATAGTTTTACAAAGCTACGTAGAGAGTGACTCCCCACGCTCCTCGCTCTCACTCAAGCCAGCGACCCCAAGGTGGTCCCTTGGTCGGGATGACACAATTAAGAGCCGCCAAGTAGAGATTGTCAGCAAAAAGTGAACAAATGAATAGGGAATGAGAGTCACCAATTTAAAAATCCAGCGTCGGACCAGGCCATGAAGACGACATCAATAGACCACCCTTCAAAGATCATTCAAGTTCTTGCATTGTATAACTCTTAGGGAGAGCGTTAGGCCATCCCAAGGCAAACACAGTCCATGGAATGTTTCTTGCGAGGAGGGTGGATCCATTTGGTAACAAGAGCTTGGAACTCATAGGGCCGACGGCCATCAAAGACTGAGAAAATGAGCTAATACACCTAATTAGCCCACTCACTTTTAAACAACAGATGTTGAGTGTCTCTAACTTGGTGATGGGTGCAACAAATGCACATGGAAGGTAAACTGATCCCAATTTGTCGGATGTTATCATTCGTGAGGAGCGCATTTAAAATAAGTTGTCAAATAAACCACGCAGCCATTAGGGGAAGCGATAAACACCAGACCACCTCTGTCCATTGCAGGGATGGAACTTAGATGGTTGGTGGAAAAAGACTCCAAAAACTGCTCAGTAGAGAAACTTCCGGAGGGGGATTGTTTTCATATGATGGCATCTTCCTTTTTTGCAAACTGCACTGTGTCATAAAATTGCTTCTCATAATCAGCCATGTGGGCTAGGAGTTGAGCCTTGAGTCTATAATCTGAAAGGGCATATTTTAGCGTAAAACCACTGCAATCTGAAGGAACTTTATAGCCGAGCACATCAAAAACTGATCGATCAGAGTAGAGCCTCACCCTAGGAGCCAGAGCATATCATTTCTGATGGCATGCAATGGAGTTCCAAATATGAGAACCAGCCTCATTGTGGCGAAAGCGAGACCGGGTGTAACGAAACAAAAGAGAGTGGCCTTGAATGTAGCTCCATGCAAGTTTGCTATTCATAGAAAGTATTACGTCTCAAAGCGATGCGACCCCTGGCCCACCGGCAGCCTTCAGACGATAGACTGTGTCCCACTTTGTCCAATGTTTCCATTTTTCCGAGCCGTGATCCCATATGAAATTGGAGATAAGGCTTTCATTTCGTCTTAGAGTGGTGGTTGGAATAGGGAGTACAGACATTGCATGGATGCCAATGGAAGAAAGCAACAAGTTCACCAACGGCATACATGATGTGACCATGACAAATGATGGAGAAAAGAAAGGGTTCAATACTCTTAGAGAAAGTGTCCTGATTGAGACTACGACAATGATGACACAGTTACTACTCAAGGTTGCTTTTGAGAGCTTTATTGGGAATTTCTTCGCTTCCATCTTCATTTGGAACTACGATTTTTTTCCTCTCATCGCCAAGACCACCGGAACTTGCCAACCTTGAAATGAAGGTCATTTCGATCTGGAAGAAATGATGTGTTGATTGTTGAAATAGTCAGGGGGACTTTATACAATACATGAAACTTAAGTTTGTTAAATGACATATTGAAAGTATGTAAGTCTCATATAGAGTTGAGATCAGGTGAGAAGGACATCTTAGATGAGAAATGAGAAAATATATCATCCATCTGATCAAATTAATATACGGTTCAGATTATGCCTCATGTAAATTTAAATTCATATTTATTTAATGATTAATTACACTTAGGGCAAATTAGGAATAAAAAAATCAATCAAAACTGAAATCCCGCGTTTCACTCACCCTAATAACTAAACCTCCAAAAATCAAAACTACCAAATCAATCGACCGACGCCGAGAAGAAGCAAAGCGATAGTGTAAGGCACACGAGAGCCACTTAGAATGTGGCTACAAGCGATTCCCAACACCAGGCATATTCTAACAAAAATCACCACATCAGACGAATTTCTCGACTCGGAGTCGCCACTGGTGCCTTCATCCAACATCCGGTAAGTGAAGACAAAATCCGTGATCACCTCCATTGTCAATGACTCCAATTTGGACTGATCGAAGTTGCAAACTGAACCGTATTGGTAGCCTTGTAAAGCTACGCATTATTAAAAAATAGTCTCTGCGTAGCCCTCGAAAGTTATATAACATTCGTAACCGTGTACATAACATTCGTAGAACTGTTTCGTATATGAAATCGGTAGCCTTGTACATAACATTCGTATATGAAATTAGTAGCCTTGTATATAACATTCGTATATAAAATTGGTAGCCTTGTATATAACATTCGTAAATAAAATTGGTAGCCTTGTATATAATATTTGTAGTCATGTATATAAAATTGGTAGCCTTGTATATAACATTCGTAGGGGAGCGCTCGGTTGAGAACCCTTAAAAATTCGAGAACCTGAGAACCTAAATCTCACCATTGGATCAAGTTGCATCTTTGAATGTGGAGCTCATTTGAGCGCTCCTTAACATTCGTATATCAAAATGGTAGCCTTGTATATAACATTCATATATAAAATGTGTAGCCTTGTATATAACATCAGTCTTGTATATAAAATTGGTAGCACTGTTTGTAATATTTTATTTGAACTACAATAAAATTCTGTTTAAGTAAATCAAAATTCGTATACATGGTTGAATTAATGTCCAGAAACGGGAGAAAATCGAAAGCGACTTGGAGATGCCATTGTGAATTGAAAAAAAGATACGAATAGATTCCGAAAAATAGGATCTAAAAACAGATACGAATTGATTCTGGAAAAAAATTGGATCTACAATTAAGTGCCACTACCATACTACCCTTATAACCATATATAGGCGTTGATTATTTGGAAAAGTATCTACTCCCTCCGTCCCACTATGTTTGTTCATTTTCTTTTTTATGGTCCTGGAGGTAGTATTATTTATTAGCATTTAGATGTTTGATCGGAAGGATCACATTATTTCTCATTTGTCATAAGGGAAAAGATCAGGTAGGAAGTGTGTGTTTTGGAAAGAAATAGGAATTTATATTGGCCATTGGATCTAAGATCGGACGGTTGTTAATAATCAATATATTTAGTATTTAATTAATTGTTAATTTTGTTTAAAGGGTATTATGGGAATACCAAATTCTGTATCTCACCCAAACCCTAAAACAATCCGTCTCTTAATCTCTGGATTTCATCTCACCACCAGCGCCTCCGCCCCGATCACATTCCCGCTTCTAAAAATTAGAACCTACCCAGCATTCGAGTCGACGGACGCAGGAGGCGGAAGAGGCTTGAGTTTCCTCGTAGGAAAAAGGATATCCTTTTATTCGTTGTGCATAAAGTGTTTAAATACTGGACGCTGATCATTTGCTTGTTCGCATTGTCCTACTTGGCATTCACTGTGTACAGCTCCGTGACGACGATTGACTTGATTCGGATTCATAAAGCCTGGAGGCGTGGTCCGGGTCGGAAGATCGGCGTCGATTGAACTCATAAGGTCATTGTTGTCTTCGCATTGTATTTGCTGATTTTCATTTTCGATTAAGTGCTTGTGAGTGGAGAATAGCACTTTTGAATGATGACATCAACTTTTGAGATCAATTTTCTTGTTTAATGTGTAAGTGATAGTTGAATTAGGCCTCATTTGATGATTCTGAATGGTAAATTAGGTGTCTGGATTGAATTAGGGCTATAAATACAGGTTGCAATTGACATTGGTGTGAAAATGCTATTTCAACTCAAACTTGCATTTGGTCGTTTTTCATTTTTTGATGATTTGTTATACGTTTCCCAGGATGCTTGAAGCTTTTGCCTCCGGAAGAGCTAGAGCATTTAGATCCTCCTCCCTCAAAACCTAATTTCTCTGTGAAGAAAATTGTGTATTTAACAGATGATTATGCTTCAATTCTTGTCTTGAAGAGTTGTGAATATGGAAATGCAGACTTGTAGCTTTTTGAGTTAGTTTTCATTTGTAATGGTAGCAATGGTACCAAAACTCGGCCACTTATGCTACTAGTTCTGTGTAATTGATTTTACAGATGAATGAAACTGCTGTGGTACATTCACTACATTGTGGTATCTACAGTGAAAAAGGAGGTTTTACGGGAATAAGCATGATTGCCCTTGTTACTACATTTTGTTTTTTCCTTAGTGATGTGATCAACTTTGTTGCTTTCAGTTTGTTGCATGTAAAAATATTTCCAATTGCCAGAATTGTAAACCGAATCTTGATTGAATGAATTCATTTGCATTTCTTGTTAAAATATGTAGCGGTTATGCACTGTGTTATTATAATATGTAGCGAATGGATTATAATACGTAGCAACTGTGTGCATAATACGTAGCAACTGTGTTATAATACGTAGCAATGGATTATAATACGTAGCAATTGTGTTATTATAATACGTAGCAACGTATTATAATACGTAGCAACTGTGTTATAATACGTAGCAGTTATGCACTATACTACGTAGCAACTGTGTTATAAGACGCATCAGTTATGCAATATAATACGTAACAAGTGTATTATAATACGTAGCAACTGAGTTATTACGTAGCAACTGTGTTATGATATATAACCCACATGTCTACGAATCATGATCAATATAGTACGAATCATGATCAATATAGTACGAATCATACTACGAATTATGAGCTACAAATTGAGATACGATGTATCAATTATGAAATACGAATTATGGTTAATGCGTAAGATTCCAAGGATTATCTATACATCATCCATATACACCATTCTCAGTCTAAATAATATTAATACATTTGGTTAGTGATGTCAAACATTCTCCATGCTTCTTCGTTAGTTTTCCAAGTGCTCCATGCATCCCTGCTGTTACTTCTCTATTGATGAACTGCCATGAAGCTCCATCACTGCACAAAGTTTTTGATGATTTAATACCACTGCACAAATACTGGAATTTTTTAAAACTAAAATGTACAACATTTTTTTAAAACTAGAATGCACAATTACTTGACAGATGCTCAATGAAGTTTACAATAACTAACAATCTTTCAAACATGTTAGATTTCATATGACTTTGCATACTCAAGCAAACACATTGCAACAGCAAAAATCAACTTGAAAATTGAATTTATCACCATAAGTCTTATTAAAATAAAAAAATCAGCTTCTAATCAAAAGCACTGCTCCACCAAGTAGGGGTCTCCAATAGGCCGGGCCGGGCCGGCCTAGCCCAAAAAAATAGGCTTGATTAAGCCTTAGCCTACACTTCAACTTTAAGTGGGCTAGGCTGGGCCACGCCTAGACATATTTTTGGAGCCTTAAGCAGCCCATGGGCCTTGTTTTTGGTAGGCCGGTGGGCTAAGACGGGCTGGGCCTTATATATCACTAGGTCGGGCTATGTAATCTTGTTATGACAATTATAAATATAATGTTCTATGCTTATGAATAACTTATACGGCGGCTATACACTGACTAATAGCCAAAAGATCAAAAGTAAACTTGATAAGAAACTAAGTTTATCAAAAAGTTTGGCACTCAACACAACCTTAGAATCCACAAATCTTCTTTATCTGAGACATTAATATCATTAGCATCACTGTCAACAATGCAAACATCAAGAAAAATCAGTTCATAGAAACAAAATGTGGCATCTATTTTGTTTTTGGTAGGTTACTATGCTTTTTGGTAGGCTTCATTGGGCTTTCCGATATGGGCCATGATATGCCGGGCCAATGGGCCGGACTGGGCCAAAAATATTACACTCTTACTTGGCCCGTACAGCTTAAGGCTAGGCTTTAATAGGCCTAAACATGGGCTGGGCTAGGCTTAAGGCCCGCGGGCCACGAGGCCCCCATTAGGCTTTCTAGTCCATGAGACCATTTGGAGACCCCCACCACCCAGTCATCCACTCTTCCCTTCTCGTCCCAAACATTTGCTTCAATGATTTCTCAATTTACTCAACCAGTTAAATAACAATATGCAGTCATTACATTCTTAAATCTAAACTACTAACAGCATTCACCATCTAATTGCTTGCTCAATAACATACACAAAATCCAATATAATACTGATGCAAAAACATCAGAGTAGCACACAACTACTTTGAGACAGCTTATAAATTGAACTAACTCGCTCAACAAAACACTTTAATTTGTTTAACAAGTTTATTAATAGTCTATGGCTACGAATTACCCAGTTTAAACACATAATTCGGATTACCCAGTAGTATATGGCTACGAATTACCAGTTTAAACACTGTTACGTATTATATCAATTCAAACAAACCTAAAATAGGCAGAGTATATGGCCACCTGCATCCAACCGCACACCCCACACCAGAATCCCGGGCCGACGACGACAGCAACCTCCATCCCGTAGAAGGCGACGGAGACAGCCGAAAGGAACGGCGGAGAATCGGTGGAAGAGGACCACAACCGCAGCGACGAACGGCTACCAAAATCAGGCCCGCATTCAAGCCACTACCCCCGCCGGCGGGCAAATCTGATCGGCTAAAACTTCGAAATCAGTTAGGGTGTCGGGAAAATTCGGGAAGAATGAAGAAAGAGAGAGTGTTTGCAATAAGTGGGATTTGGTGTTTTGGAAAAATACTTGTGATTAATTTACCCCAAGAAGCCTCCATTAGATTAATTTTAACATGATTTGGTGTGTAATCTGGACTGTTAATTAAATAAGATCAATATACCCAATTAATTCTTATTTTTCACCGTAAGCTCACTTCTTACCGGATTTTAACGCTTTGTCATAAAAATTAGTATTTCTGATATGGTATTAACTCATGTCTTATATATATGAAATGATGCAAAGGGGAAAAAGGCAAGCAATCAGATATTACTGTTTCATATCTCCTCTTCCCGTCCCTGTACTTTCCCAATTTTTTTCGATCCTCACCCAAATTCTTCTCGTGTTCTGTTCTTCGTTTCTCATCAATTAGTCGTTCGATCCTCGATGCAAAAAATGGATTGCATCAGATGTTGATGCATGATTTACACTTAGGGTTTGTTTATAAACAAGATCGCTTTTGTGACTGATCCTTGTATTAAAAATTTTGCTTGCATTTCCTTGCCTTTTATCTTTTCTGTTGGTCACCGATGTTGAATATATCAGGATTTTGAGGTTTATGTTTTTTGTTGTGATCTGAGCAGGTCTAGATCTATCTCAGAGAGTTTACTGCTCCGCAGGAAATGGGTAGTACTGCTGAATCTGCTGTCAAGGTAATGAGGATTGTACTGTGACATAAATGCTATTGTGAGCACACTTCATTCCGGTTAATAATGGTTCTCTGTTCTGGATATGGTGGTTGGTAGTGCATTTTTGTATGCCTGTATTTTGTAATGTATCTAAGTGTATATTATTGGGGATTTTTTTCGTGTGAATATAGGAAATCAATGGGAGCACGCTGGATGGCAAGAAAGTCAATGTTATTTTTGTGTTAGGTGAGAATCTGCCATGTTTGTTCATTCATAGCATTCATGCCACCATTTTTTATTTACTAACGAGGAAGCTTTGTCTGCCAACACTGTGTTTGTGGTTAACAATGAGGAGTAATTTGGATTAGTGAATATATTGATTTTTGTTTCTCTTAATCTTCTCTGTTCAATTCAAACTATTTCTTTTGGTCAATTCATGATATTGTCATTCACTTGGTTTGTTAATTAATTTTGAGTAGGTGGCCCTGGAAGTGGTAAAGGAACTCAGTGTGCTAACATCGTTAAGAACTTTGGGTACACTCATCTTAGTGCTGGTGATCTCCTGCGTGCGGAAATTCAATCTGGATCTCCTGATGGGTATGATTTAGCTGTCAATTTTTTGCGGTAAATAATATATCAAAATGAAATGATAATTTTTGATATTTTGAACACTAGAAAGCTTAGTTTTTGCATGTACCTATTTTCGAATTATGCTTTTAGTATCAATATTTTTCCGACCAGTTGTGGCTGCTTTATCGTGTTAGTCTATTGATATTTGATACATTTCGATATTTTTAGCGTGTTTCATACTTCTCGGTGCTGCTATTTATACCTTTCGTGGTTGACAGAACCATGATTCAGAACATGATTAAGGAAGGAAAGATTGTTCCTTATCAGGTGACCATCAACCTTCTTCAAAAGGCAATGCAGCAAACTGCAAATGACAAGTTTCTTATTGATGGCTTTCCTCGTAATGAGGAGAATCGTGCAGCTTTTGAAGCTATGGTATGTCTACTTCATGCTCCATATTCGCTGATGGTGAAATGTTCATCATTCAATTTTTATGGCTCTCTGTTTTGTTGCGTAGACTCATATTCTGCCAGAGTTCGTTCTGTTTTTTGATTGTGCTGAAGAAGAAATGGAGAGGCGACTCCTCGGTAGAAATCAGGTGCGGTGCATACATTTTGAATTTTATGGTCCCATTTATCTTCAGTACAAAAAAAAGAAGAATTTTACACACATTTGAAAATTTCTCTTTTATAAATGAACGCGTTGAGCATCATAACTATTTGATGATTTGACATAAAACACAGGGAAGAGTTGATGACAACGTCGACACAATTAGGAAACGGTTCAAGGTTTTCTCGGACTCTACTCTCCCTGTTATTGATTACTATAACTCATTGGCAAAGGTTAAGAAGGTAGTGCTGCTTTCAACGCTTTATCAACTGTTTCATTAATTTTCCTTGGTTTTTTTTGTTCATAACATTCTAGCGCCAACATTTCGACTCCCAGATTGATGCTGGAAAGCCGGTTGAAGACGTGTTTGAAGCTGTGAAAAGTGTGTTTTCCCCACTGCATGAAAAGGTGAATTTATCACTCACGTGAAAATTATGACAACTGATGTTCTGTGATACAGTTAAATAAATCAGGATAGACTTGCAATTTTTCCGAAGAATTAAAATCTCAAATATGGTTGTATGGGGTATAGCCTAGCGGTCTGTGATCGGAGCAATTGCTTAACTTGCTTAAAAGAAGAAGGAACCTTCTCTCTAGTCAAGTGCACTAATGTATCTTTCACCTTCTTGTCCGTTGCCTTGCAGACCACTGCTTAAATGTTGCATCTGTCTGTCTTGCTCTATTCAGCAGACGATCAGGTAACAAATACATCTGTAACTTTCAGATGTTGTACACTTGTAGTTTATAACTAATCTAGAAACTCCTCTTTCTTTTGTGTTTATTAACTTAGAAAGCTGTACAAGACCAAGGTGACTTTGATGGTTAATCCTTTTTGTAATAAAGTTTCGATTTCTTTTTTTTGCATAATTCAAGGTATTCCGAATTCATTTGATATGGTCTAGCTTTTAATGGAATTTTATTTTCATCAAATCCTTTCTCATAAGGAAGAGAAACAATATGTTTCTTTCTATCCAAAAACGCATTTGGATGATCATTACAAATCTCTAAAGAGAATTGGTTAGCTAATAACTTATATTATCATTTAATTTTGGATTTTGAAGTTTTTCTTCAATAGTAAGAATATTTAATTCTTGTTTTAGAAAATATAGTTGATTCTTTTAGCAGATATACTGTCATAAACTTCATGTACAGCCTTAGTTAAAGGCTCAGTTATAAATCTTAGAGTTATATCTTTTCCATCAAAAGTTCCTACGATTCCTCTTGAATCGACTCGATTTAGAGGATAAATCTTGGTTAGGAAGGGTATTCCAAGGATTACTTGGTTAGTTATATCTTTAGCTAGAAAGTAACTAATTTGTATGCATTTTTTATCGATGCATACTTTAGAGTTTGGTAGCTTATAACTAATCTGGAGATTATTTCCTCCTGCATGAGATAATGTATCATGAGTTGTTTTGTGGAAATACCTTGTTGGTACTAACCCCTCTTAAATTACATTCATGTCTGCTCCACTATCAACAAGAGTAGTAAATTCTTTTGAATAATAATTGTCTATTAACAAAGTGATTTTAATATGCCATTTTTGAGTTATAAACATCTCTAGAGTAGACAAAAAATTCTTGTTTACTTCTATATTATCTACTTCTTTATCAAAAGTCATAATTTCTTTCCCCTTCTCAATCTTAAAATACATGGTTCACAATCTGATTCTGATTCTCAGTCTGTTATTATGTTTTCATTTATTAATACTTTAATATCCTCACTAGTAGTTGAGTAATCAGTTTATTCTGATTCGGTACTCTCATCTGAGTTAAGTAAATTTTTTTGAAAGGATTCCTTTAATCCTCTCATCTTCTTCAAGACTATTAATTTTTCTTTTTACCCAACAAGTGCGGGCATAATGGCCATGTCTGGCACATTTCCTACAGATTATTAATCGATTCTTTTCTCATTTCTTTTCTTCCCTAGCGTTTTTCCGCCGCTTTTTATCTTATATTTTCTTTTAGTATATCTTTTCTTTCTATGATAAGGTTTATAATCCTTAACCGGTTTTCTAGGTTTACTAGATGAAGGTTTATCATTAGCAAAATGGTCACAAAACTGACCCAATTGTTGTTTCTCTATAAGATTTTGTCTTTTCATTTGTTGATTTAATCTTATTTCATTACATAGGGCTATTCCCTCTTGGGTGCAGACTCCTATAAGTTTTCCATAAGTATAATTTTCATAAGGAATGTAATTATAATTCTGCCTTAAAATTCTTCTGATTCTTTCAGCAAATAAGCTAAGTAAACGATCAATAAATTTTATTTTCCAGTGGGTGGTATTACACTCTGGGAGTTCCATGACTTTGCTTTAAAACGTATCTTTATACCATCTAAAATCTGTAAGCGTTTTACACATAAGATTTTGTAATAAAGTTTTCATACTTTCACTATTTTTAGTGTATCGGCCTGTAAAATGTTCTATGATATTGTTTGCTAGTGTATAAAGTGCATCTTTTAGAATAACATTATCTTCTTGTTTAATTGTGTTTAATATTTTATCTTTTTCTTCGTGAGTGAGATAATTATCCCACCAACCTTTTAATTATTCTGTAAATCCTGATATAATCATGTTCGTAATACTCTTATCACTATTGCCATTATTCTTACAAACTGTGGAGTACATTAACATTGTATGAATTGTATTATGTACTTTTTGATGAGTAAGACCATCTATGTTCCATTCATATATGTGGCTACCACAATAACTATTAATATGACATCATTAGATTCTTCTATTAGAACGTCTACTGGTGTAGGTCTAGGGTAATAATATTTTCCCGTGATTGGCTTATCTGTCCACTTATGAATTTTATTAATTTGGTCTTCGTAAACTTGCTTATAATCAGGTTTTTCTACTAGTTTCTCTCTTAATTTCATATCAAGAGTACTTATTTTTAAACTTTTAAATTTTTCCACTAGAAAATCTTCTAACTCCTTCATGGGTCTTAATTTAGGAGGCGGTTGAATACTTGGTGTAACTATTTCTACTGGCTTCTCTTTTGGTGCCTCAATCATCATGGATTGTTTATTTATTATATTAATTAATTGTTTTACTCTGCTTTGTAATGTCAAAATTTGTTCTCTTAGAACATTTAAATCAATATTTGTGTAGTTATTTTGTTCTAGTAAAATATTTATTTGTTGACATGTTGCTGGTAGAGTATCATCTTCTAGCAATTTAGCAAATGCTAAAAAATTATGAATTGTGTCATTTTTTTCAATTTTAAAAATTGTTGTGGCTTTTAAACCTGTGTTAAGACCTTTCCTACGCTTAACCTATAATTTCTTTCTAGCACAGAAATATATTGCTCTACATATGTAGAGACGAACCAAGGAACTAAGAATAACATTTTATTCTCTTGTTCACATACTCTGTAAAATTCTTCTCCTATGTTTTTTTAATTCTATTGAATTAAAGTTTTCATAAAGCCATTTTTTAAATGGTTTCCATTGTGAAGATTCAAATTCTTGCCTGGGGATCCAGCACTAAAATTTATAAATGGTTTAGACATCATTATATAGGGAAATCCATTTCAGACTCAGTTATTTCCGGTTCTTTAGTGTTTATACCACTGGTATTAATTCCTTTAGAAATTCTATTGCCTTATTCAAGACGAGATCCAGGCGGTGTTCAAAATGAGACTAGAACACTATATCTAAACAGTAACCGAGACAGAACAATGCAGGCACACACGATGTAATATCCAGTTCGGCAACTAGCCTACTCTGGGGGGCTTCCCACGCCCTAAAGGGTAGCAAATTTTATTAAAAAGCTTAGAGCTGCAGATGTTCTTACACTTACAATACCCCGCATGTATTTTTTTTGCATATATTATTATTATTATTATTATTTAAAACTAATTCTACTACTATAAGCAAGAATTGGACAAGTCCCAAACTCATGCCGGTGCATCCGAGAGAGTTCGAACCGTCGATCTCCTGATCATTCGACCAAGACTGTTACCGCTAGACCACTACCATGTAATCGCCTAGCCTCTAACACCTAGGCTCCCCCTGATCCCTTGATTTCGAGACTCCTTCCCGAATTCGTGTGGTGGTGACAATGTGTGTGCAACGGTTTGTTCAATTGGAACAGTCTGATCAACACACTTTACAGACTATCTCAGCGCCGTTGATTTTTTGGTGTGGAAAGATCTGCCGGCCGTCGCTCCTCCTCTTCTTAAGATCACTCGTGAGTATTTTTCTCCAAAAGCGAATACTGATATGGAAACCCTAGCTGCGTATTTATAACCCTCGACAGCTTTTCAAATCAGTCCAATATACTCTATCAAATATTTAGGAAATATTCCTAAATATTCTCTAAATATCACATCCAAACTCTATAAAATCTTTCATGATATATTTCTTCCTGATCACGGCATGCTGAGGATCTTTAGCTGATTTACAGATATTCTCCTGAATATCTAATCTCGACTTTCTCGTTAGCCGACTCCAATCTTCATCAGATCGATATATGGGAATTTCCAAATTAGGAAACTTCCATTCTTCAGTTCTGCGCAGCATCCGTGTTTCAATCTTTGGTTGAACATCTCCTTGACTTCTGCTTGAACACTCTGAAGACGGTTTTCCAAATATCATGCCATACGTAGGAACAACAATCTCCCCCTTGGTATTTTTGGCAAAACCAAATCATATAGTTCTAACTACCTAGACTTCAGAGTCGTACTCGGTAAGATTGAGGGGAACGAAGATGGCCTCAAAATTACTCCACCTTTTTGCCACAAAATCAGCAAGGAGGGTTCAAAATAATAGTTCAAACATACAACAGAACTAAAACATAATTCAAACAGTACGACAAACACATCGTTTAAGAGTCAAAACTGATAAAGATGGAGCTTCTCTTACTCGAACTCACAACAAATTGTTCATTCTCAGAGTCTGACATAGCTATCATCCTTCCCCTTACTGAGCTAATCCAGGCCAAGAATTTTCTAGGAGTATTGTTTCTGTGGGCTTAACCTTGCTACGAAGCCCCATTTTCTCCAACACAAATCCTGTTTCTTTCAGCTTTTCTCTCAACAAAATAGGTTTATCCACTAAGTCAATTTCAGCCTCACCAGTTTCAACTTCATTCACAATCCAAAAAACACTTGACTTTCCTCTGTCTACATTCTGCGATACAGCCACGGTCTCTGATACAGTTTCTGTTTCCTTCGGCACTTCAATAACTACATCCTTACCCTTGTCGGTCACAGAAACCTTGCCCATCTCCTTCTCACTCTTACTCAATTGTTTCTTCATAGCACTAAGAACAGGAATTTGAGAATGAGTACTAGAGATTACCTCTTCAGGCAATTGTTCCGCCAACGGCTGAGTTTCCTTTGAGGCTTCCTTGCTCGCATAAGTTGTTGCTGACTTAGGGTTCGGGTAAGGTGCCTTAACAGGCTCTTTCATCAATTTCTCCATCTCCGCAACCGCCGCCTTCTTGGTCTTCTTAGGGTGAGTGGGTCGTGATTTCCGCATTGCCTTCTTCGAGATCGTCGGCTCAGGAGCAAGAGTAGTTGCAGCACTCGATTTCTTTGTTGTTCGAGTGTTCACTGAGGAGTCGTGTTCACTGTGAGGAAACGCACATTTTGTGCCAAAAACACCACAATGGCAGATTAGACCTCTGGACATTCAATGGAGCACTGGGAATGGACCACTGATCATAAAAATACGAGCCACATTCCGTTGCATAGCTGAATCAATTCCCTTCAACTCTCTAGTTCACACTGAGAGCATTTGAGGTCATTCAGACAGGAAAATCCAGAGTAGAAGTCAGAACTGGCGCACAGACTCAGTGGGGACTCGCCCTATGAAGACATTAGCCACTATGCTAACGTCAAGGCAAGGCGCGGCCAGTATCGATAACATCTTCACGGAACGCGGTGATGATGTCATCAATGCGTTTTGATGATGTCAGCAAGGCCGAAACTTGGAAATTAAGCCCAAAAACAGGCTTGGAAACCCTATTTTTTTGCTATAAATAAGATCTTTGAGTTAGGGTTAGAATCTCATAATCTCATCATCCTAGATGGCTCTGGAGAAGAAAACCCCCCTTTTTCTTATTTGTTTTCAGTTACAGCTTCAACAACAACTCCCTTGGGTTCGACCCTGCTTGCCGCTACACTAGGTCATTGCAGGACAATAAAAAATATTAAATTTGATGGGTCAAACGATGCACGTCATTCACTATTTTTCTTGAGCATGAATCTTGAGAGAATTGTTGTGCTAGGGTTTCAGAAGCATCTCGTGTATGAGTGCAATTGACAAAAGTTTGATTTTCAAATATTCAGTCATATGAACTTCCCAAAAACGGATTGGCGTATATAACTTGAGATATTTGGTCCAATCACCTCTATCCTGCTTGTTATGCTCCAACGGCTTATTTTCAATTCCCTTGCATGTCTTGAATCATAATTTAAAAAATAATTGTTACAAACCATGTCTATGTTCCAGCTTCCTTCTTTGAAAGGTCAGCTCAACTGATTAGCTGGTGTTTCACATCTGGCTAACCTTCACCTGTAATAGTTAGGTGTCGACAACACATAGACCCAAAGAGGATATAAGTGTCTCAAATTGAATTGCATCCAGAGGCTTGGTGAATATGTCAGCTAGCTGCTTGTGTGTTGTCACATGTTTCAGTGTGATAACCTTTTTCTCCACTAGCTCTCTGATGAAATAGTGTCTGATGTCAATGTGTTTCATCCTAGAATGTTGTACCAAATTCTTGAATATGTTAATGACACTCATGTTGTCATAATATAAGGTCATCTCTTCCTGTTCCACTTCATATTCAGAAAGCATCTGCTTCATCCCTAGCATCTAAGTGCAGCAACTTCCAGCAGCAATATACTCCACTTCGGATGTAGATAGAGGGATGCTATTTTGCTTCTTACTGAACAAGGAAACCAGATTGTTGCCACGAAAAAAACAACCTTCAGAAGTACTCTTCCGATCTTCAGCATTTCCTGCCTAGTCCACATCACAGTACCCAACCAGAAATGAGCTGGTATCCTTGGTGTACCAGATGCCATAATCAGCAGTTCCACAAATGTACTTGATGATCCTCTTGACCTGCAGCAGATGACTCTCCTTTGCATTTGCTTGATATCTCGCATATCCAGTTTGCTAGCTGTCAAGTATAAAAGACTTCCTATCATGCTTCTGTACAACGTCTAGTCAACATTTGTTCCAGCATCATCCTTAGTAATCTTTAAGTGCGTAGCAGCTGGGGTCCTTTTGTGGCTTGCCTTCTCAAGATCAAACTTCTTGATCTGATGCCTGGCATACTTGCTCTGAGAGATAAAGATGCCATCGTCCTTCTGTTTCACTTCAAGTTCGAGAAAGTAGTTAATCTCCCCCACCATGCTCATCTTGAACTCCTGCTGCATTTGCTCCACAAACTTGTCCATCAGCTTTTGTGAACTGGACCCAAACACTATATTCACAACATAGATTTGTGCAATAATGAAATCTGACCTAGTATGTTTGACGAACATAGTCTTGCCCACTCCCCCTCGCACATAGTCATGGTCTTTAAGGAACACCGTGAGACACTCATACCAGATTTTTGGCGCTTGTTTGAGTCCGTACAATGCCTTATTCAGTCTGTATACATGAGTAGGATGATGTGGATCTTCAAATCCCTTTGGTTGAGCCACATATACCTCTTCGTTCAAGAACTCATTCAGAAACGTGCTCTTGACATCCATCTGGAATAGTTTGAATTTTAGGTGGCATGCTAGCGCAAGAAGTAGTCTGATTGCTTCCAGTCGTGCAACAAGGGCAAAGGTCTCATCAAAATCGATTCCTTTATTTGAGTGTACCCTTGTGCCAATAATCGGGCTTTGTTTATGGTGATGTTGCCCTTCTCATTAGACTTGTTCTTGAAGATCCATTTTGTTTCGATCACATTGACTCCCTCCGGACATGGAACTAAATCCCATACATAATTCCTGGTGAACTATCCCAGTTCTTCCTGCATGGCCAGAACCCAGTACTCATCAAGAAGTGCTTCTTTGACATTTTTTAGCTCTATGGTGGACAGAAAACATGAGTATGCTGCCAATTCTCGATAATTAATTTCTTTCCCTCGAGTCTTCATCCCTACAGATGGTTCTCTAATAACTTCAGTAATTGGATAATTCTTGGCAATTCTTCTAGATGGTTGTACTGGTGCAGTGGCATGCATCACAGTTGTTGTGTTTGTGTCTTCGTCTGCGTCTGAGCAGGAGTTAAAGGTGTTCTTGTCCTTAGCTGGCACTCCTCCTGAAATGTCATCTTCCGTAGTCTGGGTCTTAGAAGGTGTTTCAGATGATGTTCCACCGCTATCTTCATCATCTTCCGATAGTGGTTCCTCGGTAACTTCGTTCTTTACCTTCACATTGATAGACTCCATAACTACCGCAGTGCGTTTGTTGAACACCCGGTAGGCACGACTATCAGGGGAATACCCAAGGAAGATTCCTTTGTCACTCTTCACGTCAATTTTTTTTAAGGAAAACTTGATAGGCAATACAAACACAAGCATTTACAACAGACTTAATCAAACACAAAATTACACTGTAAACGATAATTCCATTGGGATAGCTGAAGAGTAAATCCACTCCCATTTAAAGCTTCTTGCTTTCCTCGCCAGCCAGTGTGCTGCAACATTCTTATCGCTGCAAATGACTCCAACCGCCCAATCAAGATTATCATCCAGCACTTTGATGCATTTTTTGATCTTTGCTATACACGCTTCAGGTCTCATTGATCCGATGTTTAAAGCCCAAAGTGCCTCTGTTGGGTCTGATAGTAGTAGACTCTTTGTTAAGCTCAACTATTTTGCCACTTCCATTCCCAACTCCAAAGCATTGAGTTATGCTTCCAGGAAATAGCTGATGCTTGCAAACCACTTTGCCCTTACACCCTGGACCAATCCTTCAGAGATTAAAACCACCCCTACACCAGCATCTCTAGTAGAGGGATCATAAGAGCCATCGCACATGATCACAGGGCCTTCCTTTAGTTTGTATGCCTGCACATTCAACCAGCAAGGGTCTTTTCCACCTTCCTTAAACTCCTTCAGCAACCACTGCAACTTCACTTTTAGGGACATAATGCCGCTACCCTCTCTACCATGCGCAATGTCATTCCTGTTCCTCCATCCCAACTTCAGACCACACAACATCGCTTTAAATTCCTCCTCAAAACAAGCCTTGGCACTGAGCCACAACTAATAGCCTGGGTTTGAGCATTGGTTGTTCCATATTGCTGAAGGAAGATTAACATCTTGCAGGAGCCCCCTAATCCACTAGCAGTCCTAGAAGACATGCAAAGCAAATTCTCCCTCCCTCCCACAATGTTAACATCTATTCTCCACTTCACACCCCTCTTTGCCAAATTTTCCATGGTTGGGAGACTGTTATGAAAAGTCTCCAACCAAAGATATTAATTATTTTTGGCACTTTTAACTTCCAAAATCCTTCTAGAATCTGTGTATGTTGCTCCGGTCAGATTGCTAACCCGATTGGTTATTTAACTCTTCAGCGTTCATCAGCGCTTGGTATGCCGACTTAACATTGAGAGCCCCCAAACCATCATATTTCTAGTAATATTTCCCCTCCTCACTATCCCACTCTACCCTAAACCTGACCAGATTCATTGCCTCCTAGATTCCTCTCCATTCGTAAGAGGGCCTTCAAGTCGATGTTGCATTCATCACATCAGAGTTTTGGTAATAACGTGCTTTAAAAACTTTACTAACTAACAAATCTGGTTTTGCCAGCTGCCTCCATCCTTGCTTGGCTAATAGTGCACAGGACATCAGCTCGAATCTCCGAAACCCAAGGCCCCCATTCCACCTTCCTTTGTATAATTCCTCAGCCTTTACCGAGTGAATTCCTTTGTCTTTCTCACTATGCCACCAGAACCTCAACACATCCCCTGCTAGTTTTGTATATAATAAAATAGAAATTTTAAAACAGGACATTGCATATAAGGGGATTAACTGAAGTACGGATTTTATAAATACTTCCCTTCCAGCGCCTGACAGCAACTTATGCTTCCACTCCTCCACTTTCTTTTGGGTCTTCTCCTAAATGGTTCGGAACAGCTCCACCTTGTTATTGAAGAATATTGGCTGTCCCAGGTATGATGAATGTGATTCAGTTATTCTTATCTGGAGCTCTTCCTCGACTGCCTTCTTGAAATCATCCACAACGTTACTGCTGCACACTCCTTCTGAATTTGTGAAGTTCACCCTTTGGTAAGACACAACCTCATATATTTCCAAAATTTCCTTTCTCCTTCTCAACGAGTCAACCTTTGCTTTAACGAATAACATGCAATCTTCCGCATACATTAAGCGTGAGATAACATGTGCATTCTTACATATCCTTATCCCTTCGACCAAACCCAGTTCTTTGAACATATTCATTGTGAAAGTAAGCCATTCCTTACAAATTAAAAACAAATACGGCGATATAGGATCGTCCCAAGTTAGTCTCATTCTAAGGTTTGTGTATGTTCGTCCTTAGAATGAGACTAACTTGGGACGAACATAGACAAACCATAGAATGAGACTAACTTGGGACAAAGAAAAACAAACCTTAGTCTCATTCTAAGGTTTCTCTATGTTCGTCCCAAGTTAGTATCATTCTAAGGTTTGTCTATGTTTGTCCTTAGAATGAGACTAACTTGGGACGAACATAGGTAACTTTTAGAATGAGACTAACTCGGGACAAAGGAAGACAAACGTTAGTCTCATTCTAAGGTTTGTCTATATTTGTCCCAAGTTGGTCGCATTCAAAGGATGAACATAGACAAACCTTAGAATGAGACCAACTTGGGATGAACAAAGACAAAACTACGACGATTCTGGCATGAAAGTACTATTCATGACGCTCCTCTGACTTCATTCTTCAACTGCGATGCTTCTGGCATGAAAATGTCGTCTTTTAAGCGTGTTTCCTCCTAGAGCTTCCGAAACACCTGAAATGCAAAACAACACTTAAGAAGTAACTGTTTGCATAATAAAGTGCAGGAATTGATGGGATTTGTTGACTCGATGAGTCGTATAAATACGGGTCATCAAACCACCCCACATTTAAACTTGTTCGTCCCGAACAAGGACTATGTCATAAGAGGAAAAATAAAGTGCGAACATCACAAAGCTTCGGCATCCTAGATATGCTACATGAATATGACTCGGCTAATCTAGATTTCACCTTTCCATGCATACTCGTTACTAAAAGCCTTGTGCGAAGACATGGAGTAATGATACGTGTTACCTTTGGGCCGAGATGCAAATCAATTCGGATGTCTCGGGAGATAGTCCTTTTTAGACCCATGAACCGCACTCTTGGTTCCGAACTCTTGCTATATGGTTACGCTTCATTGCTTTTTCTTGCACGTGATTGATTCGAGCTTCAAGGTGCTTGAGTGCTTTTCGGACAGGTTATAGTGATTCGGTTTGATGTATCTATGGGGCACTTCACTTGTTGCGGTGTAAAACTTCACAATGGAATGAATTTGTCTCTTTGTGCTACGTATTGTGATTGCTCGAACCTACTTGCTCTCACTCGTCCTCGTCCTTTTGACGCGAGTCAAGCCAAGGGTCGCTTGTCTATTTTCCCGGCTACTTGGACTAGAGTTTGGACGGTGTGATGTATTACCCTCCCAACCAACCGCAAAAGTACCGCAGTGGCGGAGAAGACTCGTAACCATGTCGCCTCGAAGTGCTAGCCTCCACGAAATCCACATAACCATATAACTCAAATTTGGTCCTTTGAATGTTCTGTCAGGTCTCTCTAGGATGTTTCTGTCAACTCCACATCCCTGTTTATCTCAACTAACAAAGGCACGTAGTGGGTTAAGTTCACATGTGATCGCACAAGTTAAATTTCACTAAAGACATGCATTTAATCGGCTCTATCTATTTCACCTTATCAACATTCAATACCACAAATCTAGGAAATACAGAAAGAAACATGAACAAAAATTTTAAAAATTTCGGGAAACGTGTTGACTCTATGCAGGTGCAGGAAAGTAAACGTGCTGACTCGATGACTGACTCTCCCACCCCACACTTTTGAAATAAGCCGTGTCCTCATGGCACGACTTAGACTCTAGACTCACATGCATGCAAACAATATGGAAAAGAAGAGAAAAAGGTTGGAACAATACTCCCCTCGGGTGGTCGTGGCATGGATATGGCACCGTCCTGCGCATGCGCTCGCATGGTTCTCTTCATGCGCTCGCATGGTCCCGACCAATCGCATGAAGTTATCGTGCGTTCGCATGATGGCTTTGTGTGCTCGCATGCGGTCGAATTCCCAGCCGTGTGTGCTCGCACAGTCTCCTCATGCGTTCGCATGAACTTGACCCGTCGCATAAAATCCTTGTGCGATCGCATGACTGGGTGTGCGTTCTCGTCTGGTGCTGTGCTTGAGACTTTGTGCGATTGCATGATAGTCTTGTGCGTTCGCACAAAACTGACCAGTCACATGAAATCTTCATGCGATCGCATGACCTGTTCTGCGAGCTCGCACTTCCAGCCTGTAGGCTTTTATGCGAACGCATGGTATAAGCATGCGAACGCATGGTATAAGCTTGCGAATGCATGAAGTGTATCTGTTCCCTGCATGAAAATCATTTTCTTTCCCAAGTACAATGTAATGAATATGACTCAAAACTCAAATAAACAAAATAAGTAAATAAGAAAAAAGAATGGAAAGAAATGCCGGGCTGCCTCCCTGCGAGTGCCTTTGTTTTACGTCGTTGGCTCGACGGTACCTTATTTTAGGGATCACAAGTTAGGATCCCATGGGCGTGTGAGGTCATACTTTGATCCATCGACTCCTTCAATCTGCCCGAAATCCTCTTAGAATGACGTGCTTTGGTATGCTCTCCATTGATCGGGCGGGTTCGCCTTCACATTCTCCCGAGTTGGCGAGGACATATTGACCATAGCTGCTGGTCCATTCACATGCGTGGTCTCTTTTGGTAGGTGACAGAACCGCTCGTCGTCAAAGCGATTTGTGCAAATAAATTTATAATAGTCCGCTACTCGCAACTATACTACTGGGTAGTACTTGGTAAGTAGGGGTCGAACCCAAGGGAACTAGGGGAATAATTGTTCTTCGGGGGGATTACACAGCGTGGGAGCGTGTTTAAGGTCGGTTGGTTGGTTTTAAAGCTACCAGCTATTTTGATTGATTGATTGGTTGGTTGGTTGATTTTAACACTGGAAAGTAAATTACTATTTTAATGATTAAGAGAAATGTTCGGTTTCAGGGGACTTGTATTATATCCTGTTTATCATTGACCTTTAGTGACTCTCCTAAGTATTCAAACGGTGTATCAAGGCCATTCCAAGCACTCGATTTGCGTACAGTGTCTAGCCTATTCCAAGGACGTAGAACACTTATTCTATTTAGACTAATACTCCATTCCCGGTTATATTAGCCTATGTGCATCCATTTGATCAATCATTCCCGATCAACCAAATGGTGTTTAGGATGAGTCAAACTTCTCAGATAAGCTTTGCCATTCCAAGCATCCACTTATCCGTACAAGTTTACGAACCCCCATGGTGAGCTTTGCCATTCCAAGCGTCCCCTCAACCATGGACGTTCTGACTTAATATATGGCACATAGAATAAGTTTTGAATACATAGACTAGACACTAAGTTTAATATTCTTAAAACATTTATAATACAAGTGCGCCCCTTAGACCGAACTACTAGTTTAGCTACTATTCATCGCGCTAAACATTATACTAAGGAAATTAAAGACAACAGTTAAATAAATTAATACTAAGAGAAACTTACAACCGTTGAAGCGTCAAGGGAGCTTTCCTTTATTTCCAAAGCAAAATTACAACATTACAAATGTTACAACTTCTAGAGAGAGAAGTGAATTTGAGAATTGGTGTGTGAAATGAGGAGGAGGAGCTCCTCCTTTTATAGCCAAAATGGGAGGAGATGGGTGGTGGAGATGGATGCACATGTCTTTTGTTCCAAGGGAGGAGAAGAGGAGGAAGGAGGAGGAGACAAGTGGCGCAAGGAGGAGGAGCCGGCGGCTTTTGGTGGAGGTGGTTGGCGCCGCCGGTTGCCGGTGGCCCAAGGGGGAGGAGCTCCTCCCTTGGCCACCTCCTTGAGTGGTGGTCGGTCATCCTTGCCCAATGTGTGATTTTGTACAGTTTTGTGCAGTCTTTTCACAAAACTGTCAATGTGTTCCTTCCCCGGTCTGTCTTGACTCCACTACTGATTCTTCTGATTAATTTATTCTGGTCAATTCAACGTCAGGATCCTTGATATTTCTTCAGTCGGCATATGATCTTGACCTTGGATTGACTCTTGTTATCTTTTCAGCTTAAAATCCTCTCCTTAGCGTGTTTTCACTTCAGTCTCTAAAATACCCTGTGAAAATATATCGGGACTAACACGTAGACGTTAGATAGACAAACAGTCTAATTAAGGGGGTTTTACTGTGTTTCTGACTCGTATAACTTTGGTCCATCAGATTACCCCCCACTTTTAGTTGTTCGTCCCGAACAATGCTATTAAAGGGCGTAAGTTCTAATTTTGGCTTTGGAATATGAAAATTAGACTGTGGTACTCGATCTATCCTAATTCATGCATTGCTTACTTATTACCAAATTAAACTGCGTAAATAAATAGAAGAAACTTAATACTTGTACCTCCGTGCTGAGATGCAAATTATATTGGATGTCTCGGGAGATAGCCCTTTTTAGGTTCCTGGACTGCAACCTCGGGATCGTCTCTTACTATATGGTTTTCTGGTAGCTTTCTCTAGCACGTGATTCGATTCGGGTTTCAGTGAGTTGAGCCTTTTTGATTTTCTTCTTTAGCGAGGGACTGCTTTTTTGTTGTAGTGAATCGGCCTTTGGCCTTTGATTTGACTTTTTTTTGAGTGCTTCACTTTTGCTCGGTTAAAACCTTCACAATTTTGGGCCTTTGGCCTCTTTTGATTTGCTTCATTGAGCTTTTCGTCTTTTTGTGATTGCTAGTCCATTTTCTTGAGCCTTTTTTGGGAGGTCCAATCATCGCCCGCAAGCCTATGGAAATACCTCCCCGCTCCTCTCATCTTTGTCGTTTTGCGCGGGTCAAGATGAGGGTCGTCCATCTATTTTCTCGGCTATTTTGACTAGAGAGAGGACGGTCTGATTCCCGTCCTCGCCTTTGCATAGATGCTTCATGGCGGAGTTGACTTCAATTATTCACTGAAAACCCGAAGTGCAGCCTCCACTGACTTCGAAAACCATATAGTTTGATCTGATCCTTTGATTGCTTTCCAAGCCTCTCTAGGGCAGTTTATATCAACTCCACATCCCTAGTTATCTCAGCACAAAGGACAAATGGAAAGTTACATTCTAAGTTTTTAAACAGTTGAATTTTCACAAGGTTAATGCATGAATTATGATTTATCTTTTTCACATTCTTAAGTTCATATTTTCAAAAAGGTACTTATTAAAAAAGAAAAACAGCTGCATGTTATTTATGTACATAGGTGGTTCTCACCCCCCACTTTTGAACGAAGGCGTGCCTTAGTTCAAAAGTCATGCAAGCTTAAAACTAAATACTGAATTTAAATCACAGAAATTAAAGTGCGGAAAAGTAAGATAGTGTCGGGTTACCTCCCGACCAGTGCACTTGTTTAACGTCGTTGGCTCGACGATACCTCGTTTGTGGTTCATTGGTTTGGGTCCCATGGGTGGCTGAGGTCGAACTTCTTGATTCCACCGACTTTGATTCTTGCGGTGAGTCTTCCTGATTTTTTAGCAGATGATGGGTTTGGGTCCAGTTCTGATGGTATCTCCTTCCAACGTCTCTGAGAAGGCGAGGGACCTTTCACTATCAGCTTCTTGAACTGGGTGTTCTCCTGTTTAGGGCTGCCTTGTCCAGTCATGGCGAAAGCGTGCTCCATGTAGGAGTCATTCTGCTCGGGCCCTTTTCCCATTCTCCTTTGAGCTTCTTCTTGGATCGCATAGTTCGCGGCGACTTGCTCATTAATTAAGGGGAAAAGTCGGGACGGCCTCATGAGGCTCGGTTCTGCCTCGTAATGTTGGTTCGTGAAGAACTGATCGTAGATAGTCTCAGCTGCCTGGGTAATGATAGTCGGGTATGGAATAGGCAGTTCGTTGGTGGTATTCTGGACTTCTACTTCGTTGCTTCCGGTGCTTTCCATGTCTGATTCCTCGGATGGTTCGGGAGTCTCTTCTGACGGCTCGGTGGTTTCTTCTTTGTCAGCCTCAGGGTTAGCTTCTTCTGTCTGCATTTCCTCGTCAATGTGAGGAACTCGTCTTGTGGCAGCGGCTAGACCAGTTATCAGGTACCACATGTCTGCAATGGTGAGGTTTGCGGCAGACCTTCTCATAGCTTCGTTGACTCTTCCCAGCTCTTCGGACCTCATCCCACGAAGAAATTTTTGGAGAAGAATTTTCTTCATAAATCCATGGTGCGGGCAGCTTGAGACGATGGCATTGAATTTTATGTAGTATTCGTCCAAAGTCTCATCCCGGGATTGTTGAAGGTTCAGGATCTTCTCGCGGGTTTCTTGGCGTAAGGAAGGTGGGGAGAATTCTTTCAGGAACGGAACGCAGAGGTCTACGAAACGTTCTGCACTGCAAGCGGTGGATGTGTAGTACCATATCGTAGCGAAGTCGGTTAGAGAGAATTTAAAGCATTTCAGCTAAAATTCCTCTAACACTTCGTTTTCAGGTTTGATGTTGTGGCAGACTTGGTGGAAGTTTCGGCAGTGCTGTACAGGGTCTTCTCCTTCCGTTCCTCCGAACAGGGGCAGAAATCGCGTTGTCCATGCATGCGTGACAGGTAATGACATAGAGAGATGAACATAAAAGAAAAAGGGGAGGGAAGAACAGTTATCCGATGACTAGTTCCCCGGCAACGGCACCAATTTGACAGAACCGCTCGTCGTCGAAGCGATTTGTGCAAATAAATTTATAATAGTCCGCTACTCGCAACTATACTACTGGGTAGTACTTGGTAAGTAGGGGTCGAACCCAAGGGAACTAGGGGAATAATTGTTCTTCGGGGGGATTACGCAGCGTGGGAGCGTGTTTAAGGTCGGTTGGTTGGTTTTAAAGCTACCAGCTATTTTGATTGATTGATTGGTTGGTTGGTTGATTTTAACACTGGAAAGTAAATTACTATTTTAATGATTAAGAGAAATGTTCGGTTTCAGGGGACTTGTATTATATCCTGTTTATCATTGACCTTTAGTGACTCTCCTAAGTATTCAAACGGTGTATCAAGGCCATTCCAAGCACTCGATTTGCGTACACTGTCTGGCCTATTCCAAGGACGTAGAACACTTATTCTATTTAGACTAATACTCCATTCCCGGTTATATTAGCCTATGTGCATCCATTTGATCAATCATTCCCGATCAACCAAATGGTGTTTAGGATGAGTCAAACTTCTCAGATAAGCTTTGCCATTCCAAGCATCCACTTATCCGTACAAGTTTACGAACCCCCATGGTGAGCTTTGCCATTCCAAGCGTCCCCTCAACCATGGACGTTCTGACTTAATATATGGCACATAGAATAAGTTTTGAATACTTAGACTAGACACTAAGTTTAATCGTCTTAAAACATTTATAATACAAGTGCGCCCCTTAGACCGAACTACTAGTTTAGCTACTATTCATCGCGCTAAACATTATACTAAGGAAATTAAAGACAACAGTTAAATAAATTAATACTAAGAGAAACTTACAACCGTTGAAGCGCCAAGAGAGCTTTCCTTTATTTCCAAAGCAAAATTACAACATTACAAATGTTACAACTTCTAGAGAGAGAAGTGAATTTGAGAATTGGTGTGTGAAATGAGGAGGAGGAGCTCCTCCTTTTATAGCCAAAATGGGAGGAGATGGGTGGTGGAGATGGATGCACATGTCTTTTGATCCAAGGGAGGAGAAGAGGAGGAAGGAGGAGGAGACAAGTGGCGCAAGGAGGAGGAGCCGGCGGTTTTTGGTGGAGGAGGTTGGCGCCGCCGGTTGCCGGTGGCCCAAGGGGGAGGAGCTCCTCCCTTGGCCACCTCCTTGAGTGGTGGTCGGTCATCCTTGCCCAATGTGTGATTTTGTACAGTTTTGTGCAGTCTTTTCACAAAACTGTCAATGTGTTCCTTCCCCGGTCTGTCTTGACTCCACTCCTGATTCTTCTGATTAATTTATTCTTGCCAATTCAACGTCAGGATCCTTGATATTTCTTCAGTCGGCATATGATCTTGACCTTGGATTGACTCTTGTTATCTTTTCAGCTTAAAATCCTCTCCTTCGCGTGTTTTCACTTCAGTCTCTAAAATACCCTGTGAAAATATATCGAGACTAACACGTAGACGTTAGATAGAAAAATAGTCTAATTAAGGGGGTTTTACTGTGTTTCTGACTCGTATAACTTTGGTCCATCAGTAGGTCAGGGACTAGGGCACCGAAATCTGATGTGTTCACAATGTCCGGCGGTTTCCTTGTGCATGGCCGATCAGCATCCCCATAGACATAGAAATCTGATGCCTTTCCATCGAATGCAAGTGACAGTAAGCCTATGCCCATGTCAATCTTGGTCTTGGTGGTGTGAAGGAATGGCCGTCCCAAAATGAGTGCTGGAGGATCGTCGTTTCTAGCATCTCCCATCTGCAAGACATAGAAATCTGCAGGAACAACAAGGTCTCCTACTCGGAGGGTTAGGTCTTCAAGCAATCCAATAGGGTGAATACAAGATTTATCCCCTAATTCTATCGACAACCTAGGCGGGTTTAATGGGCTAAGTTTCAACGAGCAATATAATGAATAGGGCATGACATTAACAGCAGCACCCAAATCAATTAAGCAGTATTGTATCTGCGCCTCACCGATACCACAGGTGACCTTGAAGGCACCTGGGTCCTTACTTTTTCCTGGCGGTGCCTCATGGCTAGTAGAGGGTGGGTTCCTCATCATCGGGTCGTTCTGCGTAGGCCTCGCCACCAATCTACCTTCCAGTTCGTCCATGTGCGTTATATAGCCTTCAAGAGCAATCACCTGCACAAAACATGAAGAACCGTGAGTGTCAACTTTCTCGGTCCCGAGGACCATGGTCTTCTTGGACAGTCCGACAGTGAGGACCGTGTCTATCTCGGCTTGTTCTCCTTCAGGTGCCGGCGGGTTGAAGACTTCTGATACCCAGATGTAATCTGATCTAGGCTTTTCCTCGCTGATCCTTGCCATCGTGTTAAGCATCTCGTTCTCCCAATATGTGGACTCCTTTGGTGCCGCGTCCATGTCCACTACTTCTACCATGCTGACATTTCCTCTTGGATTCTGGATGGTTTGTGAGGGGAGTCGTCCTGCGTCGTTCTTAAGCTCGGAGACTATCATGGCAATCTGAGACATCTGTCTTGATAAGTCGGCTATTGCCCCGTTGGTCTTGACCTGATTCTGCTGGACTGTGGTGGCCGATTGCTGGGTCCTAGCTGCCAGCTCTTTTACTATGTCCTCCAATGACTTGGTGGGACCATGGTTACTTGGGCCTGCCTGGTTGTTGCTTGGTCCTCGCTGTTGGTATTGATTAGGTGCATTCTGCTGATACTGACGATGTGGAGGCCGGTAGGGCTGCTGGTTCTGCTGAGGTGCGGCATGCTGTGCTGGCTCCCTCTGGGCATGATGCTGATGGTTGTCGTTCCTCCATGGCTATCCGTTGGCTCCTTGATTGGTTGTGGCTGTGCCATACTGTCAGACTGGCCCAGCCCGATTGTTATAGTTCTGATAGTCACCTACTGCATTAATTTCAGCCTGATCATCCTCCACTATGGTTGGGTACTCATCTGTTTTGTGATCTGTGGCTGCACAAAATCCACATGGTTTGACCTGGACTGGCTGTCTCCTGATGACATGCTGCATCATCTCCTTGAGTTGTTTGATCTCTTCGGCCATAGTGCTTGCTGGGGGCTCTACCTTTGACACGTTCCTGGTCCGGGTGTACTCTTCTTCCTTGTTGGACTCATCCTGGAACCGTTCACTCTCGGCCACTGCCATTATCTTTCGACGTACTCCGGCTGGGGACAGGTTCATCAGGTTTCCTCCAGCCAAGGCATCCAGTAGCTTCCTGTCGAGACGCCGGAGTCTGTCTAGCATGTATTCAACGAGTAGTTTCTCTAGGAGCCCAAGGTTACAGCAGCTCTTCTCTAGGGCGTTGAACTTCTCCACATACTCGTACATGGTCTCGTTGGGTCCTTGCCTGAGCTCTTGCAACTGCCTTCGGACTTGCATTGCTCTGCCTGCTGGGTAGTACTTGTTGAGGAAGTTTCTCTTCATCTGGTCCCATGTGTAAATACTACCTGAAGGTAAGGACAAGAACCAATCGTTAGCCGAATCTATGAGTGAAAAATAGAAAGCTTTTAGTTGGAAGTCCTCGACTTCGACTCCGTATGGCTTGAGGTTCTGGCATATACCGTGATAGCGGTGCAGATGAGTAGTGGCCGATTCTCCCTTGGCTCCTGAGAACTTGGGTAGATGGTGGACGACTGATGTGTTGATGGTTATGACTTCGAGGCCGGGCCCTTCGTAGATGCACCAAGACTGGTCCTTGAAGTTGGGGGCCGAGAGCTCTCCCATGGTTGGCTCTGGATATTCGTCCTCCTCGTGATCATCCTCTCTGACGGCCGGCTGTTGTAGAGGTCGTGGGGGTTTTGGGTATTGCTGGTGTGGGAGGTATTGAAGTGGGGGATATTGTTGATATGGTGGTGGTGGGTATGGCTGATATGGTGGTGGCGGGTACTGCTGATATGGCTGCGGTGGATATTGCGGATAGGGCTGGTACGGTTGAGGTTGGAATGGTGCTTGGATTGGTTGGTGTTGAAGTTGTCCCGGGGCAGCCCCCCTGATCTCTCCATTCTATCTTATCGGGCCCTGCTCGTCGTGTTGTGGAAGCACCCCTTCCCTGTCTCGGATGACCTGCTCGACTTCTTCGTTGTGGCTGTTGTCGCCAACTCTGCTACCTGCATGAGACATGGGACACGAGTAGTGGTGCACAAACTAGGAAACTAAAAGAAAATGAAATACTAATTAGGAAACAAAGAAAGAACAATTCACCGTGCGTAGCTCCCCGGCAACGGCGCCAAAATTTGACAGGTCGTCGTCGGTACCTGCAAATTTAAATTTATAATTCCTTACTCTTGGCTATGGGTTAGTACAGCTGCAAGCAAGGATCGAACCCTAGGGAGCTAGATTGTTACTTGTTTTTCTGAAAAAAGGAAAGACAATTGGGTTGTGAGAGATTTAGAAATAGTGCAGAAATAGGAAACAAACGAGTTGATATCAATCAGGGAGAATATTCGGTCTAGGGTTTTTAATTGTAACTTGTTTTATCATCGACTTCTAAATATCTATTCTCAAGTTCCTAAGTGTGGCTACTTCCATTCCATGTTATAACCTACAGTCGGGCCTTTCCGAGCACCTACACCACAATCTACTTCCTTTCCGGATTATAGAATTCTAGTCCTAGCAATTTAATACTCCATTCCAAGATATATCAAATTAGTGCTCTATTTGTTCTCAACGGTCTAGTATCAAACAAACAGTAAATAAGGGGCTTGTAGTGCTCGACTAAGCCTAACCGTTCCGAGTATCAACTTAGCTTTGCAATACAAATCGAGATAATAAGCACAAGGACTAGTAGAACAATGAAAATAGCATTAAGCAACAAGTCTCAAAAAACAATCGTCACTATGTATTAAACCCTAGCCCAAATAAGAAGCTTAGCTAGACATGGCCATTGAATGAAATACAATAAGAAAAAAGGGAAGGAATGATTTTCTATATTGCCGAGAGGAGGAGGGACCGGAGTGTTGAAGACCGCCGAGGATGAGATGCTTCTTCGAGTGAGGGATGAGACTCTCGAATATTGGGATGAGATGAGATTTTGTAGAGAGAGGAGCTCTCCACGTTTTTGGGATGATTTGAAGGGATGAGGAGAGCTTCTATTTATAGAGTAGACAAGGCCCTTGAAGTTTCCAATTGAAGTCGGTCCATAAACGGTTTTAGGAAACATGTCCTAAAACCGACTTTGCTTGGCTTCCAAGATTACTTATTCTGCAAGTCTTCCAGGACCTTCTAGAAGCCTCTAAACTGCCACGCATGGAATTAGGAATTTTCCCGAAGTTACTGTTCACGACCCGGAACACTGTTCATCCCAGAATTACTATTCACGCCGGAATTACTGTTCACGAGCCGGAAAAAATACTGTTCACGACGCTCCTCTGACTTCGTTCTTCAACTGCGATGCTTCTGGCATGAAAATGTCGTCTTTTACGCGCGTTTCCTCCTAGAGCTTCCGAAACACCTGAAATGCAAAACAAAACTTAAGAAGTAACTGTTTGCATAATAAAGTGCAGGAATTGATGGTATTTGTTGACTCGATGAGTCGTATAAATACGGCTCATCATTAGTCTCATTCTAAGGCTTGTCAATGTTCGTCCCAAGTTAGTCTCATTCTAAAGACGAACATACACAAACCTTAGAATGAGTATAACTTGGGACGAACATACACTAACACAGGATAAAGAAAGCCAAACCTTAGTCTCATTCTAAGGTGTCTGTATGTTCATCCCAGGTTAGTCTCATTCTAATGGCAAACATACAGAAACCTTAGAATGAGATTAACTTGGGACGAACATAGACAAAGCTTAGAATGTGACTAACATTTATCTTTCTTTTTTCCAAGTTAGTATCATTCTAAGGTTTGTGTATGTTCGTCCCAAGTTAGTCTCATTCTAGGTATTGAAAAAGCTAAGTGATAGATAGACAAACGTTAGTCTCATTCTATGCTTTGTCTATGTTCATCCTTAGAATGAGATTAACTTGAGACGAACATAGACACCCCTTAGAATGAGACTAACTTGGGACGAACATAGAGAAACCTTAGAATGAGACTATGGTTTGTCCCAAGTTAGGTTCATTCTAAGGGTTGTCTATGTTCGTCCTTAGAATAAGACTAACTTGGGACGAACATAGACAAACCTTTGACTGAGACTAACTCGGGACAAAGAAAGACAAACGTTAGTCTCATTCTAAGGTCTGTGTTTGTTCGTCCCAAGTTAGTCTAATTCAAAGGTTTGTCTATGTTCGTCCTTAGAATGACACCAACTTGTGACGAACATAGACAGAACGTAGAATGAGACTAACTCAGGACAAAGAAAGACAAACATTTGTCTCATTCTAAGGTTTGTCTGTGTTCATCCCAAGTTAGTCTCATTCTAAGGTATGTCTATGTTCGTCCTTAGAATGACACTAACTTGGGACGAACATAGACAAAACTTAGAATGAGACTAACTTGGGACGAACATAGACAAACCTTAGAATGTGACTAACGTTTGTCTTTCTTTGTCCCGAGTTAGTCTCATTCTAAGGGTTGTCTATGTTTGTCCCAAAATAGTGTCATTCTAAGGACAAACATAGACAAACCTTAGAATGAGACTAACTTGGGACGAACATAGACAAACCTTAGAATAAGACTACCGCTTGTCTTTCTTTGTCCCAAGTTAGTCTTATTCTAAGGTTTGTTTATTTCCATCCCAAGTTAGTCTCATTCTAAGGACTTACCCTCAAGTGTGCCTACACTTGATTTTCACTATATCTCTCTCCAGTTTATCTAAGTCTTCAACTTTTAGTACGGTTGAGGTTATATTACAGAAAAAGTTATATATCCCTGAAAGATTATCCACTACATCACGTGGTAGTAGCTCACGAAAGGCAATAGGCTTCAATTTTTGTAAGAAAACAGGACAATCATGTGATTTCATGCCTTGAAATTTACCTTGATCCACCATACTACAACACGCAATATTTGAAACATGCCCATCAGGAAATTTCAACTTGCTCACCCATTCACAAAGTTGCAATACTTGATCCTTTGATATAGTATATTTTGCTTTGGGTTTTGTTTCGTTGGGCTTTAACCATAACTCTTTTCTTATCTTCATGTGCATCAAATCTAACCTTGCATTTGAACCATCTTTTGTCCTATTGCATCATCTAACACTGTATAGAAAATATTAGCAAACACATTTTTTTGGTGTGCATAACTTCAGTTTAGTGACGTAGTGTAAGGGTCTTCCAATATGGAAGTTCAAAAATGTAGATAGATGCGTCCAGTTATGTGTCTTTCCATAGCCATTAGCTCTTTCCTTACTATGAGATTTTCTAGGTGGTTTAAACTAAAGGTTTATAAGTTTATTCATCACTTCTTCTCCCAAGTATCGACCTTTAACTGATCTTTTTTTCAAAATGGCCAAATTTAGAATTTTTTCATAGAGGATCATTATCATCTAAAAATAGGCGAGAAGTCCCAAAGAAGCTGCATTTGCCACCATGTTTAAGCTGAAATACTTGGGCATCTCCCATACATACCAGACATGATAGTTTTCCATGAGTTGACCATCCACTTACCATGCCATATGCTGGAAAGTCATTGATTGTCCAAAGTAGTGCTGCCCTCAAAGTGAAATTCTCTTTCGAGGATTTATCAAATGTTTGTGCACCTACATCCCATAGCATCTTTAATTCTTCAATCAAAGGTCTCAAATAAACGTTAATGTCTTTGGTTGGACTCTTTTCTCAAGGTATGAGGAGTGTCATGAACATATAAGGATCCTTCATGGACATTGAAGGAGGAAGATTGTAAACAACCAATATAACATGCCACACTGAACGAATGAAAGGGACCCATTACTTGGTCCCTAGACCAAGTATAAAGGGACAAAATAACTGCCACACTGAACAGACAAAGTATAAAGGGCATTATTACTATTTTTCGTTTAGCGTAACCATTATTAAAGGGACAAAATCCATTTGACCAAGTATAAAGGGCATACTGCCTGTTTTTTGTTTAGCGTAACCATTATTAAAGGGACAAAATCCATCTGTAGCTAGACAAGGTATGACATTACGAATTTCCTCTGAGAATGATGGATGCATAGAATCAAAACGTTTCCATTCTTCCCCGTCAGAAGGATGAGTTAACTCCCCTTGCTGCTTATTTCGTAATTTATATTATTTCATATGCTCTGCTGTATGAGATGACATGAACAACCTTTGCAGTCTAGGAATAAGAGAAAAGTATCAAAGAATTTTTTGCGGAATGTCCATGTGAGCTACTTTTGTTTTATCTTGGTATCGGTTTGTTCCACATATGTCACACTGCAAGTTATCACGATTAGCTCCATAAAATAACATACAATCATTTTCACATGCATGAATCTTTTGATATCCCAATTTTAAGACTTTTACCATTTATCTAACCTCATAGTAGGATTTCGGTAATGTATGATCTTCCGGAAGTATACTTCCTCAAGCAGCTCATCAAAACCTCTCTCAGAGCATCCATACATATTTTTGAAATGGAGAAGCTTTGTTAAGAAGCTGAATCTTGTAAATTTTGTATTGGTCAGATGAAGTAACATATTGGCATTTTCAAGTACCTTAAAAATCAAGACGCATCCCCATGCGGTAGTTGATCTCTTCCATTTGCTTGGGAGTTTTGAAAACAACTCATATCAGGTAGTCCTGCAGCATCCATCAACATTTCAACGGCACAATAAATATTCTCATCAGCAGCTGGCCGTTCATATTGATATGTTTCTTCTGCTACTTGTTCATACTCTTCACCATGGAACTCCCATACATGACAGCCCTCTAAAAATCCATAATGGAATAAATCATATTTGACATCATCAAGAGCTTTCCAGTTCAAGTTCTTACACTTAAGACAAGGACATCTAATCATATTATTCGAATCCATCAATTTGTCATTTGCGGCATATTTGAGAAACTCAGCCACCCCATCCTGAACGCATATGTTATCATTGTACCTTTAGGAATGAGCCTATTATACATCCATCTCTAATCTGAGGACATCTACAAATCATATTCATTTCAGACATATTCAGTCATGTGCCAACCATAAGGCAGCCTCAGTCAATCGACCAAGCCAACACTAAATTAAATTATTAAATCCAATTCTAACGCTACCAATCAGTTCAGTTAGAATCTGAAACCGTTGATGGACCATAATTATACGAATCATAAACACAGTTAAACCCACTAAATTAGACTGTTTGTCTATTTAACTTTTGCTTGTTAGTTCCGATATTTATCTATAGGGTATTTTGGAGTCTAGAGAGAATACACATGTGACCGGCGGCTTTTGGAGGCCAAGCCACCTTGCCACCTCCAACCGGCGGCTTCCTCCCCTTGCAACCTCCAACCGGCTGCTTTTGAGCTCCATGGAGATGATGCCAAGTGCTCTCATCCTCACCACACATCTTCTCCTCCCATGGCTATAAATAGAGCCCTCTCATCCCTTGTAATATCATCCCACAATCCACACTTCACTTATCTCTCTAGAAAGTTGGCTTTTTTGTAAGTTTTGTTATAAAATCTATAATACTCCTGTCGGTTCTTGAGTATTATAGTAGTTTTAGAGAATACTCCTGTTGGTTCTTGAGTATTCTAGTAGTTTTTGAGAATAGTCCTGTTGGTTCTTGAGTATTCTCCTTTACTTACTGTCTTTCAAAAACCCTCGAGTACTTAGCTATGGTATCCACCTCTATGGATATTCGTAGCTAAACTCTTCATTCGGTTGAAGGGGTGTACTTGTATCATAAAATATTTTAGGCCATATTTTAGTGCCTCTTCTTTGTATTCAAAACTTGTTCTATGTGCCATATATTAGGTTAGAACTTCCAAGGTTGAGTGGATGCTTGGAATGGCAAAGCTCTTCCGTGGGAGTTCGTAAACATACTCGGATAAGTGGATGCTTGGAATGGCAAAGCTTATCTGAGGAGTTTGACCTCTCTAAAAAACCATTTGGTTGCTCGGGAATGACTGACCAAATGGATGCACACAGGCTAATATACCTTGGAATGGGGTATTAGTCTCAATAGAATAAGTGCTCTACGACCTTGGAATGGGCTAGACAGTGTGACAAATCGAGTGCTTGGAATGGCCTTGATACACTTTTGAATACTTAGAAGGATCACTAAAGGTCAATGATAAACAGGCTATGATACAAGGCCCCCAAAACCGAATGCTTTCCTTAAATTCAAACACCACCTTCATTTACTTTCTTAGTATAAACTGCTTTATCAACTGCTGACGTTACGGAAGACTTGCTGATCACGCATCACTCGCTGTAAGTCTTCTCTTTTATTTTCAGTATTTACTTTTCTGTCATTTACCTTTCCGCATTAAAAACCAAAACCAACCAAACAAACACTTACTTTTCCCCACTAAAACCTCAATCAACCTAAAACACGCTCCCTCCCTGTACGATCCCTCAAAGGACAACTTTTCCCCCTAATTCCCTTGGGTTCGACCCCTACTTACCACTTGCTACCCAGTAGTGAAGTCGCGAGTAGAGGATTTATAAATTTATTCTTGACGTTTGCACACAACGACTGTGCATCCGTCAAAATTGGCGCCGTTGCCGGGGAATTAGCAGTCGGATTAGTTGTTCTTTTCTCTCCCTCCCCTTCTCATTTCCTCATGACGCTACCCACTAAGTATGCATGGACAACAACACATCTTCCTCTGTTCGGAGTTACGGATGGAGAAGACCAAGTACAACACTGCCAAAACTTTCACCACATTTGCAGCCACATAAAACCTGAAAATGAAATGTTAGAGGAATTTAAGCTTAAATGCTTCAAATTTCTTTAATTGATTTTGCGACGATTTGGTATTACACATCAACCGCAAGTCGTGCAGAACATTTTGTGGATCTTTGCGTTCCATTCCTGAGGGAATTCTCCCCCCCATCCTTACGCCAAAAACCCGTGAGAAGATCATTTGCCTTCAACAATCCCGGGATGAGACTTTTGACGAATACTACATGAACTATGACACCACCGTCTCAAGCTGCCCACACCATGGATTCACGAAGAAAGTTCTTCTTTAAAAATTTCTTCGTGGGATGAGGGCCAATGAGCTGACAAGGATTAACGAAGCAATGAGAAGATCAGCCAGGAACTTAACTATGGCAGACATGTGGAACCTCATAAATGACCTGGCCGAAGCCACGAAACAAATACCCCAAGCTGACAGAGGAATGCCGATAGAAGAAGCTGGTCCAGAGACAGATGAAGAAGATACTCCCGAGCCATCGGAAGAATCAGACATAGAAAGCATCGGAAGCAACGAGGAAAAATCCTCATGGGAACTCGAGGCGGTACCAACAAAAGAAGAAGTCCAAAACACCACTGGCAAGCTACCTGAGTCATACCCAGCTATCATTACCCGAGCAGCAGAGACCATCTACGACCAAATCCTCACAGATGGACATGACGAGGCAGGACCAAGCCTTAAGATGCAAGCTTCCCAACTTTTCCCCTTGATCAATAGGCAAATCGCAGAAAACTATGTGATCCATGAAGAGGCTAAAAAGAGGATGGGAAAAGGGCCTGAGCGGAACGACTCCTCAATGGAGCATGTTTTCGCCATAACTGGACAAGGCAGCCCTAAACACCAGAAAACCCGATTCAAGAAACTAGTAGTAAAAGGTCCCTCACCTTCTCAGAGACGTTGGAAGAAGATATCACCAGAACATTGGGAACAGGACCCAAGCACATCATCTCACAAGAAATCGGGGAAAGGCAAAGCAAAAATCAACACAGGAACAGTGGCAAAATACGACCTGAGCTACCCATGGGATCCAAACCAGTGATCCAGGAATAAGGTACTGTCGAGCCACCCGAGGCAACCCGAGTCAAGACCGGCCCAAGCTGAGTTCAAGGCCACCATTCTCGGCTCTTCATCTCCTCCATGCGTGGCGGTTTGGGAAGCTTCTAGAAGACTTGTTGGCCAAGTAAACTTACTAGCTAAGTTTGCTAACAAGCCAAGCAAAGTCGGTTTAAGGACATGTTTCCTAAAACCGTTTATGGACCGACTTCAACTTGGAAACTTTTAAGCCCTAGTGAACAGGCTGTCGTCGTACCTGTGCAAAAACAATTTATAATTTCCTCACTTCAAACCGTGGGTTAGTACAGCGGCAAGCAAGGGTCGAACCCAAGGGAGCTAGATGGTTACTACTTCGTTCTGAAAAGGAAATAAAAGACAATTGGGTGAAAGCAACAGTTTAAGAAACAGTAATAAGGCACGAAAATTGCTAAGGTGTATCAATTCAGAGAAGATATTCAGGTTAGGGTATTATTCAATTGTGACTTGGTTTTATCATTGATTTCTAATTATCGTGTTTCTAATTCCTAAGTGTGGTTACTTCCATTCCAAGTTATAACCTAAAGTAGTGTCTTTCCGGACGCCTACACCACAATTAAACCTAATAATTCAATATTCCATTCCAAGATATATCGAATTAGTGCACTACTTGTTAATAGCTCTCTAGTATCAACAAATAGCAAATAGGGGAGTTGAATTGATCAGTTAAGCTTTGCCATTCCAAGCCTCCACTTAACTTCACAATTCAATCCAAATAATGAGCACAAACGATTTAATCGAATAACGAAACAAGCATTAAGATTCAAATCTCAAAAACATAAGTCACAATTATTTAACCCTAACCCGAATAAGGGTTTTAGTTACACATGGTCATGAAGAACAATGCAATAAGTAAAAGAACGAAGACAACTTCACTAAAACCGAGGAAGACTGTAGACCGGGCCGTGAGGGCTGAGTAATGGCTGAGCAAGGGCAGTGCACGGTGGCGCTAGGGCTGAGCAACGGTGGAGGAAGAGGCGGAGCAAAGCTAGGGTTTCGGCCGAGAGGGAGGAAATTTGTGGAGAGAGGAACTCTCCACGTTTTGGGACGATTTGAAAGGCTTATGAGCTCCTCTATTTATAGGGTGGAGTAGGGCACGAAATTCCCTCTTGGACTAGGTCAAATCGGTGGCCCAAAAGACAAATTAGGAAAAGTTTCCAAATCCGACTTTGCTTGATCTCTAAGTTAACTTCTTGTGCAAGTCTTCCAGAGTCTTCCAGTGACTTCCAGAACCTTCCAGGGACTTCCAGAACCTTCCAGGAGCTTCTAAACCGCCTAGGATGAAATTGGGAAATTTCCCGAAAATCACTGTTCACTGCCTGAGTTACTGTTCACTGCCGGAGTTACTGTTCACCACCGGAAGTACTGTTCACGGCCGGAAACACTGTTCATCCATTCTGCGCATCTGTTTTGACTTCGGCTCTCGATTTGACCTTCCAAACGACCTCGGATGTTCTCGGTGTGAACTAGAGAGTTGTAGGGAATTGAGTCACCTACGCAACGGCATGTGTCTCGTATTTTTCTGATCATCGGTGCATTCCCAGTCCTCCGGTGAAGCTCCAAAGGTCAATCTGCCATTGTGATGTTTTTGGCATAAAATGCCGTCTTTTATGCACGTTTCCTCCTAGAGCTTCCAAATCACCTGAAATGCAAAACAACACTAAGAAGTAACTGTTTGCATAATAAAGTGCAGGAATTGATGGGATTTGTTGACTCAATGAGTCGTATAAATACGGCTCATCAAACCACCCCACACTTAAACTTGTTCGTCCCGAACAAGAACTAGGTCATAAGAGGAATGAATAATGTAAACACCACAATGCTTCGGTCATCCTAGACGTGCTACATGGACATGAATTGATTACTCTAGATCTCGCCTGTTATGCATGCTTGCTACTAATATCTTTGTGCGAAAACATGGGTTAAAGATACGTGTTACCTTTGGGCCGAGATGCAAATCAATTCGGATGTATCGGGAGATAGCCCTTTTTAGACCCATGAACCCTCATTCTCGGACTCGATCTCGCTGGACTATGGTTATGTCTCGCTGCTTTTTCTTGCACGTGATAGATTCGGGCTCAAGTACTGGAGTGCTTTTCGGTCAGCTATAGTGTCTGGTTTTGATGTATCAGTGGTACTCTTCACTTGTTTCGGTGCAAACCTTCACAATGATGATGGATTTGATGCTTTGTAGTGCGGATTGTGACTTGCTCGAACCGTGGTTCCTTCTCCTTTTGACGCGAGTCAAGCCGAGGGTCGCTCGTCTGTTTTCCCGGTTACTCGGATTAGAAACCTTCCTGCTCTCACTCATCCTCGTCCTTTTGACACGGGTCAAGTCAAGGGTCGCTTGCCTATTTTCTCGGCTACTTGGACTAGAGCTTGGACGGTGTGAAGTATTCCCGTCCCGACCAACCGCAAAGGGTACCGCAGTGGCGGAGCAGACTCGTACTATGTTGCCTCGAAGTGCTAGCCTCCACGAGCTCCACATAACCATACATCCTGAGTTCGGTCTTTGAATGATCTGTCAAGTCTTTCTAGGGCGTTTCTATCAACTCCACATCCCTGTTTATCTCAACTAACAAAGGCACGCAAAAAATTTAAGATCACATGTTAGTCGCACAAATCAAGTTTCATCAAAGACATGCATGTAAAATCAGCTATATCTATTTCACCGAATCATTATCCAATACTGCAAGTCTAGGAAATAGTGAAGTATCATGTACAAAAATTTTAAAAATCATGGGAAACGTGCTGACTCTGTGCAGGGTGCAGTAAATAAACGTGCTGACTCAATGACTGACTCTCCCACCCCACACTTTTGAAATGAGCCGTGTCCTCACGGCACGACTCAAATCTAGACTCACAAATGCATGCAATAAATAAATAAGGAAATAGAGTAAGGACAGGCACTTCCCTCGTGCGTGCGTGACAATCCGAGACTACTGATAATTCTCCTGTGAGTCCTCGAAGAGCACCATTGGAGCTTGCATCGTAGCGTGAGTTTGTTGCACACCGAAAGGTCTGCGTCAATGGCATTAAGACGAATAACAGATTCCCAGGAGGTTGGAGGAGTCACATCGGTCTCACTTAAAACCCAACCTCCTTAGACTCGTAAGTCTTTGTGACAAAATCTGTAAACGCTCATGTTTCTCGACGCAACTTATTCGAGGTGTGAACTACTCATGCCGGATACAGTCTGTTGCTAACATCTCTGATACGTTCGCCTCTGTCCCTGCATAAAGATCATCTCCTTTCCCAAGTACAATGTGACAATAATGACTCATAAATAAACATAGTAAGTAAATAAACTGAAATGTAAAAAAACGTGCAAACCGTGCAGGGCTGCCTCCCTGCGAGCGCCTTTGTTTAACGTCGTTGGCTCGACAGTACCTCTTTAGGGATCACAAGTTAGGATCCCATGGACGTGTGAGGTCAAATCTTGCTACTCCTCTATGATGCTCATAGCCCTTATCCAGTGGTGCTCTCGTGTTTCTCCATCCTGGTTTCCATCCAAACGTGTTATGTCGCGGTCTCTTCCTCATATACGGATGGTCAGAATCCTTACGAACATGGTAGTTTGATCTTTTTCCAGCAAATTCAGGTGACAACCTTTTTGTTCCCATGTCATTCTTGGTCCTAATGTCTGAGATGGCCGATTGTCCCAGGGTGAGTGCGATAGGGCTGTGAGCGCTGGCATCTCCCGTCTGCAAAATGTAGGAGTCAATATCACGGGTGAGTGCGAGAATACCTGGGTCCTTACCTGAATTGATCCTTCCCGGGGACGTCTCCTGTTTCACTGCCGCGGACGTCTCTTGATTTATCGGTAATTCTTCATACGTCCGCGCATAAATTGTAGAGAGGTCCGCGCCCTTTACTGAGGTAGAACCTTCAATGGATGTGACCTTGATTTCCTCGGTTGCCTTGACCGGTTCTGCCTCGGGTAGGTCTGTAATGAGGTCTGAGCATGTCTCGGGCAGCTTGATAATGAGGTCTGACTCGAGTGGCCCGGTCGGCTCTTCCTGAGGTGCCAGCGGGATGTCTTCTTCCAAACATTCGGGGTAGTCCCACTGGAGCTCTTCTTCCTTCAACCATTGGTCCTCATCTTCTGCCGGTTCTATGGGTTCCAAGATAGGTTCTATTAGAGCCTCTGCCATGTCCTCCTCTGTTTTTGTACCGACATCTTCTTCCTGCTTTCTCATCAACTCGGACACGATCTGATTCAAGTCGAACAATGTTCCTGATAACTCGGCCAAGTCTCTCTTGTTTTCGGCCCGAGATTGCTCCACTATGTTGGCCAACTGTTGGATGCTAGCTGTCAACTCTTTCTCTTTGTCCTCTAGTGCCTCGGTCTGATCTTGTATTGGTCTTGATCTCTCGGCCAAATCGTCTATCAAGTCCCAAAGAGCACTTATGGTCATGTCATAGACCGAGCATCCTGCCTCCTCAGTGAGCCAACTCCACTCATGTGGTAACATCCCGGCGAGAAACACTTGAAGAAGAAATAAGTCTGTGAATCCATGGTGCGGGCAGCTTATCACAAGGGAATCAAAGTACCGTAAGTACTCATCCAAAGTTTCATCCCGGGATTGCTCAAGGTGCATGATCATTTCTCGGACTTCTTGTCGGGAGGGTGGTGGATAGTACTCCCCATAATTCCACGGCTCACTTCCGTAGTAGGAAGTCATGTCGAATCTGCAAGTGAATCAGAAAAACGTGCAAGCTAGCATAGCACCGAGATAGCAAGAACAGACTAGCAGCAAAGGGTCCCCTGGAAATTGGAGGGGTCACAACGGTCCCACTTAAAACCCAATTTCCTTAGACTCGTAAGTCTTGGTGACAGAACCCTCTAACTGCTAGAAATCGGAAATCGAAAAGAATGGAAAACAAAAAGCAAACAGTTGGGATTTTCGAATTATTGAAGTCACCGAATAGCGAATTTCGAATTAAGCAAACAGAAAAGAAATGAAAAATTAAAGGAAGAACAAATTTCACCGTGCTTAGCTCCCCGGCAACGGCGCCATTTTGAACAGGCTGTCGTCGTACCTGTGCAAAAACAATTTATAATTTCCTCACTTCAAACCGTGGGTTAGTACAGCGGCAAGCAAGGGTCGAACCCAAGGGAGCTAGATGGTTACTACTTCGTTCTGAAAAGGAAATAAAAGACAATTGGGTGAAAGCAACAGTTTAAGAAACAGTAATAAGGCACGAAAATTGCTAAGGTGTATCAATTCAGAGAAGATATTCAGGTTAGGGTATTATTCAATTGTGACTTGGTTTTATCATTGATTTCTAATTATCGTGTTTCTAATTCCTAAGTGTGGTTACTTCCATTCCAAGTTATAACCTAAAGTAGTGTCTTTCCGGACGCCTACACCACAATTAAACCTAATAATTCAATATTCCATTCCAAGATATATCGAATTAGTGCACTACTTGTTAATAGCTCTCTAGTATCAACAAATAGCAAATAGGGGAGTTGAATTGATCAGTTAAGCTTTGCCATTCCAAGCCTCCACTTAACTTCACAATTCAATCCAAATAATGAGCACAAACGATTTAATCGAATAACGAAACAAGCATTAAGATTCAAATCTCAAAAACATAAGTCACAATTATTTAACCCTAACCCGAATAAGGGTTTTAGTTACACATGGTCATGAAGAACAATGCAATAAGTAAAAGAACGAAGACAACTTCACTAAAACCGAGGAAGACTGTAGACCGGGCCGTGAGGGCTGAGTAATGGCTGAGCAAGGGCAGTGCACGGTGGCGCTAGGGCTGAGCAACGGTGGAGGAAGAGGCGGAGCAAAGCTAGGGTTTCGGCCGAGAGGGAGGAAATTTGTGGAGAGAGGAACTCTCCACGTTTTGGGACGATTTGAAAGGCTTATGAGCTCCTCTATTTATAGGGTGGAGTAGGGCACGAAATTCCCTCTTGGACTAGGTCAAATCGGTGGCCCAAAAGACAAATTAGGAAAAGTTTCCAAATCCGACTTTGCTTGATCTCTAAGTTAACTTCTTGTGCAAGTCTTCCAGAGTCTTCCAGTGACTTCCAGAACCTTCCAGGGACTTCCAGAACCTTCCAGGAGCTTCTAAACCGCCTAGGATGAAATTGGGAAATTTCCCGAAAATCACTGTTCACTGCCTGAGTTACTGTTCACTGCCGGAGTTACTGTTCACCACCGGAAGTACTGTTCACGGCCGGAAACACTGTTCATCCATTCTGCGCATCTGTTTTGACTTCGGCTCTCGATTTGACCTTCCAAACGACCTCGGATGTTCTCGGTGTGAACTAGAGAGTTGTAGGGAATTGAGTCACCTACGCAACGGCATGTGTCTCGTATTTTTCTGATCATCGGTGCATTCCCAGTCCTCCGGTGAAGCTCCAAAGGTCAATCTGCCATTGTGATGTTTTTGGCATAAAATGCCGTCTTTTATGCACGTTTCCTCCTAGAGCTTCCAAATCACCTGAAATGCAAAACAACACTAAGAAGTAACTGTTTGCATAATAAAGTGCAGGAATTGATGGGATTTGTTGACTCAATGAGTCGTATAAATACGGCTCATCACCTAGTATTCTCTAGTAATACAACCTCATATCAAGGGTTTCAAGCATCCCCATCAGAGCATCAATCATCCAGCAACTTCGGCCATTCTCTCGAGTTTCCTTCGGCATTAGAGAAGAATTCCTTGTTTTATTTTCATTATTGCTATTTAGTATTCACATGGATATGAGTAGCTAAACCCCTCGTTCGGGCTAGGGCTAATTTATTGTGACTTTTGTTTGAGACTTTGTGCTTAATGCTAATTCATGTTTTACTAGTTCTTGTGCCTGTTTATCTCGGACTAAACTGTGAAGCTAAGCGGATTCCCGAAATGGTAAAACTTAGCCGAGCAGTTTAGCCCCATATTTCGCTGCTTGTTTAATACTAAAACGTTAGGACAAGTAGTCGCACCTAATCTTGCATAACCTGAAACAGAGTGCTAGGTAACTAGAACTAGAAGTCTATAACCTGAAACGGAGTAGATTGTGGCGTAGTGACTTGAAACGGCCCTACCTTAGGTTATAACCTGAAATGGAGTAACCACACTTAGGAACACGTACTAGATCATTAGAAGTCGATGATAATCGAGTCACAATAAAAGCCCTAGTCTGAATACTCTCTCATGTTGAATTACAGCCTTTTATTTACTCGCACCTTTAACAATTTGCTCACCCCCCAATTGTCTTTATTTTCAGTCACAGGACACGAGTAACCGAACTGCTCCCTTGGGTTCGACCCTTCCTTGCCACTTTACTAGGTTTCTCGCAAGGAAAATATAAATTTAAATTTAAGAGGTCAAACGACGCCTGTCAAATTTCGGCGCCGTTGCCGGGGAGCTACAATATGGTGAAGTTGTTCTTTCTTTTTTTAGCTTTTTATTTTTTGTCTTAATTTAGCTGTTTTTGAGCAAAAAAGTGAAACGACAGGATTCAAGCTACAGGTGTCCGATTTCATCCCATAATACCTTGTTCTAAGCGGAACGACAAGGAGATCAAAAATCATCGCTATGCCATGACATAGGGTGTTTTTCGGCCATCTGAGATTGTTTACTAGTGTTTTTAGAAATTTTCTGTTTTTGGAAATTTCGTGTTCTTTCACCATGTCTCATGCAGGTAGGCACTTTGGTGACAACATAGACGATAATGAGGTCAACTAGAACATTCCACCACTAATTCAGCCACCTCGACAACAACAGCCTCCACCGCCTCTACAACCGCCACGGCCACCTCGACAACCACGGCTACCCCAGCAGCCACTCATCAGGGAGGAGACCGACTACGAAGGAGAATACTACTACCAAGAGCCCACCATGGGGGAGCTGTCTGCCCCAAACTTTCGAAATCATCCGTGGTGCATCTATGAGGGGCCAGAGTTAGAGGAAATTATTATCAACTCAGCAGTCGTGCATCATCTGCCCAAGTTCTCAGGACGCCAAGGAGAGTCAGCCACCACAGATCTTCAGCGCCTACATGGCATCTGCCAAAACCTCAAACCATACAGAGTCGAAGTGGATGATTTTAAATTAAAGGCTTTTTATTTCTCTCTCATTGATGTAGCTAACGATTGGTTTTTATCTCTGCCTTCAGGTAGCATTCAAACATGGGACAAGATGCAGAAGAGGTTCCTCAACAAGTACTACCTAGCGGGCTGAGCTATGCAGGTCTGCAGGCAATTGCAGGACCTCAGACAAGGGCCGAACGAGACGATGTATGAATACGTGGAGAAGTTCAAAATTTTGGAGCAGAGCTGCTGCAATCTCGAGCTTCATGAGAAGCTGATAGTGGAATTTATGTTTGATGGATTAAGGCGACTCGACAGGAAGTTACTAGACGCCTCGGCTGGAGGAACCATTATGAGCCTGTCCCCAGCCGGTGTGCGAAGAAAGATTATGGAAGTGGCCGAGAATGCGAGATTCCAGGACGAATCCAACAAAGAGGAAGAATTTAACCGGACCAGGAACGTATCAAAGGTCGAGCCCCCATCCAGTTCCATGGCTGAAGAGCTCAAGCAGCTAAAGGAGATGATGCAGCAGGTCATTAGGAGGCAACCGGTCCAAGCAAAGCCATGCGGGTTTTGTGGAGCTACAAACCACAAAACAGACGAGTGCCCTACTGTAGTAGAGGATGACCAGGGTGAAGTCAATGCGGAGGGAGATTACCAGAGCTATGGCAACCTAGCCGGGCCAGTCCGACAGTATGGATCAGCCGCAAACGGGCAAGGGGCTAATGGGCAAAACTGGAGGAACGACAATCAGCACATCCACGCCCAGAGGGAGCCAGCACAGCCGGCCGCACCTCAGCAAGCTCAGCAGTACTACTGGCCGCCATACCGACAACAGCAAGGAGGACAGAACGGGCTAGACTAGTACCAATAGAGACAGGACCATAACCAGGCTGGACCGAACCAGCAGGGATCGAGCAAGTCCTTGGAGGACATAGTGAAGGACTTGTCCACCTCAGTGCATCAATTCCAGGCTAAGACCGATGGAGCCATTGCCGACCTATCCAAGCAGATGTCCAACTTGGCCGAGGACGTGTCCGAGCTGAAAAGAGATCCGGGGAGGCTGCCGTCCCAAATAGTGCCCAATCCAAGAGGGAACGTCAGCATGCAGGAAGTAGTGGACGTGGACGCAGCACTTAGGGACTCTGCATATTGGGTAAACAAGATGCTCGAACCAGTTGACATGAAGGCGAAAAGTAGCAAGGAAGAGCCTGCGGTTGAGTCCACCAAGCCGGAACCACTCGGACCGCTCAGGCCGGGCGCGCCCAAAACACCGGGGCCAGGCCCGGTCCTCACGGCAAAATTTTTTGAAACTACTGTTCCTTCGTGTGCTAAGCAGGTAATCGCTTCCGGAGGCCATGTGATCAATAAGAATGAGCTAGAAGGGAGATTGGTGGCAAGGCCGACGCAAGACGACCCGATGATGAGGCATCCACTCGCTACGAGCCATGATACACCGCCAGGGAAGAGTAAGGACCCAGGGGCCTTCACGGTCACCTGTGGTATCGGTGAGACTCAAATTCCTCACTGTTTGATCGATCTTGGTGCTGACATTAATGTTGTGCCATATTCTCTATATTGTTCATTGAAACTTGGCCCATTGAAACAACCTAGATTGCTGATAGAGTTAGGCGATAAATCATGTATTCGTCCTATCGGCTTGCTTGAAAACCTAACCTTCCGAGTAGGAGACCTTGTTGTTTCTGCAGATTTCTATGTCTTGCAGATGGGAGATGCTAGAAACGACGATCCTCCAGCACTCATTTTGGGACGGCCATTCCTTTTCACCACCAAGACCAAGATAGACATGGGCATAGGCTTACTGTCACTTGCATTCGATGGCAAGACATTAGATTTCTATGTCTATGGGGGATGCTGACTGGCCATGCACAAGGAAACCGCCGGACATTGTGAACACATCAGATTTCGGTGTCCTAGTTCCTGACCAACCAAAAGAGACCATGCATGCAACTGGGCCAGCAACTATGACCAAGATGTCTTCACCAACTTGGGAGAATGTAAAGATGAACCCGCCCGATCGATGGAGAGCAGAACCGAGCACACCATTCCACGAGGGCTTTGGGCAGATCAAAGGAGACGCTGAGGGGAAGTTTGACCTCACACGCCCATGGGATCCTAACTTGTGATCCCTAACGAGGTACCATCGAGCCAACGGCGTTAAACAAAGGCGCTCGTAGGGAGGCAGCCCGACATTTCTTTTCGTTTTTAGTTTATTTTCTTATTTTGTTTTCTTTTTATTTGAGTCCTGAGTCATATTCATAACATTGTACTTGGGAAAGGGAGTGATTTTTATGTAGGGAACAGATGCGCCTCATGTGTTTGCATGCTTATACCATGCGTTTGTATGGTCTCCTACAGGCTGGGAAATTCGATCGAGTGCGAGCGCGCGGAGCCATACGTGTGAACGCACAAGATTTTCATGCGACGGGTCGGAGTTGTGCGATTGCATAAGGTGAACCATGCGAGCGCGCAAAGCCATGCGTGCAAACGCATGATATTTTCATGTACGGGTCGGAGTTGTACGACTGCATAAGGTGAACCATGCGAGCGCATGCCTTGAGACATTTGCGCTACGACTCGGCCACAGCATCATTCGGCCAGGTCCCGGCGCACCAAACCGGGCCTCAGCCAGACCATACCGGGCCTCGATAGCGACAGACCAGTCCGGACCAGGACATTAACGTATCCAGGCCACGACCACCCGAGAGGAGTATTGTTCCAACTTTTTTCTCTTCTTTTCCATACTATTTGCATGCAGTGTGTGTCTAGAGTCTAAGTCGTGCCGTGAGGACATGGCTTAATTCAAAAGTGTGGGGTGGGAGAGTCAGTCGTTGACTCAGCACGTTTCCCTTAAAATTTTAAATTTTTTGTACAAATTTCTCTCTATTTCCTAGAATTTCGGTATTGAATTTTGATGATGTGAAATAGATAGAGCCGATTACATCCATGTCTCTTGTGAAAAATTGAATTGTGCAATGACATGTGAACTTAACCCATTACGTTCCTTTGTAAGTTGAGATAAACAGGGATGTGGAGTTGATAGAAACGTCCTAGAGAGACTTGACAGAACATTCAAAGGACCGGATTTCGAGTTATATGGTTATATGGATTTCGTGGAGGCTAGCACTTCGAGACGACATGGTTAAGAGTCTGCTCCGCCACTGCAGTGCTTATGCAGTCAGGTGGGACGGGAAAACAACACACCGTCCAATCTCTAGTCCAAGTAGCCGGGAAAATAGACGAGCGACCCTCGGCTTGACTCGCGTCGAAAGGACGAGGATGAGTGAGAGCAGGAAGGTATTTCCATATGCTTGCGGGCGATGATTGGACCTTCGTCAAAGAAGAGGAATCACGGATGAGCAGTTCACAATCAGTAGCAAAAAGAGAAAAATTAGTCAATTGTGAAGTTTTACACGCAACAAAAGTGAAAGTACGCCACTGTTACATCAAAAGCCAAGTCACTACAAAAGCTGTCCCAAAAGAACTCAAGCACCTTGAAGCTCGAATCAATCACGTGCAAGAAAAAGCAATGAAGTATAACCATACAGCAAGAGTTTGGGACCGAGAGTGCAGTTCATGGGTCTAAAAAAGACTATCTCCCAGGCATCCGAATTGATTTGCATTTCGGCCCAAAGGTAACACGTATCAATTACTTCCATGTTTGCGCACAAGACTTTTAGTAACGTGATATGAATGGAAAAGTGAAGTCTAGATTAGCGAGTCATATACATGTAGCAATATCTAGGATGCCGAAGGAATTGTGATGTTTCAGTTTATTTACCTCTTATGACCTAGTCCTTGTTCGGGACGAACAAGTTTAAATGTGGGGTGGTTTGATGAGCCGTATTTATACGACTCATCGAGTCATCAAATCCCACCAATTCCGGCACTTTATCATGCAAACAGTTACTTCTTAGTGTTATTTTGCATTTCAGGTGTTTTGGAAGCTCTAGGAGGAAACGCGCATTAAAGATGGCATTTTGTGCAGAAAAACATCACAAGGCAGTTTTGGCCACTCTGGCCCGAGCAGGACCAGGCCGCGCCCGAGCAGTTTGAGGCCCCAGTCGAACAGTCTAGCACCAAAATCAAGTCGCTCGGGCAAACAAGCTGATCTGACAATTCTGACTCGAGCAAGTTGATCAAAATAGTAGATAAGTCGGACGATGTCACTAAACCAAGAACCACGCCCGAGCAGATTGGCAGCTGGCCCAATTCCAAAGGACGTGCGCGCACTGATAGGCACCGAAACCAAGTTGCTCGACCAGACGGGCGAATCTGGCAAATCCGGCTCGACCAAGTTGTTTGAAATACCCAAAAAGTTGAACGATCTCACTTCCCAGACAAAATGCCCAAGGGGAACCAGCCCATGCCCGAGAAGTGCCTAGTTCCAGACCGAGCCCACCCGAGGCAACCCGAGTCAAGACCGGCCCAAGCCGAGTTCAAGGCCACCATTCTCGGCTCGTCATCTCCTCCATGCGTGGAGGTTTGGGAAGCTTCTAGAAGACTTGTTGGCCAAGTAAGCTTACTAGCTAAGTTTTCTTACAAGCCAAGCAAAGTCGGTTTTAGGACATGTTTCCTAAAACCGTTTATGGACCGACTTCAACTTGGAAACTTTGAAGCCCTAGTATTATCTATAAATACAACCTCATATCAAGGGTTTCAAGCATCCCCATCAGAGCATCAATCATCCAGCAACTTTGGCCATTCTCTCGAGTTTCCTTCGGCATTAGTTGTGTAAGTTCGTCCCAAGTTAGTCAATTTCTAACGATGAACTTAGAAAAACCTTAGATTGAGACTAACGAGACTAACTTTAGACGACCAAGAACAACTTTAGCCTCATTCTAATGTCTATCGAAGTTCATCCCAAGTTAGTCTATTCCTAAGGATGAACTTAGACAAACCTTAGAATGAGACTAACGAGACTAAGTTGGGACGAACAAAGACAAACTTTAGTCTCATTTTAAGGTTTGTCTAATTTTGTCCCAAGTTAGTCTAAGTTTGTCCCAAGTTAGTCTCTTTCTAAGGACGAACATAGACAAACCTTAGAATGAGACTAAAGTGACTAACTTGGGACGAACAAAGACAAACTTTAGTCTCATTCTAAGGTTTGTCTAAGTTCGTCCCAAGTTAGTCTAAGTTCGTCCCAAGTTAGTCTATTTCTAAGGACGAACTTAGACAAACCTTAGAATGAGACTAACGAGACTAACTTGGGATGAACAAAGACAAACTTTAGTCTCATTCTAAGGTTTATCTAGGTTCATCCCAAGTTAGTCTAAGTTCGTCCCAAGTTAGTCTATTTCTAAGGACGAACTTAGACAAACCTTAGAATGAGACTAACGAGACTAACTTGGGACGAACAAAGACAAATGTTTGTCTCATTCTAAGGTTTGTCTAAGTTTGTCCCAAGTTAGTCTAAGTTCGTCCCAAGTTAGTCTCTTTCTAAGGACGAACAAAAACAAACCTTAGAATGAGACTAACGAGACTAACTTGGGACGAATAAAGACAAAGGTTTGTCTCATTCTATGGTTTGTCTAAGTTCGTCCCAAGTTAGTCTATGTTCGTCCCAAGTTAGTCTCTTTCTAAGGACGAACTAAAACAAACCTTAGAATGAGACTAACGAGACTAACTTGGGACGAACAAAGACAAACTTATAGAAACCTAAGAATGAGACTAACGAGACTAACATGGGACGAACAAAGACAAACGTTAGTCTCACTCTAAGGTTTGTGTAAGTTCGTCCCAAGTTAGTCTATTTCTAAGGACGAACTTGGACAAACCTTAGAATGAGACTAACGAGACTAACTTGGGATGAACAAAGACAAACTTTAGTCTCATTCTCAGGTTTGTCTAGGTTCATCCCAAGTTAGTCTAAGTTCGTCCCAAGTTAGTCTATTTCTAAGGACGAACTTAGACAAACCTTAGAATGAGACTAACGAGACTAACTTGGGACGAACAAAGACAAATGTTTGTCTCATTCTAAGGTTTGTCTAAGTTTGTCCCAAGTTAGTCTAAGTTCGTCCCAAGTTAGTCTCTTTCTAAGGACGAACAAAAACAAACCTTAGAATGAGACTAACGAGACTAACTTGGGACGAATAAAGACAAAGGTTTGTCTCATTCTATGGTTTGTCTAAGTTCGTCCCAAGTTAGTCTATGTTCGTCCCAAGTTAGTCTCTTTCTAAGGACGAACTAAAACAAACCTTAGAATGAGACTAACGAGACTAACTTGGGACGAACAAAGACAAACTTTAGTCACATTCTAAGGTTTATCTAAGTTCGTCGTAAGTTAGTGTCTTTCTAAAGACGAACTTAGACAAACCTTAGAATGAGACTAACGAGACTAACTTGGGAAGAACAAAGACAAACTTTAGTCTCATTCTAAGGTTTGTCTAAGTTCGTCCCAAGTTAGTCTAAGTTCGTCCAAGTTAGTCTCTTTCTAAGGACGAACTTAGACAAACCTTAGAATGAGATTAACGAGACTAACTTGGGACGAACAAAGACAAACTTTAGTCGCATTCTAAGGTTTGTCTAAGTTCGTCCCAAGTTAGTCTAAGTTTGTCCCAAGTTAGTCTCTTTCTAAGGACGAACTTAGACAAACCTTAGAATGAGACAAACGAGACTAACTTGGGACGAACAATGACAAACGTTAGTCTCATTCTGAGGTTTGTCTAAGTTCGCCCAAGTTAGTCTAAGTTCGTCCCAAGTTAGTCTCTTTATAAGGACGAACTTAGACAAACCTCAGATTGAGACTAACAAGACTAACTTGGGACGAACAAAGACAAATGTTAGTCTCATTCTAAGGTTTGTGTAAGTTCGTCCCAAGTTAGTCTATTTATAAGGACGAACATAGAAAAACCTTAGAATGAGACTAACGAGACTAACTTGGGACGAGCAAAGACAAACTTTAGTCTCATTCTAAGGTTTGTCTAAGTTCGTCCCAAGTTAGTCTAAGTTCGTCCCAAGTTAGTCTATTTCTAAGGACGAACTTAGACAAACCTAAGAATGACTCTAACGAGACTAACTTGGGACGTACAAAGACAAAGGTTAGTCTCATTCTAAGGTTTGTCTAAGTTCGTCCCAAGTTATTCTAAGTTCATCCCAAGTTAGTCTATTTCTAAGGACAAACTTAAACAAACCTTAGAATGAGACTAACGAGACTAAATTGGGACGAACAAAGACAAATGTTAGTCTCATTCTAAGGTTTGTATAAGTTCATCCCAAGTTAGTCTAAGTTCGTCCCAAGTTAGTCTATTTCTAAGGTCGAAATTAGAAAAACCTTAGAATGAGACTAACGAGACTAACTTCTTTCTTGGTCATCAAATACCGAATAGCCGCATGGTCCGAAAAGACAGTCACTTTTGTACCGAGCAAGTAAGATCGAAATTTCTCCAAGGCAAATACCACGGCTAGGAGCTCTTTTTCAGTGGTGGAATAGTTCCTTTGGGCCGCATCTAATGTCCTAGATGCATAGTAAATCACCACGGGCTTTTTCTCATCTCTTTGCCCAAGGACTGCTCCCACCGCATAGTCACTAGCATCACACATGATCTCAAAACCCTTGCTCCAATCCGGAGCACGAATGATAGGTGTGCTAGTGAGAGCTCTCTTCAACTCATCAAATGCCTCCTTGCACGCCTCGGTGAACTCAAAAGGGACATTCTTTTGCAAGAGAGTAGATAAGGGCAACGCCTTCTTAGAAAAATCTTTAATGAACCTTCGGTAAAAACCGGCATGTCCAAGAAAAGACTTGATGTCTCGCACCATGGAGGGATAGGGCAGAGTCATAATCACATCAATCTTGGCTTTGTCGACCTCCACTCCCTCTTTTGAGACGATATGCCCCAAGACTACACCGTGAGTAACCATAAAGTGGCACTTCTCATAGTTGAGCACCAAGTTCATAGAGACGCAATGCTCTAGAACCGTGCTCAAGTTCTCCAAGCAAACATCAAAAGAGTCCCCATGCACGGTGAAGTCATCCATGAATACCTCAATAAAGCTCCCAATCATATCTGAGTCTCATACTAGTCACCACTCGCTGAAATGTGCCCGGGGCATTGCACAGTCCGAACGACATCCTCCGAAAGGCAAACGTGCCAAATGGGCAAGTGAATGTGGTCTTCTCTTGGTCCTCGGGAGCTATAGGAATCTGATTGTACCCCGAGAACCCGTCCAAGAAGCAAAAATAAGACTTGTCCGCCAACCGGTCTAGCATCTGGTCGATGAAGGGAAGAGGGAAGTGATCCTTCTTCGTGACGGCATTCAACTTTCTGTAATCGATACACATCCTCCACCCATTCTTGACCCTTGTAGCCACCATCTTGCCCTCGACATTCTCCTCAACTGTAATACCCATCTTCTTAGGCACGACATGCACCGGGCTCACCCACCGACTATCCGAGATAGGATAGATCACATCCGCATCTAGCAACTTTTCGATCTCCTTCTGGACCACCTCCATCATAATAGGGTTGAGACGTTGTTGAGGCTCCCTCGATGGTCTAGCCCCATCCTCCAATAATATCCGGTGCATACAAACGGCCGGGCTAATACCCCTCAAATCTCCCAAAGTCCAACCAATAGCCATCTTGTGCCGAGCCAACACCTCTATCAATCTCCTCTCTTGATCAATCTCAAGACCATTCTTGATGATGACTGGCAAAGTCCCATTTTCCCCTAAGAATACTTACTTCAAATGATCGGGCAATGGCTTTAGCTCCACCTCGGGTGCCTGCACAATAGAAGGTAAACATGTGTTAGTCTTGAAAAGACTGATTTGGTTTACTTCATACCTTGGCGTGAGTGGCCTAGAAACGTCCAAGTAGTGGAGTGCTCCCTCTACGCCTTCGGCCAAGTCTAGAGAACTCTCGGTCGAGTACAAGGCTCGGTCAATGACTAGTTCAAGGGGATCTAATTCTCGCTCTGGCTGGGCCTCGTGGACTAGATCATCCAAAGTATCTAAGGCATGCACGGTCTCAAACTCCAATGGGTGCTTCATGGCCCGGAATATATCGAAGCTAAACACTTCCCCTTCAACCTCCATAGAAAGCATTCCACTTCCACAATCAATCTTCATCTTGGAGGTTTTGAGGAAAGGCCTTCCTAATAGAATAGGGGCATGATCATTAGGGCCACAATTTTCCATCTTTAGGACATAGAAATCCACTGGGAAAACCAACTCTCCAACTTGGACTAGAACGTCCTCAATCTTTCCTTCGGGTTGCTTACATGACCGGTCCGCCAATTGGATGGTGAGTCCGGTGGGCTCAAGAGGTCCAATCCGAAGGCTAGAATAGATGGAGTATGGTAGGACATTTATCGAGGCTCCAAGATCCAACATGCAATTTTCGATCCGGATGTTGCCTATAGTGCAAGGGATGGTATAAGTGCCCGGATCACCACATTTCGGGGGCACCATCCTTTGTATCACCGCCGAAACGTTTCTACTCATCAACTCTTGATCAACACAATTCCCCCTCCTTCGGTTTGTGCATAGTTCCTTCAAGAACTTAGCATATCTCAGGATTTGCTTGATAGCCTCCAATAGGGGAATGTTGATCTCAACTCGGCTAAAGAGCTCCCAAACATCTTTGTCCATCACATATCTCTTCGGGGCTTGGTTAGGGACAGGAAATGGGAGAGTGACGCATCCGGGCTCAGTCTCGGACGTTGGGGCTAGTCCGGACGTACCGGGTGCACTGAAGGTCTGAGGTCTGTCCGAGGGAACTGAGGTCGGGCTCACTGCTGGGACTCGTCCAGGGGTCGGGTCTGATGTCAAGGGGACTGGTCTGGCAGAGGGTCTGTGCACTGAGTCTCGTCCAGGTGCTGCTGAAGGAACTGATCCGGGCGCCTGGTGCGCTGAGGGAGCCGAGTCTCGGCCTAAGGTCTCAAGTCCCTCGGACGTCTGCTGAAGAACCGGACTCGCTGGAGCACTGAGCGCCTGGGGCGCGTTTGAAGTAGCGAGCGCCTGAGGCGCGTCCGAAGGTCCGGACGTGGGATCAAACCTGGTTTGGTCTCATTCATTCTCCCTTAAGCATTCTCCTTCATTTGGCATTTCTAGCTCATCAACAAGTCGTTTTCCATTCCTTAGGGTGATGGCACTCACATTGCCCCTTGGATTTCGCACAGTTTGAGAGGGAAGCCGTCCGGTCTCCTTCCTTAGTTCGAACACGGTTGTAGTAAGTTGGGAGATTTGCTTTTGGATTTCGGCTATTTGACCATCGGTTTTGGCTTGATTTTGCTGGATCATGGTTGAATGTCGCTCAATGGTGGCATTCATATGCATATTACTCACGGCCAACTCTTTCATCATGTCCTTCAAGGACTGGTTTTGTCCAACCGGGTTCGGACCACCTTGATTGTGACTCGGTCCCGGCCGGTTTTGTGTAGCTTCATTTTGTTGAAATTGGCGATGAGGAGGCTTATAGACTTGTGGGGTAGCTTGAGGAGCAGCTTGTTGATGGTGTTGATGGTGGGGTGGTTGGGTGAAGTCCCTTGGAATGCCATGGCGCCAAGTCTCACCGGCCGGTCCTTATCCATAAGGGCGACAAGGTCCGGCCGGTTTTGATACCCTTGATAGTCGCCCACGGCATTCACGTCCCCATGGTCCTCTTCTAGCAAAGTCAGGCAAGAGTCCGTTTTGTGGTCCATAGCCCCACAAAACTCACATGGCTTAGTTTTGGCCGCCGGTTCCCTTCTCATCAAATGCATCATCATTTCCTTCATTTGTTTCACATCCTCGGAAAGATTGCTCATAGGGACCTCGGCCTTAGCCACATTTCTAGTTCTAGTGAACTCCTCTTGGCGGCTATTAGCTTCCTCAAAACGTGCATTTTCCACTTTCACTATCAAGTCCCTTATCCCTCTCAATGTAAGACTAGCCATTGATCCTCCAGCCGAGGCGTTCAACAACATCTTGTCTAAGGGCTTGAACCCATCCAACAAATACTCAACTAGGAGCTTCTTGGGAAGCCCTAGATTACAACAACTCCCCTCGAGTTGGTTGAACTTCTCAAGATAGTCGTACATCGACTCATTCGACCCTTGTTTCAACTCTTGCAATTGCCTCCTCACTAGTGAATCTCGGCCAATGGGGTAGTACTTGGCCAGAAACTTTGCTTGCATTTGGGTCCAAGACTGAATACTACCCAAGGGCAAAGAGAGAAACCAATCAGTGGCCGAGTCCATTAGAGAGAAATAGAAGGCCTTCAACTTGAAGTCATCTACTTCTACTCCATGGGGCTTGAGATTTTGACATGTTCCATGAAAACGTTTGAGATGGGAAACAACAGACTCTCCTTGAGTACCCGCGAACTTAAGCAAATTGTGCACAACTCCGGTGCTAACCAATATATCCTCTAGTTCCGGGCTCTCATAGATACACCAAGATTGGTTTCTAAAGTTAGGAGCCGATAGTTCCCCCATGGTGGGTTCTTAGTAGAACACATTCTCAAAGTTTTCATATTGCGCTCTTGGGGCGCGTTGTTGAGGTTGAGGCCTAAGCGGGGGTATAACCGGTTGCCTCGGATCCATTCGAGCTTGGTCCTCAGGCAATCCTTGGTTTCTCTCGGCCGCTTGCCTTTGCCTCATTTCTCGGAACAAGTTCTCCGGGTTCTCATAGAATGGAGGAATCCCGTCATTTTGTTCCATGTCATTGTTTACCACATCTTCATCAAAATGATCACTATGATGAGACATGGTTCACAATGTCCAAGCACTAAGAGCAACAAAAAGGTTAAAACAAGAACAACTTTCAATGATTCAACTAGATCCCCGGCAACGGCGCCAAAATTTGATGGACACTTGTCGTAGTGTGCAAATCAAATCTAATATTTATAAGTCCACCACTATTAACTCACTAGTAAACTAGTAGAGTGGCAAGCAGGGGTCGAACCCAAGGGAAATAGTTCACTTACTCGTTGTTCTTTATGCCAAATGTAAAGGAAAGTAAATACAAGTTTTGGGGTTTTGAAAAGTTTTTGTTGAATGTAAGTACAAGTGCAAAATAAATATCAAAGGATTGTGATCAGTAGAATGGAATTCGGTCTAGGGGCCTTTGTTGTAGCTCAACTCATCATTGACCTCTAATGATCTATCCTTGTATCCATAAGTGTGGGTTAGTTCCATTTCAAGACAAACACCCTAAAGTAAGGCCCTTTCGAGCGCATACACCACAATCCATTCCTTTTCAAGACTTGGATTTCTAGTGCGAACAAGTTTAATAACCCCTTTCAAGGTGTACTAGACTAGGTGCAAAAGCTTGTTTCACCTTTCAATGACAACAAGCACAATGGAGGTAGTGAACCCACACGGCTAAGCCTTGCCCTTTCAAGCCTTAGGTTAGCCTAGGTATTCATTCCCAAACCATTGACACATGACTAGCAAATGAATACAAGGAAGCATTAAGATCAAGGTCTCAAAGCCTTGCTACAATACTAGGGATCCCCAAACCGAATTGTGAAGGTTTTAGCCACTCATATTCATGAAATGAATACAAGAGCTAAGGGAATCACAATTGGAATTTAGGCTCAACCTAAAATGTGTAGTGTGGAGAGTAAATTGCGTAACAAGTAAAGAAGGGGTAAAAAGATGTTGGATTTCTTTTCAAGCCAAATGACAAGAGTAACAACTATGAATTTTAGAGAGAATTTCGAATGGTTTACAATGATCCAAGGTCCTCCTTTTATAGAACAATGTGGAAGGATCTAGACCTTGGAGTGGCAAAATGAACTTGGCAATATGACATGCTATGACCGACTTTCTATATTGGGAAGGGGAGGATTGGCGGTTGCAAGATTGCCTTGGGATTTGCGCAAGGAATGACACGTCATTCATGGGTTAGCGAGCCGATAAATCCGGGGAAGAGGTTGTCAGCGCTGGCCGGGCGCGACCGGGTGATGCCTCGGGCGGTCTCGGGCGCGACCGGATGATGCTTCGGGCGGTCTCGGGCCTCGGACGAGCGCATTAGGTTCTCGGATAGAACCACGGGTGCGACCGGGTGCTCGATCGGATGCACGGTCGGGTGCTCGGCGCGACCTCGGGTGCACGGGTGGATGGGCGCTCGGTCGGATGGCCGCTCGGACGCTCGGTCGGATGGCCGCTCGGACGCTCGGTCGAATGGCCGCTCGGACGCTCGGTCGAATGGCCGCTCGGACGCTCGGGGCGCTGGCATCAGGCATTCGGGCGCAGGCCTCGGGCACTTGGGCGCAGGCATCAAGCCTTCGGGCACTCGGATGGGGCACTCGGCGCATGCCCTGGGCTCTTGGCAGGCGCTCGGCATTCGGCCTAGGGCGCTCGACATTCGGCCTATGGCACTCGGCCTTCGGCTAGGGCACTCGGCCTTCGGCTAGGGCACTCGGCCTTCGATTGAGCTCCTTAGGTCCCGAATGACCCCCAAATCATCTTGTGATGCTTTTATGGCCTAAAATGCCATCCTTAAGCTCGTTTCCTCCTTGAGCTCCAAAAGGCCCTAAAATCCAAAACGACATTAACAAGTAAATGTTCTTATGATCAAATGTCGTAACTGGTGGGTTTTGATGACTTAATGAGTCGTATAAATACGTCTCATCAGAGAGTAACTTGGGACGAACAAAGAAACTTCAGTCGCATTCTAAGGTTTGTCTAAGTTTGTCCTAAGTTATTCTAAGTTCATCCCAAGTTTGTCTCTTTCTAAGAACGAACTTAGACAAACCTTAGAATGAGACTAACGAAACTAACTTGGGACGAACAAAGACAAACGTTAGTCTCATTCTAAGGTTTGTGTAAGTTCATCCCAAGTTAGTCAATTTCTAAGGACAAACCTAGACAACCCATAGAATGAGACTAACGAGACTAACTTGGTACGAACAAAGACAAACTTCAGTCTCATTACAAGGTTGTACCAAGTTATTCTAAGTTCGTCCCAAGTTAGTCTCTTTCTAAAGACGAACTTAGACAAAACTTAGAATGAGACTAACGAGACTAACTTGGGACGAACAATGACAAATGTTAGTCTCATTCTAAGGTTTGTCTAAATTCGTCCCAAGTTAGTCTCTTTATAAGGACGAACTTAGACAAACCTTAGATTGAGACTAACGAGACTAACTTGGGACAAACAAAGACAAACGTTAGTCTCATTCTAAGGTTTGTGTAAGTTCGTCCCAAGTTAGTTTATTTCTAAGGTCGAAATTAGAAAAACCTTAGAATGAGACTAACGAGACTAACTTGGGACGAACAAAGATAAACTTTAGTCTTATTCTAAGGTTTGTCTAAGTTCATCCCAAGTTAGTCTTAGTTCGTCCCAAGTTAGTCTATTTCTAAGGACAAACTTAGACAAACCTTAGAATGACTCTAACGAGACTAACTTGGGACGTACAAAGACAAAGGTTAGTCTCATTCTAAGGTTTGCCTAAGTTCGTCCCAAGTTATTCAAAGTTTGTCACAAGTTAGTCTATTTTTAAGGACAAACTTATACAAACCTTAGAATGAGACTAACGAGACTAACTTAGGACGAACAAAGACAAACGTTAGTCTCATTCTAATGTTTCTGTAAGTTCATCCCAAGTTGGTCTATTTCTAAGGATGAACTTGGACAAACCTTAGAATGAGACTAACGAGACTAACTTGGGACGAACAAAGACAAACTTTAGTCTCATTCTAAGGTTGTCTAGGTTCGTCCCAAGTTAGTCTTAGTTCGTCCCAAGTTAGTCTCTTTCTAAGGATGACTTAGACAAACCTTAGAATGAGAGTAACGAGACTAACTTGGGATGAACAAAGACAAAGGTTTGTCAAAGTTCATCCCAAGTTAGTCTAAGTTCGTCCCAAGTTAGTCTCTTTCTAAGAACGAACTAAACAAACCTAAGAATGAGACTAACGAGACTAACTTGGGACGAACAAAGACAAAGGTTTGTCTAAATCTAAGGTTTGTCTAAGTTCGTCCCAAGTTAATCTAAGTTCGTCCCAAGTTAGTCTCTTTTTAAGGACGAACTAAAACAAACCTTAGAATGAGACTAACGAGACTAACTTGAGACGAACAAAGACTAACTTTAGTCTCATTCTAAGGTTTGTCTAAGTTCGTCCCAAGTTAGTCTCTTTCTAAGGACGAACTTAGTCAAACCTTAGAGTGACTCTAACCAGACTAACTTGGAAAGAACAAAGACAAACTTTAGTCTCATTCTAAGGTTTGTCTAAGTTCGTCACAAGTTAGTCTCTTTCTAAGGATGAACTTGGTCAAACCTTTGAATTAGACTAACGAGACTAACTTGGGACGAACAAAGACAAACTTTAGTCTAATTCTAAGTTTGGTCTAAGTTCGTCCCAAGATAGTCTCTTTCTAAATATGAACTTAGACAAACCTTAGAATGAGACTAACGAGACTAACTTGGGACGAACAAAGAAAAACTATAGTCTCATTCTAAGGTTTGTCTAAGTTCGTCGTAAGTTAGTCTCTTTCTAAGGACAAACTTAGACAAACCTTAGAATGAGACTCACGAGAATAACTTGGGACAAACAAAGACAAACTTTAGTCTCATTCTAAGGTTAGTCTAAGAGCGTCCCAAGTTAGTCTAAGTTCGGCCAAAGTTAGACTCTTTTTAAGGAAAAACTTAGACAAACCTTAGAATGGGACTAAAGTTTGTCTTTGTTCGTCCCATGTTAGGCTCGTTAGTCTCATTCTAAGGTTTGTGTAAGTTCGTCCCAAGATAGACTATTTCTATGGACGAACTTAGACAAACCTTAGAATGAGACTAACGAGACTAACTGTGGACGAAGAAAGATAAACTTTAGTCTCATTCTATGGTTTGTTTAAGTTCGTCCCTTGTTAGACTAAGTTCGTCCCAAGTTAGTCTCTTTCTAAGGACGAACTAAAACAAACCTTAGTACGAAACTAACGAGACTAACTTGGGACGAACAAAGACAAACTTTAGTCTCATTCTATGGTTTGTCTAAGTTCGTCCCAAGTTAGTCTCTTTCTAAGGACGAACTTAGAGAAACCTTAGAATGAGACTAACGAGACTAACTTGGGATGAACAAAGATAAACGTTAGTCTCATTCTAAGGTTTGTCTAAGTTCGTCCCAAGTTAGTCTATTTCTAAGGATGAACTTAGTCAAACCTTAGAATGCGACTAACGAGACTAACTTGGAACGAACAAAGACAAACTTTAGCCTCATTCTAAGGTTTGCCTAAGTTTGTCCAAAGTTAGTCTCTTTCTAAGGATGAACTTTGTCAAACCTTAGAATGAGACTAACGAGACTAACTTGGGAAGAACAAAGACAAACTTTAGTCTCAATCTAAGGTTTGTGTAAGTTCGTCCAAAGTCAGTCTCTTTCTAAGGACGAACTTAGACAAACCTTAGAATGAGACTAACGAGACTCACTTGGGATGAAAAAAGACAAACTTTAGTCTCATTCTAAGGTTTGTCTAAGTTCGTCCCAAGTTAGTCTAAGTTCGTCCCAAGTTAGTCTAAGTTCGTCATAAGTTAGTCTCTTTCTAAGGACGAACTTATACAAACCTTAGAATGAGACTAAAGAGACTAACTTAAGACGAACAAAGACAAGCTTTAGTCTCATTCTAAGGGTTGTCTAAGTTCGTCCCAAGTTAGTCTAAGTTTTTCCCAAGTTAGACTCTTTCTAAGGACGAACATAGACAAACCTTAGAATGAGACTAAAGTGACTAACTTGGGACGAACAAAGACAAACTTTAGTCTCATTCTAAGGGTTGTCTAAGTTCGTCCCACGTTAGTCTAAGGTCGTCCCAAGTTAGTATATTTCTAAGGACGAACTTAGACAAACCTTAGAATGAGACTAACGAGACTAACTTGGGACAAACAAAGACAAACTCTAGTCTCATTCTAAGGTTTATCTACGTTCGTCGTAAGTTAGTGTCTTTCTAAGGATAAACTTAGACAAACCTTAGAATGAGACTAACGAGGCTAACTTGGGAAGAACAAAGACAAACTTTACTATCATTCTAAGGTTTGTCTAAGTTCGTCCCAAGTTAGTCTAAGTTTGTCCCAAGTTAGTCTCTTTCTAAGGACGAACTTAGACAAACCAAAATGAGACTAACGAGACTGACTTGGGACGAACAAAGACAAACTTTAGTCTCATTCTAAGGTTTGTCTAAGTTCGTCCCAAGTTAGTCTAAGTTTGTCCCAAGTTAGTCTATTTCTAAGGATGAACTTAGACAAACTTTACAATGAGAGTAACGAGAGTAACTTGGGACGAACAAAGACAAACTTTAGTCTCATTCTAAGTTTTGTCTAAGTTCGTCCTAAGTTATTCTAAGTTACTCCCAAGTTTGTCTCTTTCTAAGGATGAACATAGACAAACCTTAGAATGAGACTAACGAAACAAACTTGGGACGAACAAAGACAAACGTTAGTCTCATTCTAAGGTTTGTGTAACTTCGTCCCAAGTTAGTCTATTTCTATGGACGAACTTAGACAAACCTTAGAATGAGACTAACGAGACTAACTTGGGACGAACAAAGACAAACATTAGTCTCATTCTAAGGTTTGTCTAAGTTCGTACCAAGTTAGTCTAAGTTCGTCCCAAGTTAGTCTCTTTCTAAGGACGAACTTAGACAAACCTTAGAATGAGACTAACGTGACTAATTTGGGACGAACAATGACAAACGTTAGTCTCATTCTAAGGTTTGTCTATGTTCATCCCAAGTTAGTCTAAGTTTGTCCCAAGTTAGTCTCTTTATAAGGATGAACTTAGACAAACCTTGGATTGAGACTAACGAGACTAACTTGGGACGAACAAAGACAAACGTGAGTCTCATTCTAAGGTTTGTGTAAGTTCATCCCAAGTTAGTCTATTTCTAAGGTCGAACTTAGAAAAACCTTAGAATGGGAATAACGAGACTAACTTAGGACGAACAAAGACAAACTTTAGTCTCATTCTAAGGTTTGTCTAAGTTTGTCCGAAGTTAGTCTAAGTTCGTCCCAAGTTAGTCTATTTGTAAGGACGAACTTAGACAAACCTTAGTATGACTCTAACGAGACTAACTTGGGACGTACAAAGACAAAGGTTAGTCTCATTCTAAGTTTTGTCTAAGTTCATCCCAAGTTATTCTAAGTTTGTCCCAAGTTAGTGTATTTCTAAGGACAAACTTATACAAACCTTAGACTGAGACTAACAAGACAAACTTGGGACGAACAAAGACAAATGTTAGTCTCATTCTAAGGTTTGTGTAAGTTTGTCCCAAGTTTATCTAAGTTCGTCCCAAGTTAGTCTCTTTCTAAGGACAAACTAAACAAACCTTAGAATGAGACTAACGAGACTAACTTGGGACGAACAAAGACAAAGGTTTGTCTCATTCTAAGGTTTGTCTAAGTTTGTCCCAAGTTAGACTAAGTTCGTCCCAAGTTAGTCTCTTTCTAAGGACGTACTAAAACAAACCTTAGAATGAGACTAATAAGACTAACTTGGGACGAACAAAGACAAATTGTAGTCTCATTCTAAGGTTTGTCGAAGTTCATCGTAAGGTAGGCTCTTTCTAAGGACAAACTTAGACAAACCTTAGAATGAGACTAAAGAGACTAACTTGGGACGAACAAAGACAAACTGTAGTCTCATTCTAAGGTTTGTCGAAGTTCGTCGTAAGTTAGGCTCTTTCTAAGAACAAACTTAGACAAACCTTAGAATGAGACTAACGAGACTAACATGGGACGAACAAAGACAAACTTTAGTCTCATTCTAAGTATAGTCTAAGATCGTCCAAAGTTAGTCTAAGTTCGTCCCAAGTTAGTTTCTATCTAAGGGCAAACTTGAACAAACCTTAGAATGAGATTAACGGGACTAACCTGGGACGAACAAAGACAAAGGTTAGTCTCGTTCTAAGGTTTGTCTAAGTTTATCCCAAGTTAGTCGAAGTTCGTCCCAAGTTAGTCTCTTTCTAAGGACGAACTAAAACAAACCTTAGTACGAGACTAACGAGGCTAACTTGGGATGAACAAAGACAAACTTTAGTCTCATTCTAAGGTTTGTCTAAGTTCATCCCAAGTTAGTCTATTTCTGAGGACGAACTTAGACAAACCTTAGAATGAGACAAACGAGACTCACTTGGGATGAAAAAAGACAAACTTTAGTCTCATTCTAAGGTTTGTCTAAGTTCGTCCCAAGTTATTCTAAGTTCGTCCTAAGTTAGTCTCTTTCTAAGGACGAACTTAGACAAACCTTAGAATGAGACTAAAGAGACTAACTTGGGACGAACAAAGACAAACTTTAGTCTCATTCAAAGGTTTGTCTAAGTTCATCCCAAGTTAGTCGAAGTTTGTCCCAAGTTAGTCCATTTCTAAGGACGAACTTAGACAAACATTAGAATGACACTAACGAGACTAACTTTGGATGAACAAAGACAAATGTTAGTCTTATTCTAAGGTTTGTCTAAGTTCTTTCCAAGTTAGTCTAAGTTCGTCCCATGTTAGTCTATTTCTAAGGACGAACAAAAACAAACCTTAGAATGAGACTAACGAGACTAACTTGGGATAAACAAAGACAAACTTTAGTGTCATTCTAAGGTTTGTCTACGTTCGTCCCAAGATAGTCAATTTCTAAGGAAGAACTTAGACAAATCTTCGAATGAGACTAACGAGACTTACTTGGGATGAACAAAGACAAAGGTTTGTCTCATTCTAAGGTTTGGCTAAGTACGTCCCAAGTTAGTCTAAGTTCATCCCAAGTTAGTCTCTTTCTAAGGATGAACTAAAACTAACCTTAGAATGAGACTAACGAGACTAACTTGGGATGAGCAAAAACAAACATTAGTCTCATTCTAAGGTTTGTCAAAGTTCGTCCCAAGTTAGTCTCTTTCTAAGGAATAACTTAGACAAACCTTAGAATGAAACTAACGAGACTAACTTGGGACGCACAAAGACAAACTTTAGCCTCATTCTAAGGTTTGTCTAAGTTCATCCAAAGTTAGTCTCTTTCTAAGGATGAACTTAGACAAAATTTAGAATGAGACTAAAGAGACTAACTTGGGACGAATGAAGACAAACTTTAGTCTCATTCAAAGGTTTGTCTAAGTTCACCCGAAGTTAGTCGAAGTTCATCCCAAGTTAGTCCATTTCTAAGGACGAACTTAGGTAAACATTAGAATGACACTAACGAGACTAACTTTGGATGAACAAAGACAAATGTTAGTCTCATTCTAAGGTTTGTCTAAGTTCTTTCCAAGTTAGTCTAAGTTCGTCCCATGTTAGTCTATTTCTAAGGACGAACTAAAACAAATCTTAAAATGAGACTAACGAGACTAACTTGGGATGAACAAAGACAAACTTTAGTCTCATTCTAAGGTTTGTCTAAGTTCGTCCCAAGATAGTCAATTTCTAAGGAAGAACTTAGACAAATCTTTGAATGAGACTAACGAGACTTACTTGGGATGAACAAAGACAAAGGTTTGTCTCATTCTAAGGTTTGTCTAAGTACGTCCCAAGTTAGTCTAAGTTCATCCCAAGTTAGTGTCTTTCTAAGGACGAACTAAAACTAACCTTAGAATGAGACTAACGAGACTAACTTGGGATGAGCAAAAACAAACATTAGTCTCATTCTAAGGTTTGTCAAAGTTCGTCCCAAGTTAGTCTCTTTCTAAGGAAGAACATAGACAAACCTTAGAATGAAACTAACGAGACTAAATTGGGACGCACAAAGACAAACTTTAGCCTCATTCTAAGGTTTGTCTAAGTTCATCCAAAGTTAGTCTCTTTCTAAGGATGAACTTAGACAAAACTTAGAATGAGACTAAAGAGACTAACTTGGGATGAATGAAGACAAACTTTAGTCTCATTCTAAGGTTTGTCTAAATTTATCCCAAGTTAGTCTAAGTTCGTCCCAAGTTAGTCTATTTGTAAGGATGAACTTAGACAAACCTTAGAATGAGACTAACGAGACTAACTTGGGATGAACAAAGAAAAAGGTTTGTCTCATTCAAAGGTTTGTCTAAGTTCGTCCCATTTTAGTTTAAGTTCGTCCCAAGTTAGTCTCTTTCTAAGGACGAACTACAACAATTCTTAGAATGATACTAACGAGACTAACGTGGGACAAACAAGGACAAACTTTAGTCTCATTCTAAGGTTTGTCTAAGTTCGTCCCAAGTTAGTCTCTTTCTAAGGACGAACTTAGTCAAACCATAGAATGAGACTAACCAGACAAACATGGAACGAACAAAGACCAACTTTAGTCTCATTCTAAGGTTTGTCTAAGTTCGTCCCAAGTTAGTCTCTTTCTAAGGAGGAACATAGACAAACCATAGAATGAGACTAACGAGACTAACACGGGACGAACAAAGACAAACTTTAGTCTCATTCTAAGGTTTGTCTAAGTTCGTCCCAAGTTAGTCTCTTTCTAAGGAGGAACTTAGACAAACCATAGAATGAGAGTAACGAGACTAACATGGGACGAACAAAGAAAAACTTTACTCTCATTCTAAGGTTTGTCTAAGTTTGTCCCAAGTTAGTCTCTATCTAAGGACGAACTTAGTCAAACCTCAGAATGAGACTAACCAGACTAACTTGGAACGAACAATGACAAACTTTAGTCTCATTCTTAGGTTTGTCTAAGTTCGTCACAAGTTAGTCTATTTCTAAGGACAAACATAGACAAATCTTAGAATGAGACTAACGAGACTAACTTGGGACGAACAAAGAAAAACTTTAGTCTCATTCTAAGGTTTGTCTAAGTTCGTCCCAAGTTAGTCTAAGTTCGTCGCAAGTTAGTCTATTTCTAAGGGTGAACTTAGACAAACCTTAGAATGAGACAAACAAGACTAACTTGGGACAAACAAAGACAAAGGTTAGCCTCATTCTAAGGTTTGTCTAAGTGTGTCCCAAGTTAGTCTAACTTCGTCCCAAGTTATTCTATTTCTAAGGATGAACAAAAACAAACCTTAGAATGAGACTAACGAGACTAACTTGGGACGAACAAAGAAAAACTTTAGTCTCATTCTAAGGTTTGTCTAAGTTCGTCCCAAGTTAGTCTCTATCTAAGGACGAACTAAGTCAAACCTTAGAATGAGACTAACGAGACTAACTTGGGATGAATAAAGACAAAATTTAGTCTCATTCTAAGTTTGGTCTAATTGCATCCCAAGATAGTCTCTTTCTAAGGATGAACTTAGACTAACCTTACAATGATTCTAACGAGACTAACTTGGGATGAACAAAGACAAACTTTAGTCTCATTCTAAGGTTTGTCTAAGTTCGTCGTAAGTTAGTCGGTTTCTAAGGACAAACTTAGACAAACCTTAAAATGAGACTAACGCGACTAACTTGGGACGAACAAAGACAAACTTTAGTCTCATTCGAAGGTTAGTCTAAGATCGTCCCAAGTTAGGCTAAGTTCGTCCCAAGTTAGTCTCTTTCTAAGGGTGAACTTGGACAACCCTTAGAATGAGATTAACGAGACTAACTTGGGACGAACAAAGACAAACATTAGTCTCATTCTAAGGTTTGTGTAAGTTCGTCCCAAGTTATTCTAAGTTCATCCAAAGTTAGTCTCTTTCTAAGGACAAACTTAGACAAACCTTAGAATGAGACTAAAGTTTGTCTTTGTTCATCCCAAGTTAGTCTCGTTAGTCTCATTCTAAGGTTTGTGTAAGTTCGTCCCAAGTTAGTCTATTTCTAAGGACGAACTTCGACAAAACTTAGAATGAGACTAACGAGACTAACTTGGGACGAACAAAGACAAACTTTAGTCTCATTCTAAGGATTGTTTAAGTTCGTCCCTAGTTAGTCTAAGTTCGTCCCAAGTTAGTCTATTTCTAAGGACGAACTTAGACAAACCTTAGAATGAGACTAACGAGACTAACTTGGGACGAACAAAGACAAAGGTTAGTCTCATTCTAAGGTTGGTCTAAGTTCATCCCAAGTTAGTCTCTTTCTATGGACGAACTAAAACAAACCTTAGTATGAGACTAACGAGACTAACGAGACTAACTTGGGACGAACAAAGATAAACTTTAGTCTCAATCTAAGGTTTGTCTAAGTTCGTCCCAAGTTAGTCTCTTTCTAAGGACGAACTTAGAGAAATCCTAGAATGAGACTAACGAGACTAACTTGGGACGAACAAAGATAAACGTTAGTCTCATTCTAAGGTTTGTCTAAGTTAGTCCCAAGTTAGTCTATTTCTAAGGAAGAACTTAGTCAAATCTTAGAATGAGACTAACCAGACGAACTTGGAATGAACAAAGATAATTTTAGTCTCATTCGAAGGTTTGTCTAAGTTCATCCAAAGTTAGTCTCTTTCTAAGGATGAACTTAGTCAAACCTTAGAATGAGACTAACGAGACTAACTTGGGATGAACCAAGACAAACTTTAGTCTCAATCTAAGGTTTGTGTAAGTTCGTCCGAAGTTAGTCTCTTTCTAAGGACAAACTTAGACAAACCTTAGAATGAGACTAACGAGACTCACTTGGGACGAACAAAGACAAAGTTTAGTCTCATTCTAAGGTTTGTTTAAGTTCATCCCAAGTTAGTCTAAGTTTGTCCCAAGTTACTCTATTTCTAAGGATGAACTAAGACAAACCTTAGAATGAGACTAACGAGACTAACTTGGGATGAACAAAGACAAATGTTAGTCTCATTCTAAGGTTTGTCTAAGTTCGTCCCAAGTTAGTCTCTTTCTAAGGACGACCTAAAACAATCCTTAGAATGAGACTAACGAGACTAACTTGGGACGAACAATGACATACTTTAATCTCATTCTAAGGTTTGTCTATTCTAAGGTTTGTCTAAGTTTGTCCCAAGTTTAGTCTAAGTTCGTCGCAAGTTAGTCTATTTCTAAGGACGAACTAAAACAAACCTTCGAATTAGACTAACGAGACTAACTTGGGACGAGCAAAGACAAACGTTAGTCTCATTCTAAGGTTTGTGTAAGTTCGTCCCAAGTTAGTCTATTTCTAAGGACAAACATAGGCAAAACTTAGAATGAGACTAACGAGACTAACTTGGGACGAACAAAGACAAACATTAGTCTCATTCTAAGGTTTGTCTAAGTTCGTCCCAAGTTAGTCTAAGTTCGTCTCAAGTTAGTCTATTTCTTAAGATGAATTTAGATAAACCTTAGAATGAGACAAACGAGACTAACTTGGGACAAACAAAGACAAAGGTTAGCCTCATTCTAAGGTTTGTCTAAGTTTGTCCCAAGTTAGTCTATTTCTAAGGATGAACTAAAACAAACCTTAGAATGAGACTAACGAGACTAACTTGGGACGAATAAAGAAAAACTTTAGTCTCATTCTAAGGTTTGTCTAAGTTCGTCCCAAGTTAGTCTCTATCTAAGGATGAACTTAGTCAAACCTTAGAATGAGACTAACAAGACTAACTTGGGATGATAAAAGACAAACTTTAGTCTGATTCTAAGTTTGGTCTAATTTCATCCCAAGATAGTCTCTTTCTAAGGACGAACTTAGACAAACCTAACAATGATTCTAACGAGACTAACTTGGGATGAACAAAGACAAACTTTAGTCTCATTCTAAGGTTTGTCAAAGTTCATCGTAAGTTAGTCTGTTTCTAAGGACAAACTTAGACAAACCTTAGAATGAGACTGACGCGACTAACTTGGGACGAACAAAGACAAACTTTAGTCTCATTCGAAGGTTAGTCTAAGATCGTCCCAAGTTAGTCTAAGTTCGTCCCAAGTTAGTCTCTTTCTAAGGGTGAACTTGGACAAACCTTAGAATGAGATTAACGAGACTAACTTGGGACGAACAAAGACAAACATTAGTCTCATTCTAAGGTTTGTGTAAGTTCGTCCCAAGTTATTCTAAGTTCGTCCAAAGTTAGTCTCTTTCTAAGGACAAACTTAGACAAACCTTAGAATGAGACTAAAGTTTGTCTTTGTTCGTCCCAAGTTAGTCTCGTTAGTCTCATTCTAAGGTTTGTGTAAGTTCGTCCCAAGTTAGTCTATTTCTAAGGACGAACTTAGACAAAACTTAGAATGAGACTAACGAGACTAACTTGGGACGAACAAAGACAAACTTGAGTCTCATTCTAAGGTTTGTTTAAGTTCGTCCCTAGTTAGTCTAAGTTCGTCCCAAGTTAGTCTATTTCTAAGGACAAACGTAGATAAACCTTAGAATGAGACTAACGAGACTAACTTGGGACGAACAAAGACAATGGTTAGTCTCATTCTAAGGTTGGTCTAAGTTCATCCCAAGTTAGTCTCTTTTTAAGGACGAACTAAAACAAACCTTAGTATGAGACTAACGAGACTAACTTGGGACGAATAAAGATATACTTTAGTTTCATTCTAAGGTTTGTCTAAGTTCGTCCCAAGTTAGTCTCTTTCTAAGGACGAACTTAGAGAAACCTTAGAATGAGACTAACGAGACTAACTTGGGACGAACAAAGATAAACGTTAGTCTCATTCTAAGGTTTGTCTAAGTTCGTCCCAAGTTAGTCTATTTCTAAGGAAGAACTTAGTCAAATCTTAGAATGAGACTAACCAGACTAACTTGGAACGAACAAAGACAATTTTAGTCTCATTCGAAGGTTTGTCTAAGTTCGTCCAAAGTTAGTCTCTTTCTATGGACGAACTTAGTCAAACCTTAGAATGAGACTAACGAGACTAACTTGGGATGAACAAAGACTAACTTTAGTCTCAATCTAAGGTTTGTCTAAGTTTGTCCTTAGAAAGAGACTAACTTTGGATGAAATTAGAATAACTTGGGACAAACTTACACAAACCTTAGAATGAGACTAATGTTTGTCTTTGTTCGTCCCAAGTTTTCTCGTTAATCTCATTCTAAGGTTTGTCCAAGTTCACCCTTGGAAAGAGACTAACTTGGGACGAACTTAGACTAACTTGGGATGATCTTAGACTAACCTTTGAATGAGACTAAAGTTTGTCGTTGTTCGTCCCAAGTTTGTCTCGTTAGTCTCATTACATAGTGCACACATCTGATCTTGGTGCCCTAGTTCCTGACCTACCAGGAGAGACCGTGCATACGAATGGACCAGTAGCTATGAGCAAGATGTCCCCACTAACTCGGGAGTATGTGAAGATGAACCCGCCTGATCGATGGAGAGCAGACACGAGCACATCATTACACGGTGATTTTGGGCAGATTGAAGGAGCAGCTGAGGTGAAATTTGACCTCACACGTCCATGGGATCCTAACTTGTGATCCCTAAAGAGGTAACGTCGAGCCAACGACGTAAAACAATGGCACTCGCAGGGAGGCAGCCCAGCACTTTTATCGTTTTTTCAGTTTATTTTCTTATTTTGTTTTTTGTTTATTTGAGTCTTGAGTCATATTCATCACATTGTACTTGGGAAAAAAGCTAATTTTCATGCAGGGAACAGATACACTTTATGCGTTCGCATGCTCCTAGCATGCGTTCACATAATCTCCAGCAGGCAGGGAGGGCGAGCTCGTAGAACAGGTCATGCGATCGCATGAAGATTTCATGCGACTGGTCAGTTTTGTGCGAACGCACAAGAATATCTTGCGATCGCACAAAGTCTCAGCACAGCACCAGACGAGAACGCACACCCAGTCATGCGATCGCACAAGGATTTCATAGGACAGGTCAAGTTCATGCGAACGCATGAGGAGACTGTGCGAGCGCACACGGTTGGGAATTCGACCGCATGCGAGCACACAAGGCCATTGTGCGAACGCACGACAATTTCATGCGACTGGTTGGGACCATGCGAGCGCATGAGGAGAACCATGCGAGCGCATGCCCAGGACGGTGCCATATCCATGCCACGACCACCCAAGGGGAGTATTGTTCCAACCTTTTTCTCTTCTTTTCCATATTGTTTGCATGCATGTGAGTCTAGAGTCTAAGTCGTGCCGTGAGGACACGGCTTATTTCAAAAGTGTGGGGTGGGAGAGTCAGTCATCGAGTCAGCACGTTTACTTTCCTGCACCTGCATAGAGTCAGCACGTTTCCCGAAATTTTTAAAATTTTTGTACATGTTTCTTCTCTATTTTCTAGATTTTAGGTATTGAATGTTGATAAGGTGAAATAGATAGAGCCGATTACATGCATGTCTTTAGTGAAATTTGACTTGTGCGATTACATGTGAACTTAACCCACTACGTGCCTTTGTTAGTTGAGATAAACAGGGATGTGGAGTTGATAGAAACGTCCTAGAGAGACCTGACAGAACATTAAAGGGACCGAATTCGAGTTATATGGTTATGTGGATTTCGTGGAGGCTAGGACTTCGAGACGACAGGGTTACGAGTCTGCTCCGCCACTGCGGTACTTTTGCGGTTGGTTGGGATGGGAATACATCACACCGTCCAAACTCTAGTCCAAGTAGCCGGGAAAATAGACAAGCGACCCTTGGCTTGACTCACGTCAAAAAGACGAGGATGAGTGAGAGCAAGTAGGTTCGAGCAATCATAATCCGCAGCACAACGAAACAAATTCATTCCATTGTGAAGACGTACACCGAAACAAAGTGAAGTGCCCCATTGATGCATCAAACCGAGTCACTACAAGCTGTCCGAAAAGAACTCAAACACCGTGAAGCTCGAATCAATCACGTGCAAGAGAAAGCAATGAAGCGTAACCATATGGCAAGAGCTCGGCCCCGAGGGTGCAGTTCATGGGTCTAAAAAGGACTATCTCCCGAGACATCCGAATTGATTTGCATCTCGCCCAAAGGTAACACGTATCATTATTTCCATGTTTGAGCACAAGGCTTTTAGTAACGAGTATGCATGGAAAGGTGAAATCTAGATTAGCCGAGTCATATACATGTAGCAATATCTAGGATGCCGAAGCTTTGTGATGTTTACAGTTTATTTTCCTCTTATGACCTAGTCCTTGTTCGGGACGAACAAGTTTAAGTGTGGGGTGTTTTGATGAGCCGTATTTATACAACTCATCGAGTCATCAAATCCCACCAATTCCAGCACTTTTTATGCAAACAGTGACTTCTTAGTGTTGTTTTGCATTTCAGGAGATTTGGAAGCTCTAGGAGGAATCACACTCAAAAGATGGCTTTTGGAGCCAAAAACATCACAAGGAGTTCTAGATCGGCTTTTACACAAGTTAAAGGAGGAACGCCCGAAGAAAGCAAGGCCGGCCCAAGCCGGGTCCGAATCCACAATTTCGGCTCGTGAACAGTAATTCCGGCACGAACAGTGTTTTGGGGCCGTGAACAGTAATTTCAGGCGTAAACAGTATTTTTGATCCGTGAACAGTACTTCGGGGTCGTGAACAGTACTTCGGGTCGTGAACAGTACTTCGAGAAATTTCCTAATTCCACCCACGCTTCTGGAACCTTCTGGAAGACTTGCTAATCAAGTAAACTTACTAGTTAAGTTTGCTTAAAGATCAAGCAAAGATAATCTTAGGAAATATCTCCTAAATCTACTTGGATTTGACGTAATTTTGGGCCGACTACTTTGGAAACTTTCAAAGCCTCTCTACTCTATAAATAGAGCCTCAAGTCAAGAGAGAAAATCATCCCTCAAGCATCGAAGACCAGAGCTTCTCTCTCTAGGCTTCCTCCTCCTCCTCCGACGGTTCTTCACCATTCCGGCCCGGTTTCCTCCTTCGTTCTGCAATAGAGAAGACGCTCTTTATTTATTTATTTATTTTTGTATTCCGTTTTCATGGCCATGTGTAGCTAAGCCCTCTATTCGGGCTAGGGTTTCATATATTGTGACTATTGTTTGAGACTTCGTTCTTAATGCTAATTCCATGTTTTACTAGTTCTCGTGCATATATTCTGAATTATTGCTAGACTAAGTGGATGCTTTGTCACAAAGCTTAGTTGATCAATATTTCTATCATTATTATCTACTGAATACTTTGTCGTTTGGGTAGATAGCACATCTAGGTTAAATAGCACCTTTGTCGGGTTATTTGATTTAGAAGAGAATTAGAAGCCTTTCACCTTTGTCAGGTTAGGCATAACACCTTTGTCGGGTTATTTGGGAAGTCACCTTTGTCGTGACGACCACATTTAGAAACATCGGTTTAGATTATTAGTAGTCAAGGATAACAAGTCACAATTAGAAACCCTAGTCTGAATATTCCCTCTCTGATAGACATCTTTCGTTTATTTCCTTATTCGCACTTGTTTCCTAAATTGCTCACAACCAACTGTTTTTCCTTTTTCAGAACAATAAGTAACCATCTAGCTCCCTAGGGTTCGACCCTTGCTTACCGCTGTACTAACCCATAGCCAAGAGTGAGGAAAATTATAAATTCAAATTTGCAGGTACCGACGACGACCTGTCAGTCAGTCGAGGCCTTCAAATCTGGAGCTTGATGGATTATCAACTCATATATCAGGGAAGGAAAGCAAATCTGGTGAAGAGTTCTCATCAAAGTAGCATGATCAGCGATCTGTTTGAACATCACTCTACCCACGTTGAACTTCAGCTTATTCCCTATCTGATACAGAAGTTGGGCCATGTCCCGATTGATAGTAGATCGGTGGGTAGAGGGCCTCCAGTTGAAGACAGCAATGAAAAACAGCATCGAAAAGAACGTAGAAAGATCCGCTGTATGCACAACTGACTCAGGCCTCCACCGAACAGAGCCTGTACTGATGGTGCTCACAATCTTCTCAAAGCTTGATTCCTCTTCATCTACAGCTGGGTCGTCCATGGAGAAGTATACATTGATCAGCTCAGGATCAATCTTGATCCTTCTTCCTCTAACATAAAAGACCCCATAATCTGCTTCTCCAATGAACCCAAACCCAGGGGGAAGGTTTACGATGGCTTCACGTACCAACTGTTCGTCGAACGGCTTGCATCTGTCCAACGTCCAGAACAGATCAGATTCCTTAAGCACCTCAATCACTTCCTTTCCCTTGTACCGGGACTCCTCTAGCAACCTCTCATGTATGATTTTTCTTTTCAGCACACAACTCCACTTTTTAGCCGCATCACGACTTACGAACCATACTCCTTTCTTGACCACTCCCACTGGAATAGTGTCAGACTCAGGGGATGGGACTTCATATCTCCCAGCATCCTCGGAGACAGGAACCGCAGCATCGCGCTTACTTTTCTTAGATGAAACGACTCCCCCTGCATCGATGCCGATCTCAGCAGTATTCTGAACTGATCCCTTTGTAGACTTGGCAAAGGCTACCTTCTTCTTTTCTTTGTCATTTTTTGTCATTTTGAGATTGACAAGAGGTACAAGGTCCTGGTCATCTTCCGAAAGAGTAGCATCCTTTGACACTTGCTTCACAGTGTCCTAACGAACTAATGCACCATCCTCCTCCATATGATCACTCCGGTGATTATCTTGAACAACTACTGGTACAGCCACTGTTTTCTTAGTACTAACCTCCTCTGGAACTCTTCCAGTCTCAGCTTCAGCCTGAACACTTGGTTCCATAGTTGGAACTTCAGTTTGAACACTTGTAACTTTCTCGGCAACAGACTCTTCAGCCCCAACAGCCTGGTCACACGGAACTTCCTCTGAACTTGCCACTCCCCGATCCTTTTCTTTTTCCAAATATTCCATGACTTCATCAATGTCCTTGTACATCTTTTCCAACTCTTCATCCTTCTCTGCAAGAACAGATTCTTCTATAGTGGCTTCCTTCAACACATCCAGGTTCTCTGATGGATGAACCATCTCGGTCACAATCTCCTCTTGCTTACTGATTTGTTCACCTTCTGAACCTCCAATCTTCTTATCAGAGCCATCGTCAGATTCCTCATTAATCACTAGCTTCCTCTTCCCCGAGGCCTCAAGAAGTTTCTCTGTCTCCTCATCAGACATTGCTATGAGCTTTCCTCTGATTGAACTAATCTTGGCCAGACATTGTCTTGGAGAAACAACTTGGCGAGTCCCCTTCTTCCTTCATAAATCTCCCGGACGAATATACCCAGAAGCATGGATTTTCTCCCTCCATGTTGCTGACCCTCCAGCCACCTTGCTGGGTACCTCATCTTCCACAATCTTGACAGTTTTATTTTCAATAACCACTCTACTGGTTTCAACACCAACTCCAGCCCTACTAGCTTCCCCAACAACAGCTGTTACGTAATGGAATAATAAAGAACACAGGGGGTGCATTTGTATCTTGGGTAACTTCCTTACTATATAAGAAGTGTAACAGGGACTTTAGAGGATAACAAATGAATTAATCAATCTATCCTTTCTAGCTTCTTCTCCCCTTTCCTCCCAAACCCTAATCTTCTTCTTCTCATCTCCTGTTCATCACTGCTACTATCCCATTGTGATATCTTGTATCGCATCATTGGTGCTTTCACTGAGAGTGCTCATCCATGGCAATCTATTACGATCCGTATTACTACTCAAACTTTCAATCGCAATCTGAAGTTTCACTGAGAACGATGGAGATTCTAGCTGCGTCCAAGGCCAGGTCTGAGAAATTTGACAAGGAATTTGAGCGGAGGTTGAGCGTGATCGATGATAAGCTACGTCGTCTACAAACAGCAAATCGGTGAGTTGTTACCACGCCGTCTGCAGATCTGCAAGCTCTTACCGCCCAGCAACAAGCGTACGCCCTGCAACAAGCTGTCGACCACGCAAAACGTGAAGCCCGCTTCAACCGTCTAATGGACAGGATGGATGCCATCTTCGGCCAAACTCCATCATCGAAGCCTTCTGACAACCACGCAGAAAATGCAGTCATCGACTCCCAAATTCCATCACTATCATCGAAGATTGATTTGGCAGCAATTGATTTGGCTTTGATCGATGTTACAGAAAAATCTGATTCGGCTATTGCAACCGGTGTATTTAAGGATGCGATAGAGGTAGTTGTTCCTGAAGATTCAGACGATGATGCTCAAATACTGTTAGTTGAATCGGCTATTGAAGATATGGAAACTACTGCAGTAATAGTTGATAAACAAAATGATGATGATATTATTTCGGATTTATATCATGTCTCGACCGTGGTTGAATCAGCGGTGGTAGGTGTCACTACCAGAGAAGTAACATCTAATATGTTTGCACTTAATAGATGTTTTTTTGTGTTGAATGATGCTGAGATTAGTGAAGAGTGATTTGGAACTAAGTTATGTGCCATAAAAAAGGCCTTATCCTCATGCCTTCAATCTGTTTGTGAAAATAACTTAGTGACTATATTTCCAATTTTTGTCGCAAGAGTGGTTTTGGTTGGCAGCTTGTGTTCTTTACAGCCGTTTGTAGCTACTGCAGTAAGTGCAGAACCACCGGACAAACCTCCGGATAAATCCATACGTACGCTGCCATTGTTGGGCTCTTGTTTGATCTCCAAGCTATTGGGTATTTCACTTATGTATGCCATATTACACAGTCTTGAAGGTGTTTTTGCTGTCGATAGATCAGATTTTGATTTGCTCACTTAGGTTAGTTCCCGACAACACTTACGGACATGGATAGAGGTATATAAAAATTCCCTTCAAACAATTTTTATAAGTTCGGATATGCGATGGACTTTTACTACTAGTCACAGCATCTTATGTCATTGGAATGCTGTTCAACTCATCTTTTCTTGGTTTGGAAAACCATTATTGTTGCCCACTGATGACACTGGTTATTTCATTCTATGGCACAAATGGTTGACAAAGGTTGGAACCATTGTTTTGGAGTGTTTGGATATGGCTACTTTTACCTTTCTATTGAAGCATGATGTGCTTATATCATCTGCTTCTGCTCATAAGACTACGGGCAGGCTGCGCACTCCCTATCTGCGTGCTTCAAGTGGCTTGGAGGTGTTCCTTATTGTATTGGATCCTATTACGCGTCGGCTGAATCTGAACTCTATATATAAGCATGTGATGGTTCATGTTTTGTGGTTTGATGGAGCTCATGGAGATAAGCTCTATGTACCAGTAGTTATAGCACTTTGCCCCGGTGCGTTGTCTGATACAATGAGTGCTAAGAAAATTTATGGTGAGCATGTTGTAGCTGCAATACAGGGAGTTCTTCTACATATGCTGCATTTTTGTCGCTCTCTAGTCGTGAAGCATACTGACTTAAAATTGGAGAATTACTTGATGACTTCTAACATGGTTGAGGACATGCTTCTAGAGGCTACAGATATCGGGGAACCGCTTTTTATCAAATATGTGTTAATGGTAGCTGACCTTGTGGGCTATTTTGAGGTTCACTCGACAAAGCTTGATCAGCCAATGAACAAGGTATGGCCTGCGATAGTTAGATTTAAAGGGTCCACAAAATTTTTATTCTACAAGGAACCAACCATGCTATATGATATCTTTATTATTGAGGAAACGACGGAGGGCACAAGTTCATCAACTTTCAGCGTCACGTTTAGCACTGTTGGGATCAGCAATACGACTTGCAAGTTTACTTTGGCGATGCACAAAAGGCCCAAATTAACTTCATCAAATGACTCGCAAGAAGGAAACATATATCTGAAGAGTATTGGCTGGCAAGTGTATAATCCACCTTACAAGAATTTAGTGCCAGAACCGACTCAAATCACACGGTATCAACGGAATCAGAATCAGTTCAGTAAGGCAGCAACTAATGTGTCGAGTTTTGTGGATATATTTCTTGCAAACAACAAGGTTTTTGATGGAATCCATCAACCATGAGACGGGGCTGGAGAAACTCTTTCGAGCTGTCACTATGTTGATGCTTCAACTGTGATAGTAACTGGACCACAAGATACTTTGAGCCGAGTTGAGTCTCTAATTAAAATCAGTGGAGTACCAGGGTGCCAGTGGGGTGATACAGGCACAAAGCTAGCTCTTCACCTCATGTCGTCAGGCAATCTTAATGAGGACACATTGTGTATCATAGGAAATGGAGTTGTTGACCGTTTACCTAGACGGTTCAAAGAAATTGACGAACGTACATTCAATGGGGTACCTTGCCAAGGATGGATAGGGATAGTGGTATTTGCTCATGTGCACCGATCATTCAATTTGCACCAAGAAGTTGAGGGCCTGAGAGAGGTTGCTTTTGCGAAGTCATATATTGGTACAACAAAAAAGGCGAGTGGAACTAGTTACTCAGGTACCATTACTAGAAATGGTCTTAAAGTTTGTGGTAACTTTACTGTTTTGCTGAGTGTCGCGGCTTGGGACCATGTGTTGAAACAAAATCATGTTCCAACTTATGACACTAGCGCATGGCCCATTGGAAGTAAGAAGGTTGCTCAGTGGGTGACCAAACCCCCTCCAATGCCACCTGATGTGATTTTTAGTAATACATTGCTGACAGAGTGCAAGAAGATCATGAATATTCACAGAGTTGCTTTTAAAGTGGTTGTTTACCCAGTTGAAGTTCGGGCATTAAATTCAAATGGCAAGGGTTTGTTTCAAGAGTTTGTTGATGATACAAAAGTAAAGATGGTAGATGTGGGGGCTATTGAATTCAATACTGGCGATAGAATATACACATGAGACTTTGGTCGCTCCCAACTTGCTTCCAGCTCATGCGCATGGCACCTGATCGCACTAGCTCATGATGTAACTTCCCAGTGGAGTTGCCAATTGATAAAGCTTCAGGTTGCATCAGTTGATGATGTCAGTGCACAACAATTTGTGTATCATGGGCTGAGGATTCTAGAGGCTCACATTTATGCATACAGGTGGACTGCAAATATGGAGAAAATTCAAGAACAATTTATCATGTTTTCATCACCGGGGCCGCCGGAAGTAGCCGACCGTGAGGATAAGGTCAATTTTATGGGGCGAGGAATGTTACGTAATGGAATAATAAAGAACACAGGGGGTGCATTTGTATATTGGGTAACTTCCTTACTATATAAGAAGTGTAACAGGGACTTTAGAGGATAACAAATGAATTAATCAATCTATCCTTTCTAGCTTCTTCTCCCCTTTCCTCCCAAACCCTAATCTTCTTCTTCTCATCTCCTGTTCATCACTGCTACTATCCCGTTGTGATATCTTGTATCGGATCAACAGCCCTACTGGCTTCACCACCCATACTTACAACTTCGTCCACCACAGTCTTTTCAATAACAGATTTATTTGCAGAAACTGAAGGGACGAACTGAGATTCTGAGAATACCTTGGATTGGGGGAGAACAAGACTCAGACTAGCGTCGATTGATGAATCCACCACAACTGACTGTGGGTTTTCAGCGGTTACTCCTTCGGCAGACTTCTTTGCTTTGGCCAAGGATTAGGTGTCAGAGCGTAATGGCGATGCCTTTTTCACCTTCGAAGCTTGTGATTTCGGAATTTTGGATTTCGCCGCCAACGCCTTTGAGGACTGCATGCTTTCCCTCTTCGTATCAGCAGATTTGACGCCGGACTTTGCTGACTTCCTTGTGTTCACCATCGCCGTTGAGTAGATGAGCGGTTGAGAGAGAAATCGCTGGTTGCCATTCTAGGGTTTGCACGAGAGAGTGAGTAGTCTGCGAACTATTTTGTGTTTCAAAAGAAATAATACTCCAGCCTTTTTAACTTCCCAAATTGGTCAACTCTCGATTCAAATAACGGCATGAAAAATCTTCGAGAATATTCAAAAAAATTGGTCTTCACGCGCTGTGCCTTCTGTTCCAGCTCTCTTTCTTAGGTGGTCAGTCCAACTGTTCTAGCTGGGGTTTCGACTCTGACTGACCACCCTTGGACACCGTTAGTGTTTGACACCACATGGACCGAGAGGGGTCTGGGTGTTCCATGCCATGAAATACCGAAGGTCTTGGTCTGCCTCAGAGTTATCATCTTTTGGTGCCCTCCATATTCATATTTTCTTGTTCGGTTCCAGGCATATTTCTGTGGGCATAGTGCGAACTCCTTCTGTAACTGTGACACCTTCTGATTCAACAGTTTCTTGGGACAGTTGTCAACATAGATTTGTGCGCAACTCTGATCAGATCTTGTGTGCAGGGTCTTATCCACTCCCCCTCGTAGAAATCGATGGTTGGCGTTTGCATAGGCTTGGACAACCTGTTGCTTACCGGAGTTCTTGTCGTCCATGGGTCCTATCCCAATAGTGTAGCAGTTGTTGGCATCCCTTCTTCCTTTCATCAGTGTACCGCCATTCTCGTCTAGGAGGAGGCATGAGTAGCTAGAGAATGACACATAATGTCCATCGTCGCACAGTTGACTGATGCTGATGAGATTCCTTGTCAGTCCCTCGACAAGGAGGGTGTTATTGAGTGTAGGGAGAACCGGAACCATCAATGTCCCACAGCCGATCACCTGACCCTTTCCACCATCCACGAAGGTGACAATCCACATCTGTTGAACAGGTCTAACATGGGTGAGGTATTGAGAGTTACGTGTCATGTAGGCAGAGCATCCGCTGTCGAAGATCCAATTGTCTTGCATTGTGTAATTTGAGGAGCATCAGGCCACCATGCAAACGGTCTGCTCAGCTTTTGGAACCCAGATTTGTTTCTGTCGAGGTATGGTCTGATGTTGATATGCCCGTCGTTCAGCAAGAAACAGGCGACACTTTAGTTTGATGTGTCCCATCTGGTGACAGTACCAGCAAATGCGCCACTCTCCCCTTTGCTTCACTGGTGAGAGATTACGGCGTTGGACGCGTGTTTTATGAGTCTTTCCACCATTTGGTTTGTTATGAGTCTTCCTGTGATCAGCTGGGTTCTTTCCTTTGGACTGTCTTACCGTCTGTTCAGGTAGCTGTTTCGACACTTGTTGAGTTTTGACAAAAGTAGTGCCTTTTGAAGTACCTTCTTTCGTAAACCCCAGACCTCGATGTCCAGACTCCATCCTCTGAGATCTAAGAATATCATTCAAGTCGTTAGTGCCAGAGTTTAGCATCCTTACCGACTGATTGAGGTGATTGAGCTCCTTCTTAGTGTCTGAATGATCCATCTTCTCAGATTCTAGATGGAGTTCCAGCTGTTCTATCCTCCTTAGTTGAAACACTTCCTTTCGCTTCAGATCTGTGATGATTTTTCTTAGATCCGCCATGCCTACAGGATGAGTGTCACGGTCCCTTTCCATGTCAACTTTTAGTGAAGAGACAGTACCCAGGAGCTCTATTTTCTGAGTAAGAAGACACAATCTTTCCTGTTTCATTTCGGCCAGTTGAGTGTTTAGTGAGCCTACTGTGCCTTCGAGTTCCACCTTCTGTGTAAGCAGTATCTTGACCTCCTTCTAGACCTTGTCCTTTTCTATAGTGACGCTTGCAACTGAGTCATTCAGCTTCTTGTTGATCTTAATCAGAAGCAACCACATCTCATACAGATCTTTATATGTCTGAGCCAGAGATTCCTGCGTGAGTTCTTCATTATCACTGTCTGAGAGGTCTTCAGCTGGGAGTTCCAACTGCGATGGAACTGTTTCACCGGTGTTGCTGCATTCACCCAAAGTTGTGACGAAAGCCACAAAGTTGGTGGTTTCACCTCCTTCTTTTTCTTCGTCTGACTCACTATCGCTGAAGCTAGCGACCAATGCCTTCTTCCTCCTGAGAGTATTTGCAAATTGTGACGCAATATGGCCGAAACCCCTGCATTCATGGCACTGAATTTCTTCCTTTCCTTTGTTAGAGGAGTCTTGCTTCACATCGCTGGATCTCGATCTTCTGGTTTTCCAGTTTCAAAAGCTGGTTGATGAAGGCTGATTTTGTTCTGGACCATGCCTATTGATGTTCCTTACCATTCTTCCAAAGTTCTGTGCCATCATAGCCAGTTGCTCAGTGGTACAGCCAGCATCCAGTTTGTCTTCTGACATGTCCGCTTTTAGGGCGATTCCCTTCAAATCTCCGGTTTGGAAGTCATGATTAATCTCGTAAGTTCTGAGTGACCCCATCAGCTCGTCCAGCTTTAGTTTGGTGATGTCATGCATTTCCTCAATGGCAGTGACCTTCATGGCAAATCTCGGAGGGAGTGACCTCAGGACTTTACTGGCCAATCTTTCTTCATCAATGGGTTTCCCTAGTGCAGACGCCTCGTTGCAGTTCCAGAACTCTGGTGTTGTACTCAGTGATGGTTTCACTTTCCTTCATTTTCATCTCTTCAAACCTGGTTGTGACAGCCTGCATGCATGAGTAGCGAACCTTGTCCGTGCCTTCAAAGGCTGTTTGGAGGATGTCCCATGCTTCCTTGGCCACTTCACAGTTGATGATGAGCTTCATGACGTTTTCATCTACGGTAAAAAAAATTGCGTTCATAGCCTTTGAGTTTCCCATAGATGCTTTGTTCTCCTCTTCTGTCCACAGTGCTTCTGGTTTTGGGATCGATTCTCCACTGAGATTGTTCATCATGGGTTCCGTCCAACCTTTCAGAACAACCTTCCACGCTTTTTCATCTAGAGATTTTAGAAAGGATCTCATCACAGGCTTCCAGGTGGCATAGTTTGATCCTTCGAGTAGCGGCGCTCTGGTGATGATTTGTCCTTCCATCAGAGTCATCTTAAACAGTTCAGGATCCCACTCAGTGTGTCGAGTGTCGGCTCTGATACCAATTGAAATTATATCCCCTGTTCGAGCTTGTGTCCAAGATACAGTTGCGACAGACCTTGAACTCTTTTCACAATAGTTCAGCAGACAGTTCAAGGTACAGTTGCGACAGACCTTGAACTCGTATCACACCAGTTCAGCAGACAAAGCAAATAATATGAGCACGCACAGAATGATAACCTAGTTCGGCCACGCCTACTCTGGGGGGTTTCCCACACCCGAAAAGGTAGAGCAAATCTTTATTACGAGTTAGAGCTTGTACGTGGACTTACACTTACACCTTGTAATTGCCTAGCCTCTAACACTGCGTCTCTTAGATTTGCAACCGAGGTTTACAGCAGTTAACCTCGATCCCCTTCGTCCGAACCTGCAGTCCAAACGTTCTCGACCTTCTCTTGAAGCTCGGATGCTTTCTCACGAAAGCTTGTTCATCTTTGTTGTGTGCGGCAGTTTGATCGCTTCCAGGCAGTCTGAGTTGCACGTGATGAGACTGCTCTTGCACCGATGAGTTTCCAGAGGAGAAACACAACCGGCCGTCGCTTTCTTCTTCTCTAATCGATAGGTTATACTCGTGTATGTTTTATCTTGAAAGCGATGCAGAATGAGGACGTCCTAGCAACGTATTTATATGCTTGGACGAAACCCTAACCTGCACAAGATAATCCCATCAAATATTTAGGAAATATTCCTAGATATTTGATGTATATCTTTCTCAAATTGGTTGGAAGAATATATGGAGATCTCTTGCCCAAGTCAGCTATGCCGCCTTCAATATAGATATTCATTCAAATATCTATTGTTCAAATAATTCGCTGGCCGACTTCAAATCGACGAGATCTTCGCTGTCCAATATCTTCCGGGAAATATCCTTGCATCTGTTCCACGCTGTACAAGAGTGCTATGATATATTCAAACTCCTCCTGAACTCGTGCTCGAACTGTCTAACTATGTTTTGCCAAATCCATGCCACTCAAGGGAACATCACTGCTGATGACACCTCAGGCAATGACGAAGAAGAACCTACCCATGAGGCTCTTGCCGAGACGTACAAGAAACTACATAAGAAGTGGCTGATGTTGATTGGTTTGAACAAAAAGCTCACAGATACTGTGATGAGCCTGACAGAAGAAAAGGATAAAATATGGCAGGAGGTTAAACTCCTAGTTGCCCAGAAGGTGGAACAGCAGGAAGATCTCTCTGCTTTGAAGAAAGAGTTCATCGGGATGAGTCAAGAACACTCGTCACTTCTTGCACAGAAGGTGAAACTGCTAGACACAGTATCGGTTCTGAAAGCTGAGATGGAGAAAAATAGAGGAACACATCCTGCAGGCTTGGTGGGGCTAAGGACAAAGAATGCTGAGTTGCACATCCGCAAAAAAGTTCATCTCAATATGACAGGTAATCCTCAATATCTCATCACTGTTAAACATATTCGCAAGCGTCAATTTGTCACTTTTGGAGATGGAGGGAAGGGCCAGGTGATCAGCTGTGGGACATTGAAGGTTCCTGATCTACCTGAGCTCGAGGATATCCTCCTAGTGGATGGGTTAAAGGTGAACCTGATCAGTATCTGTATGTTGAGTGATGAATGACAGTCTGTTACATTCACTCGTGATACGTGTCAAGTACTGGATAGGAATGGAGACACACTGTTGGAAGGAAGCGGGTCAACAAACAAAAGCTATTGTCTAGGCACAATTAGAACAGGAGCTGCCACTGTCTGTCCGATAAACACGATACATGAGATAATATTGCAAGGGACATGTATGGTGTTCTCTTCTAGAAAGGTAAAAGACAAATATGCCATAAACTCAGTTCCAGAAGATGATAAATGTAGAGGTGGGACATCTTCTAAAACACCCGTTCAGACCAAGTCTATAGAAGATAAAGTCCCAGGAGGTCCAGCTGATGAAGCCACACCTACTCCAGCAGGGACACTTGACAATGCACCTGTGCTGCAACCCTCATGGTGAATTAAGAGTCGAGCGAATGAGATCAAGTGTCGAGAGCTGGCTGCCTGTTCATCCAGTCCGAAGAATGTCATCAAAGCATTTATTGATGAGATTTGGGTGGTGGCCATTCACGTGGAACTGGAAGAGCTCATCAGATATGAAGCATGGAAGGTATATCATCGTGTGCAAAGTCACGAACCGAAGGTGACTATATACGGACTCACACAAGCGCCCAGAGCATGGTACGAGACATTCCTCATCGACCATGGCTATGAGCGAGGGGGAGTAGAGAAGCATATATTCGCCAAGTACACGAGTACACAGAAGCTGGTTGGCCAGTTCGTGAGATAGATGCAAAAGCTGCTCCAGAAGACCATGGAGGGAGAGATGAAACACCTTCCTGGAACACATGTTAACCAGATGCTGGAAGAGCAAGAGAGCACTGTTGAAGGGAGCTGCTACACTCAGTGGTTATGGATGAAGCAGATGCTGTCTGAATACGGAGCTGAACAGGAGGAGATGACGCCTGACTGTGACAACATGAGTACTAGTAGCAGTTCCAAAATTTTGGTACAACAGTATAAGACAAAGCACAGTGAGCAGGTAGAGAAGAAGGCCATCACAGTGAACCATGTGACAACCGACAAGCTGCTAGCTGACATTCTTACCACTCTCCTAAACACTGTTCAGTTCGAAACACTTAGATCCTCTCTGGGTCTGCGTGTTATCGCCAACTAAGTGTTCCAGAAGGAGGTCAGCCAAGAGCAGAACCCCTGCAAATCAGTTGGGCTGACCTTTCATGAAGAGGGCTGGAACAGATGGTACGTACTATTAAATTCAAAGTATTTACTGTCCTATGAACCATTGGAGCATATCAAGAAGGGAGAAGAAGCGGCTGTGGCAGAACTAAAAGAAGCTTCTTCAAAGGCGTCAAAGGCTGATTCTAATCCAACTAAATGGAGTGTGCAGACTGCCAAGGAAAATCAGGCGATGGCTGAACCACCCCTCAATGAGGTAATCCCTTGTTCTCACTCCTAAGGTACTGCACTCAATTCTGTTGATGAGGAAGTACGGATGATTGGTAAAGATTCGGTGAGTTATATGGGTCACAAAGTGGTTCTGGTTCTGTGAAAGAAGGAGAAGCCAGTAGGGCCAAGATTGGGGTTTCTGTTAAGTAGAAACTACTGAATGCAAAAGTGCATGCCACCGGTTTCGTGCCAAAGAAGATGAGGATTCACAGGAAGGTCGTGCCTCAAAGTAATGACACTCCCATGGAATACGCTGCATGGATTTGTGCTGTAAGGGGGAGGATACTTGTTATGTCAGAATCAGAGGCTGAACAATTTGTTGAATCATCCTGCAAGAGGAGTCTGGTTCTTAAGGAAGACTCTGTGGAAGGAGAAAAGAAGTCAGATGATAAAGATGTGTCAATGCTAGCTGAGAAACAGAAGCAACACCAGCTAGAAGATGATGGATTAGAAGATTCAGACCCCTCTGAGAAAGATGACGAGCTTAGTGAAATGTACAAGGACTTTGATGAGGTTGTCCAAGATTTGTAGAAGGAATGGTCTATCACTCGAGAAAGAGGTGAGCCTGTTAAGTCTACAGAGAAGTCAGAGACCGACAAGGCTACGAAAAAGGTGTATGTTGAAGCTGATGGTCCGAGGGAGCTAGAATAGCCAGCTAACCCAGATGTGGAGATGCATGAAGCTGATCTAGAGAGACCAGATAATAGAGATTGTAAAGCCATCCAAGCATGCTCGACTGAAGTAACTACCAAGAAGGATGGTAAGAGAACAGATGCAGGGGGAGCAAGTGCATCCAAGAAAAAGAAGAGGAGTGTTCCAGGTTCTGTTCCACCTAGTGTACCATTTGAAGTGTCTAAGCATAAAGTGTGGTATGCCAGTACAGAAGCAGCAGCCAAGTGGGAAGACAGTTCCATCCTAGTTGCAGATCTGACTATATTCTACTCTCAAAAAGGAGATGGGACAGCTGCTATACCAGATTTGAAACAGAATGCTCATTAACATGGGAAGAATTATGTTCGACCAGGTTGCAGAACACGCCATACCTACAAAGTCTCTACACCAGATAATCGTCCTATCACTTATCTATGAGCTGAACATCAACCAGCATCCAGATTGGAAGACTGACCAGGACAGACTATCAAGTACTCTGTTGAAGTTGGTGGTTGATCACAAGCTGTTCAAGGGTCGACATAAGAATGATCTGAAGGAACCAGGGCTGAAGAGAAAGGATGCACATGAGTCTTCCATAAGGAGAGCTGCTGGTGAGAAGTTGTCGCGAGCTGAACGCGGATAACTACTGAAGGAGGTGGAGATCATATTGGAGGTCAAACAGGAGCAGATGTCAAGAATCAATCAATTGGTGCACACTCTGCGATATCCCAATGATGATGAAGTAGATGGAGCTTGACGATCTCATGGGGTCACTAAGGACATTTGAGATGAATTTTTCTGATGATCTTCGAAGAAGGATAGAAAAATGTGTTGCTCTGAAGACTGATGTATCTGAAGAGTGGAACAGCGTCAAGGACAAGTCTGAATCAGTTCAAAACATCAGTGAAGATGTCAAACTCTGGATCAAAAGACCTAAACATGATTCTGAAGTCTCGGAGGATGAGTGCAGGACATAGAGGCATTGGCTACACTGATGGGAGCTGTTCAGGAAAGGCAAAGTTTGTTAAAGCTGAACAGTCGATGAACATAGAGATTAATAGGTACCCTCTGGCCAACATGAAGAGTTCTAACAGTGAATGGAGACGAGACTCAAGAACCTGTTGGTACTGTCACAAGAAGGGGCACATCAAGCCAAGGTGTCACGAGTTCTTAACTGTGCGCAAAAAGTTGCAGCATAACAATACTCCAAGGATGACATGAGAATGGAGAGTGAGATCGTGGACCGAGAATCTCTGATGGAGGAAACCATATCATCAAAAAAACCATCAGTTGATGACTTGTGGTCGAACAGCTGCTGAGACATCATGGTTCGACAGACTCACAGCATGTGTCACTGTCCCAGGCTATTTTCGAGGGGGAGTTGACAAGATTCCAGATGCGGAGGAGACCGGTTTGCTCGATTGGACCCCTTGCTAGTTTGTGGCAAAAAGGGGGAGTGTTTTGAGGTAACTATTCTGGTTCCTCAAGTTGTGTCTAAAGTGTAGATTTTGTTTTGCCAAAATTCCAAGGGGGAGATTGATGTTCCCGTGAATGGCATGGCTTTGGCAAAACGGCTTTAGACACTTCAAGCAGGAGTTCAAGGAGTGTTCAACCAACTACTGGAACTCGCATACAGTAGATCTGATCTGATTGGAGTCGGCTCAATAATAATTTAGAGGATCAGATATTCAAACGAATATCCTCTCATCAATTAGGAATCGATTAAGAAGATTCGGAATTACTTGGTGATAAAGAAAGATCGAGATCTTTTGAAGATTTGAATGAAGATCTGAATATCCAGAAGATATCGACGAGATTACCTGATCGGGATCAATTGACGAATCGCCATTAAAGATCAGATATTCAAATGAATATCTTTAGCTTGGATTCGAGAATATTAGATGGCTTGGCACGGAAGTAATCTCCAAAGATTGGATATGGAAGAGATTGAATATTTAGGAGTATCTCCGAAATATTTGACAAGATATTTAGATTAGATCTGGATGATCGAAGATCAAGATGGAAGTCGGCCAGCGAAGACTTCAAGCATAAAATATTCGAATGAATATCTACACATCAGATTGAAGGCGGCGTGGCTGACTTGGCAAGGAAGTTTCAAATATTCTTCCTTTGATTGGATAAAGATACACATCGAATATTTTGGAATATTTCCTAAATATTTGATGAGATATCTGGACCAGATTTGGATCTCGCCCATGCATATTAATACAAGGCTAGGGCGACCAGATCTGTGTCGCTTCCTGAGAGAAAATAAAAACACGAGAGCATTCGTGAGATTGGAGGAGGAGCAACGGCCGGCAGACTATTCCACACCGGAATATCAACGGCGAAGTAACAGTCTGTTCAGTGTGTTGTTTAGACTATTCTTGAAGAACAACAAAGCACACACACACACGGTGATCAAGATACGTCTTTGAGAGAAGGCGACTGGGCTTCTGGGAGGTCGAAGACTAGGTTGAGAGGGAAGTCTTGTCCTACCCATAGGGGATCGAGGGGAGCTGCGGTGAACCGAGATTGCAAATCCGAGAGACGGAGAATTAGAGGCTAGGCGATTACAAACAAGGTGTTGTGTAAGAGTAAGACGACTTGTAGCTCTAATCTCGTAATACGATTTGTGTCCCTTTTAGGGTGTGGGAAACCCCCCAGAGTAGGCGAAGCCGAACTGGGTAACATATCGTGTGTGCTCTTATTTTTGGTTAGTTTTTGTACTGTCTGCTACGGTGTTCCAGTCTCTGTTTGAACACTTCCTGGAACTGTCCAACAAGTGTTTGAGACGCAGTTCGAACACCATCTGGAACTCGTCTTGACTAAGACAAGTAGATTTCACTTAGAATGAGACTAAAGTTTGTCTTTGTACGTCCCAAGTTAGTCTCGTTAGTCTCATTCTAAGGTTTGTCTAAGTTCGTCCTTAGAAATAGACTAACTTGGGATGAACTTAGACAAACCTTAGAATGAGACTACCGTTTGTCTTTGTTCGTCCCAAGTTAGTCTCGTTAATCTCTTTCTAAGGTTTGTCTAAGTTCGTCCTTAGAAAGAGACCAACTTGGGACGAACTTAGAATAACTTGGGATGAACTTAGACAAACTTTAGAATGAGACTAAAGTTTGTCTTTGTTCGTCCCAAGTTAGTCTCTTTAGTCTCATTCTCAGGTTTGTCTAAGTTCGTCCTTAGAAATAGACTAATTTGGGACAAACATAGACAAACCTTAGAAAGAGACTAATGTTTGTCTTTGTTTGTCCCATGTTCGTCTAGTTAGTCTCATTCTAAGGTTTGTCTAAGTTCGTCCTTAGAAAGAGACTAACTAGGGGCGAACTTAGAATAACTGGGGACGAACATAGACAACCTTTGAATTAGACTAAATTTTGTCTTTGTTCGTCCCAAGTTAGTCTCGCTAGTCTTATTCTAAGGTTTGTCTAAGTTTATCCTTAGAAAGAGACTAACTTGGGACAAACTTAGAAAAACTATATAATGAGACTAAAGTTTGTCTTTGTTCTTCCCAAGTTAGTCTCGTTTGTCTCATTCTAAGGTTTGTCTAAGTTTGTCCTTAGAAAGAGACTAACTTGGGACGAACATACACAAACCTTAGAATGAGACTATTGTTTGTCCTTGTTCGTCCCAAGTTAGTCTCATTAGTCTCATTCTAAGGTTTGCCTAAGTTCGTCCTTAGAAAGAGACCAACTTGGGACAAACTTAGAGATACCTTAGAATGAGACTAAAGTTTCTCTTTGTTCATCCCAAGTTAGTTTCATTAGTCTTATTCTAAGGTTTTTCTAAGTTCGCCCTGAGAAGTTTTTCTTTGTTCGTCCCAATTTAGTCTCATTAGTCTCATTCTAAGGTTTGTCTAAGTTCGTCCTTAGAAAGAGACTAACTTGGGACGAACTCAGACAAACCTTAGAATTAGACTAAAGTTTGTCTTTGTTCGTCCCAAGTTATTATCGATAATCTCATTGAATGGTTTGTCTTAATTCGCCCTTAGAAAGAGACTAACTTGGGACGAACTTACACAAACCGTAGATTGAGACTAAAGTTTGTCTTTATTCGTCCCAAGTTACTCTCGTTAATCTCATTGTAAGGTTTTTCTAAGTTTGCCCATAGAAAGAGACTAACTTGGGACGAACTTAGACTAACTTGGGACGAACTTAGACTAACTTGGGACGAACTTAGACAAACCTTAGAATGAGACTAAAGTTTGTCTTTGTTCGTCCCAAGTTAGTCTCGTTAATCTCATTCTAAGATTTGTTTTAGTTTGTCCTTAGAAATAGACTAATTTGGGACGACCTTAGACTCACTTGGGACAAACTTAGACAAACCTTAGTTAGAGGCAAACCTTTGTCTTTGTTCTTCCCAAGTTAGTCTCGTTAGTCTCATTCTAAGGTTTGTTTAAGTTTGTCCTTAGAAATAGACTAACTTGGGACGAACTTAGACTAATTTGAGACGAAGTTAGACAAACCTTAGAACGAGACTAAAGTTTGCCTTTGTACATCCCAAGTTACTCTCGTTAGTCTCATTCTAAGGTTTGTCTAAGTTCGTCCTTAGAAATAGACTAACTTAGGACGAATTTAGACAAACCTTAGAATGAGACTATCGTTTGTCTTTGTTCGTCCCAAGTTAGTCCCGTTAATCTCATTCTATGGTTTGTTTAACTTCGCCCTTAGAAAGAGACCAACTTGGGACGAACTTAGAATAACTTGGGATGAACTTAGACAAACCTTAGAATTAGACTAAAGTTTGTCTTTGTTCGTCCAAAGTTAGTCTCGTTAGTCTCATTCTAAGGTTTGTCTAAGTTCGTCCTTAGAAAGAGACTAACTTGGGACAAACTTAGACAAACCTTAGAATGAGACTAAAGTTTGTCCTTGTTCGTCCCAAGTTAGTCTCGTTAGCCTCATTCTATGGTTTGTCTAAGTTCCTCCTTTGAAATAGACTAAAATGGGATGAACTTACACAATCCTTAGAATGAGACTAAAGTTTGTCCTTGTTCGTCCCAAGTTTGTCTCGTTTGTCTCATTCTAAGGTTTGTCTAAGTTTGTCCTTAGAAAGAGACTAACTTGGGACGAACTTATACAAACCTTATAATGAGGCTAAACTTTGTCTTTGTTCGTCCCAAGTTAGTCTCGTTAGTCTCATTCTAAGGTTTGTCTAAGTTCGTCCTTTGAATTAGACTAACTTGAGACGAACTTAGACTAACTTGAGACAAACTTAGACAAACCTTCGAATGAGACTAAAGTTTGTCTTTGTTCATCCAAAGTTAGTCTCGTTAGTCTCATTCTAAGATTTATCTAAGTTCGTCCTTAGAAATAGACTAACTTGGGACTTAGACACTTAGTGTTCCAAACCCAAAGAGGATCTGAGTGTCTCAAACTGTGCAGCATCCAGAGGTTTGGTGAAGATGTCAGCCAATTGCTTGTCTGTTGTCACATGCGTCATGGTCACCACCTTCTGTTCAACCAGCTCTCTGATAAAATGATGTCTGATGTCAATGTGCTTCGTCCTGGAGTGCTGTACTGGGTTCTTGGATATGCTGATAGCGCTCATATTATCGCAGTACAGGATCATCTCCTTCTGTGCCACTCCGTATTCAGACAGCATTTCTTCATCCCTAGCAATTGAGTGCAGCAACTTCCTGCAGCGATCTACTCCGCTTTGGCCGTAGAGAGCGAGATGCTATTTTGCTTTCTACTGAACCAGGAAACCAAGTTATTTCCCAGGAAGAAAAATCCTCCAGACGTGCTCTTCCGATCTTCAGCGTTTCCTGCCCAGTCTGCGTCGCAGTAACCAACCAGGTGTGGGTTGGTGTCCTTGGTATACCAGACTCCAAAGTCAACAGTTCCGCATACGTATTTTATGATTCTTTTTACTTGCAAAAGATGACTTTCTTTCGGATCCGTCTGGTACCTTGCACAAACTCCTACTGCATATGCAATATCTTGTCTACTGGCTATTAAGTACAGTAGACTCCTTATGATACTCCTGTACAAAGTCTGATCGACCTTTGTTCCAGCTTCGTCTTTAGTGATCTTTAAGTGCGTAGCAGCTGGCATCCTTTTGTGACTTGCTTTCTCATGATCGAATTTCTTTATCAGATTCTTGGCATACTTACTCTACGAGATGAATATGCTATCATCCTTCTGTATCACCTGGAGTCCAAGAAAGTAGTTCATCTCACCAACCGTACTCATCTTGAACTCTTTCTGCATCTGTTCCACAAACTGATCAACCAGCTTCTGGGTGTTGGACCCGAACACTATATCATCAACATAGATTTCTGCGATAATGAAGTCTGACCTTGTATGCTTTATGAACAAGGTCTTGTCTACTCCCCCTCGCGCATATCCATTGTTGACGAGAAAGATGGTGAGACGCTCATACCAAGCTATGGGCGCCTGCTTGAGACCATACAATGCCTTCCTCAGGCGAAACACATGAGCAGTGTGATGTGGGTCCTCAAATCCTTTTGGCTGAGCAACGTAAACTTCTTCATTTAGAAATCCGTTCAAGAACGCACTCTTAACATCCATCTGGAACAGTCAAAACTTTAAGTGACATGCCAGATCAAGCAGCAGGTGAATGGCTTCAAGGCGAGTGACAGGGGCAAAGGTTTCGTGACAGATGCTTGTCGTCAGAGCAAATGTACAAATAAATTTATAAGTCTGCTACTCGCGACTTAACTACTGGGTAGCAAGTGTTAAGTAGGGGTCGAACCCAAAGGAATTAGGGGGATAAGTTATTCTTTGAGGGAGTCGTACAGCGAGGGAGCGTGTTTTAGGTTGATTGAGATTTTAGTGCGGAAAAGTAAGTGTTTTTTGGTTGTTTTTGGTTTTTAGTGCGGAAAAGTAAATGACATAAAAGTAAAATACTGAAAATAAAAGGAAGAAGACTTACAGCGGTTGTTGCGTGATTGGCAAGTCTTCCGGGAGGTGTGCAGTTGATAAGGCAGTTTATACTAAGAAAGTAAATACAGGTGGTGTTTGAATTTAAGGAAAGCATTCGGTTTCGGGGACTTTGTATCATAGCCTGTTTATCATTGGCCTTTAGTGATCCTACTAAGTATTCAAACGTGTATCAAGGCCATTTCAAGCGCTCGATTTGCACACACTGTCTAGCCCATTTCAAGGCCGTAGAGCACTTGTTCTATTTAGACTAGCACCCCATTTCAAGGTATACTAGCCTATGTGCATCCGATTGATCAATCATTTCCGATCAAACCAAATGGTGTTTAAAAGAGATCGAACTCCTCAGATAAGCTTTGCCATTTCAAGCATCCACTTACCCGAGTATGTTCACGAACCCCCACGGAAGAGTTTTGTCATTTCAAGCATCCACTCAACCTTGGAAATTCTGACCTAATATATGGCACATAGAACAAGTTTTGAATACAAAGAAGAGGCACTAAGAGTATAGCCTAAAACATTTTATGATACAAGTACACGCCTTTAACCGAATGAAGAGTTTAGCTACGAATATCCATAGAGGTGGATACCATAGCTAAGTACTCGAGGGTTTTTGAAAGACAGTAAGTAAGGGAGAATACTCAAGAACCAACAGGAGTATTCTCAAAAACTACTAGAATACTCAAGAACCAACAGGAGTATTCTCTTAAACTACTATAATACTCAAGAACCAACAGGAGTATTATAGATTTCAAACAAAAGGGTACAAAAGTGCCAAAACCTTTAGAGAGATAAGTGAAGTGTTGTGTTGTGGATGTGTGATTACAAATGAAGAGGCTTGTATTTATAGCCAAGGAGGAGGGGAAGATGTGGTGAGGAGGAGGGACACTTGTCACAAGGCCATGAAGGGAGGAGGAGGAGCCGCCCATGTGAGGAGGAGCCTCCCCTTCCTTAGCCGCCCCCCCATGTGGAGGAAGGGGAGTGGATGATGCCCAAAGCCGCCGGTCACTATGCAAGGTGGAGGAGGTTTTGTGAGTTTTGTGAAGTTTTCACAAAGCCATCGGTCCAATTTCAGCTCCGGACTGACTTTGGTTGCTCTTCGGTTGGATTTGTTTTGAGTGATTGACGGGAGCGTCGGTTGCACTGTCGTTAGGGTGCAATGCGTCTCGTACAAATAAATTTATAATGTCCACTACTCGCGACTTAACTACTGGGTAGTAAGGGTAAGTAGGGGTCGAACCCAAGGGAATTAGGGGGATAGATTGTTCGTTACGGCTTACACGGTGCGTGATTTTAGGTCGAGTGTGGACTTACTGCTAATTACTAAACTACTGTTTTTGGGTTTTTTGGGTTTTTTGTGCAGAAAGTAAATACAGAAAATAAATACTGAAATTAAATACAGAAAATAAAGGAGTTGAGGGTTAGAAGACTTACAGTGGGTGATGCGTGATTGTTGATTCCTCCGGTATGTGAGTGGTTGGTGGTTGTGTTTGATTGAGCAGTTATACTAGGAAATTAAATACAGGGGGTGTTTGCAATTGAAAGAGCGTATTCGGTTTCAGGTATTCTTGTATTATCACATGTTTATTAGTTTAGTAAATCTTCTAAGTATTCAAACGATGAATCGAGGCTAGCGATAGCTCAAGACTTGCAACATCGGCTAAATCACCCTTGTTCTATTTAGACTAGCGCCAGTACCAGTTAGGTACGCTAGTCTATGTGCATCCACCTGCTCTCCTGTTACGGTTTCCCATAATGGTTTTTTAAATATAGTCGACCTCTTTCAGATAGCTTTCTCTGTTACGACCTCCCCTATCCGGGTGTGATCACGAATATCTTAAGGAAGAGCTTACGAAGTTGGACCCCTAATGGTCACATTCCCAAAATCGTTCACTCTACCTTAGAGACATTCTGACTTTTATATGGCACATAGAACAAGTATTGAATACTAAGAAAATAAACTAAGCTAATTAAACATTAAATAATACAAGATTATACCTTCCGCCGAATGAGGAGTTTAGCCTCGCCTGTCCATGGAGGAGGGCGCCTAGCCAAATATCGTAACTTTATTGATCCAAACCAACTTACAAAATATTACAAAATGTAGAGAGATAAGTGATTGTGTATGGAATGGTTTTTTGGATGATAAAATGAGGAGGGGTGAGCCTCCTTTTATAGGAGAAATGGGAGGAAATGGAGGGCTAGGATTGATTTGATCCAAGGGTGGAGGATGAGGCATGGAGGAGCCAAGGAGGCGCCGCCACTTGGCGGCGGAGGAGTGGTGGAGGAGCAGCCGCCGGTGGGTGGTTGTGGTGGAGGAGCAAATGGTGGTGGAAGCCACCTTCCAAGCAAGTCATCAAGTCATCCGAGGAGAGAGGAGGAACATGTGGTGGAGGAGCCACCACATGGCGGCGGCTCATTGGGCGGAGGAGAGCCGGTCATCCATGGAGGAGGAGGGAGGAGCCGCCGGTGGTGGGTGGTGGTTTTGGGGTGGTTTTCCTCTTTGGCCACCTCTTCTCCAAGTCACAAGTCATCTTGCCCATATGTGAGTTTTATACAGTTTTGCACTGTCTTTTCACAAAACTGTCAGTGTAATTTGGCACTGGGTTGACTTGATTCCATCTCTGCACAATTTGTGATGAGTGATTCATCGTCAGGATCCTTGATATTTCTTCAGTCGGCATATGATCTTGACCTTGAATCGACTCCTTATATCTTTTCTGTGCTAAAAGCCTCTCCTTAACGTGTTTTCACTTTAATCTCTAAAATGCCCTGTGGAAATATATCGGGACTAACAAGTGGATGTTAGACAGACAAACAGTCTAACTTGGGGGGTTTATCTGTGTTTTTGATTCGTATAATTGTGGTCCATCAAATCACCCCCCACTTTTAGTTGTTCGTCCCGAACAATGCTTTATATGGGCGTCACTATGTAAGTTGGTTTGAAGTATGAAATTAAGTTTGCGGTACTCGATTTCTCCTAATTCATGCATTACTACTTATAGCCAATTTAAACTGTAAAAATAATTAGAAGTAACTTGATACGTGTACCTTCGTGCCGAGATGCGAATTATTCCGGATGTTTCGGGAGATAGCCCTTTTTAGGCTCTTGGACTACACCCTCGGGACCGTCTCGCACTATATGGTTTTCTTGTAGCTTTCTCTAGCACGTGATTCGATTCGGGTTTCAGTGAGTTGAGCCTTTTTGATTTTCTTTTTTCTACTTTGGCGAGGGACTAGCTTTTTTTGTAGTGATTCTGCCTCTGTCTTTTTGAGTGCTTCACTTTTGCTCGGTTAAAACCTTCACAATTTTTTGGGCCTTAGGCCTCTTTTGATTTTCTTCTTTGAGTTTTTTGCTCCTTTGTGACTTGCTAGTCCATTTTGTCAGCCTTCTTGGGAGGTCCAATCATCGCCCGCAAGCCTATGGAAATACCTCCCCTCTCCTCTCGTCTTCGTCGTTTCGCGCGGGTCAAGATGAGGGTCGCTCATTTATTTTCTCGGCTATTTTGACTAGAGAGAGGACGGTCTGATTCCCGTCCTCGCCTTTGCATAGATGCTTCCTGGCGGAGTTTGACTCAATTGTTCACTGAAAATCCGAAGTGCAGCCTCCACTGACTTCGAAAACCATATAGTTTGATTTGATCCTTTAAGTGCTTGCCAAGCCTCTCTAGGGCAATTTCTATCAACTCCACATCCCTAGGTTATCTCAACACAAAGGGACAAATGAAAAGTTACATTCTAAGTTTTTAAACAGTTTGCCTTTTCATAAGGTTGATGCATGAATCATGATCTATCTTTTTCACATTCTTAAGTTCATACTTTCAAAAAGATACTTTTTTTAAAAAAAAAAGAAAAAACATGCATTGGTTCTCACCCCCCACTTTTGAACGAAGGCAAGCCTTAGTTCAAAAGTCATGCAAATATATATAGGAGAAGGAAATGACTTTAGGAAAAAAGAAGAGCAGAACTCCCTTTAAGGTGTCGAGTGAACGACATGGCATGAGGCTGGATAATCGAGGGAGTTCGGCTGGGGCCTTAAACTCTCAGCGCAGGCCCGGTAAATTCACGGAAGCTGCCTGGCTGATCTGATCCTTGCTCCGAAACTTAATTCCTACATGTAAGACATTTCTTCTGGACAAAAAGATGGGTGAGAGCGCTTATTGAAAATTAAAATGACATAAAGTAAGATAGTGTCGGTTTACCTCCCGACTAGTGCACTTGTTTAACGTCGTTGGCTCGACAGTACCTTGTTCTGGGTCATTGGTTGGGATCCCATGGGTGGCTTAGGTCGAATTTCTTGATTCCACCGACCTTGATTCTTGCGGTGAGTCTTCCTGATTTTTGAGCAGATGACTGGTTGGGGTCCCGTTCCCCTTGTACTGGTGGTGCCTCCTTCCAACGTCTCAGGGAAGGTGAGGGACCTTTTACTACCAACTTCTTGAACCGGGTTTTCTGGTGTTCAGGGCTGGCTTGTCCGGTTATGGCGTAACAATGCTCTATTGGAGAATTATTCTGCATAGGCCCTTTTCCCATCCTCTTTTCAGCCTCTTCTTTGATCACATGGTTTTCAGCGATTTGCCTATTGATCGAGGGGAAAAGTCGGGAAGCTTGCATCTTAAGGCTCGATTCTGCCTCGTCGTGTTTGTTTGTGATGCTAGCTGGGTATGGTTCTGGCAGCATGTTAGCGGTATTCTGGACTTTTTCTATTGCTGACACCTCATTGTTACTCCCGATACTTTCTATGTCTGACTCTTCAGATGGTTCAGGAGTTACTTCTGACGGCTCGGTAGTTTCTTCGTGATCAGCCTCAGGGTCAACTTCTTCTGTTTGCATTTCTTCGTCAGTTTGGGATGTTCGTTCTGTGACTGCAGCCAGGCCAATTATAAGTTTCCACATGCTCGCAATGGTGAAGTTCTCGGCTGATCTTCTCATTGCTTCGTTTACTCTTGTTAGATCATTGGTCCTCATTCCACGAAGAAATTTTTGAAGCAGAACTTTCTTCGTGAATCCATGGTGCGGGCAGCGTGAGACGATGGTGTTGAAGTTCGTGTAGTATACGTCCAAAGTCTCATCCCGGGATTGTCGGAGGCCTATGATTTTCTCTCGCACTTGTTGTCGTAGGGATGGTGGAGAGAATTCTTTCAAGAATTGAATGCAGAGGTCTATGAAACGTATTGTACTACTAGCGGGTGATGTGTAATACCAGATTGCCGCAACATTGGTTAGAGAGAATTTAAAGCAATGAAGCTTAAACTCCTCTAACGTCTCATTATTAGGTTTTATGTATTGACAAACATGGTGAAAGTTTCGGCTATGTAGTACTGGTCTTCTCCATCCGTACCTCCGAACAGGGGGAGATATCGTGTCGTCCATGCATACGAAGGTGGTTGAGTCATGAGGTCATGTGAGGTGAAGAACAACTATCCGATGGCTAATTCCCCGGCAACGGTGCCAATTTGACGGGAGCGTCGGTTGCACTGTCGTTAGGGTGCAATGCGTCTCGTACAAATAAATTTATAATGTCCACTACTCGCGACTTAACTACTGGGTAGTAAGGGTAAGTAGGGGTCGAACCCAAGGGAATTAGGGGGATAGATTGTTCGTTACGGCTTACGGTGCGTGATTTTAGGTCGAGTGTGGACTTACTGCTAATTACTAAACTACTGTTTTTGGGTTTTTTGGGTTTTTTGTGCGGAAAGTAAATACAGAAAATAAATACTGAAATTAAATACAGAAAATAAAGGAGTTGAGGGTTAGAAGACTTACAGTGGGTGATGCGTGATTGTTGATTCCTCCGGTATGTGAGTGGTTGGTGGTTGTGTTTGATTGAGCAGTTATACTAGGAAATTAAATACAGGGGGTGTTTGCAATTGAAAGAGCGTATTCGGTTTCAGGTATTCTTGTATTATCACATGTTTATTAGTTTAGTAAATCTTCTAAGTATTCAAACGATGAATCGAGGCTAGCGATAGCTCAAGACTTGCAACATCGGCTAAATCACACTTGTTCTATTTAGACTAGCGCCAGTACCAGTTAGGTACGCTAGTCTATGTGCATCCACCTGCTCTCCTGTTACGGTTTCCCATAATGGTTTTTTAAATATAGTCGACCTCTTTCAGATAGCTTTGTCTGTTACGACCTCCCCTATCTGGGTGTGATCACGAATATCTTAAGGAAGAGCTTACGAAGTTGGACCCCTAATGGTCACATTCCCAAAATCGTTCACTCTACCTTAGAGACATTCTGACTTTTATATGGCACATAGAACAAGTATTGAATACTAAGAAAATAAACTAAGCTAATTAAACATTAAATAATACAAGATTATACCTTCCGCCGAATGAGGAGTTTAGCCTCGCCTGTCCATGGAGGAGGGCGCCTAGCCAAATATCGTAACTTTATTGATCCAAACCAACTTACAAAATATTACAAAATCTAGAGAGATAAGTGATTGTGTATGGAATGGTTTTTTGGATGATAAAATGAGGAGGGGTGAGCCTCCTTTTATAGGAGAAATGGGAGGAAATGGAGGGCTAGGATTGATTTGATCCAAGGGTGGAGGATGAGGCATGGAGGAGCCAAGGAGGCGCCGCCACTTGGCGGCGGAGGAGTGGTGGAGGAGCAGCCGCCGGTGGGTGGTTGTGGTGGAGGAGCAAATGGTGGTGGAAGCCACCTTCCAAGCAAGTCATCAAGTCATCCAAGGAGGAGAGAGGAGGAACATGTGGTGGAGGAGCCACCACATGGCGGCGGCTCATTGGGCGGAGGAGAGCCGGTCATCCATGGAGGAGGAGGGAGGAGCCTCCGGTGGTGGGTGGTGGTTTTGGGGTGGTTTTCCTCTTTGGCCACCTCTTCTCCAAGTCACAAGTCATCTTGCCCATATGTGAGTTTTGTACAGTTTTGCACTGTCTTTTCACAAAATTGTCAGTGTAATTTGGCACTGGGTTGACTTGATTCCATCTCTGCACAATTTGTGATGAGTGATTCATCGTCAGGATCCTTGATATTTCTTCAGTCGGCATATGATCTTGACCTTGAATCGACTCCTTATATCTTTTCTGTGCTAAAAGCCTCTCCTTAACGTGTTTTCACTTTAATCTCTAAAATGCCCTGTGGAAATATATCGGGACTAACAAGTGGATGTTAGACAGACAAATAGTCTAACTTGGGGGGTTTATCTGTGTTTTTGATTCGTATAATTGTGGTCCATCAGTGATTCCTTGTCAGGATCTTGAGATTTCTTCAGTCGGCATCTGGTCGTGACCTTGGAATGACTCGTAATATATTTTCAGCGTAAAAACTCCTCCTTAGCGTGTATTCTCTCTAGGCTCCAAAATACCCTGTAGATAAATATCGAAACTAACAAGCAAAAGTTAAATAGACAAAGAGTCTAATTTGGTGGGTTTAACTGTGTTTATGATTCGTATAATTATGGTCCATCATTTTGCCAAAATCGATCCCTTCTATCTGGGTATAGCCCTGTGCCCCAAGGCGAGCCTTGTTTCTTGTGATTTTACCAGAGGTGTCTGACTTGTTCTTACAAATCCATTTCGTGCCGATGACATTCACACCATCAGGTCTTGGAACTAAGTCCCAAACATCATTGCGAGCAAACTCTTCCAATTCTTCCTGCATGGCTAGGACCCAATATTCATCAAGCAGTGCTTCCTTTATGTTCTTTGGTTCTATAGTTGACAGAAAGCAAGAGCAGGTAGCAAGTTCTCTGAAGTTAATCTCCTTGCTGCGAGTCCTTATTCCGTCACTTGGTGCGCCAATGACGGTAGGGATTGGGTGGTCTCTGGCAATCCGTCGAGAGGGTTGTAGGGCAGCAAGATCCTCTTGAGTGTTAACATCATCACCTTTGATAGATGGTATGACTCCAGAGCGGTTGTCAGCTAGCAGTACTCCATTCGTCAAATCATTCACAGTTTGCTGAGACAAGGATGATGTCTCAGGTACTGTGCCAGAACTATTTTCAGCGTCGTCTGAGACAGTCTTCTCAATGACTTCATCCTTTATTTTGACATTGACTGACTCCATGATTGAGCCCGTGTGCTTGTTGAATACCCTGTATGCTCGACTGTTCGACGAGTATCCCAGAAAGAAACCCTCATCAATCTTCGGATCCAGCTTCTGTCGGTACTCACGACCATTCAAGATGTAGCACTCACTCCCAAAAATGTGTAAATACTTCACTGTGGGCTTCTTCCCTTTCCAAAGTTTGTAGCAGGTCATCTCTGTTCCTATGCGTATCGTCACACGATTGACACGTCGTATTCATAGCTTCAGACTAGAACTTCAAAGGAATCTGCTTGGCATGAATCATTACGCGCACCATCACCTGAATTGTGTGATTTTTTGCGTTCCACAACTACATTCTGTTGAGGAGTGATGGCAGATGCAAACTGATGAGCTACTACGTGTTCTACACAGTAGGTGGCCATAGTGGTATTCTTAAATTCCGTGTCATTATCACTACTGATGGACACCAGCTTTTCTCCTTTGTCCTCTCTTTCTCTCTGTAGTAAGGTAACAAGTTCAATGAACTGTTGAGCGGCCTCGGTCTTGTCCCGAAGAAATCCGGTCCATGTAAATCCAGTGAAGTCGTGCACACACACCAGAACATACTTCTTGCATTGGGCCCATCAGATCCATATGGACCAATTCCAGCAGTCTGCTCGTGCTGATCTACGAGGTGTTGGGGTGTGAAGCCTTTGTCTGTTTCCCGATTTGACATTCTCCACATATTACGTCTAAATCACCTTTCACATTGGGCATTCCTCGGATGAGGCCAGTTGAGCTGAGCTTCTTCAAGGTCTTGAGATTCAGATGGCCCAAGCGCCTGTTCAACAGTTTTGTGTTGGATTCATTGCATTCTGTAGTTGCAACAAATGCGATAAAGAAGGTAGGTTCATCGCCATCGTCCTCATCAGTCGACTCACCATCACTGAGATTCACAACCATCACCTTTTTCTCTTGAGGGTGTTGGCACATTCTGCCTGGAAGTGACCGAATCCCCTGCATTCACGGCATTGAATCTCTTTCCCTTTTCAGAGGAGTCCTGATTTCTCTCACTGTTCTTCGTCTTGTCTATTTTCAAGTTATGAGGATTGCTCGAGGATTGTTGTCCTTGCTCAGTGCCACGTCTGTTGAGTTTTCTGACCATTCTTCCAAAATTTTGTGCCATCATTGCCAGTTGTTCAGTGGAACAGTCAGTCTGAGCCATGCCTTTAGATAATTTTGCCTTTAGGGCAGTTCCTTTCCCGTCTCTGGAGTGGCCCTCATGATTCATTTTTTAAGTTCTAAGTGATCCCATGAGCTCGTCCAATTTCATTTTGGAGATATCATGCATTTCCTCAATGGCTGTGACTTTCATGGCAAATCTTGGAGGGAGCGATCTCAAAACTTTGCTACCCGTTCTTTCCTTGTCAATAGGCTTTCCCAGTGCATCAGCCTCATTGGACAGATCTAGGACTCTCTCATTGAACTCTGGGTTGGTTTCACTGTCCTTCATCTTCATATCTTCAAACTTGGTTGTCACAATCTGCATTCGTGAGTTGCGAACATTGTCGGTACTTTCATAAGCTATTTGAAGGATATCCCAAGCTTCCTGTGCGACTTCACGGTTGATGATCAGTTTCAGTACGTTCTCGTCCACTACAGAAAAGATTGCGTTCATAGCTTTTGAATTTCCAATAGATGCTTTTTCATCATCCTCAGTCCACAGAGCCTCTGGTTTAGGAACAACTTCTCCCACAAGATTATCCATCGTGGGTTGAGTCCATCCGATCAAAATAGCCTTCAATGCCTTTTCATCAAGGGATTTCAAAAAAGATTTCATCTTGGGCTTCCAGCAGGCATAGTTAGATCCTTCTAGCAGCGGGGGTCGGGTAATGCTTTGTCCTTCCTTCAGAGTCATCTTGAACAATTCTAGGATCCCACTCAGTGCGTAAAGTGTTTGCTCTGATACCAATTAGAATACTATCGCCAGTTCAAGCAACTCTTCGAGGTGCTATTCAGACAGATCTGGGACACCTTTGAAACAGTACAACAAGCAGAACAAGATAGGAGCACAACCAGAATGATACCCAGTTCGGCTTCGCCTACTCTGGGGGGCTTCCCACACCCTAAAGGGTCACAAATCTTATTACGAGTGTTTAGGGCTACAAGGGGTCTTACGCTTTCACAACACTTTGTTTGAAATAGTCTACCCTTTCGCACTCCATCTCTCGAATTTGCAATCTCGGTTCACCGCAGCTCACCTTGATCCCCTATGGGTAGGACGAGACTTCCTCCCAACCTAGTCTGGGACCACTTTTGTAGTCCAGAGCCTTCTCCCGAAGACTATCTTGATCACTGTGTGTGTGCTTGACTACTCAACAAGAATTGTCTAAACAGTACCCTGTACAGACTGCTTCTTCGCCGTTGATATTCTGGTGAGGAATGCTTAGCCTGCCGTCGCTCTTCTTCTCAAATCTCACAGATGCACTCGTGTGTGTGTTTCTCAGAAAATCGATGCAGATTCTTGACGCCTAGCCTTCTATTTATATGCAATGGGCGATGTCCAAATCTGCTCCAGATATCCATATCAAATATTTAGGAATTATTCCTAAATATTCGATGTATATCTTTCAACCAATTTTTGGGAAGATCTTGGGAAATCTTCCACGACAAGCTAGCCATTCGGAACTTTAATCCACTGAGAAGATATTCGTTTGAATATCTGAAGCTCGAAAACTTTGCTGGCCGACTTTGCCCGAAAAGATCTTCAATCTTGATAATCTTCCGGATACCATCCTTGCGTCTGCTCCACGCTGTACTTGAGTGCAAGACTGTGATCGAACTCTCCTTGAACTCCTGCTTGAACTGTCTAAATCCATTTTGCCAAAAACATGCCATTCATGGGAACATCAGACTAACTTGGGACGAATATAGACAAACCTTAGAATGAGACTAAAGTTTGTCCGTGTTCGTCCCAAGTTAGTCTCGTTAGTCTCATTCTAAGGTTTGTCTAAGTTCATCCTTAGAAAGAGACTAACTTGCGACGAACTTAGACAAACCTTAGAATGAGACTCAAGTTTGTCTTTGTTCGTCCCAAGTTAGTCTCGTTAATCTCATTCTAAGATTTGTTTTAGTTTGTCCTTAGAAATAGACTAACTTGGGACGACCTTAGACTCACTTGGGACAAACTTAGACAAACCTTAGTTAGAGGCAAACCTTTGTCTTGGTTCTTCCCAAGTTAGTCTCGTTAGTCTCATTCTAAGGTTTGTTTAAGTTTGTCCTTAGAAATAGACTAACTTGGGACGAACTTAGACTAATTTGAGACGAAGTTAGACAAACCTTAGAACGAGACTAAAGTTTGCCTTTGTACATCCCAAGTTAGTCTCGTTAGTCTCATTCTAAGGTTTGTCTAAGTTCGTCCTTAGAAATAGACTAACTTGGGATGAACTTAGACTAATTTGAGACGAAGTTAGACAAACCTTAGAACGAGACTAAAGTTTGCCTTTGTACATCCCAAGTTAGTCTCGTTAGTCTCATTCTAAGGTTTGTCTAAGTTTGTCCTTAGAAATAGACTAACTTGGGACGAACTTAGACTAACTTGAGACGAACTTAGACAAACCTTAGAATGAAACTAAAGTTCACCTTTGTTCGTCCCAAGTTAGTCTCGTTAGTCTCATTCTGAGGTTTGTCTAAGTTCATCCTTAGAAATAGACTAACTTGAGACGAACTTTGAAAAACTTGGGACGAACTTAGACAAACCTTAGAATGAGACTAAAGTTTGTCTTTGTTCATCCCAAGTTAGTCTCGTTAGTCTCATTCTAAGGTTTGTCTAAGTTTGTCCTCAGAAAGTTTGTCTAAGTTCGTCCCAAGTTTGTCTCTTTCTAGGGACGAACTTAGACAAACCGTAGAATGAGACTAACAAGACTAACTTGGGATGAACAAAGACTAACGTTAGTCTCATTCTAAGGTTTGTCTAAGTTCGTCCCAAGTTAGTCTATTTTTAAGGACAAACTTAGACAAATCTTAGAATGAGACTAATGAGACTAACTTGGGACGAACAAAGACAAACTTTAGTCTCATTCGAAGGGTTGTCTAAGTTCATCCCAAGTTAGTCTAAGTTCGTCCCAAGTTAGTCTATTTCTAAGGACGAACTTAGACAAACCTTAGAATGTGTCTAACGAGACTAACGTGGGACGAACAAAGACAAAGGTTAGCCTCATTCTAAGAATCGTCTAAGTTTGTCCCAAGTTAGTCTATGTTCGTCCCAAGTTAGTCTATTTCTAAGGACAAATTAAAACAAACCTTAGAATGAGACTAACGAGACTAACTTGGGACGAACAAAGACAAACGTTAGTCTCATTCTAAGGTTTGTCAAAGTTCGTCCCAAGTTAGTCTATTTCTAAGGACAAACTTAGACAAACCTTAGAATGAGATTAACGAGACTTGTAATACTGTTGTCTGTTCAAGCTACTCTCCGAGGTGGTGTTTAGACAGTGGTTGAACACCTTAGCAAGAAGTACCGTAGATAAAACAGAATATGAGCACACACAGTATGATACCCAGTTCCGCTTCGCCTACTCTGGGGGCTTCCCAGACCCTAAAGGGAAATAAATCTTTATTGAATAGTAAAGAGCTATTCGTGGACTTACTCTTACAATCTCTTGAGTCATGATGCCTAGCCTCTATCACTACTTCCGTCAGATGTTTTGTGCTTGATCTTCTCCCAAATTACGGTGACTTTCTCCCGAAAGCCAGTCTTTGTGTCTCGTGTGTGCAGCGGTAAGATCAATCTCAGACAGCCTGAACAACACACTGAACAGGCTTTGTCAGCACCGATGTTTTTCCAGTGGGGAAAGAACTGTCGGTCATCGCTCTCTTCTTCTCCGATCACAATACGCACTCGTGTGTATTTTCTCTTCGAAAGCGATACAGATATGGACGCCCTAGCATTCTATTTATATGCATGGCCGATGTCCAAATCTATTCCAGATATTCTCATCAAATATTTAGGAAATATTCCTAAATATTCGATGTATATCTTAATCCAATCTTTAGAAAGATTATTCGATAACATCCACGCCAAGTCAGCTAACCGACTTATCAATCTGATGAGGAGATATTCGAATGAATATCTGAATCTTCTCTGAATCTTCGTTAGCCGACTTCGACCGAAAAGATCTTTGATCTTTAGAACCTTCCGGATTGCATTCTTGAGTCTGCTTCAAGCTGTACTTTAGTTCCAGAATGCGTTCGAACTCTCCTTGAACACCTGCGCAAACTCTCTAAATACGTTTTGCCAAATACATGCCACTCAAGGGAACATCAATCTCCCCCTTGGCATTTTGGTAAAACCGAATCTAGTAGATCTAACTATCCATCTAGACTTTAGACATACATGAGGGAATACAAATTGGTCACCTCAAAATACTCCCCCTTTTTGCCAGAAACTGGCAAGGGGTCCAATCTAGTTCGAACAGTCAAACAAAATGTGCCAGAAGAAGCACCAAACAATATGAAAGTTCAGTCAAAACACTGTTTAGAGAGTTTGAAGTCATGGACATGTAAGTAGACGACCCATTGTCAGAATCACCATTAGACTCCGCATCATCATCTGATAGGATTACTACCTTGGGGGCAGTCCGAGCAGCATTCTCCATCACTGCATCCGGAGAGGCTGGGAGCCCCACTTCAATACGGGCATCCTCCATGAGATCATCATCAAGTATCCCATCAGTCTCAAAAATTGGAGCTTCAACTGACTCCTTCTCTGCAGCTGCCTCTAGGACAGAGGACTTTTGAGATGCAGCTATCTCAACCCCCTGCTGACTACCAGATACAACATCTTCCGGCACACTTGCCTCCTCTGCAGCTGGTGAGTTGTTGGCAGGTGCATACTCTTCAACCACTACATCTTTGGCTTTTGAAGACTGATCTGGTCTTGAAACAACAGGCACAAAAACCTCCTCCTTTTGTAGCTCTCGAACAACTTCATCAATATCCTTGAAAACACTATCTAGATCTTCATCCTTCTCAGAAGGATCAGATTCTTTAGCCATAGTATCATCTTGCACCACATGCTGCTCACCACTTAAAGCCTCATGCTTTTCTTCTGAACTATCTTAAGATCCTTCATCAATGGAGACATTCCTCTTGCTTGAGGATCCAAGAAGCCTTTCAGTCTCCGAGTCTGACATTGCTATGAGTCTTCCTCTGATAGAACTGATCTTGGCCAGATATTGCCTTGGAGACGCAATTCGACGAGTTCCCTTCTTCCTCCGAAATCCTCCCGGATGAACATATCCAGAAGCATGGATCTTCTCCCTCAAAACTCCTGAACCACCAGCAACCTTAGATACAGGCTTGCTGGGTTCCCCATCATCCACAATTCTGATAGCGTCTTCACTACCAACAGCCCTACTGGCTTCAACACCCTTATCAACCACAACATTCACTCCCTTTTCCACCATCTTCTTTCCAATAACAGGATCTTTCACATGCACGGAAGTGCCAAACGAAGCTTTAGGGGTTGGGATTACCTCAGACTGGGGCATAGCCGGTGGAGGAACTAGACTTGTTGATGTCGAACTAACATTGGTTTGTTTAGAAGTATCCTTTGAGGTTAGCAAGGGCACCATCTTATGCTTTGTAGCAGGTTATGGTCCTTTCTTCTCCACCACTCCGACTTTAGGGTTTGCTAGAACCGCTCCTCCGTCTATTAATTTGACTGCAGACGTTGTTGCAGTTTCGGCATCTAAAGGCGATGCCTTGTTCCCTTTCGGCATCTTTGATTTAGGAATTTTAGGTTTTGCCGCCAGTGCTCTGGTTGATTTCTTGTTCACCTTCTTTGTTTCTGGTGAAGTCTTAGCAACTGCCTTGGAGTTTTTCCTGGTGTTCACCATTGTCACGAAAGAAGGAAGTAATGGAAGATTTCGCCACACGCTGCTGTTCTAGGGTTTGAGAGAGAGCAAGTGAGTGAGTTGCAATAGCCGAGACAGAATGATTTTTCAAATCGAGTTTGGACTTTTCAACTTCCCAAAATTGTCTTCGAGAATATCTACTCTTTCCTCATAACGGCACAAAACAAATCTATGAAATATTTAAAAAAAATTCACCCTCTTAAGTGCTTCTTATGTTCCAGCTCTCTTTCTTAAGTGGTCCATCCAACTGTTCTGCTGGAATTCTGCCTCTGACGGACCACTGCCTGGAACACTTCAGTGTTTGACAACACATAGACCCAAGGAGGATCTGAGTGTCTCAAACTGTGCCGCATCCAGTGGTTTGGTGAAGATATCGGCCAATTGCTTGTCCGTTGTTACATGCTTTAGAGTTACCACTTTCTGTTCAACCAGCTCTTTGATGAAGTGATGTCTGATGTCTATGTGCTTCATCCTGGAGTGCTGTACTGGGTTCTTTGATATGCTAATTGTGCTCATATTGTCACAGTACAGGGTCATCTCCTTCTATTCCACTCCGTACTCAGACAGCATTTGCTTCATCCACAGCAGTTGAGTGCAGCAGCTTCCTGCAGCGATATATCTCCACTTCGGCCGTAGAGAGCGAGATGCTATTTTGCTTTTTGCTGAACCAGGAAACTAGGTTATTTCCCAAGAAGAAACAACCTCCTGATGTGCTCTTCCGATCTTCGGCATTTCCTACCCAGTCAGCGTTGTAGTAACCAACCAGATGTGGGTTGGTGTCCTTGGTATACCAGATTCCAAAGTCAACAGTTCCGTATACACACTTTATGATCCTCTTCACTTGCAGAAGATGACTTTCTTTTGGATCCGCCTGGTACCTTGCACATACTCCTACCGCATACGCTATATCCGGTCTGCTGGCTGTCAAGTACAAGAGACTCCCAATCATACTGCTGTACATTGTCTGGTCGACCTTCGTTCCATCATCGTCTTTGGTGATTTTCAAGTGAGTAGCTGCTGGCGTTCTTTTGTGACTTGCCTTCTCAAGATCAAATTTATTTATCAAGTTCTTGGCATACTTGCCTTGTGATATGAATATCCCATCATCCTTCTGAATCACCCGGAGTCCCAGAAAGTAGTTCATCTCTCCAACCATGCTCATCTTGAACTCTTTCTGCATCTGTTCCACGAACTGATCCACCAGCTTTCGGGTGTTGGAACCAAACACTATATCGTCAACATAGATTTGTGCGATAATAAAATCAGACCTCGTGTGCTTCACAAACAGGGTCTTGTCCACTCCCCCTCGCACATAGCCATGGTTGACAAGAAACACAGTGAGACACTCATACCATGCTCGGGGTGCCTGCTTGAGACCGTACAATGCTTTCTTCAAGCGATACACATGACTAGGGTGATGTGGATCTTGAAATCCTTTCGACTGAGCGACGTAAACTTCCTCATTCAAAAAACCATTCAGAAACACACTCTTCACATCCATATGGAATAGTCAAAACTTCAAGTGACATGCCAGAGCAAGTAGCAGTCGAACAGTTTTAAGATGGGCGACGGGGGCAAATGTTTCATCGAAGTCGATGCCCTCTATCTGGGTGTAGCCCTGCGCCGCTAAGCGAGCCTCGTTTCACGTGATATTTCCCATGGTGTCTGACTTATTCTTGAAGATCCATTTCGTGCCGATAACATTCACATTATCAGGCCTCGAAACCAAGTCCCATACGTCATTGCGAGCAAACTCTTCAAGTTCTTCAAGCATGGCTAGGACAAGTACTCATCAAGAAGCGCTTCCGTTCCGTTCTTTGGTTCTATAGTAGAAAGAAAGCACGAGCAGGCACCGAGTTCTCTTAAGTTAATCTCCATGCCATGAGTCTTGATTCCCGCACTCGGAGTACCAATGACCTCAGTGATGGGATGATCTCTGGCAACTCGTCGAGAGGGTTGTAACACAGCATGGTCGTCTGGACGACTGTCCTCGTCAGCTTTATCAAATGAAGAGGTTGCATTGAGGTTATCTGTAGATGACACTTCTCCAGACATATCAGTGGCAGCTGGTTGAGACGATGGTGGTGTTGCAGGTGCTGTGTCAGCTCTATCTTCAGTGTCATCTGAGACAGTCCGCTCAATCACTTCATCCTTTACTTTGACATTGACCAACTCCATGACCGTTCCTGTGCGTTTGTTAAACACCCAGTATGCTTGACTGTTTGAGGAATATCCAAGAAAGAAACCCTCATCACTCTTCGGGTCCAGCTTCTGTCGGTACTCACGATCATTCAAAATGTAGCACTCACTCCCAAAAATATGGAAGTACTTGACAGTGGGCTTCTTCCCTTTCCAAAGTTCATAGTAGGTCATCTCTGTTCCAGTGCGAATCGTCACACGATTTATGATGTGACATGCAGTATGCATAGCTTCAGACCAGCACTTCAGAGGAATCTTCTTGGCATGTATCATCACACGAGCCATCTCCTGAATTGTACGATTTTTGAACTCCACTAGTCCATTCTGCTGGGGTGTGATGGAAGATGCGAACTGATGGGCAATTCTGTGTTCTGCACAGTAGGTGGCCATGGTGGTATTCTTAAATTTTGTGCTGTTGTCACTCCTGATACTCACCAACGGTTCTCCTTTATCCTCCCTCTCTCATTGAAGTAATGTGGCAAGTTGAATAAACTATTGTGCAGCCTCCGTCTTATCTCAAAGAAATCTCATCCAGGTAAATCGGGTGTAGTCGTCCACACACACTAGAACGTATTTCTTCCTGCCATAGCTCTCAACTTGCATCGGACCCATCAGGTCCATATGGATCAGTTCCAACGGTCTGCTGGTGCTGATTTGCGAGGTGTTGGGGCGTGAGGCCTTCGTCTGTTTCCCAATTTGGCAGTCTCCACAGATCACATCTAGATTCCCTGTCATAGAGGGCATTCCTCGGATAAGTCCAACAGAGGAGAGCTTCTTCAATGTCTTGAGATTCACATGCCCCAACCGCCTGTGTCATAGGGCCATCTCATCCGCTTGATTAGTTAGACATGCCGATGCAGCAACTGTCCCCTCAGAGCCTATGAGGTAGCAATTGTTGGCTGCCCTGCTGCCTTTCATCAGTGTGCCTCCGTCGGTATCCAACACATGGCATGAGTCGTGAGTGAATTTGACATAGTGACCGCTGCCACACAGTTGACTAATGCTGAGAAGGTTCACTTTCAGTCCTTCAACCAGGAGAGTGTCCTTGAGTACAGGGAGATCTGGAACCTTCAATGTCCCAAAGCCGATCACCTGACCCTTTCCTCCATCTCTGAAAGTGACAAACTACTTCTTCATAACAGGTCGAACATGAGTGAGATATTTAGAGTTACCTGTCATATGGGCGGAGCATCCACTGTCGAAGTACCAACGGTCGTTCTCCATGTGACTTGATGAGCTGAAGGCACCCATGCACGCAGTCTGACTTGCCTTTGCTACCCAAACCTGTTTCAGTCGAGGTTTAGTCCTTTGTTGGTACGCCCTTCGTTCAGCAAGAAATAAGCGACACTTGGGTTTGATGTGTCCCATCTGGTAGCAGTACCAGCATGTGCGTGAGTCTATCTTCTACTTTGACTGAGCATCGCGAGTCTTTCTCTGGTCAGCTAGGGTTTTTCCTTTGGACTGTTTCACCTTCTGTTCAGGATGATGTTCAGACACAGTGTTAGTTTTATGGCATGTAGTTTGGCAAAACATAGTATAGTTATTCAAGCTGTTGTTCCAGACTAGAAGAGACAACTGTCTTGGAACAAGTTGAAGCAGATGGAGTGTTTCCTAATTCAGATTAGGTAACTCAATCGACCATTGGAAGAGCAAGGCGGTTGCACATCAATAGACAAAAGTTGGAAGTTTCCAAATTCAGATTCGGAAACTTGTTTCAACCGAAGTAGCACAACTTCACCTGGAGATATTCCCGACATCAGTTTTGGCAAGTCGGTGCTTATGGATAATCGAAGATATCCTTGGAGTCGGTTGCTTTCGCTTGAAGTTATCTTAGTCGAGAAGATAATCGAATATTGCCTAATCAAGATTGCAGATTCAAATGAAGGATTATCTTCAACAAATATGCGCAATATATTAGGAAAGATTTCCTAATGATATAGGTGGATTTGTTTAGGAATCCTATTGGCTTTAGGGTTTCTACCGCACTATATAAGTAAGGCTAATGCTTAGATATTAGCCAGCACTTACGGAGAAATAATTCACTCTCATTCTCACTGAAGGGAGGAGGAGGCATACGGCCGGTTAACTAATCGTCACTGATTACTCACGGCGCTCGGATTCAATCTGTGCTGGTGCTCAGCAGATTGATAGTAGAACAACGCTGAAGGTTAACGCACTGCTGTTCTGATCTGCGCATTAGGAAGAAGGCGCTGATTCTCATAGAGGATCATATTGGTGGATACGGCGGAGGAGCTCAAATCTAGTGGGAGACCTAGATTGTGATTGCTAGAGTGTCCGAGGCTCAGGTTGTTTAAGAGCTACTCTGTAAACATAAAACCCTATACTCGCAATACTCATTATTAGTGAATTGTTATCCAACGGGCTAAGTGACAACCCCCAGACGTAGGCTCGTTAACACCAAACTAGGTAACAACTTTGCGTGTCATTTTAATTTCCGCTTTACGTTATTTGGCGCATAAGTTGTTTTAGATATTATTCTGAACTCGACCAGAACAACATCTCAACCACCACGGGAAGATTTCAATTGGCATCAGAGCAAATACTCAACATGCAGAGTATGATCCGAAAGGTGTTGAGATAGATCTAAGAGAAGGGCAGAACATAACGCGTCCTCCGCTACTTGAAGGAAACAAATATGGCTACTGGAGAGTTCGAATGAAGGCTTTCCTGAAATCTCAGGATGAATCAGTGTGAGAAGCTGTTGAACAAGGATGGATTCACCAAGTGACTGCCGACAAAGAGGGCAATGTTAGCCTTCTTGCCAAAGACAAGTGGACCGAGATCCATAAGAATGCTGAAGCCGCTAACTCCAAAGCAATGAATGCCATATTCTCAGGAATTGATGGGAAAAACTTCAAGATGATCTCTACATGTGAAGTCGCAAAGAAGGCTTGGGACATACTAAGAACCGCTCATGAAGGTACAACCAAGGTCAAGATATCGAGGATGGATACAGTTACTTCAAAATTTGAGAGTCTGAGGATGCAAGAGGATGAGACCATAACTGATTTCAACACGAGAGTCCTTGACATATCTAATGAATCTTTTGCCCTGGGAGAACCAATGACCGAAGAGACGCTGGTAAGAAAGGTGCTTAGGTCTTTAACAAAGCGGTTTGCTATGAAGGCTTTAGCAGTCAAGCAAGCACATGACGTGAAAACCATGAGGTTGGATGAACTGATGGGATCCCTTCAGACCCATGAGATGGATATGAATGAAGAAGACCAACTTACAAAGGTCACCAGCGTCGGTCTGAAAGCTGAAGTTGTTAAAGACAAGACAAGTGAATCGTCAGAACAATAGTATGCTATGTTTGCTAAAAACTTCGGGAAGTATATGAGAAGGGAGTACAATAAAGGGACTGATTCTGGTCTGTCATCTAATTCAAGATTCCATAAGGATAGCAGAGCACATAAGGGAAATCAATCTGGAGACTCCGAGGGTGACAACAAAGTCAAAGGAATCCAATGTAGAGAATGTTAAGGGTACGAGCACATTCGAGCAGAATGTATCAACACCCAGAAGAAAAAGAATGCAGAGTACAACTGGAGTGACAGTGAATCTGACCAAGAAGGTGAACGCAATAATTTTGTTGCTCTTACTAGCTGTGTTAATCAGGAAGAAGATCAAGAGAAAGAGGGAGAATTGAAACCTTCGCTTGAGGAGTTGGCCCTTACCTTCAACTGCAGTGATGATGAAGAAATCACTAAGGAAGAAATAGCTGACAATTACAAGGAGCTGCTTCAACAATGGGTAATTGAGGTTGAGCGAAAGAAGAAGCATAGCAGCACTCTTGCAGAAATAAAGAAGGAAAAGGAAGAGCTTTAGAAAGAAGTAGCCGCATTTAGAGCTCAGAAGAAGGAACAACAACAAACCATCACTGTCCTTAAAGCCCAGCTGATTAAAATGAAAAGTGAACGAACTGAACTCACTGCTCAAAAGCTAGAACTTCTTGTTGTGGTGTCAGCACTAAAAGTCCAGATTGAAACAAGCCAAGACGAGCACCCTGAGATTATTGATGATCTAAAGACAAAGAATGATGCCCTTCAACGAAGAGAGGTAAACCTGCTTAATATTGTGGATGCCTTGAAATGTGAAATTGAGACAGACAAACTTGTTTATAACGAGACTGTGGAAGAGCTGAACAACCTGAAGAAGTCCGTCAAAATACTTAACTCGGGTACAAAAGATCTGAACTCCATTCTGGGAGCTCAAAGGATTGGTGGTGGTCACAGAGGACTGGGATATTCTGGTGATCCTGGATCCAGGAAGACAATGTTTATTAAAGCTGACCCTTGTCCCCATCATGTTCCAACGACCAGGCATGGTAAAGCTGAAACTCATCCCCATAATACTACAACGAAACCCCCTCGAAGAAGAACAACATGGTATCCGCAAGAAGGGCAAGACAGATGAAGGTGCTTCTTCTGCAACCGGACTGGACACATCAAATCAAGATGTCAGGAATTCCACAAACATGTCAGGAAGACAAAACAAGCATTGAAACCTCAGGTAAAACAAGTCTGGAGGGTTAAACGAAGATGTGAGGTACGCTGTGTTGCTTTTAGTTCCACCAGTCATCTGAAGAAGGAAAGATGGTACTTCAACAGTGGCTGCTCGAGACACATGACTGGCAATCATGGGTTTATGACCAACATAGAGGAGTGCAAAGGGAAGCCAAATGTAACCTTTGGTGATGGAGCAGAAGGCGGAGTTCTAGGAAAAGGAACTTTGAATGTTCCAGGCCTACCCAGATTAAAAGAGGTTCTTCTGGTCAAAGGATTACAGGCAAATCTGATTAGCATAAGTCAGTTATTTGATGGAGAGCATCAAGTTCAATTTACGCAGGATGAATGTGTTGTATCAAATAAGGATGACGAAACAGCCCTCATAGGAAGAAGGCCATCCAGCAACTGTTACCTTCTGAACCTTGGCAGACCAGATGCAGAAACAAGCTGCTTACTGAGCAAAACTGAAGAGATGAACATGTGGCATCAGCGAATGGGTCATGTGAACTTAAGAACTCTACAAAAATTGCCTCTGATGGCCTTGTACGTGGGATACCTAAAGTCCAAGGTGAATTGAGCATCGTGTGCGGAAATTGCCAGATTGGGAAGCAGATCAAACCTCAGATCAACACAAGCAGACCCCTGGAACTGCTTCACATCGATCGGATGGGTCCCATGTAACTAGAAAGCTATTCTGCCTAAAGGTATACTCTCGTCTGTGTAGATGACTTCTCTCGGTTCACCAGGTCCAGTTTCTTGCGTGAAAAATCAGATGCAGTCCAAGTCTTTATTCATCTATGCACTCGATTAGAGCAAGAAAGAGAAGACAAAAGTGAACATATTGTGAAAATTTGAAGTGATCATGGCAAGGAGTTTGAGAATTCCACCTTTGCCACCTTCAGCTCTAAAAAGGGGATAACTCAACAGTTCGCATCACCAATCACACCTCAGCAGAATGGAGTTGTCGAAAGAAAGAACCACACCATTCAGGAGATGGCCAGAGTAATGCTCCATGCAAAGAAGGTGCCCCTAAAATTCTGGGCCGAAGCCATGAACACAGCTTGCTATGTCATCAACAGAGTAATGATATGTTCGGGCACAGAAAAGACGAGTTATGAATTGTGGAAAGGAAAGAGGCCCAAAGTGAAGTACTTTCACATATTCGGAAGTCAATGTTACATCCTTAGAGACCGAGAGTACCTACAAAAGCTGGATCCTAAAAGTGATGAAGGAGTCTTTCTGGGATACTCTACGACCAGCGGTGCCTATCGAGTCTACAACAAGTGCACTGGAGCTGTAATGGAATCGATCAATGTTGTTGTGAAAGGTGTTGTTACAGATTCCTGTGTGACAACTACTATAGAGGATGATGATGTCCCAAAATTCCCAAAGCAACCTACCGTCCCAGCGGAACATACAGAAGTTGCTTCGGATAAGGAATCAGATCCTCCTGCACAAGACAATAATGAGACAGACGAGGACACTGAAGTGGAGAATGCACATGTTCCTTCTTGGGTCCTTCAAACTTCGAGAACTATTGAGATAAATCATCCCATTAATGAGGTTATCGGTGATCCAAATGAAGGAATTAGAACTCGAGGTAAACAAGTCAAATTTAGAAATCTGGCTGGGTTTATTCTTTTTATCCACTCTAGAACCCAAAAATATCAAGGAGGCAATCAATGATGAATACTGGGTGATGGCCATGCAAGAAGAGCTCGGTGAATTTCAGCAAAACGATGTTTGGACCTTGTCCCCCGACCTGATGGTACGAACGTTATTGGCACAAAGTGGATCTTCAAAAACAAAACTGACGAACAGGGAGCCATCACTAGAAACAAGTCTAGGCTTGTTGCTCAAGGCTTTACTCAGATTGAAGGAGTATACTTCGATGAGACCTTTGCTCTAGTTGCTCGGTTGGAAGCTATACGGTTACTGTTGGCTCTAGCTTGTCATCTAAAATTCAAGTTGTTCCAAATGGATGTCAAGAGTGCTTTTCTGAATGGGATGCTGAATGAAGAAGTCTACGTGGCTCAACCGAAGGGATTCGAAGATCCTCACCATCCGGATCACGTGTATCGCCAGAAGAAAGCTCTCTATGGTCTAAAGCAGGCACCCAGAGCATGGTACGAGCGACTTACTGAATTTTTGATCGATAAACTTGTTCGTCCCGGACAAGAACTAGGTCATAAGAGGAACGACTAATGTAAACATCACAATGCTTCGGTCATCCTAGACGAGCTACATGGACATGAATTAAGCTACTATAGATCTCGCCAGTTATGCATGCTTGCTACTAATATCATCGTGCGAAAAACATGGGGTTAATGATACGTGTTACCTTTGAGTCGAGATGCAAACCAATTCGGATGTATCGGGAGATAGCCCTTTTTAGACCCAATAACCCTCATTCTCGGACTCGAACTCGCTGCTATATGGTTATGCTTTGCTGCTTTTTCTTGCACGTGATTCATTCGAGCTTCAAAGTGTTGAGTGCTTTTCGGCCAGCTATAGTGTCATCTGATTTGGGATTTCAATGATGCTTTCACATGAGAAACGTGTGGACTATCACAATGGGTTGTGGATTTGTTGCTTTGTAGTGTGGATTGTGATTTGCTCGAACCGTGGTTCCTTCTCCTTTTGACGCGAGTCAAGCCGAGGGTCGCTCGTCTATTTTCCCGGTTACTCGGATTGGAAACCTTCCTGCTCTTACTCATCCTCGTCCTTTCGACACGGGTCAAGTCCAGGGTCGCTTGCCTATTTTCTCGGCTACTTGGACTAGAGCTTGGACGGTGTGAAGTATTCCCGTCCCGACCAACCGCAAAGGTACCGCAGTGGCGGAGCAGACTCATACTATGTTGCCTCGAAGTGCTAGCCTCCACAAGCTCCACATAACCATACATCCTGAGTTCGGTCTTTGAATGATCTGTCAAGTCTCTCTAGGGCATTGCTATCAACTCCACATCCCTGTTTATCTCAACTAACAAAGGCACGCAAAGATTTTAAGATCACATGTTAGCCGCACAAATCAATTTTCACCAAAGACATGCATATAATCGGCTATATCTATTTCACCTAATCATTATCCAATACTGCAAGTCTAGGAAATAGTGAAGAATCATGTACAAAAAATTTTAAAAATCATGGGAAACGTGCTGACTCTGTGCAGGGTGCAGTAAATAAACGTGCTGACTCAATGACTGACTCTCCCACCCCACACTTTTGAAATGAGCCATGTCCTCACGGCACGACTTAAATCAAGACTCACAAATGCATGCAATAAAAAGATAAGGAAAGGAAAAGGGTTTGAACAATACTCCCCTGGGATGAAGACTGTAGTCGGCTGAACTCGGACCTAGGGGCGCTCCTGGCGGACTAAAATGCATAGCTCCGCAAGCAAAGTGCGTAGTACGCGAAGACTGGGTCCGGATCAATGGTACTCGGCCAAGCTAAAATGCGTAGCCGAGTGGGTAACATGCGTAGCTCGCAAGGGGAATTTCCGGCCGACTAAGTCAGGTCCCTACAAAATGAAACCAAATCCTTTCCAAGGTACAATGTGATAATAAAGACTCATAAATAAAACAAGTAAGAAAAAGAAATGAAAATGCAGTGCAAACCGTGCAGGGCTGCCTCCCTGCGAGCGCCTTTGTTTAACGTTGTTGGCTCGACAGTACCTCCTGTAGGGATCACAAGTTAGGATCCCATGGGCGTGTGAGGTCATACCTTCTGTTCGTCCATACTGCTCCTCTAGCTGTCCATTCGGCTCTACCTTCCAAAGATCAGGTGGATTCGCCTTTACATCCTTCTGAGCTGGTGAGGCCACCTTTATTATAGTCACTGGTCCATTGAGTCGTACTCTAGTGTTCCTCCATCCTGGTTTCCATCCAAACGCGCCTTGTCTTGGTCGTTTCTTCATGTATGAGTGGTCGGCATGGAAGTTCAGTTTCTTGCCATCAAGCGACATTAAGTATGTTCCCATGTCAACCCTCCTCTTTTTGTCACGGATGAGCGGTTGTTCAAGAATAAGTGGTGGAGGATCATCATCCCTAGCATCTCCCGTCTGCAAAATATAAGAGTCAATATCACGGGTGAGTACGAGGATTCCTGGGTCCTTACCTGAGTCAGTGATTCCCGCGGACGTCTCCTGATTTATTGGTAATTCCTCATACGTCCGTGCACGAATCGTAGAGGCGTCCGCGCCCTTTACTGAGGTAGGATCTTCGATGGATGTGACCTTGATTTCCTCTGCTGCTTTGATAGTGATGACCGGTTCTTCCTCAGGCAGATCCGTAATGAGGTCTGAGCATGTCTCGGGCAGCTTGATACTGAGGTCTGATTCGAATGGCTCGGTCGGCTCTTCTTTAGGTGCCAGCGGGCTGCCTTCTTCCAAATACTCGGGGTAGTCCGAATTGAGCTCTTCTTCCTTCAACCATTGGTCCTCATCTTCTGCCGGTTCTATGGGCTCCGAGATAGGCTCTATTAGAGCCTCTTCCACGTCCTCCTCTGTTTTTGTACCGACATCTTCAATAACCCTTTGTCTTCTTATCCTCTCGGACGTGGCCCGTTCCATGTCGGACAATGCTTTTGATAACTCGACCGAATTTTTCTCTATTTCGGCCTGCGATTTCTCCATCATGTCTGCCATCTCTTTCAGCATATCTTCAAGTGACTTGGTCTGCTCTTGTATTGGTCTAGATCTCTCGGCCAAATCAGCTATCAAGTCCCAAGTAGCACTCATGGTCAATTCATAGATCGAGCCTCCGGCCTCCTCATTGAGCCAACTCCACTCACGTGGTAACATCCCAGCGAGAAACCTTTGAAGAAGATATAAGTCTGTGAATCCATGGTGCGGGCAGCTTATCACAAGGGAATCAAAGTACCGTAAGTACTCATCCAAAGTTTCATCCCGGGATTGCTCAAGGTGCATGATCTTTTCTCGGACTTCTCGTAGGGAGGGTGGTGGATAGTACTCCCCATAATTCCACGGCTCACTTCCATAGTAGGAAGACATGTTGAATCTGCAACTGAATCAGAAAAAGGTGCGAACTAGCATAGCACCGAATATCAAGCACATACTAGCAGCAAAGGGTCCCCAGGAGATTGGAGGAGTCACAGCGGTCTCACTTAAAACCCAATCTCCTTAGACTCGTAAGTCTTGGTGACAGAACCCTCTAACCGCTAGAAATTGGAAATCGAACTAATTTTAAAAAAAACAAAAAAACGAACAGTTGGGGGGATCACCGAGTAGCAGAATTTTGAAAATAACAAAACAGAAAATAAACGAAAAATTGAGAGAAGAACAAAAGTTCACCGTGGTTAGCTCCCCGGCAACGGCGCCATTTTTGAGCAGGCTTGTCGTCGTACCTGCGCAAAAACAATTTATAATTTCCTCGCAATGAACTGTGGGTTAGCTTAATGGCAAGCAAGGGTCGAACCCAAGGGAGCTAGATAGCTACTACTTTGTTCTGTAATGGAGAAAGACAAGAAACTGGAATGAGAGTAATTGTTAGTGCAAAAACTGTAAATCACGAAATAAACTGGGTTGTAAATATCAGGGGGGAAATATTCAGATTAGGGTTTGATTGTGACTTGTTTTATCATAGACTTCTAAATATCTAATTCAATGTTTTAAGTGTGGTTGTCCCGACAAAGGTGACTTCCCAAATAACCCGACAAAGGTGTTATGCCACTACCTAATTCCCCTAGGTTTAATTAACCCGACAAAGGTGTTAATTGCCCTAGTCGTACTACCTATCTAAACGACAAAGTATTAGATAGATGACTAAAGTAGAAATATGCGCAACTAGATTTCACGACAAAGTATACGTCTAGTCTAACAATATTTCATGGAATTAATATACGAGAATTAGTAAAACATAGAATATAGCATTAATAACCAAGTCTCAAAAACATAGTCACAATATAATAAACCCTAATCCGAATAGAAGGTTTAGTTACACATGATCATGGTGAAACAATGCAAGTAATAAAGGAAGAAACTTCACTAAAAACAACCGAGAATGGAGCAACTAGGGCACGGAGGAGCTGCTGCCGTGAGGGCTGAGCTACGGCGGACGGCGGAGGAGCTGGGCGGAGCAAGGTGGTGCACGGCCAAGGAGGAGAGCACACGGTTTGTTATGTGTTGAAGGGATGAATTCTAGTGTAGTATGCACCTCCTTATATAGAGTTTGTAGAAACCCTAAAACTTCCAAAATAGGCACCAAAGATTATTATGTAAATATTTCCAAAGTAATCTTGCTTGATCTTCAAGCCACCTTGAATCTTCTATATGATTCCAAAACCCTAGGTGTAAGTTTACCCTAATTTCACATTGCTTTTGGGCCGGACGAATGGACTTGGACGCTAGGGCTTGGACTCGGCATGAAATTTGGATTTTTCCCCGAAGTCACTGTTCACGCCGGAATTACTATTCACGCCGGAATTACTATTCATGCCGGAATTACTATTCATGCCGGAGTTACTATTCACGCCGGAGTTACTGTTCACCAGCCGAAAAACACTGTTCACGGCCCTCTTTTGGCTCCGTTCTTCCACTGCGATGTTTTTGGCTTCAAAAGCCGTCTTTTAAGCACGATTCCTCCTAGAGCTTCCAAATCACCTGAAATACGAAACAACACTAAAAAGTAACTGTTCGCATAATAAAGTGAATGAAATGGTGGGAATTGATGAATCAATGAGTCGTATAAATACGGCTCATCAATCGACCATGACTATGTGCAAAGGGGAGTAGACAAGACGCTATTTGTAAAGCACACAAAGTCAGACTTCATCATTGCTCAAATTTATGTGGATGACATCATGTTCGGCTCTAGCAATCAGAAGATGGTGGATAAGTTTGTAGAACAGATGCAGAGTGAATTAAAAATGAGTAATGTAGGAGAGATGTGTTATTTCCTTGGATTGCAAGTAAAGCAGAAGGCAGACGGCATCTTTATTTCCCAGAGCAAATATGCTCGGAACTTGATCAAAAAATTTGACCTGGACAAAGCGTCACACAAGATAACCCCTGCTACAACTTATGTGAAGATCACCAAGGATGAAGCTGGTACAAGGGTAGATCAAACCTTGTACAGAAGTATGATTGGGAGCTTACTATACCTAATAGCTAGCAGACCAGATATTGCTCATGCAGTTAGTGTTTGCGCCAGATATCAAACTAATCCCAAGGAAAGCCACCTGATAAATGTAAAAAGGATTATCAGATATGTCTGTGGAACAGTCCACTATGGGCTGTGGTACACTAAGGATTCTAAATCATGTTTAGTAGGCTATTGCGATGCAGATTGCAGAGGATCACAAATGTACCTCAGGAGGATGTTTCTTTCTAGGAAACAATCTGGTCTCTTGGTTCAGCAAGAAGCAGAATATATTGCTGCCGGAAATTCTTGTACCCAGATGTTGTGGATGAAACAGATGCTAGAAGAATATGGAGTAAATCAAGATGTGATGACTCTCTATTGTGACAACATGAGTGCTATTAACATATCCAAGAATCCAGTAAAACACTCCTGAACAAAGCATATCGACATTAGGCATCATTTCATTCGAGAGCTAGTGGAGAAGAAGATAATCACTTTGACACATGTATCTACGGAGAATCAGTTAGCAGATATCTTTACAAAAGCCCTGGAAAATCTTCAGTTCGAGACACTTAGATCCTCACTAGGTCTGTGTGTTATCGACAACTAAGTTGTTCCAGTACAAGGTGGTCAACCGGAGCGAGCTTGTCGTATGTGTGATAGGTTGACCTAGAAGGAACGGCTAACGACATAAATATCAGACTTGAAGTGGAACTGTTGGTTGAAGGTAAAGCTCAGCTTGTGTACTCCCTTGTCATTTTTTGGCAAAAAGGGGGAGTAGATTCGGAGTTCGAAAGCTCCTCAAAAGATTCGCTTGTGCTTTTTGATAGTTACTTGTTAAGAGTTTGAAATATCTTTAAAAGGTTCGTTGAGAGCTTATTCTCTTCGGAGAAGGGGGAGTAGATTCGGAGTTTGAAAGCTCCTTAAAAGATTCGCTTGTGGTTTTTGATTGTTACTTGTTAAGAGTTTGAAATCTCTTTAAAAGATTCGTTGAGAGCTTATTCTCTTCGTAGTTTGAAATCTCCTCAAATATTCAGTTAGTAGCTTAGTTAGTAGCACAACTTGGGAGTTTGAAATATCCTCAAAGATTCATCTGTATTAGTAGTACAGGTAGATTACAGGTAGTTAGTTTTGCCAAAAATGCAAAGGGGGAGATTATTAGTTTTATGGCATGTAGTTTGGCAAAACTTAGTATAGTTGTTCAAGCTGTTGTTCCAAACTAGAAGAGACAACTGTCCTGTAACAAGTTGAAGCAGATGGAGTGTTTCCTAATTGAGATTAGGAAACTCAGTCGACCATTGTAAGAGCAAGGCGGTTGCACATCAATGGACAGAAGTTGGAAGTTTCCAAATTCAGATTTCAAAGCTTGTTTCAATCGACGTAGCACTACTTCGCCTGGAGATATTCCAGACATCAGTTTTTGTAAGTCGGCGCTTATGGATAATTGAAGATATCCTTGGAGTCGGTTGCTTTACTTGAAGTTATCTTAGTCGAGAAGATAATCGAAGATTGCCTAATCAAGATTGAAGATTCAAATTAAGGATTATCTTCAACAAATATGCGCAAGATATTAGGAAAGATTTCCTAATGATATAAGCGGATTTGTTTAGGAATCCTATTGGCTTCAGGGTTTCTACCGCACTATATAAGTAAGGCTAATGCTTAGGTATTAGCCAGCACTTACAGAGAAATAATTCACGCTCATACTCACTGACGGGAAGAGGAGGCAAACGACCAGTGAACTAATCGTCACTGATTCCTGATGGCGCTCGGATTCGCTCTGTGCTGGTGCTCTGCAGATTGGTATTAGAACAACGCTGAAGGTTAAGGCACTGCTATTCTGATCTATGCATTTGAAAGAAGGAGCTAATTCTCACGGAGGATCATATTGGTGGATACGGCGGAGGAGCTCAAATCTAGGGGGAGACCTAGATTGAGATTGCTAGAGTGTCCGAGGCTCAGGTTGTTTAAGAGGTACTCTGTAAACATAAAACCATGTACTTGCAATATCATGATTATTGAATTGCTATCCACCGGGCTAAGTGACAGCCCCCCCAGACGTAGGCTCGTTAACGCCGAACTGGGTAACAACTTTGCGTGTCATTTTAATTTATGCTTTACGTTATTTAGCGCATAAGTTGTTTTAGATATTGTCAACCACCACGGGAAGATTTCACACTGGTTTAGCTTTAACAAAGGTAGTATCTCTTGAGCTACCTTCTTCTGTGAACCCCAACCCTCGATGTCCGGACTCTATCCTCTGAGACCTGAGAATCTCATTTAAATTTTTTGAACCCGAGTTTAGCATCCTTACCGACTATTTGAGCCAAATGAGCTCCTTCTCAGTGGTTGAGCGGTCCATTCTTTCAGATTCTTGCTGAAGTTCCAGCGACTATACTTTCTTCAAGAGAAACACCTCCTTGCGTTTCAGATCAGTAACTATTTTCCTTAGACCTACCATGCCTACAGGATGAGTCTCACGATCTTTCTCCATGTCAACTTTTAGCGAAGAGACTGTCCCCATGAGCTCTATTTTCTGAGCAAGTAGACAAGATCTTTCCTGTTTCATTTCAGCAAGATGAGTATTCAGCAAATCAACTTTACCTTGGAGTTCCACCTTCAGTGTGACCAGTATCTCGACCTCCTGCCACATCTTGTCTTTTTCTACAGTCACACTGGCAACTGTATCATTCACGCTGGCAACTGTATCAACATCAACCACTTCTCATATAATTCTTAATAAGTCTCGGCCAGAGTCTCCTGCGTGAGTTCTTCATCATCACTGTCTGAGGAGTAGTCACCTGTGTGTTCCAACTGAGAGGACATGTCTTCTTTGGTTTTACTGCATTCTCCAATGGCTGCGACAAATGTCATAAAGTTTGTGGTTTCATTGGCTTCCTTCTCCTCATCTGACTCATTGTCGCTGAAGTTTGCCACCATTGCCATTTTCTTCTTGAGGGCATTTGCACATTCTGCTTAGATGTGACCGAAACCCCTGTATTCGTGGCACTGAATCTGTTGCCCTTTTTCAGAAGAATCTTGCCTTTTTTCACTGGTCCTTGTCTTGCCTATTTTCCAGGTTCGGAAACTGTTTGAGGATGACTGACCTTGCTCAGGGCCGCGTTGACAGGTGCCAGTCATCGTGACACTACAAATTACAATTTATAAGTCCACTACTCGTGACCTTACTATTAGATTAGTAAAGCGGTAAGTAGGGGTCGAACCCAAGAGAATTAGTGGACAGAGTTGTTCTTTCGAAAATGGAAAATTAAGTAAGACAGTTGGGGTTGGTTGTGGGTTTAGTACTAAAAAGTAAGTTGGGGATACAACCAAGTTCAATATCAATCGTACAACATATGTTTTGGTTTGTCGCACGCTGTGTTTCAAGCGCAATACGTGCCAAAATATATGTTTGATTGATGCTGAAAACTGCTGTAATGAAGGAACTGAAAGTAAAGGTGCGGAAAGTAAGTGCAGCAAATAAAGACTGAAAATAAAAGAACTGAAAATAAATGTGCTGAAAGTAGAAGTTAGGTACTGAAAGTAAAGTTAGTGACTGAATGTAAAGTTAGTTGTGGAATGTAAAGTACTGAATGTAAAGGGTACTGAAATTAAGCAGTTGAAAATAAGACAGAAAGTAGAATGAAGAGTTAGTGTTTTGATCAAAGAGAAAGATTCTGTTTAGGGGCCTTGTATCACAACTTCGTTCATCATTGACCGCTTATGATCATACTAAGTATTCAAAGATGTAACAAGGCCATTTCAAGCACTTGCCACACCGTCTAGTCCATTTCATGACATAGATCACTTGTTCTAGCTAGACTAATACCCCATTTCAAGGTATATTAGCCTAAGTGCAGCCACTTGATCTTTCATTTCCGATCAACCAAGCGACTTAAAGAGAGGTTGAACTCCACGGAAAAGCTTTGCCATTTCAAGCATCCACTTAACCGTGTATGTTTACGAACCCCATGGAAGAGCTTGGCCATTTCAAGCATCCACTCAACCGTGTATGTTCTACCCGAATGTATGGCACATAGAACAAGCTTGAACACAATAGTAGCACTAAGAAAAGGGTCTAAAACATTTTCATGATACAAGCACACCCCTTCAACCGAATGAAGGGTTTAGGTACAAGTATCCATGGAAGTGGATACCATAGCTAGTGCAAGAAAAGTAAATGGTTTTGAAATCAAAGACAAGGAAAGTAAGGTTTTGGAAAAGTAACTCAAGAACAAACAAGAGTACTCAAGAACAAACAAGAGTACTCAAGAACAAGAGAGAAGTTGGAGCTTTTGATTCCCAATTGTGTATGTGTTACAAGACTTGTGAGTACAAATGTAACAAAGATCTAAACTAGTGAGATAAGTAACCAAGTACCCACAAGTACAAGTGATGAGTGATGTGTTTTCAAGGGCCAAGCCCCTCTATTTATAGGCAAACGTGGCGGTTTATGGGTCGCATGGAGCCAACCGACTTGCCCTTGGTTGCTCCTCGAGTTCACCGGTTTGAGCTTAGTTTGTGCCCAAAGGGCAAGGCACATGGGCGGCTAGGGCATGGGTGAGCCAAGGGGCAATCCACTTGGACTTGGTTGAGCCAAGGGGAAACCACTTGGACACTTGAACTTGGTTGAGCCAAGGGGCAACCGGCCTTGACTAGAATGGCCAACCGGAAGGGAAATGACCAACCAGAAAAGTAATAGTTCGGTTTTGGTTGGACTTCGCCGGAATGTGGCCGGAGCAAGGTTGTAACTGGTCGGAGCATGGTTGCAGGGATATGAGCTTGGTCGAAGCATTGCCAAAGGCTGATCGGAGCTCACCAGAATTTGGCCGGAATCTTGGTCGGAGGTGCTTGAGTTGTGGACCACTGATTCTGAACATTAAGATCACTAGAAATTGGTTTCATCAAGGATGTTGGGCCGGATTCTGGCCGGAGAATGGCCAGAATCCCAAAATAGCCGAAAATCCCCTTGATTGGCCTTGCCCGGGCTCGGTGCCTTGGCAATGCGTTCTTATCCAAACGCCGATGGATCTAGCATGTTTGAGTGATTCCAAGCTGGGTTCATGAAGGTTGTTAAGTCGGAATCCGGTTGGAGCACGGTCGTGGCCTGATATGAAGCTCCTCCGGCCTTTGGTCAACCGGGCTCGGGTGCAGGCTTCCGAGCGCACTCAGACGCAGACGCGGGCTCTTCGGCGTAGGCTCTCGGGCGCAGACACGGGCTCTCGGCACCCGCGGCGTAGGTTCTCGGGCGTGGCCCAGCTGTGGATCTCGGTACTCGGCATAGGCGCTTGGTACTCGGCACATGCTCTCGGGCGCAGCCCGGCATTCCTCGGCTGGCCCGGCATTCTCGGCTCATGCGCTTGAGCGTTCTCGGCACTCTTTGGCCAGCCCCACTGGGGTCCTGGGACGCGTCTAGGGATCCTCGGCGCAGCCCAGTTGTGAAGTCCGGTCCCGGCTGGGGCTCTCTTGGTCCGTTTTGACTTGTAATCCTTTTTTAGCTTAAAAACTCCTCTCTTAGGCTTGTTTCCACTTAAGACCTTCAAAATGCCTGAAAAGTATAATGACACCAACAAGTGAAAGTTCTTAAGACAAAGCGTCTTATTTGGTGGGTTTAACTGCTTCGATGAATCCTATAAATACGGTCCATCAAATCACCCCACACTTACACTTGTTCGTCCCGAACAAGGCTAGGCAAAAAGAGGAACACTATAATATTAAAAGTTCAATGATAGAATGTTAAACTAGATTTTTCCAAAACATGCATTGCTTACTTGCAACCAAACTAAACCGTGCAAAAACATAGAAGAAACTTGATACTTGTACCTTCGAGCCGAGATGCAACTTAATTCGGATGATTCGGGAGATAGCCCTTTTTAGGCTCGTGATCTGCGCTCTCACACCCGAACTCGCACTATATGGTTATCTTTGCCGCTTTCTCTAGCACATGATTTATTCGGGCTAACGGTTTGAGCTTTTGATTTTCTTGAAGGGACAGCTTTTGGAGTGATTTGGCCTTCGGCCTTCGATACTGAATTGGAGTTTCTTCACTTTTGTTTCGGTTAAAACCTTGACAAGATGGCCTTCGGCCTTTGATTTGCTTCTTAGAGCTTTGCTCCTTTGTGAATTGCTTGTCCATATTCTTCAACTTTGGGAGGTCCAATCATCGCCCGAGAGCATATGGAAATGCCTCCCCACTCTTTCTCATCCTCACCGTTTTCGCGCGGGTCAAGATGAGGGTCGCTCATCTATTTTCTCGGCTACTTGGACAGGAGATAGGACGGTCTGATTCCCGTCCCTCCTCTTGCATAAACGCTGCACGGCGGAGATGACTCTTGAACCGAAGTAACCCGAAGAGCTAGCCTCCACTGACTTGTATAACCACATAGTGAGATACGGTTCCTTAAGCACTTGTCAAGCCTCTCTAAGGCATTTATGTCAACTCCACATCCCCTATATATCTTAGCACAAAGGGACAAACAGAAAGTTACATTCTCAAGTTTTTACACAGTTGAGATTTCGCAAGGTAAATGCATACATTTTGATCTATCTATTTCACATTCTCAAGTTCATAATTTCAAAAAGTTAATATTAAGGGAAAAGGAAAACATTTCCAAAAAGTTAATATTAAGGGAAAAGGAAAACAAACTGACTTATATACAACGACTATTCTCACCCCACACTTTTGAACAAAGCCGTTCCTCACGGGACGACTTAGTTCAAAAACACACATGCAAGCAAATATTCACAAGAAAGGAAATGACATTAAGGAAAAGGGAAGAACTGAACTCCCTTTACGGTGTCGTCACATGTCGTGGATATGTGAGCAAACGACATGGCTCGGAGCTGGATGATTGAGGGAGTTCGGCTGGGGCCTTGAACTCTCGGGCGCAGGCCCGGTAATTGCTAGGCGCGGCCCGACACTTTGAGGACGCAGGGACCTGGTCTTCTCGGCACAGCCCGGTACTCCATGGGTGCAGGCCTGGTATTTCTCGGACGCACCCGGCTGGCCTGATCTTGCTCCCAAAACCGATTCCTACACAAGTAGTCATTCCTTTCTACGCAAAAGATGGGTGAGAATGACTCAAGGCAAAATCTAAATGACATAAGTAAATATGTACTGAAAAATGTAAAAGACGCATAAAACTAAAAGTGTGCCAGGTTACCTCCCGACCACTGCCTTTGTTTAACGTCGTTGGCTCGACGATTGGGGATCACAAGTTTGGATCCCACGGGCGGCTCAGGTCAAGCTTCTCCTCCGCGCCTACCTTGATTCTCGCCTTGACCCTCCCCAATTTCTTGTGGAATGATGAGCTCGGGACAAGACTCCATTGATCGGGCGGATTCGCCTTCACATTCCTTCGAGAAGGTGAGGATCTTTTGACCATATTTGCTGGTCCTTTGAGTCGGGCTCTCTTGTTTTCAGGGCTGCCTTGTCTAGCTGTGGCGAATGAATGCTCCATCAAGGAGTCGTTCTGCTTAGGCCCTTCCTCCATCCTTCTTTCAGGCTTTCCATTGATCACATCGTTTTCTGTGATTCACATATTGATCAAGGGGAAAAGTTGGGAAGCTTTCATTATAAGGACCGGTTCTGTCTCGGCCAGTCTGTCCGTGAGGACTTGGTCTCGGTTGATTTCTTCGGCTGCTTTGGCGGTGAGGGCCGGGTATGTTTCAGACGGTTCGTCAGTTAGGACCCGACCTGCCTCTGGTGCTCCGAGCGCCTCTTCGTCAAATGGTCCGAGAACTTCCGGTTCTAGTGCCGGTTGGTCTAGGTCTTCTGATGGCCCGAGAGTGATCTCCCATGTAGGATCCTCCTCGGTGCTTCCTGTTTCCGACTCGTCCATCATGGCCTCTGTAATGTCTTTCCCACCACTCTCTAGATTAGCTTCTACCATCTGCGCTCTTTTATCAGCTTGGAGCCTTGGCCTTCGTTTTGTGGCTTCGGCCAAGTCATTTATGAGATCCCACATTTCAGTCATGGTTAAGTGCATGGCCGATCCTCCCACTGCGTCATTAATCCTTGACCGCTCAACTGGCCTCATCCCACAAAGAAATTTTTGAAGAAGAACCACGTTCGTGAATTCATGGTGCGGGCAGCGTGAAACAACGGTATCGAAGTACGTATAATACTCGTCCAGTGTCTCGTCCCGGGATTGTTGAAGGCAGATGATCTTCTCGCGGGTGTCATGTCGTAAGGATGGCGTGGAGAATTATTTTAGGAATTGGGCACGAAGATCCTCATAATAGCCTGCACAACTAGCAGTTGATGAGTAATACCAAATTACAACGAAGTCAGATAAAGAAAGTGTAAAGCATTCCAGTTTAAACCCTTCTAACGTTTCATTTTCAGGTTTCATGTGTCTGCAAATGGCGTGAAAATGTTGGCAATGTATTACAGCGTCCTCGCCGATCGCACCTCCAAACTGGGGGAGATACCGAATCATCCATGCATACATAGTGGATAGTGCAATGAAAAATAAACGAAAGGGAGAGAAAAAAGAATAACTAATTCGATTGCTAATTCCCTGCCAACGACGCCAAAATTTGACATGTGCCAGTCGTCGTGACACTGCAAATTACAATTTATAAGTCCACTACTCGTGACCTTACTATTAGATTAGTAAAGCGGTAAGTAGGGGTCGAACCCAAGAGAATTAGTGGATAGAGTTGTTCTTTCGAAAAAGGAAAATTAAGTAAGACAGTTGGGGTTGGTTGTGGTTTTAGTACTGAAAAGTAAGTTGTGGAAACAACCGAGTTCAATATCAACCGTACAACATACGTTTTTGTTTGTCGCACGCTGTGTTTCAAGCGCAATACGTGCCAAAATATATGTTTGATTGATGCTGAAAACTGCTGTAATGAAGGAACTGAAAGTAAAGGTGCGAAAAGTAAGTGCGGAAAATAAAGACTGAAAATAAAGACTGCAAATAAAAGAACTGAAAATAAATGTGCTGAAAGTAGAAGCTAGGTACTGAAAGTAAAGTTAGTGACTGAATATAAAGTTAGTTGCGGAATGTAAAGTACTGAATGTAAAAGGTACTGAAATTAAGCAGTTGAAAATAAGACATAAAATAGAATGAAGAGTTAGTGTTTTGATCAAAGAGAAAGATTCGGTTTAGGGGCCTTGTATCACAACTTCGTTCATCATTGACCGCTAATGATCATACTAAGTATTCAAAGATGTAACAAGGCCATTTCAAGCACTTGCCACACCGTCTAGTCCATTTCAAGACATAGATCACTTGTTCTAGCTAGACTAATACCCCATTCAAGGTATATTAGCCTAAGTCCATCCACTTGATCTTTCATTTCCGATCAACCAAGCGACTTAAAGAGAGGTTGAACTCCACGTAAAAGCTTTGCCATTTCAAGCATCCACTTAACCGTGTATGTTCACGAACCCCACGGAAGAGCTTTGCCATTTCAAGCATCCACTCAACCGTGTATGTTCTACCCTAATGTATGGCACATAGAACAATCTTGAACACAATAGTAGCACTAAGAAAAGGGTCTAAAACGTTTTCATGATACAAGCACACCCCTTCAACCGAATGAAGGGTTTAGCTACAAGTATCCTTGGAAGTGGATACCATAGCTAGTGCAAGAAAAGTAAATGGTTTCGAAATCAAAGACAAGGAAAGTAAGGTTTTGGAAGTAACTCAAGAACAAACAAGAGTACTCAAGAACAAACAAGAGTACTCAAGAACAAACAAGAGTACTCAAGAACAAGAGAGAAGTTGGAGCTTTTGATTCCCAATTGTGTGTGTGTGTTACAAGACTTGTGATTACAAATGTAACAAAGATCTAAACTAGTGAGATAAGTAACCAAGTACCCACAAGTACAAGTGATGAGTGATGTGTTTTCAAGGGCCAAGCCCCTCTATTTATAGGTAAAAGTGACGGTTTATGGTTGGCATGGAGCCAACTGACTTGCCCTTGGTTGCTCCTCAAGTCCACCGGTTTGAGCTTTGTTTGTGCCCAAAAAGCAAGGCACATGGGCGGCTAGGGCATGGGTGAGCCAAGGGGCAATCCACTTGGACTTGGTTGAGCGAAGGGGCAATTACTTGGACACTTGAACTTGGTTGGGCCAAGGGGTAACCGGCCTTGACTAGAATGGCCAACCGGAAGAGAAATGACCAACCGGAAAAGTAATAGTTCGGTTTTGGTTGGACTTTACCGGAATGTGGCCGGAGCAAGGTTATAACTTGCCGGAGCATGGTTGCAGGGATATGAGCTTGGTCGGAGCATCGCCGGAGGCTGATCGGAGCTCGCCGGAATTTGGCCGGAATCTTGGTCGGAGGTGCTTGAGTTGTGGACCACTGATTCTGAACGACAAGATCACTAGAAATTGGTTTCATTAAGGATGTTAGGCCGGATTCAGGCCGGAGAATGGCCAGAATCCCAAAATAGCCGAAAATCCCCTTGATTGGCCTTGCCCGGGCTCGGTGCCTAAGCAATGCGTTCTTATCCAAACGCCGATGGATCTAGCATGTTTGAGTGATTCCAAGCTGGGTTCATGAAGGTTGTTAAGTCGCAATCCGGTCGGAGCATGGTCGTGGCCTGATATGAAGCTCCTCCGGCCTTTAATCAATCGGGCTCGGGCGCAGGCTCTCGGGCGCACTCGGACGCGGATGCCGGCTCTTAGGCGCAGGCTCTCAGGCGCAGATGCGAACTGTCGGCACTCGCGACTTAGGTTCTCGGGTGTGACCCGGCTGTGGATCTCGGCACTCGGCACATGCTCTCGGGCGCAGCCCGGCATTCGTCGGCTGGCCCGGCATTCTCGGCTCATGCGCATAAGCGTTCTCGACACTCTTCGGCCAGCCCGACTGGGGTCCTCGGACGTGGCCAAGTATCCTCGGTGCATCCCAATTGTGAAGTCCGGTCCCGGCTGGGGCTCTCTTGGTTCGTTTTCACTTGTAATCCATTTTTGGCTCAAAAACTCCTCTCTTAGGCTTGTTTCCACTTAAGACCTTAAAAATGCCTGAAATGTAAAACGACACCAACAAGTGAAAGTTCTTAAGACATAGCGTCTAATTTGGTGGGTTTAACTGCTTCGATGAATCGTATAAATACGGTCCATCACGCGTCTGTTGATTTTCCAAACCATCCTGCCGAAATTCTGAGCCATCGTCGCTAGTTGCTCAGTGGTGCAGTCGGACTCAGGCATATCTTCGGACACTTCAGCTTATAAGGAAATTCCCTTCCCTTCTCTGGGTTGAACTTCGTGATTCATCTCGTAAGTTCTGAGAGAACCCATGAGCTCGTCGAGTTTCAGTTTGGAGATATCACACATCTCCTCAATGGCAGTGACCTTCATGGCGAATTTCAGAGGGAGCGATCTTAAAACTTTACAGGCCATTCTATCTTTGTCAATCAGTTTTCCCAATGCAGTGGCCTCGTTTGACAGATCCAAAACTCTAGCATTGAACTCAGGGATGGTTTCACTGTCCTTCGTTTTCATCTCTCGAACTTCGTTGTCACAATCTGCATTCGCAAATTGCAAACTTTGTCAGTGCCCTCATACGCTATTTGGAGAATATCCCAAGCCTCCTTCACCACTTCACAGTTAATGATCAGCTTTAGCACGTTTTCATCTACTCCAGAGAAGATTGCATTCATAGCCTTTGAGTTTCCCATAGATGCTTTTTCATCCGTCTCAGTCCACAGAGCTTCTGGTTTCGGGACCGCTTCTCCCATGAGATTCTCCATCATGGGTTCAGTCCATCCAGTCAGGATTGCCTTCCAAGCATTTTCATCGAGAGATTTCAGAAAAGACTTCATCATGGGTTTCCAGGAAGCATAGTTTGATCATTCAAGCAGCGGGGGTCTGGTGGTGCTTTGTCCTTCCTTCAGAGTCATCTTGAACTATTCTAGGATCCCACTCAGTGTGTCGAGTGTTTTCTCTGATACCAAATGTATTACTGTTGTCTGTTCAAGCTACTCTCCGAGGTGGTGTGCAGACAGTGGTTGAACACCTTAGCAATATCATAAATAAAATAGAACAAGAACACACACAGTATGATACCCAGTTCGGCTTCGCCTACTCTGTGGGGTTTCTAGAACCTAAAAGGAAATAAATCTTTATTGAATAGTATAGAGCTATTCGTGGACTTACTCTTACAATCTCCCGAGTCAAGATGCCTAGCCTCTATCACTACTTCCGTCAAATATATTGTGCTCGTTCTTCTCCTGAAGTTCGGTGACTTTCTCCCGAAAGTCAGTCTGTGTCTGGTGTGTGCGTTGGTAAGATCAATCTGAGACAGCCTGAATGGCACACTGAACAGGCTTTGTCAGCGTTGATGTTTTTCCAGTGGGGAAAGAACAGTCGGCGGTCGCTCTCTTCTTCTCCGATCACAATACGGACTCGTGTGTATTTTCTCTTCGAAAGCGATACAGATATGGATGCCCTAGCATTCTATTTATATGCATGGGCGATGTTTAAATCTGTTCCAGATATTCTCATCAAATATTTAGAAAATATTCCTAAATATTCGATGTATATCTTAATCCAATCTTTAGGAAGATTATTCAATAACTTCCACGCCAAGTCAGCCAACCGACTTATCAATCTGATGAGGAGATATTCGAATGAATATCTGAATCTTCTCTGAATCTTCGTTAGCCAACTTCGACCGAATAGATCTTCGATCATTAGAACCTTCCGGATTGCATACTTGCGTCTGCTTCACGCTGTACTTTAGTTCCAGAATGCGTTCGAACTCTCCATGAACACCTGTGCGAACTATCTAAAGACGTTTTGCCAAATACATGCCACTCAAGGGAACATCAATCTCCCCCTTGGTATTTTGGCAAAACCGAATCTAGTAGATCTAACTATCTATCTAGACTTTAGACATACATGAAGGAACAAAAATTGGTCACCTCAAAATACTCCCCCTTTTTGCAACAAACTGGCAAGGGGTCCAATCTAATTCGAACAGTCAAACAAAATGTGCCAGAACAAGCACCAAACAATACGAAAGTTCAGGCAAAACACAGTTCATTGAGTTTGAAGTCATGGACCTTTAAGCAAACGACCCATTGTCAGAATCACCATCAGACTCCGCATAGTCATCTAATAGGGTTACTGCCTTGGGGGCACTCTGAGCAGAATTCTCCATCACTGCATCCGGAGAGGCTGGGAGCTCCACTTCAGTACGGGCATCCTCCATGAGATCATCATCAGGTATCCCATCAGTCTAAAAAACTAGAGCTTCAACTGACTCCTTCTCTGCAGCTGCCTCTAGGACAGAGGACTTTTGAGATGTAGCTATCTCAACCCCCTGCTGACTACCAGATACAACATCTTTCGGCACACTTGCCTCCTCTGCAGCTGGTGAGTTGTTGGCAGGTGCCTACTCGTCAACCACTACGTCTTTGGCTTTTGAAGATTGATCTGGTCTTGAAACAACAGGCACAAAAACCTCTTCCTTTTGTAGCTCTCGAACAACTTCATCAATATCCTTGAAAACACTGTCAAGATCTTCATCCTTCTGATCGAGCCCCGTTGAGGCACTGCAAAATTTACATTTATAGTTCCACTACTCGTGGCTCACTATAGAATTAGCAAGCGGTAAGTAGGGGTCGAACCCAAGAGAGTCAGTGTGGAATAGTTGTTCTTGAAAAGAGAAAAGAAAGTAAATACAATTGGGTTTTTTGGGTTGTTTTTAGACAGAAAGTAAATGACAGAAAGTAAAGTGCTGAAAATAAGTGCGAGAAAGTAAGTGTGTAAAGTAAATACTGAAAGTAAAGTGCTGAAATGTAAAGTACTGAATGTAAAGTGCTGAAAGTAAAGAACTGAATGTAAATGCTGAAATTAAGTGCTGAAAAGTAAAGTGCTGATAAGTAAGGACAAAATATATTCACATAAGAAAGATATTCAGTCTAGGGTCTCAACTAGTGACACATCCATCATTGACTCCAAATGATCTACTTTGTGTTCATAAGTGTGGATTCATTCCTTTTCAAGACTTAAACCCTAAAGTAAGGCTTTTTCAAGCGCTTACACCACAATCCACTCCAAAACAAGACATAGACTTCTAGTTCTGCCTAGACTAATACTCCTTTTCAAGATGTATTAGCCTATGTGCAGCCACTTGATCTAACATTTCCGATCAACCAAGTGGCACTACTACAGTGGGGGGATTATGCATCGGTTCCGTGTTTTGCCTTTCGCATCGGTTTAGATGTTATGCATCGGTTATTCTAGAACCGATGCATAATCTCGACATTATGCATCGGTTTTAGACCAACCGATGCATAATGTCGACCTTATGCATTGGTTTAAGAATAAACGATGCATAAGCCTCACCATTATGCATCGGTTTAGACAAACTGATGCATAATGGTGAGGCTTATGTATCGGTTTAAGAATAAACGATGCATAAGCCTCACCATTATGCATCAGTTTGAGAATAACCGATGCATAAAGTCTGATTATATGAGCAGCAACCCTAGGGTTCACTCGCTCCAAAATCCAAGCCGCTCCTGCGAGATCGATATAGAGGCAGAATTGTAGAATCGTCGACGATAATGGAAGTCGGAATTCTCTATCTACAAGGATTATTCATCCTCCACCCTTCCTCGCATCTAGTTCAGTCGAAAAACGAAATCGATGCGATGTCACAGCAAACCTAGGTCTTTGGCTTCTTTATCTCTCCGTGATTGCGGCAGCGGCCCTCGTCGCTTTACGGATCGTCTGAGTTTATGTAGATGCGGAAGGTGAGTGATTCATCCTTCAAGCTTCACGGATCGCCAGGTAAGGTTTTTGTTGTCTTAAGTTGTTTGTGTTTTGTTAATGCCCCTACACCAGTCGCTAGGAAAGTTGTTTAACTGTTTTGGTCAAAAAAAATTTGGTGTAGGTGAGGTGCTTGATGAAATGTCTCAATGAAGACAAACTGGTGCATTTGTTCCGACATCATTTTTATGTTAAATATCTAGTTGCGTATATTTGATGCTATGAGAATAGCTGTAGGAGTATTTGATACACAAATTTGTGAAATGAAACAGATGCGAGATGTTAAGGGCCTTAGCAATACACAAATTTAATCACACAGGAGCTAAGGCCCATGCGAGATGTTAGTTCAACGCTCTGTCCGCGATTCGATCTTTCAAGAACGGATCAGATGTAAGCGTTTTACTGGATTTTGTGACTTGCTGGATTGTTTATTTAATTGTTTCAGTTTACTACTCTGTCACTCCACTTCAAACTGTAGGAAATTGCATGATTAGTTAAGTTTCTTATAATCGAATTGGAAATTTTCTGCTTTTTATTTACTTTCTCGAGAAATGTTTAAGAATACTTTTCAGTCTGGATTTCTGTCCATTTTGTACAACCTTGGGTAAGTTCAGTTCTCTGTTATGCAGCAGTGGACTTTTGTTGTTTTTTTATGGAAGTGGACTTTTGTTGTTGAGTTAACTAGTTATATTATTTGCGATTGTGTTTAGCTCACTGTTTCTCTTCATTTTTGCAGGAGTAAACCCCTACAAATATGATACAATGAAGGTAATTGAATTTGTTTACTGTTAATTATGAGTATAGTAACTATAATTGTATATGCACAGATTGCTTTCAGTCAGGTAGTTTTTGTTTGTTTAGTCCACTTGATTTGCTTTTACTAAGGTGGAGGAAATGATGCATGTGAAATATGTTTATCTTTGAATTATCAAAGATTTGTTGGAGTTGTGCTATGTCAAAAGCTATGGTTCTGCCCGATATCTGTTTACTTTATTAACAACAACAAACCTACCAGTTTGTTTATAAACTATTTCGTGAGTTTTTCTTTTCTTTCCACAGTTGTTTGTCATTTATGTTTATCTTTGTTTTTTTGAGTCTTTAACATCAATATGCATTAATATCTGGGAATATCTTATGTTATGCCATATCAGCTTATAGCTTTAGCTGATATGAGACTAAACATCAATATGATTGTAAGAGTATTTGATACACCACCGCATCAAACTAAGGCATATTGTCTCATTTCGTTCCTTCTCATTGGCAGGATGTTTCATCCGGCAAGTGCCATGGGTAGCGGGTGTGGAGGGCGAGGGATGAGAAGGCGCTAGGTTTCCTTGTAAACCCCAGCACTTGGCAACATTTATATTGGTTCCATGTTGATCTTGAATTTGTGTGAAAATTGACATGAATTGATAAATTTTATACATTAAAAGTGACATCATGTATGAAATGTTGTATTTTTATTGAATAAAAAGTATGTGTATCTATTAATTTTTAAATTTTTAAGAAGAGTATGTGTATTTATTAATTTTATTTATGAATTTTCAGAATTATTTGAGCTATTAAAAGCTAAAAATCTCAACAAAAAAATCACACATTATGCATCGGTTCAGATAAAAACCGATGCATAATGTCTACCTTATGCATCGGTTCTGGCACAAAATGGATGCATAATGTATGGGATTATGCATCGGTTTTGTTCCAGAACCGATGCATAAGGTTAGACATTATGCATCGGTTATTTTGAACCGATGCATAAGGTCCGACCCCTTATGCATCGCTCGATTATGCATCGGTTCAAAACCGATGCCTAATCCCTTCTAAAACCGATGCATAATCCCCTGTTTGTAGTAGTGTGGTTTTAAAGAAGTATTAGACTACTCTACCAAGCTTTGCCCTTTTGATGCATCCACTTGGTTTTGTTGTCTAATCTGGATTGAACTACCCGGCTAAGCTTTGCCCTTTCGATGCATCCACTGAGCCTTGTTGTTCAACCAAATAATGGCACGAGAACTAGTTGAACACAAAAAGCATTAAGTAAAAGGGTCTCAAAACATTGTCATAGTATAAGAGAACCCCTAAACCGAATATAAGCCTTAGCTACTTGTACTCATGTCAAGGAATACAAGTAACCGTGACTTGAACAAGGAAAACAAAAGGGTAACCGAAACAAGAAAGTAAGGAAACCGTGAGCCTTTTGAGAACAATAAGAAAATAAAGGAAACCGTGAGCTTTGGTAACAAAAACAATAGCTTTAACTACTTGTACTCATGTCAAGGAATACAAGTAGCCGTGGCTAGAACATGGAAGTAAAGTAACCAACAAGAAAGTAAAGAAAGTTGTAGCTACTTGTATTCATGTCAAGGAATACAAGTAGCCTTGGCTTTGAACAAGAAAGTAAAAGTAACCGTGAGCACGAACAAGAACAAGTAAAGGTAATAAGAGCTTTGGAGAACAAGAACTTGAAAAGTGAAGTGTGTTTTCATTGAAGTGTGGAGAAGAGAGATAAGCTCTCTTCTCCTTAATTGTGGAACTATCTACATATATGTTTCCAAGACTAAGGGCTTCTAATTATAGGAAAAGGAAGACTTGGGGGCTAAGGTTGGAGTTGGAAATATCCTAAAAGCAAGTCACTTTGATTGGTTCTTCCAAAAGCCACCCCACATGGAGTGGAAGAGGATAAGAGCCTCCCCACTTGTGTTTGCACTTGCCTTCCCATATGCCACGACTTGGACCTTGTTGAAGCGAAAGGCCAACCACTTGCACTTATCTTCATCCAAAGGGCAACCGAATTGAAGGAGTGGGAGCCAACCAAAATCCAAAAGCTAACCGAAATGAATAGTAGAGGCCAACCGGAATATTGGGAATTCGGTTTGTGGTTGGTTCCTCTTGGCTGGAACTTGGTTGGGTCTCGTTGTACCTGGCCGAAGCTTGATCGGAGCTTGGCCGGAGTTTGGCCGGAGTTGGCCGAAATTCGGCCGGAGGCCTTTGGCTCTTGGACTGCGGATTTGGAATGGGCAAGTGATTTTAAGAGTAATGGCCGAAGTCGTTTTGCCGGAATCTAGCCGGGACCTGGTCGTGGCCTACGTTCTTTCTGTCGGGCATGGGCTCCTCGGGCATCGGCTGGTTCCACTCGGGCGTTTTGTCTGGGAAGTGAGATTGTCCGAGTTATTGGGCATTTAAAACACTTTGGCCGAGCCAAAATTTCCAGATTCCATGGTTTGCCTGGGCAACTTGAATTCAGAGCTAGATGGCCTGGGCGCGGCCTGGGACTCTCTCGGGCGAGGACCCGGGCGATTCCTGGGTGCGGCCTGGGCGATGCTTGGGCGTGGATCGGTGTTTCTTGGTACACGTTCTCGGGCCAGGGACCGGACATTTACTGTTCCTCTTGGGACATTTTCTCGGACGGGGTCCGACATTTCTCAGACGTGGCCCGGCTGGTTTTCTCGGTCCCCGGTTTGGTTTTCTCCGGCGCGGCTTACTTTTCTTGGTCCTTGGTTGGGCAGAAACAACTTGGCATGCATTTTGGCACAAATCTCCCTTTTTAAGCGTGTTTCCTCTTTAGACTCCAAAATTGCCTGTATACATAAAACGACATCAACAAGCACATGTTCGTATGACCAAATGTCTTATTTGGTGGGTTTTGTGTACTTCATGAATCGTATAAATACGTCCCATCACCTTCTCAGAAGGATCAGATTCTTCAGCCATAGTATCATCATGCACCGCATGCTGCTCACCACCTAAAGCCTCGTGCTTTTCTTTTGAACCTTCTTCAGATCCTTCATCAATGGAGACGTTCCTCTTGCTTGAGTATAAAAGAAGCCTTTCAGTCTCCGAGTCTGAAATTGCTATGAGTTTTCCTCTGATAGAACTGATCTTGGCTAGATACTGCCTTGGAGACACAATTCGACGAGTTCCCTTCTTCCTCCGAAATCCTCCCGGACGAACATATCCAGAAGCATGGATCTTCTCCCTCCATACTCCTGAATCACCAGCAACCTTAGATAAAGGCTTGCTGGGTTCCCCTTCATCCACAATTCTGAGAGTGTCTTCACTACCAACAGCCCTACTGGCTTCAACACCCTTATCAACCACAACATTCACTCCCTTTTCCACCATCTTATTTCCAATAACAGGATCTTTCACATGCACGGAAGTACCAAACAAAGCTTTAGGGTTTGGGATTACCTCAGACTTGGGCATAGCCGGTGGAGGAACTAGACTTGTTGATGTCGCACTAGCATTGGTTTGTTTAGAAGTATCCTCCGCGGTTAGCGAGGGCACCATCTTCTGCTTTGCAGCAGGTTCTTGTCCTTTCTTCTCCACCGCTCCGACTTTAGGGTTTGCTGGAACCGATCCTTCGTCTGTTAATTTGACTGCAGACGTTGTTGCATTTTTGGCATCTAAAGGTGATTCCTTTTTCCCTTCCGGCATATTTGATTTAGGAATTTTATGTTTTGCCGCAAGTGCTCTGGTTGATTTCTTATCCGCCATTGCATTCTTGCATCTGCTTCAGGCTGTACTTTAGTTCCAGAATGAGTTTGAACTCTCCTTGAACACCTGCGCGAACTGTCTAAAGACATTTTGCCAAATACATGCCACTCAAGGGAACATCAAGACTAACTTGGGACGAACAAAGACAAACTTTAGTCTAATTCTAAGGTTTGTCTTAGTTCGTCCTAAGTTATTCTAAGTTCGTCCCAAGTTAGTCTCTTTCTAAGGACGAACTTAGACAAACCATAGAATGAGACTAACGAAACAAACTTGGGACAAACAAAGACAAATGTTAGTCTCATTCAAAGGTTTATCTAAGTTCGTCCCAAGTTAGTCTATTTCTAAGGACGAATTTAGACAAACCTTAGAATGAGACTGATGGACCATAATTATACGAATCAAAAACACAGTAAAACCCACCAAATTAGACTGTTGGTCTATTTAACTTCTTCGTGTTAGTCCCGATTTATTTCTACAGGGCATTTTAGAGACTAAAGAGAAAACACGCTAAGGAGAGGATTTTACGCTGAAAAGATGATAAGAGTCAATCCAAGGTCAAGATCAGACGCCGAACGAAGAAATCTCAAGATCCTGACGTTGAATTACTCAAATCAAATCCAACCGAGGAATAATCAAGGACAGCCCGGGGTGAAATTGGACAGATAGTTTTGTGAAAAGACTGCACAAAAATCACACAAACTCTCATCCTTATTCACCATGACCGGCGGCTTAAGGGAGGAGGTGGCCAAAACCACCTCCCTTCCTCCTCCATGACCGGTGGCTTTGGCAAGAGGTGGCCAAAGCCACAAAACCTCCCCTCCATATGACTTGCAACCGGCGGCTAGATGAGCCACCACAAGAAGTTGCCATGTGGTGGCTTCTCCTCCACATGCTCCTCCCCATCTCCTCCTCCCTTGGATCAAAACCACATGCCACCCATCTCCACCACCCATCTCCTCCCCTTGTGGCTATAAAAGGAGGCTTCTCCTCCTCATTTCATCATCCACAAAATTTGTAAAAACACTTCTCTCTCTAAGTTACTTTGTATGTATGGTTTGGTTTGGAAATAATACTCCTGTTTGTTCTTGAGTATTATACTGATTGGAAATAATACTCCTGTTTGTTCTTGAGTATTATACTTTAGAGAATACTCCTGGTTGTTCTTGAGTATTCAGTAGGAAATTGGGAATACTCCTGTTGGTTCTTGAGTATTCCACCCCTTTCCCTCTTACTGTTTTCAAAAACCCCCGAGTATTTAGATATGATGTCCTTTTCCATGGATATTCGTAGCTAAACTCCTCATTCGGTCGAAGGTATGTCTTGTATTATATAATGTTTTAATTTCTTTTAGTTTCATTTCTTTGTATTCAAAACCTGTTCTATGTGCCATTTATAGTCAGAGTTTCCAAGGTTGAGTAGAAGCTGTAACAAGCAAAGCTCTTCCGTGGGAATTCGTGATCATACTCGGTAAGTGGAAGCTGTAACAAGCAAAGCTTATCGAGGAGTTCAACTTATCTAAAACACCACCTGGTCGATCGTAACTGAGAGATCAGGTGGATGCACAAAAGGCTAAGATACTTCGAAAGGAGGAATTAGTCTGAAGTAGAACAAGTGTTGCTTTAAACGATGTTTCAAGTCTTGCGCTGCGAAAGGGCCTCGATTCATCTTTGAATACTTAGAAAGGTTACTAACGGTTATTAATAAACATGTTATAATACAATGAACCTGAAACTGAATACTTTTCCTTGAATTACAAAAAACCCCCCTGTATTTACTTTTATAAACTGCTCGATCAACTACAACCATCAACCGCTCATCTACCGGAGGAATCGCAATCACGCATCACCCACTGTAAGTCTTCTTCCCTCAACTCTTTTACTTTTAGTATTTTAATTTCTGTATTTATTTTCTGTAATTTACTTTTCCGCACTCAAAACCAAAAAAACCAAAAACAATAGCTTAGTCAATCGCGCTAAAATCTCAATCAACCTAAAACACGTTCCCCGCCAGTATAAAGAACAACGTATCCCTCTAATTCCCTTGGGTTCGACCCCTACTTACCACTTACTACCCAGTAGTGTAGTCGCGAGTAGCGGAAAATATAAATTTATTTGTACAGAGAACATTACACCTTAACGACAGTGCAGTGGGCTCCATCAAATTGGCGCCGTTGCTGGGGAATTAGTCATCGGATAAGTTCTTTAAATCAATACGCGCTCGAAACAACCATGTCTCGCGAAGGAAGCCACCATGACTACCAAGATGACGACGAGATGAACCTGTACGATCGAAAGAATGAGGTGCCACTTCCATTTATGGATGATCCGGAGCAACTCATCCGAAGCAGACGAGCTCGTGATAGGGAAGCCATCAGAAGAAACCAAGAACCACCCGAGGACCGGAATGCAGCTGGTCCAGTACGACAACCCCCTAGATATCCACCACTCCCGCAACCTAGACAAGTGCCGAGACGAGAACCCGCTTTCGATGACTACTACGGAGATAACAACAACTACCGCGAACCTACATTGGGAGAGCTCTCGGCACCAGATTTCAGAGTTCAGCCGTGGTGTATCTATGAAGGCCCGGAGCTAGAAAACATCGTCATCAACACTTCAGTGGCCCACAACTTGCCAAAATTCTCAGGAACTCATGGAGAATCAGCAATGACTCATCTCCAGCGCTTACATGGGATTTGCCAAAACCTCAAACCGAATGGCGTAAACGTAGACGACTTTAAGTTAAAGGCGTTCTATTTTTCCCTCATTGACGCAGCAAACGACTGGTTCCTTTCATTGCCCTCCGGAAGCATCAGAACATGGGCTCAGATGCAAAAAAAGTTCTTAGACAAATATTACCCAGCAGGAAGAGCGATGCAAGTAAGGAGGCAACTACAGGACATCAGGCAAGGACCCAACGAAACCATGTACAATTACCTGGAAAAATTCAACCGCCTGGAGAGAAGCTGCTGTACCCTTGGACTGCCCGAGAAACTCACCGTCGAGTATCTCATTAACAGATTAAGACCCTTAGACAAAATGCTATTGGATGCCTCAGCTGGAGGGTCCATGATGAATCTATCCTTAAGTGGCATAAGGGATCTTATCACCAACGTTGCTGAGAATGCCCGATTCAGAGAAGAGACAACTCAGCAGGAAGAATTCTCCCGGACAAAAAATGTGGCAAAAGCGGAAACATCGATGAGCTCTATGCCTGAAGAGATGAAGCAGCTAAAGGAGATGACGATTCAAATCCTATGAAAATAGCCAGTTCCTGTAAAACCTTGCGAGTTCTGTGGTTCTGCAGACCACAAAACTGACGCATGTCCAACATTAATATAAGAGGAACCGGTAGAAGTGAATGCAGTAGGAGGATACCAAGGATACAACAACAACAGTAATGACAGAGCCGGACAAAACAGACAATATGGTCAAGCAACCAACCCGAGCTGGCGTAATAATAACTATTCTCAAAAGGATGCACAACCAGTTGTCCCTCAACTAGCTCAGTCATTCTACCAACCCCCCCCCCCCCCCCCACCGGCAGTATAACCAGAACGCCCCATCAGCAGGCCAATATCAGCAAAGAGGACCAAATCAGTACCAAACCGGCCCACATAATCAGTAAGAACCAACCAAGCCGCTTGATGACATGATGAAGGAGCTCGCAGGAAGCATAAGTCAATTAGGTACTTCGCTACACCAATACCAGGCGAAAACTGACGAGGCAATTTCAGAATTAACCAAACAAATGTCCCATCTCGCCACAGCAAGGTCAACACTCACTAATGAGTCTGGCAGACTTCCTTCACAAACCATCCAAAACCCAAAGGCGAATCTTAGCATGATAAAGAGGTCAAACGAAAAGGCGACACTGGGAGAAGTAGCACGATCCCCAACGTACAAACTTACAAATAAGCACTTCACCCGTAGGTGTCGTCCTGACTAGAATCAAGAGGAAGACCGACCCAATGATGACAAAACATGGGTCACGCATGCTGACAATGGACGATATGCATTTACCGTTTGCATAACACCACCACCAGTCATACACTCTGACATACCAGCATCTGGATGGGATGACACTGACAATTTAAGGTGGAACTCTCCAACTAATATTTATGCTTCTGAGAAAAATATTAAGGGATCCAGTTATACTAATCCTAAGTCAATGAGTGGGCAGAGTGACCCGACAATTAAAAAAGCCCTCACTTCAGATCATGAGTTACAACCGGAAAGAGATAAAGACCCAGGGGCCTTCACAGTCACCTGCGGTATTGGTGAAACTCAGATTCATAAGTGCCTGGTCGATCTTGGAACTGCTGTCAACGCCATGCCCTCCTCCTTATATTACTTGTTAGGACTTGGTCCATTAAAACCACCCAGGTCAATTATCGAGCTAGGAGATAAATCGTGCATCCGTCCGATTGGAGTACTGGAAGACGTAATACTCCATGTGGGAGAGCTCGTCATTGCTGCAGACTTTTATGTGATACAAACGGGAAAGACCAGCGAAGACGACCCTCCAACAATAATCTTGGGACGACCATTCCTCTACCCTACTAAGGCAAGGATCGATGTGGGCAAGGGCTCATTATCGCTTAAGTTCGGCGGCAAAATTGCATATTTCTACATTGACAATAGCCGCACGGATGCGAAGAAACCGCCAGATATAATACCTATCTCAGATCGCGGTACGCAGATTTCTGACCTGCCAAAAGAGACTGAATAAGTAACAAGACCAGCAGCTATGGTCAAAATTCCCTCACCTTCTCAGAAGCAATGGACAGAAAAAATACCAAACCATGGGGTTCTAACACACACAAGAAATCGGGTAAAGGCAAGGCAAAAAGCAACACAGGAACGGTGGCAAAATTCGACCTAAGCCACCCATGGGATCCCAACCGGTGATCCAGGAATGAGGTACTGTCGAGCCAACGACGTTAAACAAGTGCACTGGTCGGGAGGTAATCCGACACTATCTTACTTTCCGCACTTTGATTTTCTATCTTTTATTTTCTGTATTTTACTTTTTCAATAAGTCGCTCTCACCCACTTGGTGCATAGAAGATTTGACTATTCAGGAATCGGACTTGGGTGCAACATTAAGCCAGTCAGGGCTACGCTAAGAGTTCAAGGCCCCAGCCGAACTCCCTCGATCATCCAGCCTCGTGCCATGTCGTTCACTCGGCACCTTAAAGGGAGTTATGTCCTTCCCTTTTCCTTAATGTCATTTTCTTCTCATATAATATCTGCTTGCATGGCTTTTGAACTAAGTAGTGCTGAAAGGCACGACTTCGTTCAAAAGTGTGGGGTGAGAACCACCTGTGTACATAAACATGTTTTCTTTTTTAGTGTTATCTTTTTGAAAATATGGACTTAAGAATGTGAAAAAGATAAACCAAAATTCACGCATTTACCTTGTGAAAATTCAACTGTCTAAAAACTTAGAACGTAACTTCTCATTTGTCCCTTTGTGTTGAGATAAACTAGGGATGTGGAGTTGATAGAAATGCCCTAGAGAGGCTTGGCAAGCAATCGAAGGATTGAATCAAACTATATGGTTTTCGAAGTCAGTGGAGGCTGCACTTCGGGCTTCAGTGAAGATTGAAGTCATCTCCGCCATGCAGTGTTTATGCAAAAAAGAAAAAAGGCGAGGACGGGAATCAAACCGTCCTCTCTCTAGTCAAAGTAGCCGATAAAATAGATGAGCGACCCTCATCTTGACCCGCGCGAAACAACAACGATGAGAGGAGCGGGAAGGTATTTCCTTAGGCTTGCGGGCGATGATTGGACCTCCCAAAAAGGCTTGAGAAAATGGACTAGCAAGCCACAAAAAGGCAAAAAGCTCGAAGAATCAAATCAAGAGGCCAAAGGCTCAAAATTGTGAAGGTTTTAACCTAACAAAAAGTGAAGTACTCAAAGAGTCAAATCAAAGGCCAAAGGCCAATTCACTACAAAAGCAGTCCCTCGCCAAAAGAAAATCAAAGTACTCAAACCAGTGAAACCCGAACCGAATCACGTGCTAGAGAAAGCTAAAAGGAAACCATATAGTGAGAGACGATCCCGAGGTTGCAGTCCAGGAGCCTAAAAAGGGCTATCTCCCGAAACATCCAGAATAATTTGCATCTCAGCACGGAGGTACAAGTATCAAGTTACTTCTATTTATTTACGCAGTTCAATTTGGTAATAAGTAAGTAATGCATGAATTAGGATAAATCGAGTCCAACGGTCTAATTTTCATATTTTAAAACCAAACTTAGAGTACCGCCCTTTAATAGCATTGTTCGGGACGAACAATTAAAAGTGTGGGGTGATCTGATGGACCATAATTATACGAATCAAAAACACAGTAAAACCCACCAAATTAGACTGTTGGTCTATTTAACTTCTGCTTGTTAGTCCCGATTTATTTCTACAGGGCATTTTAGAGACTAAAGAGAAAACACGCTAAGGAGAGGATTTTACGCTGAAAAGATGATAAGAGTCAATCCAAGGTCAAGATCAGACGCCGAACGAAGAAATCTCAAGATCCTGACGTTGAATTACTCAAATCAAATCCAACAGAGGAATAATCAAGGACAGCACGGGGTGAAATTGGACTGATAGTTTTGTGAAAAGACTGCACAAAAATCACACAAACTCTCATCCTTATCCACCATGACCGGCGGCTTAAGGGAGGAGGTGGCCAAAACCACCTCCCTTCCTCCTCCATGACCGGTGGCTTTGGCAAGAGGTTGCCAAAGCCACAAAACCTCCCCTCCATATGACTTGCAACCGGCGGCTAGATGAGCCACCACAAGAAGTTGCCATGTGGTGGCTTCTCCTCCACATGCTCCTCCCCATCTCCTCCTCCCTTGGATCAAAACCACATGCCACCCATCTCCACCACCCATCTCCTCCCCTTGTGGCTATAAAAGGAGGCTTCTCCTCCTCATTTCATCATCCACAAAATTTGTAAAAACACTTCTCTCTCTAAGTTACTTTGTAAGTTTGGTTTGGTTTGGAAATAATACTCCTGTTTGTTCTTGAGTATTACACTGATTGGAAATAATACTCCTATTTGTTCTTGAGTATTATACTTTAGAGAATACTCCTGTTAGTTCTTGAGTATTCAGTAGGAAATTGGGAATACTCCTGTTGGTTCTTGAGTATTCCACCCCTTTCCCTCTTACTGTTTTCAAAAACCCCCGAGTATTTAGTTATGATGTCCTTTTCCATGGATATTCGTAGCTAAACTCCTCATTCGGTCGAAGGTATGTTCTTGTATTATATAATGTTTTAATTTCTTTTAGTTTCATTTCTTTGTATTCAAAACTTGTTCTATGTGCCATTTATAGTCAGAGTTTCCAAGGTTGAGTGGAAGCTGTAACAAGCAAAGCTCTTCCGTGGGAATTCGTGGTCATACTCGGTAAGTGGAAGCTGTAACAAGCAAAGCTTATCGAGGAGTTCGACTTATCTAAAACACCACTTGGTCGATCGTAACTGAGAGATCAGGTGGATGCACAAAAGGCTAAGATACTTCGAAAGGGGGAATTAGTCTGAAGTAGAACAAGTGTTGCTTTAAACGATGTTGCAAGTCTTGCGCTGCGAAAGGGCCTCGATTCATCTTTGAATACTTAGAAAGGTTACTAACGGTTATTAATAAACATGTTATAATACAAGGTACCTGAAACTGAATACTTTTCCTTGAATTACAAAAAACCCCCCTGTATTTACTTTTATAAACTGCTCGATCAACTATAACCATCAACCGCTCATCTACCGGAGGAATCGCAATCACGCATCACCCACTGTAAGTCTTCTTCCCTTAACTCTTTTACTTTTAGTATTTTAATTTCTGTATTTATTTTCTGTAATTTACTTTTCCGTACTCAAAACCAAAATAACCAAAAACAATAGCTTAGTCAATCACGCTAAAATCTCAATCAACCTAAAACACGTTCCCCGCCAGTATAAAGAACAACGTATCCCTCTAATTCCCTTGGGTTCGACCCCTACTTACCACTTACTACCCAGTAGTGTAGTCGCGAGTAGCGGAAAATATAAATTTATTTGTACAGAGAACATTGCACCTTAACGACAGTGCAGTGGGCTCCGTTAGAGACTAACGAGACTAACTTGGGACGAACAAAGACAAACATTAGTCTAATTCTAAGGTTTGTCTAAGTTCGTCCCAAGTATGTCTCTTTCGAAGGACGAACTTAGACAAACCTTAGAATGAGACTAACGAGAACTTGGGACGAACAAAGACAAACGTTAGTCTCATTCTAAAGTTTGTCTAAGTTCTTCCTTCAAAAGAGACTAACTTGGGATGAACTTAGAATAACTTGAGACGAACTTAGACAAACCTTAGAATGAGACTAACGTGACAAACGAGACTAACTTGGGACGAATAAAGACAAACTTTAGTCCCATTCTAAGGTTTGTCTAACTTCGTGTCATGTTATTCTAAGTTCATCCCAAGTTAGTCTCTTTTGAAGGAAGAACTTAGACAAACCTTAGAATGAGACTAACGAGACTAAATTTGGACGAACAAAGACAAATGTTAGTCTCATTCTAAGGTTTGCCTAAGTTTGTCCCAAGTTTGTCTATTTTTAAGGACGAACTTAGACAAACCTTAGAATGAGACTAACGAGACTAACTTGGGACGAACAAAGACAAACTTTAGTCCTATTCTAAGGTTTGTCTAAGTTCATCCCAAGTTAGTCTAAGTTCGTCCCAAGTTAGTCTATTTCTACGGACAAACGTTGACAAACCTTAGAATGTGTCTAACGAGACTAACTTGGTACGAACAAAGATAAAGGTTAGGCTCATTCTAAGGATTGTCTAAGTTTGTCCCAAGTCAGTCTATGTTCGTCCCAAGTTAGTCTATTTCTAAGGACGAACTAAAAGAAACCTTAGAATTAGACTAACGAGACTAAATTGGGACGAACAAAGACAAACTTCAGTCTCATTCTAAGGTTTGTCTAAGTTCGTCCCAAGTTAATCTCTTTCTAAGGACGAACTTAGACTACCCTTAGAATGAGACTAATGAAACTAACTTGGGACGACTAAAGACAAACTTTAGTCTCATTCTAAGGTTTGTCTAAGTTCATCCCAAGTTGGTCTCTTTCTAAGGATGAACTTAGACAAACCTCAGAATGAGACTAACGAGACGAACAAAGACAAACGTTAGTCTCATTCTAAAGTTTGTCTAAGTTCGTCCCAAGTAAGTCTATTGCTAAGGACGATCTTAGACAAACCTTATAATGAGACTAACGAGACAAACGAGACTAACTTGGGACGAACAAAGACAAACTTTAGTCCCATTCTAAGGTTTGTCTAAGTTTATCCCAAGTTAGTCTCTTTCTAAGGAAGAACTTAGACAAACCTTAGAATGAGACTAACGACACAAACTTGGGACGAACAATGACAAATGTTAGTCTCATTCTAAGGTTTGCCTAAGTTTGTCCCAAGTTAGTCTATATTTAAGGACAAACTTAGACAAACCTTAGAATGAGACTAATGAGACTAACTTGGGACGAACAAAGACAAACTTTAGTCTCATTCTAAGGTTTGTCTAAGTTTGTCCCAAGTTAGTCTAAGTTCGTCCCAAGTTAGTCTAAGTTCGTCCCAAGTTAGTCTCTTTCTAAGGACGAACTTAGACAAACCTTAAAATGAGACCAACGAGACTAACTTTAGTCTCATTATATGGTTTGTCTAAGTTCGTCCCAAGTTAATCTCTTTCTAAGGACGAACTTAGACAAACCTTAGAATGAGACTAACGAGACTAACTTGGGACGCACAAAGACAAACTTTAGTCTCATTCTAAGGTTTGTCTAAGTTTTTACAAAGTTAGTCTCAGTTCGTCCCAAGTTTGTCTAAGTTCGTCTCAAGTCAATCTCTTTCTAAGGACAAACTTAGACAAACCTTAGAATGAGACTAACGAGACTAACCTGGGACGAACAAAGACAAACTTTCATCTCATTCTAAGGTTTGTTTAAGTTCGTCCCAAGTTAGTCTAAGTACGTCCCATGTTAGTCTATTTCTAAGGACAAACTTAGACAAACTTTAGAATGAGACTAACGAGACTAACTTGGGACGAACAAACACAAAGGTTAGTCTCATTCTAAGGTTTGTCTAAGTTCGTCCCAAGTTAGTCTAAGTTCGCCCAAGTTAGTCTCTTTCTAAGGAGGAACTAAAAGAAACCTTACAATGAGACTAATGAGACTAACTTGGGATGAACAAAGACCGACTTTAGTCTCATTCTAAGGTTTGTCTAAGTTCGTCCCAAGTTAGTCTCTTTCTAAGGATGAACTTAGACAAACTTTAGAATGAGACTAACGAGACTAACTTCTGACAAACAAAGACTAACTTTAGTCTCATTCTAAAGTTTGTCTTAGTTCGTCCCAAGTTATTCTCTTTCTAAGGATGAACTTAGACAAACCTTAGAATGAGACTAACGAGACTAACTTGGGAAGAACAAAGATAAACTTTAGTCTCATTATAATGTTTGTCTATGTTTGTCCCAAGTTAGTCTCTTTCTAAGGATAAACTTAGACAAACCGTAGAATGTGACTAACGGGACTAACTTGGGACGAACAAAGACAAACGTTAGTCTCATTCTAAGGGTTGTCTAAGTTCGTCCCAAGTTAGTCTATTTCTAAGGATGAACTTGGACAAACCTTAGAATAAGACAAACGAGACTAACTTGGGACGAACAAAGACAAACTTTAGTCTCATTCTAAGGTTTGTCTAAGTTCATCCCAAGTTAGTCTAAGTTCGTCCCAAGTTAGTCTATTTCTAAGGATGAACTTCGACAAACCTTAGAATGAGACTAACGAGATTAACTTGGGACAAACAAAGACAAACTTTAGTCTCATTCTAAGGTTTGTCTAAGTTCGTCCCAAGTTAATCTCTTTCTAAGGACAAACTTAAACAAACCTTAGAATGAGACTAACGAGACTAACTTGGGACGAACAAAGACAAAGTTTAACCTCATTCTAAGGTTTGTCTAAGTTTGTCCCAAGTTAGTCTAAGTTCATCCCAAGTTAGTCTCTTTCTAAGGCCGAACTTAGACAAACCTTAGAATGAGACTAACGAGACTAACTTGGGACGAACAAGGACAAACTTTGGTCTCTTTCTAAGGTTTGTGTAAGTTCGTCCCAAGTTAGTCTAAGTTCATCCCAAGTTAGTCTTTTTATAAGGACGAACTTCGACAAACCTTAGAATGAGACTAAAGAGACTAACTTGGGATGAACAAAGACAAACTTTAGTCTCATTCTAAGGTTTGTCTAAGTTCGTCCCAAGTTAGTCTAAGTTCAACCCAAGTTAGTCTATTTCTAAGGATGAACTTAGATAAACCTTAGAATGATATTAACGAGACTAACTTGGGATGAACAAAGACAAAGGTTAGGCTCATTCTAAGGTTTGTCTAAGTTCGTCCCAAGTTAGTCTCTTTGATGAGACGTATTTATACGACTCATTAAGTCAACAAAACCCACCATTTACGACATTTGATCATAAGAACATATGCTTGTTAATGTCGTTTTGCATTTCAGGGCCTTTTGGAGTCTAAAGAAGAATCGAGCTTAAAAGACGGCATTTTCATGTCAGAAGCATCGCAGTTGAAGAACAAAGCCAGAGGAGAGCCGTGAACAGTAATTCCGGTGTGAACAGTAATTCCGACATGAAACAGTAATTCCGGCGTGAACCGTAATCCCGGGATGAACAGTATTTTGGTCGTGAACAGTAACATTGGGAAAAATCCAAGAAGCATCTCATCATTTGGCTCATGCCAATCCATTTTGACTACTTCCAGAGCAAGAGTGCCTTAATGATTCTAGAAGCATCTCATATTGGCTCATGCCAATCTATCTTTGGCTACTTCCACTCCAAACTTGGAGTCCAAGACATGGGAAACCCTAGCTCTTTTCTTATAAATAGAACACCTTGGCCCTTGTAAATGACATTCGAAAATCTCTCTAAATTCTACAAGTTGTTACTCTTGTCATTTGGCTTGAAGCAATCCAACTTCTCCCTACTCCTTCCCTTACTTTGTTACGCATTTTACTTTCTACTCTACACATTTTTGGGTTGTACCTTCCTTATTCCGATTATGCTCCTTAGCTCTCATATTCATTTCATGAATATGAGTGGCTAAAACCTCCATAATTCGGTTTGGGGTCCCCTAAATGTTGTAGCAAGGCTTTGAGACCTTGAATCTTCATGCTATCTTGTACTCATTTGCTAGTTGTGACAATAGATTGGGAATGAGTACCTTGGCTAAACTAATGCTTGGAATGGCAAGGTTTAGCCGTGTGGTCTCTTCACAACTATTGAGTTTGTTTTCATTGGAATGTGGAACAAATATTGCACCTAGTCTAGCATACCTTGGAAGGGGGTGCTATTCTTTAGTACACTAGTGATTTGTTCTTGGAATGGAATGAATCATGGAACAAGTGCTTGGAATGGCCTTGTTTGGGTGATCTCTTGGAATGGAGTAACCACGCCTATGGGTGCAAGATAGATCATTAGAAGGTCAATGATGAGTTGAGCTATAACAAAGGCCCCTAGACCGAATTCTATTCTATCGATCAAAATCCCTTTGCATTTACTTTTAGTCTTTTCATTACAAAACCTTTTCAAAACCCCAAAACTTGTATTTACTTTACTTACTTTCCCTTGCATAAATAACAACGAGTACGTGATCTATTTCCCTTGGGTTCGACCCCTACTTGCCGCTTTACTAATCTCATAGTAAGCTAAGGGTAGTGGACTATAAATTTAGGTTTGATTTGCACACTACGACATTGTGCCTCATCAAATTTTGGCGCCGTTGCCGGGGATCTAGATAAATCATTGAAAGTTGTTCTTGTTTTTACTTTTTGTTACTCTTGTGCTTAGTGAACCATGTCTCACCATAGTGACAATTTTGGTGAAGACGAGGTGAACAATGATATGCACCATTATGGTCGCGACGGTGCACCACCTCTATTCTATGAGGATCCCGAGGTGCTAGTCCGCCAAGGAAACTTGAGGCGTAGGCAAGCAATGGGGCAAAACCATGGGGTGCGAGAGGATCAAGTCCCAAATGATCCTAGGCAACCGGTTATACCCCCGCGTAGACCTCACCCTCAACAAGTTCGTCATGAAAACTTTGATAATGTGTTCTACCAAGAACCTACATTTGAGGAACTCTTGGCACCTAATTTTAGAAACCAATCTTGGTGCATCTATGAGAGCCCGGAACTAGAGGATATATTGGTTAGCACCGGAGTTGTGCACAATTTGCCTAAGTTCGCGGGTACTCAAGGAGACTCCGCTACTTCACATATCAAATGTTTTCATGCGGTGTGTCAAAATCTCAAGCCCCATGGAGTAGAAGTAGAGGACTTCAAGCTGAAGGCCTTCTACTTCTCTCTAATGGATTCGGCGACCGATTGGTTTCTCTCTTTGCCTTCGGGTAGTATCCAAACTTGGGCTCAAATGCAAGCTAATTTTTTTGCCAAATACTACCTTATTGGCCTAGCCTCACGAGTGAGGAGGCAATTGCAAGAGTTGAAACAAGGGCCGAATGAGTCAATGTACGACTATCTTGAGAAGTTCAACCAACTCGAGGGGATTTGTTGTAATTTAGGGCTTTCCGAGAAGCTCCTAATTGAGTACTTGTTGGATGGATTCAAGCTCTTAGACAAGATGTTGTTGAATGCCTCGGCTGGAGGATCAATATCTAGCCTTACGTTGAGAGAAATAAGGGCCTTGATCGGAAAGGTGGCCAAAAATGCACGTTTTGAGGAGGCTAATAGCCGTCATGAGGAGTTCACCCGGACCAGAAGTGTGGCCAAAGCCGAGGTCCCTATGAGTCATATATCCGAGGACGTAAAGCAAATGAAGGAAATGATGGTACATTTGATGAGAAGGGAACCGGCGGCCAAACCCAAGCCATGTGAGTTTTGTGGGTCTATGGACCACAAAACGGACTCTTGCCCGACATTGCTAGAAGAGGACCATGGGGACGTGAATGCCGTGGGCGATTATCAAGGGTACCCAAACCGAACCGGGCCGAATCGTCACTATGGACAAGGACCGTCCGGGAACACTTGAAGGAACGACGGGCCTCCCGATAGAGACTCGGCTCATCACTTTCAACAACCCGTTCCCCAGGCCTCTCACTCAGTTTATAGGCCGCCTCAACGTCAATACCAACAAGGACCCATACAAAACAGACCGAGACCAAGCCATAATCAACCGGGCTCGAGTAAGTCACTAGAGGACATAGTGAAAGAATTGGCCATTACCATGCAACAAAATCAAGCTAGAACTGATGGGGCCATAGCCGACTTTCTAAACAAGTGACCCAGCTCAACATGATGTTCTCCGAATCAAAGAAGGAACTGGGACGACTTCCTTCACAAACCGTCCAAAACCCAAAGGCAAATGTTAGCATGATGGAGGTGATTATGATTGATGATGACAATCTAGATGGATTGGAGGAGTTGCCCAAGCATGATGGGCCCATGATAGAGCGTGCCCTCACTACAAGCCAGAAGGTTAGAGACTCGGGAGCTTTCACGGTCACATGCGGTATAGGAGAGGCTCAAGTTCCTCATTTCTTGATCGATCTTGGTGCTGCCGTTAATGCCATGCCCTACTCCTTATACAACTCGTTGGGACTTGGTCCATTGAGCCCGCCGAAATTAATGATTGAGTTGGGGGACAAGTCATGCATTCGACCGGTTGGATTGGTTGAGGATGTGACACTCCAAGTGGGAGACCTTGTTATTCCTGCAGATTTCTACGTCTTGCAGATGGGCAATGCTAGAGACGATGAGCTTCCTACTCTTATATTGGGACGGCCATTTCTCTATGACACGAAGGCTAGGATTGAAATGGGCGAGGGTTTATTATCACGTTCATTCGGCGGCGGAATTTCAGATTTCTACATCTGTGATAATGATGACCGTCCGGGCACAAAGAAGCCGCCGGACATTGTGCACACCTCGGATTTCAGTACCCTAGTCCCTGACCGACCAAGAGAGACCGTATGCACGACTGGGGCAGCAGCTATGGTGAAGACTTCCTCGCCGACATGGAGGAATGTGAAGGCAAACCCGCCCGACTATTGGATACCAGAACCGTGCACACCAATCCACAAGGGCTTGGGGCGGATCAAAGGAGACACTGAGGCGAAGTTTGACCTCTCCCACCCATGGGACCCCAACGAACCTCCTTGAGGAGGTACCGTCGAGCCAACGACGTTAAACAAAGGAGCTTGCCGGGAGGCAGCCCGGCATTTTAAAGTATTTTTTGCATTTTACTTTCTTGCATTTTATACTAACCCTCACCTCTTTTATGATTGGAAAGAAATAAGGATGTTTTTGTAGGTCGGGTCCAAGTGCTACGCACTTTGCCGATTCTGCTACACATTTTAAGTAGAACCGGGCATGCCAAAGGAGAGCACCGAGACGCATCCGAGACCTTAGGCCCGAGGAACTCAGCGACGGTCCTAGACCGGGACGCACCCAAAGCCGAGGCTCACCTGAGAGACCGAGCCCAACCTAGCTCCCCATGAGCTTCCGATGCTAGTCCACGCCTTGCCACTTCATGGCATACGAGGGGAGTCCCGTTTCACTCTTTTACCTTGTTTCTTTCCATTGATTTTGTGCTTATTGTCTTGATTGAGTTGTGCCGTGAGGCCACGGCTCATTTCAAAAGTGTGGGGTGGGGTGTTTAGTAGTTTGTTGTGTCATCACGTTTATTTTCTTGCACATGCATGAGTCAACACGTTTCCCTTTGAAAATTTTAATTTTTTTTGAATAAAATGAGTGGATTAGTGAATAAAATGCGTAGGAAGGGGGGTGTTGAGCTTGAATGATGTGAAATAGACGGATCCAAGTACATGCGTGACTCTTATGAAATTATAATTGTGCGACTAACATGTGATCTAACTTCTTAAGTGACCTTATGAGTTGGGATAAATATGGGATGTGGAGTTGATAGAAATGTCCTAGTGAGGCTTGACAAAGCACTCAAGGATCGGGGATTCGAGTTACATGGTTATATGAACTTTTGGAGGCTGCGCTTTGAGACTCGTGGTTGTAGTTGACTCCACAATTGCAGCGTTTATGCAAGTGGTGGGACGGGAATCAAACCGTCCTATCTCTAGTCCTAGTAGTCGGGAAAATAGATAAGTGACCCTCATCTTGACTCACACGAAACGACAAGGATGAGAAAGAGCGGGGAGGTATTTCCATATGCTTGAGGGCGATGATTGGACCTCCCAAGAAGGAATGGACAAGAAAATCACAAAAGGAGCAAAGCTCGAAAGAAAGAAAAATCATCTCATGTGAGAGCCTACCCAAAACAAAATGTGAAGGATTATCAAAGATATACAAAGGCCGAAGGCCAAGTTCACTACCAGAATGTACAAGAAAAGTATCAAAAGGACTCAACCCTTGAGCTTGAATTCATCACGTGCTAGAAGAAGCAACAAGTATAACCATGTAACAAGATCCGAATCCAAGAGTGTAGATCATGGGCCTAAAAAGGACTACCTCCCACTCATCCGAATTGGTTTGCATCTTGACTCAAAGGTACATGTATCAAGTTGAATCTCATGTTTTAGAAAAATGCTTGAGTAATGATCGAGAATGCATGGAAAGGGGAAGTCTAGACTAGCATGTATTATCTAGTGGCCGAGAAGAGGACTTGTGATGTTTGTATGTGTTGTTCCTCTTATGACTTAAGGCCTTGTTCGTCCCGAACAAGTTCAAGTGTGGGGTGGTTTGATGAGACGTATTTATACGACTCATTAAGTCAACAAAACCCACCATTTACGACATTTGATCATAAGAACATATGCTTGTTAATGTCGTTTTGCATTTCAGGGCCTTTTGGAGTCTAAAGAAGAATCAAGCTTAAAAGATGGCATTTTCATGTCAGAAGCATCGCAGTTTGAAATTATATCCCCTGTTCAAGCAAGTGTTCTAGGTTGTGTTTGGACAGACCTTGAACTCGTTCTACCACAGTTTCACAACAAGTACGAACAGAACAATAAAACACGAGTACGCACAGATTGATAACCCAGTTCGGCTACGCCTACTCTGGGGGGTTTCCCACACCCGGAAAAGGGACAACAAATCTTTATTACGAGTATAGAGCTTTTCAGTGGACTTACACTTATACCTTGTAATTGCCTAGCCTCTACTACTCCGTCTCTCAGATTTGCAACCAAGGTTTGTCGCAACTCCCCTTGATCCCCTTCGTTCAGACCTTCTGTCCGAACGTACTCGAACCTTTCCTGAAGCTCGGTCGCTTTCACTTGAAAGCTGGTCGTTCTGTTTGTGCTCTGAACTTTATCACCTCTGGTCAATCTGAATGGCACGTATCAGACTGAGCTCACACCGATGTTTTTCCAGTGGGGAAAACACAATGGCCGTCGCTTTCTTCTTTTCCAATCGATAGGATTTCTTCGTGTATTTTTGATCTTGAAAGCGATGGGAATTAGGGTTGCCTTTGCATTGTATTTATATGCTCGGACGAAACCCTAATTCGCATAAGATAATCCCATCAAATATTTCGGGAGATACTCCTGAATATTTGATGCATATCTTTCACAAATCCTTGGAAGAATATACGAATTCGTCTTCTTTCCCAAGCAAGTCACGCCATCTTCACTTGTGAATATTCATTCGAATATCTTGTTCGAATAAGTCGCACGCCATCTTTAACTTGACGAAATCTTCGTTCCCAATATCTTTCGGAAAATATCCTTTGCGTCTTGATCACGCTGTACAGGAGTACTAGGATATGTTCGAACTCCCCTGAACTCCTGCTCGAACTGTCTAACAACGTTTTGCCAAACACATGCCACACAAGGGAACATCAATCTCCCCCTTGGCATTTTGGCAAAACCAAATCACTAGATCTATCTAACTATCTAGTCAGTAGAAAACCTTGAGGGAACAAAAATTGTCACCACCTCAAAATACTCCCCCTTTTTGCCACAAACTGGCAAGGGGCCGATCGAGTTCGAATAGCAAATCAAACTGTGCCATAACAAGCACATAATACTGAACGTTTTTAAACGAAAAAAAACAAGTTCAGAGAGTTCAGTGTTTCAAAGGACCTTTAATCAGAAGCTTCTTCAATGGAATCATCTTCAGAGGCTGTAGCTTCAGATTCATCATCATCACTGGGATAGCTGAAGGCACGAGCAAGCCTATTGATCCGACGACGCTGTTCCTTGTCCGCAGCAATGATAGCATTAAGATCCGTGAGCAACTTGCTTCTCTCATCTTGCCCCATTCTTGCTCCCACTCGACTGGACTCCGCCACAGCTTTTCCTTTCTCCTTGAGATCGTTCACGTGACGCCCCTTAAACAACTTGTGGTCAATGATGAACCTGCTGGGTACCTTTGAAAGTAGGTCAGGCGAGGCCTTCAAATCTAGAGCTTGATGGATAATGAGCTCATATATCAGAGATGGGAAACAGATCTGGTGCAGAGTTCTCATCGAAGTAGCATGTTCAGCAATCTGTTTGAACATTACTCTGCCCAGGTTGAATTTCAGCTTCTTCCCTATCTGATAAAGAAGTGGGGCCATGTCCTTGTTGACAGTAGAGCGATGAGTAGACGGCCTCCAGTTGAACACAGCAATGAAGAACAGCATGGAATAGAACGTAGATAGCTCTGCTGTATTCACAACCGACTCAGGCCTCCACTGAACAGAGCCTGCAGTGATGGTACTCACAATCTTCTCAAAATTTGCCTCCTCCTCGTCAACAGCCGGGTCATCCATCGAGAAATACACATTGATTAGCTCCGGATCAATCTTTATTTTCCTCCCTCTAACAAAGAAGACTCCATACTCAGGATCTCTAACTACCCCAAATCCAGAGGGCAAGTTTGCCATAGCCTCACGCACCAGCTGTTCATTGAAGGGCTTGCACTTGTCCAATGTCCAGAACAGGTCAGACTCCTTAAGCACCTTAACCACTTCCTTTCCATTGTACCGGGATTCCTCTAGCAACTTTTCAGGAATGATCTTTCTTTTCTTCACACAGCTCCATTTTTTGTACGCATCACGACTGACAAACCACATACCTTTCTTGACCAATCCAACAGGAACAGTATCAGCCTCAGGAGATGGGACTTCACAACTTCCAGCATCCATTGAAATAGGAACAGGGGCTCCACGTTTCCTTTTCTTAGATGAATCAGCTCCCCCTGCCAAGTTGCCCTCCTTCGCAATCTCTTGGACTATCCCCTTAGCCGTTCTTTCAAACGCCACCTTTTTCTTTCCCTTGTCCTTCTTTGGTTTTTTGAGAAAGATAAGCGGAACAAGATCTTGGTCATTATCTGAAAGAGTACCCTCCTTTGAAACGACCTTTGCAGCATCCTCACGAACTTGTGCACCATCATCCTCCATACGATCACAATGCTGATCATCTTCACCAACAACTGGAGCATCAACTGAATTCTTAGAAACATCCTCAGGAACTTCTGCTGACTTACTCTCAGTCTGAACACATGGTTCCCCAGTTGGACCACTATCAACTTCCACAGCATCAGACTCTTCTGCACCAATACTCTGAACACGAGGAGGTTCCTCTGATCTTGCCACTTCCAGATCCTTCTCTTTTTCTAGGTCCTCCATGACATTGTCAATGTCTTTGTATAGCTTCTCTAATTCTTCATCCTCTTCTGTAGGAGAGTCTCCTTTAGCTGTGGCTTCCTTAACCAAATCAGAAATTTCTGGTGGAAGAATCATCTTGGATACATCCTCCTTTTGCTTACTGAATTGTTCACCTTCTGAGCCTCCAATGCTCTTATCTGGGCCATTATTAGACTTTTCTGAGAGCCTCCCTCTGACAGAGCTGATCTTGGCGAGGCACTGTCTTGGCTTACTCGCTACATCACCAGTCACACCCCTACTGACTTCCCAATCAACAGCCCTACTGGCTCCATCATAGTCAGCAGACTTCACAGCTTCCTCAATACTCACATTCACAACTTCTTTCAACACGATATTTTCAACTGACGGAATACTTGCAGAAGTTGAAGGAAGAGATGAAATTACCTCTGATTGGAGACATGCTTGAGTTGAACCAGCGACGACAGGGTCCACCGCGGTCGACTGAGGGATTTCAGTGGTTGTACGCTCGCCAGACTTCTTTGCTTCGACCAAAGATTCAGTGTTGGATTGTAAAGACGACGCCTTTTTCACCATCGGAGCTCTCGATGTCGGGATTTTGGATTTCGCCGCCAGAGCTTTTGAGGACTGCATGTCTTCCCTCTTCTTTTCAGCGGATTTGACGCCGGACTTTGCTGACTTCCTTGTGTTCACCATCGCCGTTAAGTGTGTGAGAGATTGGAAGAGAAGACACTGGATGCCGTTCTAGGGTTTGAGCGAGAGAGGGAGAGTAGGCTACGAACTCCTTTGTTTTTCAAACGAAATAATACTCCAGTCGTTTCAACTTCCCAATTTGGTCAACTCTCGTTTCAAATAACGGCAGGAAAGATCTTCAAGAATATTCAAAAAAAAATAGTTGACGATACGTGCTGTACCTTCTGTTCCAGCTCTCTTGCTTAGGTGGTCAGTCCAACTGTTGTAGCTGGAGATTTGCCTTTGACTGACCACTGCCTGGAACACTTAGTGCTTGAACCCACACAGACCCAAAGAGGATCTGGGTGTTCCAAACTGCGCAATCTGGTTCGATCTCTCGTCTGATGAGTTGGCATGAATCTGATGATGCTGTTTGAACTCCTTCTGCAACTTTGTTATCTTCTGTTCAAACTCGTTCTGTAACTGTGACACCCTGTGATCCAACAGTCTCCTGGTACACTTACCAAACTGGATTTGTGCGATTCTCCTATCTGACCTTGGGTGCAAACTCCTATTCACTCCCCCTCGCACAACTCTATGTTTGGTTTGAAAATAGTCTAGAGTAGACCGTGACTTGATAAAGTCTTCGTCTCCCATTCTGATGGTGTAACAGTTATTTGCCCTTCTTCTCCCTTTCATTACGGAATCACCATTCTCGTTAAGAACGAGGCATGAGTCATGAGAGAATGACACATAGTGACCATTGTCGCACAGTTGACTGATGCTAATAAGATTCATTGTCAGACCTTCAACCAGAAGAGTATCCTCGAGTGCAGGAAGATCCGGAACCTTCAATGTTCCACAGCCGATCACCTGACCTTTCCTACCATCCGCGAAGGTAATAAACCGCATCTTCTCAACAGGTCTAATATGAGAAAGAAATGCAGAGTTACCTGTCATGTGGGCAGAGCAACCGCTGTCGAAGAACCAACTATCTTGCACTGTGTCTCGTGATGAGCAGCAGGCCATCATGCATATTGTCGGTTGTTCTTTTGGAACCCATACATGTTTCTGTCGAGGTTTGGTCTGTTGTTGGTGTCCTCAACGTTCAGCAAGAAACAGTCGACACTGCCGTCTGATGTGTCCAATCTGATAGCAGTACCAGCATGCGCGCAAATCTTTCCTCTCATTGGGAGTTGAATTGAGGTACGCATTCCCGGTCCCTTTTTGACTGCCCTTGGACTTGTCTTGGGACAGATCAATTTTCTGTCTAGAGTGATGTCTCAAGTGAGGTCTTGGGTACTGTGGCTTTTTTCCTCCCAGATGCTGATCCACTTTCTGTTTCTGGTGTTGTTTCAGCTGCTGTTCTGGGTTCTGTTCAGCCACTGGGTTGGTTTTAACAAACACTGTACCACTTGAGCATCCTTTTTAGTGAGACCAAGTCCACGATGTCCAGACTCCGTTCTTTGAGACCTGAGAATATCATTCAAGTCTTTAGTGCCAGAGTTCAGCATTTTTACCGACTGCTTGAGGTGGTTGAGTTCCTTCTCAGTGTCTGACCGATCCATCCTTTCAGACTCTAGCTGAAGTTCCAGCTGTTCTACCCTCCTCAGTTGGAACACCACTTTGCGCTTCAGATCTGTGATAGTTTTTCGTAGACCCGTCATGCCTACAGGATGAGTGTCGTGGTCCTTCTCCATTTCAACTTTCAGTGCGGAGACAGTTCCTAAGAGCTCTGTTTTCTGAGCAAGGAGACACATCCTTTCCTGTTTCATCGCAGCTAGTCGCGTATTTAGTGAATCTACTGTGCCTTCGAGCTCAACCTTCTGTGTGAGCAGAATCTCAGCCTCCTGCCAGACCTTGTCCTTTTCAATAGTGACACTTGCAATTGTGTCATTCAGCTTCTTGTTGATTTTGATCAGTTGCAGCCACTTCTCATACAGATCTTTGTATGTCTGAGCGAGAGACTCCTGTGTGAGTTCTTCATCATCACTGTCTGAGAGGTATTAGCGGGGAATTCCGCCTGTGATGGAACTGTTGCACCGGTGCTGCTACATTCTCCCAAAGTAGTGGTAAAGGCCACAAAGTTGGTGGTTTCACCTTTTTCTTCATCTGACTCACTGTCGCTGAAGCTGGCGACCATTGCCTTCTTCTTCATGAGGGTATTGGCACATTGTGAGGCAATATGGCCGAAGCCTTTGCATTCATGGCACTGAATCTCTTCCCTTCCTTTATCAGAGGAGTCTTGCCTTATATCACTTGACCTTGATCTCCCTGATTTCCAGTTTCTGAAACCAGCTGATGAAGACTGACCTTGTTCTGGACCACGTCTATTGATTTTCCTTACCATTCTGCCAAAATTCTGAGCCATCATGGCCAGTTGCTCAGTGGTGCACCCACCGTCCAGTTTGTCTTCTGTCATGTCTGCTTTGAGGGCGATTCCCTTCACATCTCTGGGTTGGAAGTCATGATTGATCTCGTAAGTTCTGAGAGAACCTATCAATTCGTCCAGCTTTAGTTTTGAGATGTCGTGCATTTCCTCAATGGTTGTGACCTTCATTGTAAATCTTGGAGGTAGTGATCTCAGGACTTTACTGGCCAACCTTTCTTCATCGATAGGTTTCCCTAGAGCAGATGCCTCGTTAGACAGTTCCAGAACTCGGGTGTTGTACTCAGCGATAGTTTCACTTTCCTTCATTTTCATCTCTTCGAACTTAGTGGTAACAGCCTGCATCCGAGAATTACGAACCTTGTCTGTTCCTTCAAAGGCAGTTTGGAGGATATCCCAAGCGTCCTTGGCTACTTCACAGTTGATAATCAGTTTCATGACATTCTCATCTACTGCAGAAAAGATCGCATTCATAGCCTTTGAATTTCCCATAGATGCTTTGTCCTCCTCTTCTGTCCACAGAGCTTCTGGTTTCGGAACCGGTTCTCCAGTGAGATTGTTTATCATGGGTTCAGTCCAACCTCTCATCACTGCTCTCCAAGCCTTTTCGTCTAGAGATTTCAGAAATGATCTCATCACGGGCTTCCAGGTGGCATAGTTCGAGTCTTCGAGCAGCGGAGGTCTGGTGATGCTTTGTCCTTCTTTCAGGGTCATCTTGAACAGTTCAGGATCCCACTCAGTGTGTCGAGTGTTTGCTTTGATACCAATTGAAATTATATCCCCTGTTCAAGCAAGTGTTCTAGGTTGTGTTTGGACAGACCTTGAACTCGTTCTACCACAGTTTCACAACAAGTACGAACAGAACAATAAAACACGAGTACGCACAGATTGATAACCCAGTTCGGCTACGCCTACTCTGGGGGGTTTCCCACACCCGGAAAAGGGACAACAATACTTTATTACGAGTATAGAGCTTTTCAGTGGACTTACACTTACACCTTGTAATTGCCTAGCCTCTACTACTCCGTCTCTCAGATTTGCAACCAAGGTTTGTCGCAACTCCCCTTGATCCCCTTCGTTCAGACCTTCTGTCCGAACGTACTCGAACCTTTCCTGAAGCTCGGTCGCTTTCACTTGAAAGCTGGTCGTTCTGTTTGTGCTCTGAACTTGATCACCTCTGGTCAATCTGAATGGCACGTATCAGACTGAGCTCACACCGATGTTTTTCCAGTGGGGAAAACACAACGGCCGTCGCTTTCTTCTTTTCCAATCGATAGGATTTCTTCGTGTATTTTTGATCTTGAAAGCGATGGGAATTAGGGTTGCCTTCGCATTGTATTTATATGCTCGGATGAAACCCTAATTCTCATAAGATAATCCCATCAAATATTTCGGGAGATACTCCTGAATATTTGATGCATATCTTTCACAAATCCTTGGAAGAATATACGAAGTCGTCTTCTTTCCCAAGCAAGTCACGCCATCTTCACTTGTGAATATTCATTCGAATATCTTGTTCGAATAAGTCACACGCCATCTTTAACTTGACGAAATCTTCATTCCCAATATCTTCCGGAAAATATCCTTTGCGTCTTGATCACGCTGTACAGGAGTACTAGGATATGTTCGAACTCCCCCTGAACTCCTGCTCGAACTGTCTAACAACGTTTTGCCAAACACATGCCACACAAGGGAACATCACAGTTGAAGAACAAAGCCAGAGGAGAGTCGTGAACAGTAATTCCGGTGTGAACAATAATCCCGACATGAACAGTAATTCCGGCGTGAACAGTCCCCCGGGATGAACAATATTTTTGTCGTGAACAGTAACTTCGAGAAAAATCCAAGAAGCATCTCATCATTTGGCTCATGCCAATCCATTTTGACTACTTCCAGAGCAAGAGTGCCTTGATGATTCTAGAAGCATCTCATCATTGGCTCATGCCAATCTATTTTTGGCTACTTCCACTCCAAACTTGGAGTCTAAGACATGAGAAACCCTAGCTCTTTCTCTATAAATAGAACACCTTGGCCCTTGTAAATGACATTCGAAAATCTCTCTAAATTCTACAAGTTGTTACTCTTGTCATTTGGCTTGAAGCAGTCCAACTTCTCTCTACTCCTTCCCTTACTTTGTTACGCATTTTACTTTCTACTCTACACATTTTTGGGTTGTACCTTCCTTATTCCGATTATGCTCCGTAGCTCTCATATTCATTTCATGAATATGAGTGGCTAAAACCTCCATAATTCAGTTTGGAGTCCCCTAAATGTTGTAGCAAGGCTTTGAGACCTTGAATCTTCATGCTATCTTGTACTCATTTGCTAGTTGTGACAATAGATTGGGAATGAGTACCTAGGCTAAACTAATGCTTGGAATGGCAAGGTTTAGCCGTGTGGTCTCTTCACAACTATTGAGTTTGTTTTCATTGGAATGTGGAACAAACATTGCACCTAGTCTAGCATACCTTGGAATGGGGTGCTATTCTTTAGTACACTAGTGATTTGTTCTTCGAATGGAATGAATCATGGAACAAGTGCTTGGAATGGCCTTGTTTGGGTGATCTCTTGGAATGGAGTAACCACGCCTATGGGTGCAAGATAGATCATTAGAAGGTCAATGATGAGTTGAGCTATAACAAAGGCCCCTAGACCGAATTCTATTCTATCGATCAAAATCCCTTTGCATTTACTTTTAGTCTTTTCATTACAAACCCTTTTCAAAACCCCAAAACTTGTATTTACTTTACTTACTTTCCCTTGCATAAAGAACAACGAGTACGTGATCTATTTCCCTTGGGTTCGACCCCTACTTGCCGCTTTACTAATCTCATAGTAAGCTAAGGGTAGTGGACAATAAATTTAGGTTTGATTTGCACACTACGACATTGTGCCTCATCACTCTTTCTAAGGACGAACTTAGACAAACCTTAGAATGAGACTAACGAGACTAACATGGGACAAACAAGGACAAACTTTAGTCTCATTCTAAGGTTTGTCTAAGTTCAGCCCAAGTTAATCTCTTTCTAAGGATGAACTTAGACAAACCTTAGAAGGAGACTAACGAGACTAACTTGGGATGAACAAAGAAAAACTTTAGTCTCATTCTAAGGTTTGTCTAAGTTTATCCCAAGTTAGTGTGTTTCTAAGGACAAACTTAGACAAACCTTAGAATGAGACTAAGGAAACTAACTTGGGACGAACAAAGACAAACTTTTGTCTAAGTTCGTCCCAAGTTAGTCTCTTTCTATGGACGAACTTAGACAAACCTTAGAATGAGACAAACGAGACTCACTTGGGACGAACAAGGACAAACATTAGTCTCATTCTAAGGTTTGTGTAAGTTCGTCCCAAGTTTGTCTCTTTCTAAGGACGAACTTAGACAAACCTTAGAATGAGACTAACGAGACTAACTTGGGAAGAACAAAGACAAACGTTAGTCTCATTCTAAGGTTTGTCTAAGTTCGTCCCAAGTTAGTCTCTTTTTAGGACGAACTTAGACAAACCTTAGAATGAGACTAACGAGACTAACTTGGGATGAACAAAGACAAAGGTTAGCCTCATTCTAAGGTTTGTCTATGTTCGTCCCAAGTTAGTCTCTTTCTAATTCTAAGGACAAACTTAGACAAACCTTAGAATGAGACTAATGAGACTAACTTGGGACGAACAAAGACAAACTTTAGTCTCATTCCAAGGTTTGTCTAAGTTCTTCCTAAGTTTGTATCTTTCTAAGGATGAACTTAGACAAACCTTATAATGAGACTAACGAGACTAACTTGGGAAGAACAAAGACAAACTTTAGTCTCATTATAAGGTTTGTCTATGTTTGTCCCAAGTTAGTCTCTTTCTAAGGATAAACTTAGACAAACCTTATAATGAGACTAACAAGACTAACTTGGGACGAACAAAGATAAACTTTAGTCTCATTCTAAGGTTTGTCTCAGTTCGTCCCAAGTTAATCTCTTTCTAAGGACAAACTTAAACAAACCTTAGAATGAGACTAACGAGACTAACTTGGGATGAACAAAGACAAAGGTTAGCCTCATTCTAAGGTTTGTCTATGTTCGTCCCAAGTTAGTCTCTTTCTAATTCTAAGGACAAACTTAGACAAACCTTAGAATGTGACTAATGAGACTAACTTGGGACGAACAAAGACAAACTTTAGTCTCATTCCAAGGTTTGTCTAAGTTCTTCCTAAGTTTGTATCTTTCTAAGGATGAACTTAGACAAACCTTATAATGAGACTAACGAGACTAACTTGGGAAGAACAAAGACAAACTTTAGTCTCATTATAAGGTTTGTCTATGTTTGTCCCAAGTTAGTCTCTTTCTAAGGATAAACTTAGACAAACCTTAGAATGAGACTAACGAGACTAACTTGGGACGAACAAAGACAAACGTTAGTCTCATTCTAAGGGTTGTCTAAGTTCGTCCCAAGTTAGTCTATTTCTAAGGATGAACTTAGACAAACCTTAGAATGAGACAAACGAACCTAACTTGGGACGAACAAAGACAAACTTTTGTCTCATTCTAAGGTTTGTCTAAGTTCATCCCAAGTTAGTCTAAGTTCGTCCCAAGTTAGTCTATTTCTAAGGATGAACTTAGACAAACCTTAGAATGAGACAAACGAGATTAACTTGGGACAAACAAAGACAAACTTTAGTCTCATTCTAAGGTTTGTCTAAGTTCGTCCCAAGTTAATCTCTTTCTAAGGACAAACTCAAACAAACCTTAGAATGAGACTAACGAGACTAACTTGGGGCGAACAAAGACAAAGGTTAGCCTCATTCTAAGGTTTGTCTAAGTTTGTCCCAAGTTAGTCTAAGTTCATCCCAAGTTAGTCTATTTCTAAGGATGAACTAAAACAAACCTTAGAATGAGACTAACAAGACTAACTTGGGACGAACAAGACAAACTTTAGTCTCATTCTAAGTTTGCCCAAGTTAATATTTTTCTAAGGACGTACTTAGACAAACCTTAAATGAGACTAATGAGACTAACTTGGGACGAATAAAGATAAACTTTTGTCTCATTCTAAGGTTTGTCTAAGTTCGTCCCAAGTTAGTCTCTTTCTAAGGCCGAACTTAGACAAACCTTAGAATGAGACTACCGAGACTAACTTGGGACGAACAAGGACAAACTTTAGTCTCATTCTAAGGTTTGTGTAAGTTCGTCCCACGTTAGTCTAAGTTCGTCCCAAGTTAGTCTTTTTATAAGGACGAACTTCGACAAACCTTTGAATGAGACTAAAGAAACTAACTTAGGACGAACAAAGACAAACTTTAGTCTCATTCTAAGGTTTGTCTAAGTTCGTCCCAAGTTAGTTTAAGTTCAACCCAAGTTAGTCTATTTCTAAGGATGAACTTAGACAAACCTTAGAATGAGACTAACGAGACTAAATTTGGACGAACAAAGACAAATGTTAGTCTCATTCTAAGGTTTGCCTAAGTTTGTCCCAAGTTTGTCTATTTTTTAGGACGAACTTAGACAAACCTTAGAATGAGACTAATGAGACTAACTTGGGACGAACAAAGACAAACTTTAGGTCTATTCTAAGGTTTGTCTAAGTTGATCCTAAGTTAGTCTAAGTTCGTCCCAAGTTAGTCTATTTCTACGGACAACCCTTAGAATGAGTCTAACGAGACTAACTTGGTACGAACAAAGACAAAGGTTAGCCTCATTCTAAGGATTGTCTAAGTTTGTCCCAAGTTAGTCTATGTTCGTCCCAAGTTAGTCTATTTCTAAAGACGAACTAAAAGAAACCTTAGAATGAGACTAACGAGACTAAATTGGGACGAACATAGACAAACTTCAGTCTCTAAGGTTTGTCTAAATTCGTCCCAAGTTAATCTCTTTCTAAGGACAAACTTAGACAACCCTTAGAATGAGACTAATGAAACTAACTTAGGACGACTAAAGACAAACTTTAGTCTCATTCTATGGTTTGTATAAGTTCGTCCCAAGTTAGTCTCTTTCTAAGGATGAACTTAGACAAACCTTAGAATGAGACGAACGACACAAACTTGGGTTGAACAATGACAAATGTTAGTCTCATTCTAAGGTTTGCCTAAGTTTGTCCCTAGTTAGTCTATTTTTAAGGACAAACTTAGACAAACCTAAGAATGAGACTAATGAGACTAACTTGGGATGAACAAAGACAAACTTTAGTCTCATTCTAAGGTTTGTCTAAGTTTGTCCCAAGTTAGTGTAAGTTCGTCCCAAGTTAGTCTCTCTCTAAGGACGAACTAAGACAAACCTTAGAATGAGACCACTGAGACTAACTTGGGTCGAACAAAGACAAACTTTAGTCTCATTCTAAGGTTTTCTAAGTTCGTCCCAAGTTAATCTCTTTCTAAGGACGAACTTAGACAAACTTTAGAAAGAGACTAACGAGACTAACTTCTGACGAACAAAGACAAACTTTAGTCTCATTCTAAAGTTTGTCTTAGTTCGTCCCAAATTATTCTCTTTCTAAGGATGAACTTAGACAAACCTTAGAATGAGACTAATGCGACTAACTTGGGAAGAACAATGACAAACTTTAGTCTCATTATAAGGTTTGTCTATGTTTCTCCCAAGTTAGTCTCTTTCTAAGGATAAACTTAGACAAACCAGAGAATGAGACTAACGAGCCTAACTTGGGACGAACAAAGACAAACGTTAGCCTCATTCTAAGGGTTGTCTAAGTTCATCCCAAGTTAGTCTATTTCTGAGGATGAACTTACACAAACCTTAGAATGAGACAAACGAGACTAACTTGGGACGAACAAAGACAAACTTTAGTCTCATTCTAAGGTTTGTCTAAGTTCATCCCAAGTTAGTCTAAGTTCGCCCAAGTTAGTCTCTTTCTAAGGACGAACTAAAAGAAACCTTAGAATGAGACTAACGAGAGTAACTTGGGACGAACAAAGACAAAGTTTTGTCTCATTCTAAGGTTTGTCTAAGTTCCTCCCAAGTTAGTCTCTTTCTAAGGCCGAACTTAGACGAACCTTAGAATGAGACTAACGAGACTAACTTGGGACGAACAAGGACAAACTTTAGTCTCATTCTAAGGTTTGTGTAAGTTCGTCCCAAGTTAGTCTAAGTTCGTCCCAAGTTAGTCTTTTTATACGGACGAACATCGAAAAACCTTAGAATGAGACTAAAGAGACTAACTTGGGACGAACAAAGACAAACTTTAGTCTCATTCTAAGGTTTGTCTAAGTTCATCCCAAGTTAGTCTTTGTTTGTCCCAAGTTAGTCTCGTTAGTCTCATTCTAAGGTTTGTCTAAGTTCGTCCTTAGAAAGAGACTAACTTGGGACGAACTAAGACAAACCTTAGAATGGGACTAAAGTTTGTCTTTGTTTGTCCCAAGTTTGTCTCGTTAGTCTCATTCTAAGGGTTGTCTATGTTCATCATTAGAATGAGACTACCTTGGGACGAACTTAGACTAACTTGGGACGCACTTAGACAAACCTTAAAATGAGACTGAACTTTGTCTTTGTTCGTCCCAAATTAGTCTCGTTAGTCTCATTCTAAGGTTTGTCTAAGTTCTTCCTTAGAAATAGACTAACTTGGGGCGAACTTAGACAAACCTTACAATGAGACTAATGTTTGTCTTTGTTTGTCCTAAGTTAGTCTCGTTAGTCTCATTCTAAGGTTTGTCTAAGTTCATCCTTTAGAAAGAGACTACCTTGGGACGAACTTAGACAAACCTTAGAATGAGACTAAAGTTTATCTTTGTTAGTCCCAAGTTAGTCTCGTTAGTCTCATTCTAAGGTTTGTCTAAGTTTGTCCTTCGAAAGAGACTAACTTGGGACGAACTTTGACAAACCTTAGAATGAGACTAAAGTTTGTCTTTGTTCATCCCAAGTTCGTCTCGTTAGTCTCATTCTAAGGTTTGTTTTAGTTAGTCCTTATAAAGAGACTAACTTGGGACGAACTTAGACTAACTTGGGACGAACTTAGACAATTCTTAGAATGAGACTACCCTTTGTCTTTTTTCGTCCCAAGTTAGTCTCGTTAGTCTCATTCTAAGGTTTCTATATTTTTGTCCTTAGAAAGACACTAACATGGGACGAACTTAGACAAACATTACAATGAGACTAATCTTTGTCTTTGTTCGTCCCAAGTTAGTCTCGTTAGTCTCATTCTAAGGTTTGTCTAAGTTCGTCCTTAGAAATAGACTAACTTTGGACGAACTTAGACAAACATTACAATGAGACTAACGTTTGTCTTTGTTCGTCCCAAGTTAGTCTCGTTAGTCTCATTCTAAGGTTTGTCTAAGTTCGTCCTTAGAAAGAGACTAACTTGGGACGAACTTAGACAAAACTTATAATGAGACTAAAGTTTTGTCTTTGTTCGTCCCAAGTTAGTCTAGTTAGTCTCACTCTAAGGTTTGTCTAAGTTCGTCCTTAGAAATAGACTAACTTGGCACAAATTAAGACTAACTTGGGACGAACTTAAACAAACCTTAGAATGAGACTAACTTGGGACGAACTTTGACAAATCTTAGAATGAGACTAAAGTTTGTCTTTGTTCGTCCCAAGTTAGTCTCGTTAGTCTCATTCTAAAGTTTGTCTAAGTTCGTCCTTAGAAAGAGACTAACTTGGGACGAACTTAGACCAACCATAGAATGAGACCAAAGTTTGTCTTTGTTCATTCCATGTTTGTCTCGTTAGTCTCATTCTAAGGTTTGTCTATGTTCATCCTTAGAAAGAGACTAACTTGGGACGAACTTTGACTAACTTGGGACAAACTTAGACAAACCTGATGTTCCCTTAAGTGGCATGTATTTGAAAAAACGTAGCTTAGACAGTTCGAGCAGGAGTTCGGAGGGAGTTCGAACATATCCTAGTACTCACATACAACGTGGAGCAGACGCAAGGATATTGGACAGTGAAGATATCGCCAAGTTATGTCGGCCAGCGACTTATTCGAGCATAAGATATTCGATTGAATATCTACATTGAAGGCGGCGCTTCTTACTTGGGCAAGAAGACTTCGTATATTCTTCCAACCGATTTGAGAAAGATATACAAAAAATATCTAGGAATATTTCCTAAATATTTGATGGGATTATCTTGTGCAAACTAGGGTTTCGTTCTAGCATATAAATACAATGCTAGGGCGCCCTTATTCTGCATCGCTTTTAAGATCAAACATACACGAGCATACACTATCGATTGGGAAGGAAGAAAGCGACGGCCGGCTGTGTTTCCCCACTGGAAACGCATCGGTGCAAGAGCAGTCCTGTCAAGTGCAACTGAGACTGCCTGGAAGCGATCAAACTACTGCACACAACAAAGGTGAACAAGCTTTCAAGAGAAAGCATCCGGGCCTCTGGAGAAGGTCGAAAACGTTCGGGCTGCATGTTTGGACGAAGGGGATCGAGGTTAACTACTGTAAACCTCGGTTGCAAATCTGAGAGACGTAGTGTTAGAGGCTACGCGATTACAAGGTGTAAGCGTAAGTCCACTTGTAGCTCTAACTCGTAATAAAGATCTGCTGTCCCTTTTAGGGTGTGTAAAACCCCCCAGAGTAGGTCTGGCCGAACTGGGTTATCATTCTGTGCTTCCTTCTACTTTCGTTCTGTTGTCCGAACTGTTCTGATACGAGTTCAAGGTCTGTCACAACTTAACCTTAAACTGTCTGCTGAACTATTTTGCAAAGAGTTCAAAGTCTGTCGGAACTGTATCTTGGACACAAGCTTGAACAGGGGATATAATTTCAATTGGTATCAGAGCCGACACTCGACACACTGAGTGGGATCTTGAACTGTTCAAGATGACTCTGAAGGAAGGATAAAGCATCCCCAGACCCCCGCTACTCGAAGGATCGAACTATGCCACTTGGAAGCCCGTGATGAGATCCTTTCTGAAATCTCAAGATGAAAAAGCATGGAAGGCTGTTCTGAAAGGTTGGACGGAACCCATGATGAACAATCTCACTGGAGAACCTATCGCAAAACCAGAAGCACTGTGGACAGAAGAGGAGGACAAAGCTTCTATGGGAAACTCAAAGGCTATGAACGCAATTTTTTCGGCCATAGATGAAAACGTCATGAAGCTAATCATCAACTGTGAAGTGGCCAAGGAAGCATGGGACATCCTCCAAATGACCTTTGAAGGCACAGACAATGTTCGCAACTCCCGCATGCAGGCTGTCACAACCAGGTTAGAAGATATGAAGATGAAAGAAAGTGACACTATCACTGAGTACAACACCAGAGTTCTGGAACTGGCTAACGAGGCCTCTGCTCTAGGGAAACCCATCGATGAAGAAAGGTAGGCCAGTAAAGTCTTAAGATCACTCCCTCCAAGATTTTCGATGAAGGTCACGGCCATAGAGGAAATGCACGACATTGCCAAACTAAAACTGGACGAGCTGATGGGTTCTCTCAGAACCTACGAGATCAATCATGATTTTCAACCTGTGGAAGTGAAGGGAATCACCTTAAAGGCGGACATGTCTGAAGATAAACTGGATGGTAGCTGCACTACTGAACAACTGGCCATGATGGCTCAGAACTTTGGCAGAATGGTGCGGAAAATCAACAGACGTGGACCAGAACAGGGCCAGCCTTCATCAAATAGCTTCCGAAACTGGAAACCCGATAGGTCAAAATCCAGAGACATGAGACAAGACTCTTCTGACAAAGGAAAAGAAGAAATTAAGTGCCATAAATGCAAGGGGTTCGGACATATTGCCTCCCTATGTGCGAATATCCTCATGAAGAAGAAGGCAATGGTCGCTAGCTTCAGCGAGAGTGAGTCAGACGAAGAAAAGGGTGAACCCACTAATTTTGTGGCTTTTGTTACTACTCTTGGAGATTGCAGCAATCCTAGTGAAGGAGTACCACCTCAGTTGGAACTCCCAGTTGAAGACCTCTCAGACAGTGACGATGAAGAACTCACACAGGAGTCTCTGGCTGAGACATATAAAGATCTGTACGAGAAATGGCTGATACTGATCAAGGTCAACAAGAAGCTGAATGACACAGTAGCAAGCGTCACTATAGAAAAGGACAAGGTATGGCAGGAGGTTGAGATACTGCTTACATAGAAGGTGGAACTCGAAGGCACAATAGACTCACAGAACACTCAACTGGCTGAAATGAAACAAGAAAGATTGTGTCTTCTTGCTCAGAGAACAGAGCTACTGGGTACTGTCTCTTCACTGAAAGTCGACATGGAAAGGGACCATGACACTCATCCTGGAGGCATGGCGGGTCTAAGAAAAACCATCACAGATCTGAAGTGCAAGGAGGTGTTCCAACTAAAGAGGATAGAACAGCTGGAATTTTAGCTGGAATCTGAAAAGATGGATCACTCAGACACTAAGAAGGAGCTCAATCACCTCAAATAGTCGGTAAGGATGCTAAACTCTGGCACTAAAAATCTAAATGATATTCTCAGATCTCCGAGGATTGAGTCTGGACATCGTGGGATGGGGTTTACGGAAGAAGGCACTTCAAAAGGCACTACCCTCGATAAAGCACAACAAGTGATGGAACAGCGGCCTGAACAGAAGATGAAACAGTCCAGAGGAAAGAACCTAGCCGATCACAGGAAGTCTCCTAGCACACCAAATGATGAAAAGACTCGTAGATCACCCGTCCAAAATCGTGACTATTCACCAGTGACACAAAGGATAGATCGGCGCACTTGTTGGTACTGCCACCAGATGGGACACATCAAACTGAAGTGTCGCCTGTTTCTTGCTGAACGACGTGCCTTCCAACACCGGACCACACCACGACAGAAACAAGTCTGGGTTCAAAAGCCAGACCAAACCGTTTGCATGGTGGCCTGCTACTCCTCAAGCTACACTGCATGAGATAGTTGGCACTTCTACAGCGGATGCTCCGCTCACATGACAGGTAACTCTCAATACCTTACCCATATTAGACCTGTTGAGCAGATGTGGTTTGTCACCTTCGGGGATGGTGGGAAGGGTCAGGTGATCGGCTGTGGGACATTGATGGTTCCAGATCTCCCTGCACTCAAGAACACCCTCCTTGTCGAAGGTCTGACAAGGAATCTTATCAACATCAGTCAACTGTGCGACGATGGACATTATGTGTCATTCTCTAGCTACTCATGCCTTGTCCTAGACAAGAATGGCGATACACTGATGAAAGGAAGAAGGGATGCCAACAACTGCTACACCATTGGATGGGCCCGATGGGATCAATGAACGACAAGTACCATGGAAAGCAACCGGTTGCTCTTACCTGTGCAAACGCTCAACATAGAGTTCTGCGAGGGGGAGTGGATAAGACCTTGCGCACAAGGCCTGATTGGAGATGCGCACAAATCCATGTTGCCAACTGTCCCAGGAAACTGTTGAATCAGAAGGTGTCACAGTTACGGAAGGAGTTCGTACAATGCCCACAGAAATATGAAGGGCACCAGAAGATGATAACTCTAAGGCATACCAAGACCCTTGTCAACCCTTATGGCAGGTTACGGAGTGGAACACCCAGATCCCCAGTGGGTCTTTGTGGTGTCAACCACTGAATGCATCCGACGGTGGTCAGTCAAAGTTGAATCTCCAGCTGTACAGTTGGACTGACCACCTAAGGAAGGGAGCTGGAACAGAAGGCACATCGCGTGAAGACCAATATTTTTTGAATATTCTCGAAGATTTTCATGCCGTTATTTGAAACGGGAGTTGACAAATTTGGGAAGTTGAAAAGGCTAGAGTATTTCTTTTGAAACACAAATCAGTTTGCAGCCTACTCCCTCTCTCGCTAAAACCCTAGAACGTCTCTCAGTGACTTCTCTCTCAATCGCTCATCTATTCAACAACGATGGTGAACACCAGGAAATCATCTAAGTCCGGCGTCAAATCAGCTGAAAAGAAGAGGGCAAGCATGCACTCCTCAAAAGCTCTGGCGGCGAAACCCCAAATCATAACATCAAAAGCTCCGAAGGTGAAAAAGGCGTCGCCTTTATACTCCGTCACCGAATATTTGGCTGAAGCAAAGAAGACTGCGGAGGAGTGACAGTTAAAATCCCTCAGTCGACCACGGTGGACTCGTCCGTCTCATTAGATTCTGGTACGTCTCAAGAAGTCCGTACCCAATCTGAGTTATTTCCAACTGTCCCTTCAGTTTCTGCAAATATTCAGATTGTTGAAAAGATTATGGCGGACAAAGTTCTGAATGTGGGTGTTGAGAAGGAGGGTGAGTCTGTTGACTGTGATGAAGCCAGTAGGGCTGTTATTGGTGCTGGTACTAGTAGTGTTGCTATTAGTGATAAGGCGATTGTTGGTGATAAGGGCGGTAGTACTGTCACTGGAAATAAATCTGTCAAGCGTGTTGAAGATGGTGAACCCAGCAAGGTGGCTGGAGGGTCAGCAACATGGAGGGAGAAAATCCATGCCTATGGGTATATTCGTCCGAGTTGTTTCTCCAAAACAATGTCTGGCCAAGATTAGTACAATCAGAGGAAAGCTGGTAGCAATGTCTGATGAGGAGATGGGGAAATTTCTTGAGGCCTCGGGGAAGAGGAAGCTAGTGATTAATGAGGAATCTGACGATGGCTCGGACAAGAAGATTGGAGGTTCAGAAGGTGAACCAATCAGTGAGCAAGAGGAGATTGTGCCCGAGATGGTTCATCCACCAGAGAATATTGATGTGTTAAAAGAATCCATACCAGAAGAATCAGACCCAGCAGAAAAGGATGAGGAGTTGGAGAAGATGTACAAAGACATTGATGATGTCATGGAAGATCTGGAAAAAGAAAAGGATCGAGGAGTGGCAAGTTCAGAGGAAGTTCCACGTGATCAGGCCGTTAGGGCAGAAGAGTCTGTTGCAGAGAAAGCGTCCAGTGTTCCAACTGTGGAACCAAGTGTTCAGTCTGGTGTTGAGACTGGAAGAGTTGCAGAGAAAGCTACAAGTGTTCCAACTGTGGAACCATCTGTTCAGACTGAAGTTGAGACTGGAATAGCTCCCGAGGAAGTTGGTACTAAGGAGACAGTGACTGTACCTGTAGTTGTTTCTAAAGATGATCATATGAAGAGGGATGGTGCATCAGTTCGTGAGGACAATGCGAAGCAAGTGTCGAAGGATGCTACTCTTTCAGAAGATGACCAAGATAGGGTTCCTCTTATCAATCTCAAAAGGACAAAGAAGGACAAGGAAAAGAAGAAGGTAGATTTTGCAAAATCTACAAAGGGATCAGTTCAGAAGGTTGCTGAGGTCAGCATTGGTGCAGGGGGAGCCGGTTCTTCCAAGAAAAGGAAGCGCGATGCTGCGGTTCCCGTCCCTGAAGATGCTGGGAGATGCGAAGTCCCAGCCCCTGAGTCTGAGACTATTCCAGTGGGTAAGGTCAAGAAAGGAGTGTGGTTCGTTAATAAAGACGCTGCATTGAAATGGGGTTGTGTGCTAAAAAGGAAAATCATTCCTGAGAGGTTGCTAGATGAGTCCCGATACAAGGGAAAGGAAGTGATTGAGGTGCTCAAGGAATCTGATCTATTCTGGACGTTGGACAGATGCAAGCCGTTCAACGAGCAATTGGTGCGGGAAGCCATGGTAAACCTTCCACTTGGGTTGGGGGTCATTGGAGAAGCAGATTATGGGGTCTTCTATGTTAGAGGAAGAAGGATCAAGATTGATCCTGAGCTGATCAATGTATACTTCTCCATGGACGACCCAGCAGTTAATGAAGAGGAATCAAGCCTTGAGAAGATAGTGAGCACCATCACTGCAGGCTCTGTTCGGTGGAGGCCTGAGTTAGTTGTACATACAGCGGATCTATCGACGTTCTATTCGATGCTGTTTTTCATTGCTGTTTTCAACTGGAGGCCGTCTACTCATTGCTCTACTATCAATAAGGACATGGCCCAACTGATTTATCAGATAGTGAATAAGTTGAAGTTAAACCTGGGCAGAGTGATGTTCAAACAGATTGTTGAACATGCCACTTCGACGAGAACTCTGCACCAGATTTGCTTCCCGTCTCTGATATATGAGCTAATCATCCATCAAGCTCCAGATTTGAAGGCCTCGGCTGACCATCTCACAAAGGCACCCAGCAAGTTCGTCGTTGACCACAAGTTGTTTAAAGGGCGTCACGTGAACGATCTCAAGGAGGGGAACAGAAAAGGAAAGGGCGTTGCGGAGTCGAGTCGAGGGGGAGCCAGGATGGGCCGAGATGAGAGGAGCCATCTGCTCAATGACCTGAATGTCATCATCGAAGTGGACAAGCAGCAACGCAAGCGCATCAACAAGCTCGCTCGTGCCCTCAGCTACCCAAGTGAGGATGAATCTGATGATACTGCTTCTAAGGATGCCACTGATGTCGGGTCGTCTGCATGAAGGTCCTCTAAAAAACTATCTCCCTGAACTATTTGTTTAAAACTTTTGTACTTAGTGCTTGTTCTGGCACATTTTGATTGGCTGTTTGAACTTGTATTACACCCCTTGCCAGTTTGTGGCAAAAAGGAGGAGTATTTTTTAGGAGAAATTTTTTGTTTCCCTCAAAGTTGTCTATTGTCTAGATAGTCAGATAGACTTAGTTATGTAGTAGATCTGGTTTTGCCAAAATGCCAAGGGGGAGATTGATGTTCCCTTGAGTGGCATGTATTTGGCAAAACGTAGCTTAGACAGTTCGAGCAGGAGTTCAGGGGGAGTTCGAACACATCCTAGTACTCACATACAGTGTGGAGCAGACGCAAGGATATTTTCCGGAAGGATATTGGACAGCGAAGATATCGCCAAGTTAAGTCGGCCAGTGACTTATTCAAGCATAAGATATTCGATTGAATATCTACATTGAAGGCGGCGCTGCTTACTTGGGCAAGAAGACTTCGTATATTCTTCCAACCGATTTGAGAAAGATATACATCAAATATCTAGGAATATTTCCTAAATATTTGATGGGATTATCTTGTGCAAATTAGGGTTTTGTTCTAGCATATAAATACAATGCTAGGGCGCCCTTATTCTGCATCTCTTTCAAGATCAAACATACACGAGCATACACTATTGATTGGGAAGGAAGAAAGCGACGGCCGGCTGTGTTTCCCCACTGGAAACGCATCGGTGCAAGAGCAGTCCTGTCAAGGGCAACTGAGACTGCCTGGAAGCGATTAAACTGCCGCACACAACAAAGGTGAACAAGCTTTCGAGAGAAAGCATCCGAGCTTCTGGAGAAGGTCGAGAACGTTCGGGCCGCAGGTTCGGACAAAGGGGATCGAGGTTAACTGCTGTAAACCTCGGTTGCAAATCTGAGAGACGTAGTGTTAGAGGCTAGGCAATTACAAGGTGTAAGCGTAATTCCACTTGTAGCTCTAACTCGTAATAAATATTTGATGTCCCTTATAGGGTGTGGGAAACCCCACAGAGTAGGCCTGGCCGAACTGGGTTATCATTCTGTGCGTCCTTCTACTTTCGTTCTGTTGTCCGAACTGTTGTGATACGAGTTCAAGGTCTATCGGAACTGAACCTTGAACTGTCTGCTGAACTATTGTGCAAAGAGTTCAAAGTCTGTCGGAACTGTATCTTGGACACAAGTTTGAACAGGGGATATAATTTCAAAACCTTAAAATGAGACTAAAGTTTGTCTTTGTTCTCCCCAAATTAGTCTCGTTAGTCTCATTCTAAGGGTTGTCTAAGTTTGTTCTTAGAAATAGACTAACTTGGGGCGAACTTAGACAAACCTTACAATGAGACTAATGTTTGTCTTTGTTTGTCCCAAGTTAGTCTCGTTAGTCTCATTCTAAGGTTTGTCTAAGTTTTTCATTAGAAAGAGAATAACTTGAGAGACTAAAGTTTGTCTTTGTTCGTCCCAATTTAATCTCGTTAGTCTCATTCTAAGGTTAGACTAAGTTCGTCCTTAGAAAGAGACTAACTTGGGACGAACTTAGACAAACCTTAGAGTGAGGCTAAAGTTTGTCTTTGTTCGTCCCAAGTTAGTCTCGTTAGTCTCATTCTAAGGTTTGACTAAGTTCGTCCTTAGAAAGAGACTAACTTGGGACGAACTTAGACAAACCTTAGAATGAGACTAAAGTTTGTCTTTGTTCATCCCAAGTTAGTCTCGTTTGTCTCATTCTAAGGTTTGTTTTAGTTCATCCATAGAAAGGGACTAACTTGGGACGAACTTCGACTAACTTGGGACGAACTTAGACAAACCTTAGAATGAGACTACACTTTGTCTTTGTTCATCCCAAGTTAGTCTCGTTAGTCTCATTCTAATGTTTCTCTATGCTCGTCCTTAGAAAGACACTAACTTGGGACGGACTTAGACAAACATTACAATGAGACTAACCTTTGTCTTTGTTCGTCCCATGTTAGTCTCGTTAGTCTCATTCTAAGGTTTGTCTAAGTTCGTCCTTAGAAATAGACTAACTTTGGATGAACTTAGACAAACATTACAATGAGACTAACATTTGTCTTTATTCGTCCCATGTTAGTCTCATTAGTCTCATTCTAAGGTTTGTCTAAGTTCGTCCTTAGAAAGAGACTAACTTGGGACAAACTTAGACAAACCTTATACTGAGACTAAAGTTTGTCTGTGTTCGTCCCAAGTTAGTCTCGTTAGTCATATTCTAAGGTTTGTTTTAGTTCGTCCTTAGAAAGAGACTAACTTGGGAGGAACTTAGACAAACCTTTGAATGAGACTAACCTTTGTCTTTGTTCGTCCCAAGTTAGTCTAGTTAGTCTCACTCTAAGGTTTGTCTAAGTTTGTCCTTAGAAAGAGACTAACTTGGGACAAACTTAGACTAACTTGGGACGAACATAAACAAACCTTAGAATGAGGCTAAAGTTTATCTTTGTTCGTCCCAAGTTAGCCTCTTTAGTCTCATTCTAAGTTATGTGTAAGTTCGTCCTTTGAAAGAGACTAACTTGGGACGAACTTAGACTAACTTGGGACAAACTTTGACAAACCTTAGAATAAGACTAAAGTTTGTGTTTGTTCGTCCCAAGTTAGTCTCGTTTGTCTCATTCTAAGGTTTGTCTAAGTTTGTCCTTAGAAAGAGAATAACTTGGGGCAAACTTACACAAACCTTAGAATGAGACTAAAGTTTGTCTTTGTTCGTCCCAAGTTAGTCTCATTCTAAGGTTTAACTAAGTTCATCCTTAGAAAGAGAATAACTTGTGACGAACTTAGACAAACCTGATGTTGCCATGAATGGCATTGCTTTGGCAAAACGGCCACAACGTACAGCAGACGCATGTTTTGAATCCGGAAGGTTCTAAAGATAGAGGATCTTTTCGGTTGAAGTCGGTCAGCGAAGAAATAGATATTCGAGATGTCATTCAAATATCTCCTCACCAGAATTGAAGATTGCCTAACTAACTTACCATAGAAGAATATCTCATGAAGATTGGAATGAAGATCTTGATATCCAGAAGATATCGACAAGATTATTTGATTGGAGCCAATCGACAAGTCATCACCAAAGATCAGATAGGCGATCAAATATATGCAGATTTGCTGAGATAATATCGGATGGCTTGGCGTGGAAGTCATCTATGAAGATTGGATACGGATTGAATATTCTACAAATATTCAGGAGTATCTCTGAAATATTTGACAGGATATTCTGACTGGATCTGGACTTCATCAAAGCCTATAAGAAGAAGGCTAGGGCGTCCAGATTGGGTGTCGCTTCCTGAGAGAAAAGAAACAAACACGAGAGTTTGTGAGTTTGGAGGAGCGATGGCCGACTGATTATTCCACACCGGAATATCAACGGCGAAGTAACAGTCTGTTCAGTGTGCTGTTCAGACTGTTCTTGAAGGACAACAAAGCGCAAACACTCACACAGTGATCAAGCTATGTCTTTGAAAGAAGGCCCATGGACTTCTGGGAGGTCCAAGACTAGGGCGAGAGGGAAGTCTCTTCCTACCCATAGGGGATCGAGGGAAGCTGCGGTGAACCGAGATTGCAAATCCGAGAGACGGAGAATTAGAGGCTAGGCGATTACAAACAAGGTGTTGTGTAAGAGTAAGACCACTTGTAGCTCTAATCTCGTAATACGATTTGTGTCCCTTTTAGGGTGTGGGAAACCCCCCAGAGTAGGCGAGGCCGAACTGGGTAACATATCGTGTGTGCTCCTGCTTTCTTCTGTTTTCAGTTCTGTCTCATACACTATCTTAACCACTGTCGGAACACGGCCCTGTAGAGTTCGTATTCAGTAATCCGTGCGTGCCTCAGTCTCTTTCTGCACCTGCTGAACTGTTGTGAAAGGAGTTCAAGGTCTGTCTCAACTGTACCTTGGACACAAGCTTGAACAGGGGATAGAATTTCAAATGGTATCAGAGCAAACACTCGACACACTGAGTGGGATCCTTGAACTGTTCAAGATGACTGCAAAGAAAGGACAGTTACCCTCGAGCACGGTCCATGACTGGAAGATAGACACGGAGACTTACAGAAGTAAAAATGTTTGCATGGTTGCTTTCAGCTCTTCAAGTCACATGGAGAAAGATCGCTGGTACTTCGATAGCGGATGCTCTGCCCATATGACAGGAGACTCCAAATTTCTTACACAGATCCGACCGGTTATTAAGAAGCAGTTCGTCACCTTCGGAGATGGAGGAAAGGGACAGGTGATCCGCTGTGGGACATTGAAGGTTCCGGATCTACCCGTCCTCAAAGACACTCTCTTAGTTGAAGGACTGAAAGTGAACCTGATCAGCATAAGTCAACTTTGCGACGGGGGATATCATGTCAAATTCACTCACAACTCATGCCAAGTCCTTGACAAAGATGGAGGGATCTTGATGAAAGGATGCAGAGCAGCCAACAATTGTTATCTCATCAGCTCCATTGGAACAGGTTCTGGAACAGGTGCTGGAACAGCCTGCTTGTCTAGCCAAGCAGATGAGATGTCCCTTTGGCACAGACGTTTGGGTCATCCGAACCTCAAGACATTGAAGAAACTCTGCTCATCTGGACTCATCAGAGGAATGCCAAATGTCAAAGGAAATCCGGAAGTGGTGTGTGGAGAATGCCAGATCGGAAAACAGACTAAAGCATCACACCCTACGGTCTCTCAAATCAGCACCAACGGACCACTGGAACTGATCCATATGGACTTGATGGGACCAATGCAAACTGAGAGCTATGGTGGGAAGGAGTATGTTCTGGTCTGTGTTGACGACTTCACCAGATTCACTTGGACAAGGTTCCTTCGGGACAAGACTGAAGCTGCTCAAAAATTCATAGAACTTGCTACCCTGATCCAACGAGAAAGAGAAGACCAAGGAGAAAAACTGGTGTCTATCAGGAGTGATAATGGTACAAAATTTAAAAGAAGATTCCTCTGAAGTTCTTGTCCGAAGCTATGAATACAGCATGTCACATCATAAATCGAGTTACTATACGCACTGGAACGGAGAAGACATGCTATGAACTTTGGAAAGGAAAGAAGCCCACAGTAAAATACTTCCACATTTTTGGAAGTGAGTGCTACATTCTGAACGACCGGGAGTACCGACAGAAGTTGGATCCAAAGAGTGATGAGGGGTTCTTTCTAGGGTATTCTTTAAACAGTCGAGCATACCGGGTGTTCAACAAGCGCAAATGATCAGTCATGTAATCTATAAATGTCAAAGTCAAGAATGAAGTATTGGTGCAGGCTGTCTCGGACGATACTGAAGATAGTATTAGCACAGTACCTAAAACCCAACCATCATCCCTGCAGACTGAGCATGAACCGACTGAAGACACCTCTGTCAACTTCCCTGAAAACTCCTCATCTGACGAAACCGATACTGCCAACGCTCAGGAGAATGTCATTACTCTACAACCCTCCCGATGAATTGCCAGGGATCACCCAATCTCTGAAGTCATTGGCGCACCAAGTGACGGAGTTCAAACTCGCAGAAAACTGAGCAACTCTAGAGAATTGGCTGCCTGCTCTTGCTTCCTCTCCTCAATTGAGCCGAAGAACATAATGGAAGCATTACTTGATGAGTATTAGGTCCTCGCCATGCAGGAGGAACTGGAAGAATTTGCCCGAAATGATGTATGGGATCTGGTTCCAAGACCTGATAGGGTTAACGTCATTGGCACAAAATGGATATTCAAAAACAAGTCCGACGCATCAGGGAATATCACAAGAAACAAAGCTCGCCTTGTTACACAAGGATACACTCAGATAGAAGGAAATGACTTTGAGGAAACCTTTGCTTCGGTCGCGCGTCTTGAAGCCATCCGCTTACTTCTTGCTCTAGCATGTCACCTAAATTTTCAACTGTTCCAGATGGATGTCAAAAGTGCTTTCCTGAATGGATTTCTGAATGAGGAAGTTTACGTTGCTCCGCCGAAAGGATTTGAGGACCCGCATCATCCAGCATCTGTGTACTGCCTCAAAAAGGCGTTGTACGGTCTCAAACAGGCGCCCAGAGCCTGGTATGAGCGCCTCACTGTGTTTCTCGTCGATCATGGATATGTGCGAGGGGGAGTGGACAAGACCCTTTTTGTTAAACACACGAGGTCAGATTTTATTATCGCACAAATCTATGTTGACGATATTGTCTTTGGGTCCAATACCCAGAAACTGGTGGATCAGTTTGTAGAACAGATGCAGAAGGAGTTCAAGATGAGCATGGTTGGGGAGATGAACTACTTCCTAGGACTCCAGGTGACTCAGAAGGAAGATGGCATTTTCATCTCACAAAGTAAGTATGCCAAGAATCTGATAAAGAAATTTGAGCTTGAGAAGGCAACTCACAAACGAACTCCGGCTGCTACGCACATAAAGATAACCAAAGACGAGGCTGGAACAAAGGTCGATCAGACATTGTACAAGAGTATGATTGGAATCCTTCTGTAACTGACAGCCAGTAGACCAGACATAGCATATGCCATAGGTGTGTGTGCAAGATACCAGGCGGATTGACAGAACCGCTCGTCGTCAAAGCGATTTGTGCAAATAAATTTATAATAGTCCGCTACTCGCAACTATACTACTGGGTAGTACTTGGTAAGTAGGGGTCGAACCCAAGGGAACTAGGGGAATAAATGTTTATCGGGGGGATTACGCAGCCTGGGAGCGTGTTTAAGGTCGGTTGGTTGGTTTTAAAGCTACCAGCTATTTTGATTGATTGATTGGTTGGTTGGTTGATTTTAATACTGGAAAGTAAATTACAGTTGATAATTAAAGAGAAATGTTCGGTTTCAGGGGACTTGTATTATATCCTGTTTATCATTGACCTTTAGTGACTCTCCTAAGTATTCAAACGGTGTATCAAGGCCATTCCAAGCACTCGATTTGCGTACACTGTCTAGCCTATTCCAAGGACGTAGAACACTTATTCTATTTAGACTAATACTCCATTCCCGGTTATATTAGCCTATGTGCATCCATTTGATCAATCATTCCCGATCAACCAAATGGTGTTTAAGATGAGTCAAACTTCTCAGATAAGCTTTGCCATTCCAAGCATCCACTTATCCGTACAAGTTTACGAACCCCGCTGTAGAGTTTTGCCATTCCAAGCATCCACTCTACCTTGGACGTTCTGACTTAATATATGGCACATAGAATAAGTTTTGAATACTTAGACTAGACACTAAGTTAATAGTCTAAAACATTTTATAATACAAGTGCGCCCCTTAGACCGAACTACAAGTTTAGCTACTATTTATCGCGCTAAACATTATAACTAAGGAAATAAAACAGTTGAATAAATACTAAGAATTACTTACAACCGTTGAAGCGCCAAGGGAGCTATCCTTTATTTCCAAAGCCAAGATTACAACGTTACAAATATTACAACTTCTAGAGAGAGAAGTGAAATGAGATTGAGGTGTGTTGAAATGAGGAGGAGGAGGCCTCCTTATATAGCCATGGGAGGAGGAGGAGATGGCTACAAGTGTTGCATTTTGATTGGAGGAAGAAATCAAGGGAGGAGATGGCCACATGTGGAGGAAGGGGAGGAGGTCGGCGGCTTTTGGTGGAGGAGGTGGCGCCGCCGGTTGCCGGTCACCCAAGGGGGAGGAGCTCCTCCCTTGCCCACCTCCTTGAATGGTGGCCGGTCATCTTGCCCAAATGTGAGTTTTGTACAGTTTTGTGCAGTCTTTTCACAAAACTGTCAATGTGTTTCTTCCCCGGGCTGTCTTGACTCCACTCCTGATTCTTCTGATTAATTTGTTATGGTCAATTCAACGTCAGGATCCTTGATATTTCTTCAGTCGGCATATGATCTTGACCTTGGATTGACTCTTGTTATCTTTTCAGCATAAAATCCTCTCCTTAGCGTGTTTTCACTTCAGTCTCTAAAATGCCCTGTGGAAATATATCGGGACTAACACGTAGAAGTTAGATAGACAAACAGTCTAATTTGGTGGGTTTAACTGCATTTATGTTTCATACAATTATGGTCCATCACGGATCCAAAGGAAAGTCATCTCCTACAAGTTAAGAGAATCGTAAAGTATGTATGCGGGACTGTTGACTTTGGAATCGGGTATACCAAGGACACCAACCCACATCTGGTTGGCTACTGCGATGCGGACTGGGTAGGAAATGCTGAAGATCGAAAGAGCACATCTGAAGGATGCTTCTTCTTAGGAAATAACTTGGTTTCATGGTTCAGCAAAAAGCAAAATAGCATCTCACTGTCTACGGCAGAAGCAGAATATATCGCAGTAGGAAGCAGCTGCAATCAACTGCTGTGGATGAAGCAAATGCTATCTGAATACGGAGTCAAAAAAGAAGAGATGACCTTATATTGTGACAATATGAGTGCAATCAGCATCTCGAAGAATCTAGTACAACACTCCAGGACGAAGCACATTGACATCAGACATCATTTCATCAGAGAGCTGGTTGAACAGAAGGTGGTTACTCTTACGCATGTTACAACAGACAAGCAATTGGCAGACATCTTCACCAAACCTCTTGATGCCGCTCAGTTTGAAACACTCAGATCCTCCCTGGGTCTGTGTGTTATCAAGAACTAAGTGTTCCAGCTAGTGGTCAGTCACAGGCAGAACACCAGCTCAACAGTTGGGCTAACCACTTATCAATAGGAAGCTGGAACAGAAGGTACATACCTGGAGATTTACATTCGTATATATTCAGAAATCAGTCCTATGCCATTATAAAAATGAAAGTGAAGAAGCGGCAGTGTCAGAACTGAAAGAACCGTTCTCAAAGGTGCCAAAGGTTGATCCCAAACCATCTGAAGAGAGTGTGCAGACTACGATGGAAAATCAGACGATTACTCAACCCTAAATAAGGTAAGCCCCTGTTCTCATCCCATGCTACTGCACTCAATACTGTTAAGGAGGAAGTACGAGCAATTGGTCAAGAGTCAGTAAGCTAAAGGTGAAAAAGTGGTTAATGAGAAGCCAAAGGAATTGAAACCTGATGTAGATTCTGTGACCGGTGCTGCAGAAGAAGGTGAAGCCAGTAGGGCTAAGGTTATGGTTCTGATAAGCAGAAGAATGAGAATGCAAGTGGAGAACGGCAAGCCAAGTAATCTGGCAATATGATGGAAGAGTCTCATGCATCCGGTAATGATGAACAACGGAATGTGTTGTGCAAGGAAGGTTTCATGATGATTTTGTGGAGGATGCTCATGTGATGGTGGATCCCCCAGCTATTCCTGAGTTTGAGTCAAAGAAAGTCAGATGATGAAGATGCGTCAATGTTGCTGAGAAACAGAAGCAACACTAGCTAGAAGATGATGGATCAGAAGATTCAGACCCCTCTGAAAAAGATGACGAGCTTAGTGAAATATACAAGGACCTTGATGAGGTTGTCTGAGATTAGCACAAGGAAGGGACTATCACTCAAGAAGGAAGTGAGCTTGTTAAGTCTGTAGAGAAGTCAGAAACCGACAAAGCTGCTGAGAAAGTGTCTATTGAAGCAGTTGTTCCAAGGAAGCTAGAAGTGTAAGCTAAACCAGATAATGCAGATCGGAACTCAGTTTCATTGGCTGAGCTCAAGAAGCTGACAAGGAGAAACCAAAGAAGAAAGTGACCATCCAATTATGCTTGACTGAAGTATCTACCAAGAGGAATGGCAAGAGAACAGATGCAGGGGAAGCAAGTACATCCAAGAAAAGGAAGAGGAGTGCTCCAGGATCTGTTCCGCCTAGTGTACCAACTGGATTGTCTAAGCATGGCATACGGCTTGTCAGTACAGACGCAGCAGCTAAGTGGAAGGGAGTGTAGAAAAGAAAGGTCATCCCTGAAAGGCTACTTAATGAGAAGACAGTTCCATCCCAGTAGCAGATCTGACTATATTCGACTGAAGGAGGTAGAGATCATTCTGGAGGTCGAACAGCTGCTGAGACACCATGGTCCGACAGACTCACAGTATGGGTCACTGTCCGAGGCTGTGTTCGAGAGGGAGTTGACTAATTTCCAGATGCCGAGGAGACCAGGTTGCTCGATTGGACCCCTTGCCAGTTTGTGGCAAAAAGGGAGAGTATTCTGAGGTAACTGTTCTGGTTCCTCAAGTTGTGTCTAAAGCGTAGATTTGGTTTTGCCAAAATGCCAAGGGGGGCATTGATGTTCCCATGAATGGCATGGCTTTGGCAAAACGGCTTTAGACAGTTCGAGCTAGAGTTCAAGAAGAGTTCAACCACGGACTGGAACAGAAACACAGCGTACATCAGACGCATGTTTTGAATCCGGAAAGTTCTAAAGATAGAGAATCTTTTCGGTTGAAGTCGGTCAGCGAAGAAATAGATATTCGAGATGTCATTCAAATATCTCCTCACCAGAATTGAAGATTGCCTGACTAACTTACCATAGAAGATATCTCATGAACATTGGAATGAATATCTTGATATCCAGAAGATATCGACAAGATTATTTGATTGGTGCCAATCGACAAGTCATCACCAAAGATCAGATAGGCGATCAAATATATGCAGATTGGCTGAGATAATATCGGATGGCTTGGCATTGAAGTCATCTATGAAGATTGGATACACATTGAATATTCTGCAAATATTCAGGAGTATCTCCGAAATATTTGACAGGATATTCAGATTGGATCTGGACTTCACCAAACCCTATAAGAAGAAGGCTAGGGCGTCCAGATTGGGTGTCGCTTCCTGAGAGAAAAGAAACAAACATGAGAGTTTGTGAGATTGGAGGAGCGATGGCCGACTGATTATTCCACACCGAAATATCAACGACGAAGTAACAGTCCGTTCAGTGTGCTGTTCAGACTATTCTTGAAGGACAACAAAGCGCACACACTCACACGGTGATCAAGCTACGTTTTTGAAAGAAGGCGACTGGACTTCTGGGAGGTCCAAGACTAGGGCGAGAGGGAAGTCTCGTCCTACCCATAAGGGATCGAGGGAAGCTGCGGTGAACCGGGATTGCAAATCCGAGAGACGGAGAATTAGAGGCTAGGCGATTACAAACAAGGTGTTGTGTATGAGTAAGACCACTTGTAGCTCTAATCTCGTAATATTATTTGTGTCCCTTTTAGGGTGTGGGAAACCCCCCAGACTAGGCAAGGCCAAACTGGGTAACATATCGAGTGTGCCCCTACTTTCTTCTGTTTTCAGTTCTGTCTCATACACTGTCTTAACCACTGTCGGAACGCGACCCTGTAGAGTTCGTGTTCAGTAATCCGTGCGTGCCTCTGTCTCTTTCTGCACCTGCTGAACTGTTGTGAAAGGAGTTCAAGATCTGTCTCAACTGTACCTTGGACACAAGCTTGAACAGGGGATAGAATTTCAAAACCTTATAATGAGACTAAAGTTTGTCTTTGGTCGTCCCAAGTTAGTCTCGTTAGTCTCATTCTAAGGTTTTTTCTTGTTCGTCCTTAGAAAGAGACTAACTTGGGACGAACTTAGACAAACCTTAGAATGAGACTAACCTTTGTCTTTGTTCATCCCAAGTTAGTCTCGTTAGTCTCATTCTAAGGTTTGTTTTAGTTCATCCTTAGAAAGAGACTAACTTGGAACGAACTTAGACAAACCTTAGAATGAGACTAACCTTTGTCTTTGTTCGTCCCAAGTTAGTCTCGTTAGTCTCACTCTAAGGTTTGTCTAAGTTCGTCCTTAGAAATAGACTAACTTGGGACAAACTTAGACTAACTTGGGACAAACTTAGACAAACCATAGAATGACGCTAAAGTTTGTCTTTGTTCGTCCCAAGTTAGCCTCTTTAGTCTCATTCTAAGGTATGTCTAAGTTCGTCCTTCGAAAGAGACTAACTTGGGAAGAACTTAGATTAACTTGGGACGAACTTTGACAAACCTTAGAATGAGACTAAAGTTTGTGTTTGTTCGTCCCAAGTTAGTCTCGTTTGTCTCATTCTAAGGTTTGTCTAAGTTCGCCCTTAGAAAGAGACTAACTTGGGAGACTAAAGTTTGTCTTTGTTCGTCCCAAGTTAGTCTCGTTAGTCTCATTTTAAGATTTGTCTAAGTTCGTCCTTAAAAAGAGACTAACTTGGGACGAACTTAGAAAAACCTTAGAATGAGAGTAAAGTTTATTTTTGTTCATCCCAAGTAAGTATTCTTAGTCCCATTCTAAGGTTTGTTTTAGTTCGGATTTAGAAAGGGACTAACTTGGGACGAACTTAGACTAACTTGGGACGAACTTAGACTAACTTGGGATGAACTTAGACAAACCTTAGAAGGAGACTAACCTTTGTCTTTGTTCGTCCCAAGTTAGTCTCGTTAGTCTCATTCTAAGGTTTGTCTAAGTTCATCCTCAGAAAGAGACTAACTTGGGATGAACTTAGACTAACTTGGGACGAACTTAGACGAACCTTAGAATGAGGCTAAAGTTTGTCTTTGTTCCTCCCAAGTTATCCTCTTGAGTCTCGTTCTAAGGTATGTCTAAGTTCGTCCTTAGAAAGAGATTAACTTGGGACGAACATAGACTAACTTGGGACGTACTTTGACAAACCTTAGAATGAGACTAAAGTCTGTCTTTGTTCGTCCCAAGTTAGTCTCGTTTGTCTCATTCTAAGGTTTGTTTAAGTTCATCCTTAGAAAGAGAATAACTTGGGACGAACTTACACAAACCTTAGAATGAGACTAAAGTTTGTCTTTGTTCGTCCCAAGTTAGTCTCGTTAGTCTCATTCTAAGGTTTGACTAAGTTCATCCTTAGAAAGTGAATAACTTGGAGCAAACTTAGACTAACTTGGGACGAACTTAGACAAACCTTAGAATGAGACTAACGTGGGACGAACTTTGACAAACCTTAGAATGAGACTAAAGTCTGTCTTTGTTTGTCCAAGTTAGTCTCGTTAGTCTCATTCTAAGGTTTGTCTAAGTTCGTCCTTAGAAAGAGACTAACTTGGGACGAACTTAGACAAACCTTAGAATGAAACTAAAGTTTGTCTTTGTTCATCCCAAGTTAGTCTCGTTAGTCTCATTCTAAGGTTTTGTTTAGTTCGTCCTTGGAAAGAGACTAACTTGGGACGAACTTAGACTAACTTTGGACAAACTTAGACAAACCATAGAATGAGACTATCCTTTGTCATTGTTCATCCCAAGTTAGTCTCGTTAGTCTCATTCTAAGGTTTGTCTATGTTCATCCTTAGAAAGAGATTAACTTGGGACGAACTTAGACAAACATTACAATGAGACTAACATTTGTCTTTGTTTGTCTCAAGTTAGTCTCGTTAGTCTCATTCTAAGGTTTGTCTAAGTTCGTCTTTAGAAATAAACTAAATTTGAAAGAACTTAGACAAACATTACAATGAGACTAATGTTAGTCTTTGTTTGTCCCAAGTTAGTCTCGTAAGTCTCATTCTAAGGTTTGTCTAAGTTCGTCCTTCGAAAGAGACTAACTTGGGACGAACTTAGACAAACCTTAGAATGAGATTAAAGTTTATCTTTGTTCGTCCCAAGTTAGTCTCGTTCGTCATATTCTAAGGTTTGTTTTAGTTTGTCCTTAGAAAGAGACTAACTTGGGACGAACTTAGACTAACTTGGGACGAACTTAGACAAACCATAGAATGAGGCTAAAGTTTGTCTTTGTTCATCCCAAGTTAGCCTCTTTAGTCTCATTCTAAGGTATGTCTAAGTTTGTCCTTAGAAAGAGATTAACTTGGGACGAAGTTAGACAAACCATAGAATGAGACTAAAGTTTGTCTTTGTTCGTCCGAAGTTAGTCTCGTTAGTCTCATTCTAAGGTTTTTCTAAGTTCGTCCTTAGAAAGAGACTAACATGGGATGAAATTAGACTACCTTGGGACGAACTTAGACAAACCTTAGAATGAGGCTAAAGTTTGTCTTTGTTCGTCCCAAGTTATCCTCTTGAGTCTCGTTCTAAGGTATGTCTAAGTTCGTCCTTAGAAAGAGATTAACTTGGGACGAACTTAGACTAACTTGGAACGAACTTTGACAAAACTTAGAATGAGACTAAAGGTTGTCTTTGTTCGTCCCAAGTTAGTCTCGTTTGTCTCATTCTAAGGTTTGTTTAAGTTCGTCCTTAGAAAGAGACTAACTTGGGACGAACTTAGACAAACCTCAGAATGAGGCTAAAGTTTGTCTTTGTTCGTCCCAAGTTAACCCCTTTAGTCTCATTCTAAGGTATATCTAAGCTCGTCCTTAGAAAGAGACTAACTTGGGACAAACTTAGACTAACTTGGGATGAACTTAGACTAACTTGGGATGAACTTTTACAAACCTTAGAATGAGACTAAAGTTTGTGTTTTATCGTCCCAAGTTAGTATCGTTTGTCTCAGTCAAAGGTTTGTCTAAGTTCGTCCTTAGAAAGAGACTAACTTGGGAGACTAAAGTTTGTCTTTGTTCGTCCCAAGTTAGTCTCGTTAGTCTCATTTTAAGATTTGTATAAGTTCGTCCTTAGAAAGAGACTAACTTGGGACGAACTTAGACGAACATTAGAATGAGACTAAAGGTTATCTTTGTTCATCCCAAGTAAGTCTTGTTAGTCCCATTCTAAGGTTTGTTTTAGTTCGTCCTTAGAAAGAGACTAACTTGGGACGAACTTAGACTATCTTGGGACGAACTTAGACAAACCTTAGAAGGAGACTAACCTTTATCTTTGTTCGTCCCAAGTTAGTCTCTTTAGTCTCATTCTAAGGTTTGTCTAAGTTCGTCCTTCGAAAGAGATTAACTTGGGACGAACTTAGACTAACTTGGGACGAACTTTGACAAACCTTAGAATGAGACTAAAGTTTGTCTTTGTTCGTCCCAAGTTAGTCTCGTTTGTCTCATTTTAAGGTTTGTTTAAGTTCGTCCTTAGAAAGAGACTAACATGGGACGAACTTACACAAACCTTTGAATGAGACTAAAGTTTGTCTTTGTTCGTCCCAAGTTAGTCTCGTTAGTCTCATTCTAAGGTTTGACTAAGTTCGTTCATAGAAAGAGACTAACTTGGGACAAACATAGACTAACTTGGGACGAACTTAGACAAACCTTAGAATGAGACTAACTTGGGACGAACTTTGACAAACCTTAGAATGAGACAAGAGTTTGTCTTTGTTCGTCCCAAGTTAGTCTCGTTAGTCTCATTCTAAGGTTTGTCTAAGTTCATCCTTAGAAAGAGACTAACTTGGGACGAACTTAGACAAACCTTAGAAAGAGACTAAAGTTTATCTTTGTTCGTCCCAAGTTTGCCTCGTTAGTCTCATTCTAAGGTTTGTCTATGTTCATCCTTAGAAAGTGACTAACTTGGGACGAAATTTGACTAACTTGGGACGAACTTAGACAAACCTTAAAATGAGACTAAAGTTTGTCTTTGTTCGTCCCAAATTAGTCTCGTTAGTCTCATTCTAAGGTTTGTCTAAGTTCATCCTTAGAAATAGACTAACTTGGGGCGAACTTAGACAAACCTTACAATGAGACTAATGTTTGTTTTTGTTTGACCCAAGTTAGTCTCGTTAGTCTCATTCTAAGGTTTGTCTAAGTTCATCCCTAGAAAGAGACTACCTTGGGACGAACTTAGACAAACTTTAGAATGAGACTAAAGTTTATCTTTGTTAGTCCCAAGTAAGTCTTGTTAGTCTCATTCTAAGGTTTGTTTTAGTTCGTCCAGAGAAAGAGACCAACTTGGGAAGAACTTAGACTAACTTGAGACGAACTTAGACAAACCGTTGAATGTGACTAATCTTTGTCTTTGTTCGTCCCATATTAGTCTCCTTAGTCTCATTCTAAGGTTTGTCTAAGTTCGTCCTTAGAAAGAGACTAACTTGGGACGAACTTAGACAAACCTTAGAAAGAGACTAAAGTTTATCTTTGTTCGTCCCAAGTTTGTCTCGTTAGTCTCATTCTAAGGTTTGTCTATGTTCATCCTTAGAAAGAGACTAACTTGGGACGAACTTAGGCTAACTTGGGACGAACTTAGATAAATCTTAAAATGAGACTAAAGTTTGTCTTTGTTCGTCCCAAATTAGTCTCGTTAGTCTCATTCTAAGGTTTGTCTAAGTTCGTCGTTAGGAATAGACTAACTTGGGGCGAACTTAGACAAACCTTAGAATGAGACTAACATTTGTCTTTGTTCGTCCCAAGTTAGTCTCGTTAGTCTCAATCTAAGGTTTGTTTAAGTTCGTCCTTAGAAAGAGACTAACTAGGGACGAACTTACACAAACCTTAGAATGAGACTAAAGTTTGTCTTTGTTCGTCCCAAGTTAATCTCGTTAGTCTCATTCTAAGGTTTGACTAAGTTCGTCCTTAGAAAGAGGCTAACTTGGGACAAACTTAGACTAACTTGGGACGAACTTAGAGAAACCATAGAATGAGACTAACTTGAGACGAACTTTGACAAATCTTAGAATGAGACTAAAGTTTGTCTTTGTTCATCCCAAAATAGTCTCGTTAGTCTCATTCTAAGGTTTGACTAAGTTTGTCTTTAGAAAGAGACTAACTTTGGATGAACTTAGACAAACCTTAGAATGAGACTAAAGTTTGTCTTTGTTTGTCCCAAGTTTGTCTCGTTAGTCTCATTATATGGTTTGTCTGTGTTCATCCTTAGAAAGAGACTAACTTGGGACAAACTTAGACTAACTTGGAACGAACTAAGACAAACCTTAAAATGAGAATAAAGTTTGTCTTTGTTCGTCCTAAATTTGTCTCGTTAGTCTCATTCTAAGGTTTGTCTAAGTTCGTCCTTAGAAATAGACTAACTTGGGGTGAACTTAGACAAACCTTACAATGAGACTAATGTTTGTCTTTGTGTGTCCCAAGTTAGACTCGTTAGTCTCATTCTAAGGTTTGTCTAAGTTCGTCCTTAGAAAGAGACTAACTTGGGATGAACTTAGACAAACCTTAGAATGAGACTAACTTGGGACGAACTTTGACAAATCTTAGAATGAGACTAAAGTTTGTCGTTGTTCGTCCCAAGTTAGTCTCATTAGTCTCATTCTAAGGTATGTCTAAGTTTGTCCTTAGAAAGAGACTAACTTGGGATGAACTTAGACAAACCTTAGAATGAGACTAAAGTTTGTCTTTGTTCATCCCAAGTTAGTCTCGTTAGTCTCATTCTAAGGTTTGTTGTAGTTCATCCATAGAAAGAGACTAACTTGGGACGAACTTAGACAAACCTTAGAATGAGACTACCCTTTAGCTTTATTCGTCCCAAGTTAGTCTCGTTAGTCTCATTCTAAGGTTTCTCTATGTTCGTCCTTAGAAAGACACTAACTTGGCACGAACTTAGACAAATATTACAATGAGACTAACCTTTGTCCTTGTTCGTCCCATGTTAGTCTCATTAGTCTCATTCTAAGGTTTGTCTAAGTTCGTCCTTAGAAATAGACTAACTTTGGACGAACTTAGACAAACGTTACAATGAGACTAACGTTTGTCTTTGTTCGTCCCAAGTTAGTCTCGTTAGTCTAATTCTAAGGTTTGTCTAAGTTCGTCCTTAGAAAGAGACTAACATGGAACGAACTTACACAAACCTTATAATGAGACTAAAGTTTGTCTTTGTTCGTCCCATGTTAGTCTCGTTAGTCTCATTCTAAGGTTTAACTAAGTTCGTCCTTAGAAAGAGAATAACTTGGGATGAACTTAGACAAACCTTAGAATGAGACTAAAGTTTGTCTTCTGTCGTCCCAAGTTAGTCTCGTTAGTCTCATTCTAAGGTTTGTTCTAGTTCGTCCTTAGATAAAGACTAAGTTGGGACGAACTTAGACTAACTTGGGACGAACTTAGACAAACCTTAGAATGAGACAAACCTTTGTCTTTGTTCATCCCAAGTTAGTCTCGTTAGTCTCATTCTAAGGTTTGTTTTCGTTCGTCCTTAGAAAGAGACTAACATGGGACGAACTTAGACTAACTTGGGATGAACTTAGACAAACCTTAGAATGAGACTAAAGTTGGTCTTTGTTTATCCCAAGTTAGTCTCAGTAGCCTCATTCTAAGGTTTGTCTAAGTTTGTCCTTTGAAAGAGACTAACTTGGGACAAACTTACACAAACCTTAGAATGAGACTAAAGTTTGTCTTTGTTCGTCCCAAGTTACTCTCGTTAGTCTCATTCTAAGGTTTGTCTATGTTCGTCCTTAGAAATAGACTAACTTGGGATGAACTTAGACAAACCTTAGAATGAGACTAAAGTTGGTCTTTGTTCGTCTCAAGTTAGTCTCGTTTGTCTCATTCTAAGGTTTGTCTAAGTTCGTCCTTAGAAAGACACTAACTTGGGACAAACTTACACAAACCTTAGAGTGAGACTAAAGTTTGTCTTTGTTTATCCCTAGTTAGTCTCAATAGCCTCATTCTAAGGTTTGTCTAAGTTTGTCCTTAGAAAGAGACTTACTTGGGACGAACTTACACAAACCTTAGAATGAGACTAAAGTTTGTCTTTGTTCGTCCCAAGTTACTCTCGTTAGTCTCATTCTAAGGTTTGTCTATGTTTGTCCTTAGAAAGAGACTAAAGTTTGTCTTTGTTCGTCCCAAGTTACTTGGGACGAACTTAGACAAACCTTAAAATGAGACTAAAGTTTATCTTTGTTCATCCCATGTTAGTCTCTTTAGTCTCATTCTAAGGTTTGTCTAAGTTTGTCCTTAGAAATAGACTAACTTGGGACGAACAAAGACAACCTTACAATGAGACTAAAGTTTGTCTTTGTTCGTCCCAAGTTAGTCTCGTTAGTCTCATTATAAGGTTTGTTTTAGTTCGTCCTTAGAAAGAGACTAACTTGGGACGAACTTAGACTAAGTTGGGACGAACTTAGACTAAGTTGAGACGAACTTAGACAAATCTTAGAATCAGACTAACCTTTGTCTTTGTTCGTCCCAAGTTAGTTTCATTAGTCTCATTCTAAGGTTTGTCTAAGTTCGCCCTTAGAAATAGACTAACTTGGGACGAACTTAGACTAACTTGGGACGAACTTAGACAAACCTTAGAATGAGGCTAAAGTTAGTCTTTGTTCGTCCCAAGTTATCCTCTTAACTCTCATTCTAAGTAATGTCTAAGTTCGTCCTTAGAAAGAGATTAACTTGGGACGAACCTAGACTAACTTGGGACGAACTTTGACAAACCTTAGAATGAGACTAAAGTTTGTCTTTGTTCGTCTCAAGTTAGTCTCGTTTGTCTCATTCTAAGGTTTGTCTAAGTTCGTCCTTAGAAAGAGACTAACTTGGGACAAACTTACACAAACCTTAGAATGAGACTAAAGTTTGTCTTTGTTCGTCCCACGTTAGTCTCGTTTGTCTCATTCTGAGGTTTGACTAAGTTCGTCCTTAGAAAGAGACTAACTTGGGACGAACTTAGACAAACCTTAGAATGAGACTACTCTTTATCTTTATTCGTCCCAAGTTATTCTCGTTAGTCTCATTCTAAGGTTTCTCTATGTTCCTCCTTAGAAAGACACTAACTTGGGACGAACTTAGACAAACATTACAATGAGACTAAAGTTTGTCTTTGTTCGTCCCAAGTTACTCTCGTTAGTCTCATTCTAAGGTTTGTCTATGTTCGTCCTTAGAAATAGACTAACTTGGGACAAACTTAGGCAAACCTTAAAATGAGACTAAAGTTTATCTTTGTTCGTCCCATGTTAGTCTCGTTAGTCTTATGCTAAGGTTTGTCTAAGTTCGTCCTTAGAAATAGACTAACTTGGGACAAACAAAGACAACCTTACAATGAGACTAAAGTTTGTCTTTGTTCGTCCCAAGTTAGTCTCCTTAGTCTCATTATAAGGTTTGTTTTAGTTCATCCTTAGAAAGAGACTAACTTGGGACGAACTTAGACTAAGTTGAGATGAACTTAGACAAATCTTAGAATGAGACTAACCTTTGTCTTTCTTTGTCCCAAGCTAGTCTCGTTAGTCTCATTCTAAGGTTTGTCTAAGTTCGCCCTTAGAAATAGACTAACTTGGGACGAACTTAGACTAACTTGGGATGAACTTAGACAAACCTTAGAATGAGGCTAAAGTGGGTCTTTGTTCGTCCCAAGTTATCCTCTTGAGTCTCATTCTAAGAAATGTCTAAGTTCGTCCTTAGAAAGAGATAAACTTGGGACAAACTTACACTAACTTGGGACGAACTTTGACAAACCTTAGAATGAGACTTAAGTTTGTCTTTGTTCGTCTCAATTTAGTCTCGTTTGTCTCATTCAAAGGTTTGTCTAAGTTCGTCCTTAGAAGGAGACTAACTTGGGACGAACTTACACAAACCTTAGAATGAGACTAAAGTTTGTCTTTGTTCGTCCCAAGTTAGTCTCGTTTGTCTCATTCTAAGGTTTGACTAAGTTCATCCTTAGAAAGAGACTAACTTGGGACGAACTTAGACAAACCTTAGAATGAGACTAAAGTTTTTCTTTGTTCATCCCAAGTTAGTCTCGTTAGTTTCATTCTAAGGTTTGTTTTAGTTCGTCCATAGAAAGAGACTAACTTGGGACGGACTTAGACTAACTTGGGACAAACTTGGACAAACCTTAGAATGAGACTACCCTTTGTCTTTGTTCGTCCCAAGTTAGTCTCGTTAGTCTCATTCTAAGTTTCTCTATGTTCGTCTTTAGAAAGACACTAACTTGGGACGAACTTAGACAAACATTACAATGAGACTAACCTTTGTCTTTGTTCATCCCAAGTTAGTCTCGTTAGTCTCATTCTAAGGTTTGTCTAAGTTTGTCCTTAGAAATAGACTAACTTTCGACGAACTTAGACAAATATTACAATGAGACTAAAGTTTGTCTTTGGTCGTCCCAAGTTAGTCTCGTTAGTCTCATTCTAAGGTTTGTTGCAGTTCGTCCTTAGAATGAGACTAACCTTTGTCTTTGTTCGTCCCAAATTCGTCTCGTTAGTCTCATTCTAAGGTTTGTCTAAGTTCGTCCTTAGAAATAGACTAACTTGGGATGAACTTACACTAACTTGGGATGAACATTGACAAAGCTTAGGATGAGGCTGAATGTTGTCTTTGTTCGTCCCAAGTTGGCCCCTTTAGTCTCATTCTATGGTATGTCTAATTTTGTCCTTAGAAAGAGATTAACTTGGGACGAACTTAGACTAACTTGGGATGAACTTTGACAAACCTTAGAATGAGACTAAAGTTTGTCTTTGTTCGTCCCAAGTTAGCCTCGTTTGTCTCAATCTATGGTTTGTCTCAGTTCCTCCTTAGAAAGAGACTAACTTGGAAGACTAAAGTTTGTCTTTGTTCGTCCCAAGTTAGTCTCGTTGGTCTCATTCTATGGTTTGACTAAGTTTTTCTTTAGAAAGAGACTAACTTGGGACGAACTTAGACAAACCATAGAATGAGACTAAAGTTTGTCTTTGTTCGTCCCAAGTTAGTCTCATTAGTCTCATTCTGAGGTTTGTCTAAGTTCATCCTTAGAAAGAGACTAACTTGGGGATGAACTTAGACTAACTTGGGACGAACTTAGACAAACCTTAGAATGAGGCTAAAGTTTGTCTTTGTTTGTCCGAAGTTATCCTATTGAGTCTCGTTCTAAGGTATGTCTAAGTTCGTCCTTAGAAAGAGATTAACTTGGGACGAACTTAGACTAACTTGGAACGAACTTTGACAAACCTTAGAATGAGACTAAAGTTTGTCTTTGTTTGTCCCAAGTTAGTCTCGTTTGTCTCATTCTAAGGTTTGTTTAAGTTCTTCCTTAGAAAGAGAATAACTTGGGACGAACTTACACAAACCTTAGAATGAGACTAAAGTTTGTCTTTGTTCGTACCAAGTTAGTCTCGTTAGTCTCATTCTAACGTTTGTCTAAGTTCGTCCTTAGAAAGAGAATAACTTGGGATGAACTTAGACTAACTTGGGATGAACTTAGACAAACCTTAGAATGAGGCTAAAGTTTGTCTTTCTTCGTCCCAAGTTATCCTCTTGAGTCTCGTTCTAAGGTATGTCTAAGTTCGTCCTTAGAAAGAGATTGACTTGGGACGAACTTATACTAACTTGGGACGAACTTTGACAAACCTTAGAATTAGACTAAAGTTTGTCTTTGTTCGTCCCAAGTTAGCCTCGTTTGTCTCATTTTAAGGTTTGTTTAAGTTCGTCCTTAGAAAGAGACTAACTTGAGACGAACTTACACAAACCTTAGAATGAGACTAAAGTTTGTCGTTGTTCATCCCAAGTTAGTCTCGTTAGTCTCATTCTAAGGTTTGACTAAGTTCATCCATAGAAAGAGACTAACTTGGGACAAACTTAGACTAACTTGGGACGAACTTAGCCAAACCTCATAATGAGACCAACTTGGGACAAACTTTGACAAACCTTAGAATGAGACTAAAGTTTGTCTTTGTTCGTCCTAAGTTAGTCTCGTTAGTCTCATTCTAAGGTTTGTCTAAGTTCGTCCTTAGAAAGAGACTAACTTGGGACGAACTTAGACAAACCTTAGAATGAGACTAATGTTTGTCTTCGTTCATCCCAAGTTAGTCTCGTTAGTCTCATTCTAAGGTTTGGTTTAGTTTGTCCTTAGAAAGAGACTAACTTGGGAAGAACTTAGACTAACTTGGGACGAACTTAGACAAACCTTAGAATGAGACTAACCTTTGTCTTTGTTCGTCCCAAGTTAGTCTCGTTAGTCTCACTCTAAAGTTTGTCTAAGTTCGTCGTTAGAAATAGACTAAATTTGGACGAACTTAGAGACTAACATTACAATGAGACTAATGTTAGTCTTTGTTCGTCCCAAGTTAGTCTCGTTAGTCTCATTCTAAGGTTTGTCTTAGTTCGTCCTTAGAAAGAGACTAACTTGGGACGAACTTAGACAAACCTTAGAATGTGACTAAAGTTTGTCTTTGTTCATCCCAAGTTAGTCTCGTTATTCATAATCTAAGGTTTGTTTTAGTTCGTCCTTAGAATGAGACTAACTTGGGACGAACTTAGACAAACCTTTGAATGAGACTAACCTTTGTCTTTGTTCATCCCAAGTTAGTCTCGTTAGTCTCACTCTAAAGTTTGTCTAAGTTCGCTCTTAGAAATAGACTAACTTGGGACAAACTTAGACTAACTTGGGACGAACTTAGAATGAGGCTAAAGTTTGTCTTTGTTCGTCCCGAGTTAGCCTCTTTACTCTCATTCTAAGGTATGTCTAAGCTCGTCCTTAGAAAGAGACTAACTTGGGACGAACTTAGACTATCTTGGGACGAAATTTTACAAACCTTAGAATGAGACTAAAGTTTGTGTTTGTTCGTCCTAAGTTAGTCTCGTTTGTCTCAGTCTATGGTTTCTCTAAGTTTGTCGTTAGAAAGAGACTAACTTGGGAGACTAAAGTTTGTGTTTGTTCGTCCTAAGTTAGTCTCGTTTGTCTCAGTCTAAGGTATGTCTAAGTTTGTCCTTAGAAAGAGACTAACTTGGGATGAACTTAGACAAACCTTAGAATGAGACTAAAGTTTGTCTTTGGTCATCCCAAGTTAGTCTCGTTAGTCTCATTCTAAGGTTTGTTGTAGTTCATCCATAGAAAGAGACTAACTTGGGACGAACTTAGACTAACTTGGGACGAACTTAGACAAACCTTAGAATGAGACTACCCTTTAGCTTTATTCGTCCCAAATTAGTCTCGTTAGTCTCATTCTAAGGTTTCTCTATGTTCGTCCTTAGAAAGACACTAACTTGGCACGAACTTAGACAAATATTACAATGAGACTAACCTTTGTCCTTGTTCGTCCCATGTTAGTCTCATTAGTCTCATTCTAAGGTTTGTCTAAGTTCGTCCTTAGAAATAGACTAACTTTGGACGAACTTAGACAAACGTTACAATGAGACTAACGTTTGTCTTTGTTCGTCCCAAGTTAGTCTCGTTAGTCTAATTCTAAGGTTTGTCTAAGTTCGTCCTTAGAAAGAGACTAACATGGAACGAACTTACACAAACCTTATAATGAGACTAAAGTTTGTCTTTGTTCGTCCCAAGTTAGTCTCGTTAGTCTCATTCTAAGGTTTAACTAAGTTCGTCCTTAGAAAGAGAATAACTTGGGATGAACTTAGACAAACCTTAGAATAAGACTAAAGTTTGTCTTCTGTCGTCCCAAGTTAGTCTCGTTAGTCTCATTCTAAGGTTTGTTCTAGTTCGTCCTTAGAAAAAGACTAAGTTGGGACGAACTTAGACTAACTTGGGATGAACTTAGACAAACCTTAGAATGAGACTAACCTTTGTCTTTGTTCATCCCAAGTTAGTCTCGTTAGTCTCATTCTAAGGTTTGTTTTCGTTCGTCCTTAGAAAGAGACTAACATGGGACGAACTTAGACTAACTTGGGATGAACTTAGACAAACCTTAGAATGAGACTAAAGTTGGTCTTTGTTTATCCCAAGTTAGTCTCAGTAGCCTCATTCTAAGGTTTGTCTAAGTTTGTCCTTAGAAAGAGACTAACTTGGGACAAACTTACACAAACCTTAGAATGAGACTAAAGTTTGTCTTTGTTCGTCCCAAGTTACTCTCGTTAGTCTCATTCTAAGGTTTGTGTATGTTCGTCCTTATAAATAGACTAACTTGGGACGAACTTAGACAAACCTTAGAATGAGACTAAAGTTGGTCTTTGTTCGTCTCAAGTTAGTCTCGTTTGTCTCATTCTAAGGTTTGTCTAAGTTCGTCCTTAGAAAGAGACTAACTTGGGACAAACTTACACAAACCTTAGAATGAGACTAAAGTTTCTCTTTGTTTATCCCAAGTTAGTCTCAATAGCCTCATTCTAAGGTTTGTCTAAGTTTGTCCTTAGAAAGAGACTTACTTGGGACGAACTTACACAAACCTTAGAATGAGACTAAAGTTTGTCTTTGTTCGTCCCAAGTTACTCTCGTTAGTCTCATTCTAAGGTTTGTCTATGTTTGTCCTTAGAAATAGACTAACTTGGGACGAACTTAGACAAACCTTAAAATGAGACTAAAGTTTATCTTTGTTCATCCCATGTTAGTCTCTTTAGTCTCATTCTAAGGTTTGTCTAAGTTCGTCCTTAGAAATAGACTAACTTGGGACGAACAAAGACAACCTTACAATGAGACTAAAGTTTGTGTTTGTTCGTCCCAAGTTAGTCTCGTTAGTCTCATTATAAGGTTTGTTTTAGTTCGTCCTTAGAAAGAGACTAACTTGGGACGAACTTAGACTATGTTGGGACGAACTTAGACTAAGTTGAGACGAACTTAGACAAATCTTATAATCAGACTAACCTTTGTCTTTGTTCGTCCCAAGTTAGTTTCATTAGTCTCATTCTAAGGTTTGTCTAAGTTCGCCCTTAGAAATAGACTAACTTGGGACGAACTTAGACTAACTTGGGACGAACTTAGACAAACCTTAGAATGAGGCTAAAGTTAGTCTTTGTTCGTCCCAAGTTATCCTCTTAACTCTCATTCTAAGGAATGTCTAAGTTCGTCCTTAGAAAGAGATTAACTTGGGACGAACTTAGACTAACTTGGGACGAACTTTGACAAACCATAGAATGAGACTAAAGTTTGTCTTTGTTCGTCTCAAGTTAGTCTCGTTTGTCTCATTCTAAGGTTTGTCTAAGTTCGTCCTTAGAAAGAGACTAACTTGGGACAAACTTACACAAACCTTAGAATGAGACTAATGTTTGTCTTTGTTCGTCCCACGTTAGTCTCGTTTGTCTCATTCTGAGGTTTGACTAAGTTCATCCTTAGAAAGAGACTAACTTGGGACGAACTTAGGCAAACCTTAGAATGAGACTACTCTTTATCTTTATTCGTCCCAAGTTATTCTCGTTAGTCTCATTCTAAGGTTTCTCTATGTTCCTCCTTAGAAAGACACTAACTTGGGACGAACTTAGACAAACATTACAATGAGACTAAAGTTTGTCTTTGTTCGTCCCAAGTTACTCTCGTTAGTCTCATTCTAAGGTTTGTCTATGTTCGTCCTTAGAAATAGACTAACTTGGGACAAACTTAGACAAACCTTAAAATGAGACTAAAGTTTATCTTTGTTCGTCCCATGTTAGTCTCGTTAGTCTTATGCTAAGGTTTGTCTAAGTTCGTCCTTAGAAATAGACTAACTTGAAACAAACAAAGACAACCTTACAATGAGACTAAAGTTTGTCTTTGTTCGTCCCAAGTTAGTCTCCTTAGTCTCATTATAAGGTTTGTTTTAGTTCATCCTTAGAAAGAGACTAACTTGGGACGAACTTAGACTAAGTTGAGACGAACTTAGACAAATCTTAGAATGAGACTAACCTTTGTCTTTGTTTGTCCCAAGTTAGTCTCGTTAGTCTCATTCTAAGGTTTGTCTAAGTTCGCCCTTAGAAATAGACTAACTTGGGATGAACTTAGACTAACTTGGGATGAACTTAGACAAACCTTAGAATGAGGCTAAAGTGGGTCTTTGTTCGTCCCAAGTTATCCTCTTGAGTCTCATTCTAAGAAATGTCTAAGTTCGTCCTTAGAAAGAGATAAACTTGGGACAAACTTACACTAACTTGGGACGAACTTTGAAAAACCTTGGAATGAGACTAAAGTTTGTCTTTGTTCGTCTCAATTTAGTCTCGTTTGTCTCATTCAAAGGTTTGTCTAAGTTCGTCCTTAGAAGGAGACTAACTTGGGACGAACTTACACAAACCTTAGAATGAGACTAAAGTTTGTCTTTGTTCGTCCCAAGTTAGTCTCGTTTGTCTCATTCTAAGGTTTGACTAAGTTCATCCTTAGAAAGAGACTAACTTGGGACGAACTTAGACAAACCTTAGAATGAGACTAAAGTTTTTCTTTGTTCATCCCAAGTTAGTCTCGTTTGTTTCATTCTAAGGTTTGTTTTAGTTCGTCCATAGAAAGAGACTAACTGGGGACGGACTTAGACTAACTTGGGACAAACTTGGACAAACCTTAGAATGAGACTACCCTTTGTCTTTGTTCGTCCCAAGTTAGTCTCGTTAGTCTCATTCTAAGTTTCTCTATGTTCGTCTTCAGAAAGACACTAACTTGGGACGAACTTAGACAAACATTACAATGAGACTAACCTTTGTCTTTGTTCATCCCAAGTTAGTCTCGTTAGTCTCATTCTAAGGTTTGTCTAAGTTTGTCCTTAGAAATAGACTAACTTTCGACGAACTTAGACAAATATTACAATGAGACTAAAGTTTGTCTTTGGTCGTCCCAAGTTAGTCTCGTTAGTCTCATTCTAAGGTTTGTTGTAGTTCGTCCTTAGAATGAGACTAACCTTTGTCTTTGTTCGTCCCAAATTCGTCTCGTTAGTCTCATTCTAAGGTTTGTCTAAGTTCGTCCTTAGAAATAGACTAACTTGGGATGAACTTACACTAACTTGGGATGAACATTGACAAAGCTTAGGATGAGGCTGAATGTTGTCTTTGTTCGTCCCAAGTTGGCCCCTTTAGTCTCATTCTATGGTATGTCTAAGTTTGTCCTTAGAAAGAGATTAACTTGGGACGAACTTAGACTAACTTGGGATGAACTTTGACAAACCTTAGAATGAGACTAAAGTTTGTCTTTGTTCGTCCCAAGTTAGCCTCGTTTGTCTCAATCTATGGTTTGTCTCAGTTCCTCCTTAGAAAGAGACTAACTTGGAAGACTAAAGTTTGTCTTTGTTCGTCCCAAGTTAGTCTCGTTGGTCTCATTCTATGGTTTGACTAAGTTTTTCTTTAGAAAGAGACTAACTTGGGACGAACTTAGACAAACCATAGAATGAGACTAAAGTTTGTCTTTGTTCGTCCCAAGTTAGTCTCATTAGTCTCATTCTGAGGTTTGTCTAAGTTCGTCCTTAGAAAGAGACTAACTTGGGGATGAACTTAGACTAACTTGGGACGAACTTAGACAAACCTTAGAATGAGGCTAAAGTTTGTCTTTGTTTGTCCGAAGTTATCCTCTTGAGTCTCGTTCTAAGGTATGTCTAAGTTCGTCCTTAGAAAGAGATTAACTTGGGACGAACATAGACTAACTTGGAACGAACTTTGACAAACCTTAGAATGAGACTAAAGTTTGTCTTTGTTTGTCCCAAGTTAGTCTCGTTTGTCTCATTCTAAGGTTTGTTTAAGTTCTTCCTTAGAAAGAGACTAACTTGGGACGAACTTACACAAACCTTAGAATGAGACTAAAGTTTGTCTTTGTTCGTACCAAGTTAGTCTCGTTAGTCTCATTCTAACGTTTGTCTAAGTTCGTCCTTAGAAAGAGACTAACTTGGGATGAAGTTAGACTAACTTGGGATGAACTTAGACAAACCTTAGAATGAGGCTAAAGTTTGTCTTTCTTCGTCCCAAGTTATCCTCTTGAGTCTCGTTCTAAGGTATGTCTAAGTTCGTCCTTAGAAAGAGATTAACTTGGGACGAACTTATACTAACTTGGGACGAACTTTGACAAACCTTAGAATTAGACTAAAGTTTGTCTTTGTTCGTCCCAAGTTAGCCTCGTTTGTCTAATTTTAAGGTTTGTTTAAGTTCGTCCTTAGAAAGAGACTAACTTGAGACGAACTTACACAAACCTTAGAATGAGACTAAAGTTTGTCGTTGTTCATCCCAAGTTAGTCTCGTTAGTCTCATTCTAAGGTTTGACTAAGTTCATCCATAGAAAGAGACTAACTTGGGACAAACATAGACTAACTTGGGACGAACTTAGCCAAACCTCAGAATGAGACCAACTTGAGACGACCTTTGACAAACCTTAGAATGAGACTAAAGTTTGTCTTTGTTCGTCCTAAGTTAGTCTCGTTAGTCTCATTCTAAGGTTTGTCTAAGTTCGTCCTTAGAAAGAGACTAACTTGGGACGAACTTAGACAAACCTTAGAATGAGACTAATGTTTGTCTTCGTTCATCCCAAGTTAGTCTCGTTAGTCTCATTCTAAGGTTTGGTTTAGTTTGTCCTTAGAAAGAGACTAACTTGGGAAGAACTTAGACTAACTTGGGACGAACTTAGACAAACCTTAGAATGAGACTAACCTTTGTCTTTGTTCATCCCAAGTTAGTCTCGTTAGTCTCACTCTAAGGTTTGTCTAAGTTCGTCGTTAGAAATAGACTAAATTTGGACGAACTTAGAGACTAACATTACAATGAGACTAATGTTAGTCTTTGTTCGTCCCAAGTTAGTCTCGTTAGTCTCATTCTAAGGTTTGTCTTAGTTCGTCCTTAGAAAGAGACTAACTTGGGACGAACTTAGACAAACCTTAGAATGTGACTAAAGTTTGTCTTTGTTCATCCCAAGTTAGTCTCGTTATTCATATTCTAAGGTTTGTTTTAGTTCGTCCTTAGAATGAGACTAACTTGGGACGAACTTAGACAAACCTTTGAATGAGACTAACCTTTGTCTTTGTTCGTCCCAAGTTAGTCTCGTTAGTCTCACTCTAAAGTTTGTCTAAGTTCGCTCTTAGAAATAGACTAACTTGGGACAAACTTAGACTAACTTGGGACGAACTTAGAATGAGGCTAAAGTTTGTCTTTGTTCGTCCCGAGTTAGCCTCTTTACTCTCATTCTAAGGTATGTCTAAGCTCGTCCTTAGAAAGAGACTAACTTGGGACGAACTTAGACTATCTTGGGACAAAATTTTACAAACCTTAGAATGAGACTAAAGTTTGTGTTTGTTCGTCCTAAGTTAGTCTCGTTTGTCTCAGTCTATGGTTTGTCTAAGTTTGTCGTTAGAAAGAGACTAACTTGGGAGACTAAAGTTTGTCTTTGTTTGTCCCAAATTAGCCTCGTTTGTCTCAATCTAAGGTTTGTCTAAGTTCCTCCTCAGAAAGAGACTAACTTGGGAGACTAAAGTTTGTCTTTGTTCGTCCCAAGTTAGTCTCGTTGGTCTCATTCTATGGTTTGACTAAGTTTTTCTTTAGAAAGAGACTAACTTGGGACGAACTTAGACAAACCATAGAATGAGACTAAAGTTTGTCTTTGTTCGTCCCAAGTTAGTCTCGTTAGTCTCATTATGAGGTTTGTCTAAGTTCGTCCTTAGAAAGTGACTAACTTGGGGATGAACTTAGACTAACTTGGGACGAACTTAGACAAACTTTAGAATGAGGCTAAAGTTTGTCTTTGTTTGTCCCAAGTTATCCTCTTGAGTCTCGTTCTAAGGTATGTCTAAGTTTGTCCTTAGAAAGAGATTAACTTGGGACGAACTTAGACTAACTTGGAACAAACTTTGACAAACCTTAGAATGAGACCAAAGTTTGTCTTTGTTTGTCCCAAGTTAGTCTCGTTTATCTCATTCTAAGGCTTGTTTAAGTGCGTCCTTAGAAAGAGACTAACTTGGGACGAACTTACACAAACCTTAGAATGAGACTAAAGTTTGTCTTTGTTCGTCCCAAGTTAGTCTCGCTAGTCTCATTCTAAGGTTTGTCTAAGTTCGTCCTTAGAAAGAGACTAACTTGGGATGAACTTAGACTAACTTGGGATGAACTTAGACAAACCTTAAAATGGAAACCCAAGACGGGCTAGGCACAAAACAGCCTCATCCCTCAAACAGGAGGAGTCATAGGCACAACAAGCAAAACTAGGCTAAGCCTAGAAAAAACAAGGAACATTATACCCTGAAATGAAAAAACCAATAACCAATAACCAATTAGCTCCAATGGAAACACGCATTAGTTGCGCAAAAGAATTTCATCCCGAACTTCGCGAAGGACAAGGTCCATAACTTCTTCACCATGGTCGCACTCTTCTTTATCACAATAGTAACAGTGACTAATCTGGTCAAACATAAGGGCCTGTTTAACAAAGATCGAGAGCCGACCCAGGCGAACCTCCTTGCCTTGCGCAAAGGCACACGCAACAGCAATGGCAGATCCATTAACCCTTGTACAGCACCTGCAGAATTGAACAGACTGGAACTCACTCATCACAGTCCTTTGCCTATAGATTTCATTCCTAGGAATGTCATCTTTGTGAGACTTATCCAACCAACCCATAAAAGGAGATGATCCTACCACCATCCCCACCTCCATATCTTGGGCAACATTATCAGTCATAACAGTTCTTATCAGCTCCACCAAACAGATCCACTCATCAGTGCCCGCCAAATCAACTCCACGCACCATGGCACAGGAACCTGAAGATCTCTTAACAACAGCTCCTCCAAACATAGCCCCACCTCTACTGACAATAGCTAAATAGACAGTATGCCTATTCCTTGCAACGGAGCATTAATCCATCTACCTGCAGTCAAACATCTGCCAGGAACAGCAATGTGAAGCAGCTTATGTAAGGCACTATCGCTCACATTGCCAGCAAATTTGAGAGGTACAAGGCGACCCAGGTCATTACCCCATTTATTGATACAAGTTTTAATGTCAAGATTTGGCTTGTCAAAGAACCTCGCATTACGATTCTTCCTGATTTCCCACATTGTGCAGCAAGCCATACCAATCTTGTACCATGCCATAAAATCCTTGGGATTCCTCCCGGCGATAATTCTCAAGAGGCTCTCTCTTCCTCCTATTAAATCTTCTCCCAAAGTAGACTTGAAAAACTTCCAAGCCACCAAAGCAACATCGCCTCTGAAGAAGATATGATTCATAGTCTCCATCTTTGCCTTGTGACAACAACGACATTTAGACACCATATTAATCCCCATCTCCATCACCTTATCATCTGTTGGCAGCGCGGCCATAAAAAACTTCCACATGAAGCAACTAATTTTCATAGGAATCCAATGACGCCAGATATGTTTAGCCCAGTTGGCATCACGCCATTTAGTTTGAAATGAAATTCTGAAAGCTTTGGTAGAAAATCTCCCAGAATCAGTTCCTTCCCAAACAAAGAGATCCTCCCCTCTAGTGATCATCATCTGATCATACCAACTTCGTCTTTGCTCAGGAATAATGTTTAGAAGCTGATTCCAATCATTACTATTGTTACAAACCTCCTGGAGACTGCAATGACTCAGATCCCTGGGAATCTCAATACCCAACCTCGAACAAAAAATATTAACAGAAGTTGACCCTTGCCCGAGGATCCAGCGGGATTCTTCCTTCAGCTTGATGATAATATGATCAATAGAATTCCAAATACAAGAGCCCCTAACACCATGCTGGAATTTCCTTTTAGCGTGTATAGCCCACAAGGAATCAGAGGTTAAAAAACTCTAGGCCAACTTGCCTTTAAGGGCAATCATAATGTCCTCCAAATTCTTAATGCCCAAACCTCCAGCAGATTTTTCTCTACAGATATTTTCCCAATTCACCAAATGCCTCCTTCTCTCATCTCCTTTGTCCCAAAGAAAGCTACGAATCAGGCCTCCAATACGATTAAGGACTGTTTTGGGAATAGGGAGAACGGACATACAATGAATACCAATTGAATTTAGAATAGATTCAATCAAGGTGATCTTGCCGCCAAAGGATAACAGATTCTTCATCCAGCCTCCTATCCTCTTACGAATCTTTTCTTCGAGATCCTGGAAATATTCAATCTTCGTACACCCGACATAGAGAGGAGCTCCCAAGTATTTCACTGGGAAGGTTCCTTTATGAAATTTAGTAATGTCCAACAGCTGCCGTTGCCTCGAGTTATGCATATGCTTTGGGAAGAAAATAAAGCTTTTGTCATTGTTGAGCTGCTATCCTGACAACTGACATAAATCTTTTAAAATTCCCATCATTGCTTCCACGGAATTTTCGCGCCCATTAGTGAAGATAAGGATGTCATCTACAAACATCAGAATGTTAATGAACCGGCCATACACACCATTTTGAAAACCTTTGACAAGCTGATTCATGACAGCATTATTAATAGCTTTGGTTAGCCATTCCATAGCAATAACAAAGAGAGTAGGCGAGATAGGATCTCCTTGTCTCAGTCCTTGCGTGGATTTAAAATTCCCATAAACTTGCCCATCCTATTTAATAGAAAACCAAGCGCTGGAGATGCATCTAAACACCAAATCAACAAAGATTTCACTGCATCCAGAAGCCCTAAAAGCTGCCAAAATAAAGCTCCAGGAAATTCTGTCATATGCTTTAGACATATCAAGCTTCACCATAACATTACCACCCTCGGTTTTTCTTTTGAGGTCAAACACCATATCATGGGCAAGAGTAATGTTTACATGAATACTTATATCTTTGACGAAACTAACCCGCTCAGGACTAACCAACTTGTGGAGAAGAGGCGAGAGTCTTGAGTTCAGAACGCGAGACAACAACTTATGCAACACATTGCATAAACTAATGGGACGAAGATCCGTGATACCTGAAGGATTAGCAGACTTCGGAATCAAAGTTAAATAAGTAGAACAAATAATTTTGGGAACTTGAAGGCCATAGAAAAAACCAGCCACAGCAGCCACAATATCTACTTTAATGAGGCTCCAGAAAAACACGAAGAATCTGGACGTAAAGCCATCCGGACTTATTTCTTGCAACTCTATGCTGGAAGATGCTATCAGACAAGATTTTTCCATTTTGAAAGAAAAAGCTCGTATTAGATGGCTCAAAGATGGTGACTTTAATTCTGCCTTGTTTCATGCCGCTATTAAGGTGAGAAGAAACAATGCTAGGATTAATTTTGTTCAAGAAGACGACAGTTCCACTGAGAGGACGTCGGCGCAGATTGGTGATGATGCGGTGCAATTTTATTCTAATCTTCTTACAGGGCATAACCCTCCTCCTGATCCGGAGGTTTTTGGTTTTTTTGAGAAGGTTATTTTTGATGAAGATAATATTTGTCTTTGTAAATGTCCAAGGGAGGATGAGATTCTTCAAGAGCTTAAAACTTAGACTAACTTGGGACGAACTTAGACAAACCTTAGAATGAGACTAAAGTTTGTCTTTGTTCATCCCAAGTTAGTCTCAATAGCCACATTCTAAGGTTTTTCTAAGTTTGTCCCTAGAAATAGACTAACTTGGGACGAACTTACACAAACCTTAGAATGAGACTAACTTGGGACAAACTCAGACAAAACTTAGAATGAGAGTAACCTTTGTCTTTGTTCATCCCAAGTTAGTCTCGTTAGTCTCATTCTAAGGTTTGTTTTAGTTCGTCCTTAGAAAGAGACTAACTTGGGACGAACTTAGACAAACCTTCGAATGAGACTAACCTTTGTCTTTGTTCGTCACAAGTTAGTCTCGTTAGTCTCATTCTAAGGTTTGTTTTAGTTCGTCCATAGAAAGAGACTAACTTGGGACGAACTTAGACAAACCTTAGAATGAGACTACCCTTTGTCTTTGTTCGTCCCAAGTTAGTCTCGTTAGTCTCATTCTAAGGTTTCCCTATGTTCGTCCTTAGAAAGACACTAACTTGGGACGAACTTAGACAAACATTACAATGAGACTAACCTTTGTCTTTGTTCGTCCCAAGTTAGTCTCGTTAGTCTCATTCTAAGGTTTGTCTAAGTTCGTCCTTAGAAATAGACTAACTTTGGACGAACTTAGACAAACATTACAATGAGACAAACGTTTGTCTTTGTTTGTCTCAAGTTAGTCTGGTTAGTCTAGTTCTAAGGTTTGTCTAAGTTCGTCCTTAGAAAGAGACTAACTTGGGACGAACTTAGACTAACTTGGGATGAACTTCGACAAACCTTAGAATGAGACTAAAGTTTATCTTTATTCGTCCCAAGTTATCCTCTTGAGTCTCGTTCTAAGGTATGTCTAAGTTCGTTTTTAGAAAGAGATTAACTTGGGACGAACTTAGACTAACTTGGGATGAACTTTGACAAACCTTAGAATGAGACTAAAGTTTTTCTTTGTTCGTCCCAAGTTAGTCTTGTTTGTCTCATTCTAAGGTTTGTTTAAGTTCGTCCTTAGAAAGAGACTAACTTGGGATGAACTTACACAAACCTTAGAATGAGACTAAAGTTTGTCTTTGTTCGTCCCAAGTTAGTCTCGTAAGTCTCATTCTAAGGTTTAACTAAGTTTGTCCTTAGAAAGAGACTAACTTGGGACAAACTTAGACTAACTTGGGACGAACTTAGACAAACCTTAGAATGAGACTAACTTGGCACGAACTTTGACAAACCTTAGAATGAGACTAAAGTTTGTCTTTGTTCGTCCCAAGTTAGTCTCGTTATGTCTCATTCTAAGGTTTGACTAAGTTCATCTTTAGAAAGAGACAAACTTGGGACAAACTTAGACAAAACTTAGAATGAGACTAAAGTTTGTCTTTGTTCGTCCCAAGTTTGTCTCGTTAGTCTCATTCTAAGGTTTGTCTATGTTCATCCTTAGAAAGAGACTAACTTGGGACGAACTTAGACTAACTTGGGACGAACTTAGACAAACCTAAAAAGAGACTAAAGTTTGTCTTTGTTCGTCCCAAATTAGTCTTGTTAGTCTCATTCTAAGGTTTTGTCTAAGTTCTTCCATAGAAATAGACTAAATTGGGGCGAACTTAGACAAACCTTACAATGAGACTAATGTTTGTCTTTGTTTGTCCCAAGTCAGTCTCGTTAGTCTCATTCTAATTTGTCTAAGTTCATCCTAAGAAAGAGACTAACTTGGGACGAACTTAGACAAACCTTAGAATGAGACTAACCGTTGTCTTTGTTCATCCCAAGTTTGTCTCCTTAGTCTCATTCTAAGGGTTATTTTAGTTCGTCCTTAGAAAGAGACTAACTTGGGACGAACTTAGACAAACCTTAGAATGAGACTAACCTTTGTCTTTGTTCGTCACAAGTGAGTCTCGTTAGTCTCATTCTAAGGTTTGTCTAAGTTCGTCCCAAGTTAGTCTTTGTTCATCCCAAGGTTGAGACTAGAGTTTGTCTTTGTTCATCCCAAGGTTTGGCTAACTTGGGACGAACTTAGACAAACCTTAGAATGAGACTAGAGTTTGTCTTTGTTCATCCCAAGGTTGTCTCAATAGCCACATTCTAAGGTTTTTCTAAGTTCGTCCTTAGAAATAGACTAACTTGGGACGAACTTACACAAACCTTAGAATGAGACTAACTTGGGACGAACTTAGACAAACCTCAGAATGAGACTAACCTTTGTCTTTGTTCATCCCAAGTTACTTTTGTTAGTCGCATTCTAAGGTTTGTTTTAGTTCATCCTTAGAAACAGACTAACTTGGGACGAACTTAGACAAACCTTCGAATGAGACTAACCTTTGTCTTTATTCGTCCCAAGTTAGTCTTGTTAGTCTCATTCTAAGGTTTGTCTAAGTTTGTCCTTAGAAAGAGACTAACTTGGGATGAACTTAGACAAACCTTAGAATGAGACTAAAGTTTGTCTTTGTTCATCCCAAGTTAGTCTCGTTAGTCTCATTCTATGGTTTGTTTTAGTTCGTCCACAGAAAGAGACTAACTTGGGACGAACATAGACTAACTTGGGACGAACTTAGACAAACCTTAGAATGAGACTACCCTTTGTCTTTGTTCACCCCAAGTTTGTCTCGTTTGTCTCATTCTAAGGTTTGTTTAAGTTCGTCCTTAGAAAGACACTAACTTGGGATGAACTTACACAAACCTTAGAATGAGACTAACCTTTGTCTTTGTTCGTCCCAACTTAGTCTCGATAGTCTCACTCTAAGGTTTGTCTAAGTTCATCCTTAGAAATAGACTAACTTGGGACAAACTTAGACTAACTTGGGACGAACTTAGACAAACCTTAGAATGAGGCTAAAGTTTGTCTTTGTTCGTCCCAAGTTAGCCTCTTTAGTCTCATTCTAAGGTATGTCTAAGCTCATCCTTAGAAAGAGACTAACTTAGGACGAACTTAGACTAACTTGGGACGAACTTTTACAAACCTTAGAAGGAGACTAAAGTTTGTCTTTGTTCGTCCCAAGTTAGTCCCGTTAGTCTCATTCTAAGGTTTGACGAAGTTCATCTTTAGAAAGAGACTAACTTGGGACGAATATAGAGAAACCATAGAATGAGACTAAAGTTTGTCTTTGTTCGTCCCAAGTTAGTCTCGTTAGTCTCATTCTAAAGTTTGTCTAAGTTCGTCCTTATAAAGAGACTAACTTGGGATTAACATAGACTAACGTGGGACGAAGTTAGACAAACCTTAGAATGAGGCTAAAGGTTGTCTTTGTTCGTTCCAAGTTATCCTCTTGAGTCTCGTTCTAATGTATGCCTAAGTTCGTTCTTAGAAAGAGATTAACTTGGGACGAACTTAGACTAACTTGGGACAAACTTTGACAAACCTTAAAATGAGACTAAAGTTTGTCTTTGTTCGTCCCATGTTAGTCTCGTTTGTCTCATACTAAGGTTTGTGTAAGTTCGTCCTTAGAAAGAGACTAACTTGGGATGAACTTACACAAACCTCAGAATGAGACTAAAGTTTGTCTTTATTCGTCCCAAGTTAGTCTCGTTAGTCTCAATCTAAGGTATGACTAAGTTCGTCCTTAGAAAGAGAATAACTTGGGACAAACTTAGACTAACTTGGGATGAACTTAGACAAACCTTAGAATGAGACTAAAGTTTGTCTTTGTTCGTCCCAAGTTATTCTCTTGAGTTTGTTCTAAGGTATGTCTAAGTTCGTTTTTAGAAAGAGATTAACTTGGGACGAACTTAGACTAACTTTGGACGAACTTTGACAAACCTTAGAATGAGACTAAAGTTTGTCTTTGTTCGTCCCAAGTTAGTCTCGTTTGTCTCATTCTAAGGTTTGTTTAAGTTCGTCCTTAGAAAGAGACTAACTTGGGATGAACTTACACAAACCTTAGAATGAGACTAAAGTTTGTCTTTGTTCATCCCAAGTTAGTCTCGTTAGTCTCATTCTTAGGTTTAACTAAGTTCATCCTTAGAAAGAGACTAACTTGGGACAAACTTAGACTAACTTGAGACGAACTTAGACAAACCTTAGAATGAGACTAACTTGGGACGAACTTTGACAAACCTTAGAATGAGACTAAAGCTTGTCTTTGTTTGTCCCAAGTTAGTCTCGTTAGTCTCGTTCTAAGGTTTGTCTAAGTTCGTCCTTAGAAAGAAACTAACTTGGGACGAACTTAGACAAACCTTAGAATGAGACTAAAGTTTGTCTTTGTTCATCCCAAGTTTGTCTCGTTAGTCTCATTCTAAGGTTTGTCTATGTTCATCCTTAGAAAGAGACTAACTTGGGACGAACTTAGACAAACCTTAAAATGAGACTAAAGTTTGTCTTTGTTCGTCCCAAATTAGTCTTGTTAGTCTCATTCTAAGGTTTGTCTAAGTTCATCCTTAGAAATAGACCAACTTGGGGCGAACTTAGACAAACCTTACAATGAGACTAATGTTTGTCTTTGTTTGTCCCAAGTTAGTCTCGTTAGTCTCATTCTAATTTGTCTAAGTTCATCCTGAGAAAGAGATTAACTTGGGACAAACTTAGACAACCCTTAGAATGAGACTAACCTTTGTCTTTGTTTATCCCAAGTTAGTCTTGTTAGTCTCATTCTAAGGTTTGTTTTAGTTCGTCCTTAGAAAGAGACTAACTTATGACGAACTTAGACAAACCGTAGAATGAGACTAACCTTTGTCTTTGTTCGTCCCAAGTGAGTCTCGTTAGTCTCATTCTAAGGTTTGTCTAAGTTCATCCTTAGAACTTAGACTAACTTGGGACGAACTTAGACAAACCTTAGAATGAGACTAAAGTTTGTCTTTGTTCATCCCAAGTTAGTCTCAATAGCCACATTCTAAGGTTTTTCTAAGTTCGTCCTTAGAAAGAGACAATTATGGGACGAACTTAGACAAACCTTAGAATGAGACTAAAGTTTATCTTTTTCATCCCAAGTAAGTCTTATTAGTCCCATTCTAAGCACTACTACAGATGAAGGGTTATGCATCAGTTTTTTTTATATATTATGCATCGGTTTAGGATCCGATGCATAATAAAGCGTTGCATAATGTCCAGACATTATGCATCGGTTCCTAAAAAACCGTTGCATAATGTTCAGACATTATGCAACGGTTTTCCAGAGAAACCGTTGCATAAGAGCTGAACAATATGCATCGGTTTAATGGAAAACCGATGCATAATGACCAAACCCGTCCAGACATTATGCAACGGTTTCTTCAAAAACCGATGCATAATGTTCAAAATAAAATGGCAGATTTAGCTTTACAAAAGCTCAAATCCACCTGAAATTAAACATCAATAGTAAACCTACTGTTCCAACTTTCAAATACAATACAACGGAGATGCTAAACATCGTTTCACTGAATTTGCAACATACAATATCATTCATACACATATATTTGTCTCTTTGGCACAAATACGCCACAAAACATCACAGAACAAATATTTTCCAAGTTAATGTTCTATAGTAGTGTAGGATGAGTGGTCACATATTCAAGTAAATAGTTGGCGATTTCATCCCGAACTCCATGAATATTGTCGACGTCGTATGGCTCTACTCCATTAGGAAAACAATACTATAAAAAAAACAAGAGAACTAAGTCAACAATTAAAGAGTGAAAACGATTAAGCCTTAAAAAGCTTAATTAATGACTAACGTCTATAAAGCTAAATCAACAATTAAAGAGTGAAAACAAAAAAACTAAATCAACAATCAACAATACACAGTTAAATGATAATAACATATGTATACATCTCTAAAAAACTCACTTGGTCAATGTCTTCAACCCCCGCACTATTATTAGCCCGTACAAATGCGATAATGTCCTTAATATAATGAAGGACACAATAACCACAAAAATAGCTAGGTGGTTGTCTTGGACACTGCACGATATCAAAATAATCACAGTTAACATACTTTATAAATGAAAAAAAATATTTAATAAAAACGTCCAGACATTTGTGAATACCAAAACTTTCTTCCACTCTACTTTACGTGTACTCCTCGGTACACATCCTTGGTAGTATCGGATCTAATCCCCTAAAACAAACACAATAATATAATTATTAGTGACTTTCAATACAAGTTATAAGATAAAAGTAATTTCCAAACTTACATGTCCACCAACTCTTTTGCATCAGCGCGTATATCCTTCTCTTCTGTAGAATAATCAAGCCAAAGAACCTTATGTTGTCTCGGAAAAATGACGCATAACATCCAATGCCACCTAAAAAAACCCACTAACTTAAAAACAAATGTGTTCAGAACAGAAGTGAACAACTTATAAAGTAAGTGATGAACTCGCTCAATGTGATCAACATAAGGGAGAAAGTAGCAAAAAAGTTGGTCTTTGTCTGGCATATTCAATCTTCCCACGAACATCGCCAATCTATCATTTTTCTCTATGGTTGGGGTCATTAATGACGGAATAAAAAAACCAAACTTGATATCCCAATGAAGCATCTGATCGTGTAAATGACTACAAAGTAAACACTTGTGTTAGTTAGACTAATTACAACAAATAAAGCATTTTAAAGAAATAAATATTACCATATATATAACTCAGCTGATGCGTTCCCCAACGCTTGAAACTTTAATAAGTCCATGACTTCCTCGTCAAATACGTAGATATCGTAGTCGTCACCGAAAACCTCAGCTTTGGCAGTTACCTGAACCGATGCTCTACCCAAAGTCTTCCACACATCACGTAGCAATCTACAGTCAACAGACATTTCATCTACGAAATCATCGCAAGTGAGTGGCAAAGACTCGTAGAAGTGTATGTCATATGCCTGCATGTTAAATTTCCGGGAAGCTTAAATATCTTATTTTATTTGTAGTGTAACACAATGAAAAGCAAATGAAATTATAATCTTCAATGATCTCACCCTTTTATCGACAACGACCAAGTCTTTCGGCCAAGCCACGTGATGGTTAACTGCATCTTGAACAGTCCTGAGCTTTGGATGGGCTGTTGGCAATACTGCACCTCGACCTCGTAAAAGTACTAGATCGAGCTTCACCTTCACGGTATCTTCGGGTATTGCTCGAAAGTTAACAAACCGGCCATTTATGTTTCGACCGATAGCCACAAGAAGTTTGTCACCTTCAAGTTGCCCCTCGATGTATAATAGGCTCTTCAGGCCACCCTGTTAGTAGAAGTAATAATTTGTAAACAAACACAAAAAGTATTACATACATTTAACCAACATAAATAATAAATTTAATAATTATAAATGTACCTCTGGTATGTCATTCCACGGGTCTGAATCAATGGGACAGTGAAGGCTGCAGTGATCCGACGCATCCCTTCGAATAATATTACTTGAACTGGGCGTGCCACTTGAGGAGGTGGAGATTGGTAACCCAACCCTCCACGGAATGTGTGACCCGACTCCTCGGGTGCGTCCTTTGGGCTCCGGCGTCCCAAGCGCCTCAGTCAGTATGTCATGTCGTCAATTTCGAGACGAGAACTGTCCTTGAGAGGAGCTCTCCACTAACTCATCCTATATAAAACAATCATTAAATACCAAAATTTAGTGTATCATATTAACTAGTGAAATTGACATAAAAAATAACTTACAATCTTTGCTGCCACTCGCTGGGATGCTTCGCTGACGCCCTCGTCATTTTTCTTCTTTCGTCCCCTCTTCCACAGCTCATGTCTATCTATAGTGACAGAAGAATGCACCTCTTCAATTGCGCCCTGCGCAAATAACTCGGCTATCTTCTCAGTTGTCAACTTTTCTTGAAGTTGTCTGTAGCCTCCTCGACCAAGTATGTGTGCATACACATTCTTCTTCACAAGCTCTTTGTTAGTCTCTCTTAACTTCATAGCATTTTCAGAGAGCCTCTGCTCCTTAAATATCCTCCAAGTATCTTTGTCAAGATACTTATACTCACCCAAAGGATCTTCATTTGCCTTGGCACCGTGGATGTACTATTTTGCCAGTCTTGACTTGAAATTCTTCCATATGCTACCAGCAACCTTCATCTCATGCTTTTTATGCGGCTCGCATCCATCAAAAATCACCTAAAGAGACATATAACAAGTTATAATTAATAAAAAAATAATCAACTTTGCTGACAAATATAAGGGTCAATTAAAGAAAAACTTACAGTTGCATCTCTCCACAAACTGAGCTTATAATGGTCAGGAACTTTCCTCCAATCGTTAAAGGTGATAGGAATTCGAGAACGAGCCACCATACCCAAGAAGCTCCTCCAATTGTTTCCATTCTGTCCTTTGGGATTCCCCTTACTATCGAAGTTGACCGTAAGCTTGGTACCAGCCTTCGTGTGTTGCTTAATCAACTTCGCCATGTATACAGGGCCTTTCTTGTGGCTCGGTGTGCGGGCAGAGACACAAAAATCATCCTCACCGCTGCTGCTGCTGCTGCTAGCCATAAGTCTGTAAAAGAGTCACATTAAATGTCAGATCAAACACATTAAATATATGAATACATAAATGAAGACGATAATTAAACAAATAAAATGACGTGTGATAACGAAATATGTGCATATACAACATACGCACAAATTAAGTTTCTTTATCAATCCATATTAAATGCACAAATTAAGTATAGATTTATACGCACAAATTAAGTTTCTTTATAAATAAGTAGAGATTTATACGCACAAATTAAGTTTCTTTATCAATCCAAATTCCTTCGCCGTGATCTTCTCGCAACTGTATTTCATCATCAACTTCACTGTCGTCGTTGTCTACTGGAACTGTCGTACAAACGGGTAGGCAATCCACATTCATCTCTTCAGATGTACCACTGATTAACTGTTGTTTGCCATTTATCACAACATGCTGATTGTTATTCGAAGGGTCTTTGACGTAAAACACTTATCTTGCTTGTTCGGCCATAATGAATGGCTCATCCTTAGATTCCTCTCTTCGAAAATCAACAAATGTCATTCCAAATTCATCGATATGAACCGCCGAATTGTTAACCCATTTACATTTAAAAACGGGTACTCGAAAGTTTACGTAATCCAACTCCCATATTTCTTGGATAATACCAAAGTAATTCACAGGCACATATATTGGATTCCGATCTCTTGCTCTAGAAACATGAGTGGTTTCGGCAACGAGTGTGACACCGCTGTTTTGCACAACAGTGTGCTCATCTTGATCTTTTGTTTGAAAACAGAATCCGTTAATATCATAAGCTTTCCACGTTTGTACAATAGGTCTTGGGCTTGCCATAAGCCACTTCACCACGTCATCAGATTCTTCTTCCGAGTTGGTCTGATTATTTAAAATCTCATTACTCCTTAGCCATTCACAAAATGATTGACTATGTTCTTTTTGCAACCACTGCTCAGATTTTCCTCGGTATGTACTCCTCAGTATGTTCATGTGATCCTCGATAAAAGGTGTTATTTCAGGTATATGTTGCAGTACATAGAAATGAGCTTTAGTTAACTCATCAAAGGGCTTAGGCATCATTTGATGTCCACTAGTGCCTTTTCCCAAGAATCGATCAAAATGACGTGGCCTTGGAACCCCAACCGCAGTTGTATTTCCCAGAAAGTTAGTGCAAAATTCAACAGCCTCTTCAGCTATGTATCCTTGCACTATACATCCTTCGGGACTTTGTCTATTCCTCACATAGCTCTTAAGAACCTTCATATACCTCTCAAAAGGATACTTCCATCTCATATGAACTGGTCCAAGAATTCGAACCTCACGAATCAAATGTACAGTAAGATGCACCATTACATCGAAAAAGCTGGGAGGGAAAAACATCTCTAGTTGGCAAAGTGTAACAACTATCTGCTCTTGAAGTCCATCAAGCTCCGATATATCAATAACCTTAGCACATATAGAGCTAAAAATGACGAAAAGTCTTTGTATAGCTGTCCTTACTTTGGGAGACATTATACCTCTGATTGCAATAGGCAGGAGTTGTTGCATCAATGTATGACAGTCATGAGATTTTAAGCCATTCAACCGCAGATCTTTCATTGAAACCAAGCTGGCAATATTTGAAGAGAACCCATATGGAACTTTAACTCCCTTCAGACATCCGCACAAACTAGTTTTCTCGCTCTTTGAGAGTGTGGTGCACGACGGCGGTAAATATGTACGCTCCCTCGAGATTCAGGTGCTAATTTGGTACGAATATTCATCTCCAGCATATCAAGTCTTGCTTTAATTCCATCTTTTGTCTTTCCAGGAATGTTTAATAAAGTACCAAGCAGACTTTCACATATATTCCTTTCAACATGCATCACATCAATACAGTGTCTGATGTCAAGAGAATGCCAATAAGGGAGATAAAAAAATCGACCGCTTCTTCCATGGAGCACTTTCGGTGCACGAATATGGTTTCCCGAATCGATTTGTAATATTCTGTATTTTTTGAAGTATTTCAGCGCCAGAAGTCGGTATCGGTTATATTCCGTGCTCAATCTCACCATTGAAGGCATCTTTCTTTCGCCTGTAAGGATGATATCTCGGTAAGAAACGTCGATGTCCCATATAAACCATTTTTTGACAATTGCTTAAATGGCGTGCATGTGTCCCTTCCCCGCATACAGGACAAGCTTTGTACCCTTTAATACTATATCCGGACAAGTTGCCATAAGCCGGGAAGTCATTGATCGTACACATCAACATAGCACGCATATTGAAATATTCTTGCCTCGATGCGTCATATGTGCGTACTCCTTCGTCCCATAAAAGCTTCAAATCATCTATCAGAAGAGCCAAGTATACATCTATATCATTTCCAGGTTGCCGAGGACCCGATATTAACAAAGAAAGCATCATATATCTACGCTTCATGGTTAACTTGGGAGGTAGGTTGTAGATAACCAATATCACAGGCCATGTACTATGCTGACTACTGAGATTCCCATGTGGATTCACCCCATCAGTAGAAAGGCCAAGCCGTAAATTTCTAGACTCTGCTCCAAACTCTGGAAATGTGTTATCTACTTTAGCCCATTGCAGTGAATCGGCAGATGACGCATTTTCGTATCAGCAACACGTTTCTCAGCATGCCAACGCATATTATTGGAATCTTCCGTGTCGGTTAATAATGCCTGAAACCTGGGGATCGGTGGGAGATACCATAGTACTTTTGAAGGAGTGCCTTTAGATTTGCCTTTTGGTTCTTTGTTTAACTTGTAGCGAGAAGCCTTGCACACTGGACATTCTTTCAAATCACTGTAGGCATTTCTATACAAGATACAATCATTGGGACATGCATGTATTTTCTCATACTCGAGGCCCATGGGACACATAACCTTCTTAGCCTCGTAAGTACGGTTAGGTAGGGTGTTCCCCTCAGGAAGCATGTCTTTCACCAGCGCCAATAATTCGGTAAAACTCTTGTTGCTCCATCCATTTTTTGCTTTGAGATTGAACAACTTCAACGTTACCGATAGCCTTGTCTATTTGGAACACTCTTCATACAATGGTAATTCGGAGTCATTCCTCAACGACTCCAAAATATGTGGCGTATCAACAAAGTCATTAGCGACGTTGTTAACCATCTCAATTAGATTATCCTCTTCCCAATCATCATTATCCTCCGGCAAGCTTTCTACGGGTGGAGGCTCAAAGTTTTGTTGTTCACCCTCCCCATGCAAATACCACACCGTATACTGTGGGTTAATCCCCTTTAACAAAAGGTGTTTATGTAACTTCTTCGGTTTGACCTTTTTGAAATTCCAACAACCCATACACGGACAAAAGACACGTTCAATGTTGTTTCTAGACGCATATGCCGACGCAAACGCACAGAAATCCATAATCCCTTTCTCGTACTCATCACTCAACTTATTACCGGACACCCACTCTCGATTCATTATAATTTCACTACATGAAATGTGTAAATATCATTAGTTACTACTACTAATTTACACGAACAAACAGTTACATTTGAGTGAATTATAAGCACTCCAACAATTAAAAAGTAGTAAATGAGGTAAATAAACTTGCGATTTACCTTATAATCGAACCTCGCGAAGAAGAATCTTAATGGTGGGTGTGCCCCTCACAGATGGGACTAGAGCTAAAAACAACAAGAACGAATTAGTAAACAAGGAAAAATAAATTCAAATCTCCATGTTCATATTAAAATAAAAAACATTGATAACCATCAAATACCAGGAATTGAAGAAGCGAAGAACCACCAACGGGAAGAAGATATGTAGATCGCAAATGTTAACCCTAAACAAAAGAACATCAATTAAGAACACATGAATCAAAAGAACATCAACGATGTATCATATATGAAAAATAACATCAAAAGAACATCAATTATATATCATATAATATCATATATGAATCCACCTATTTATATGAATCAATTAAGAACACATATAAATCAAAAGAACATCAAAAGAACACAAATGTTAACATCAAAAGAATATCAATTAAGAAAAATAATATCATATATGAATCCACCTATTTATATATATATATATCATTTAACGATGATAGAGCAACAACTAATTAAGAACACATCGATTCAATAATACCCTAACTGAATGAAATATACAATGACTGAATCGGAGGAATAAACATGGCCGAAATTGATGAATACCCTAACCTGTTGAATCGGAGGCGAGCAGAGGATTAGCTGGTGCCGAGGCGAGTGAGCCTGAGAGGATAGAGGCGAGTGGAGGACTAGATGCCGAATGCTGAATTGGAGGTGACGGTTGAGTGAGGACGGAGCCGACGGATGCGGTTCAGTGAGGACTAGATGCCGACTGCTGAATCGGAGGCGACGATTCAGTGAGGACAAATTGAAGTCAGACTGACGAATTGAAGTTGGGTGAGGGTTTAGGGACTGACGAATTGAAGTCGAACTGAGAGGCGACGGAGCGAGAGAAGTCGGACTAAGAGGCGACGGACTGAAGAGATTTCGAAATAAACCCAAGTGTTGGTCTTTTTAATCACTTTATGCATCGGTTCCTTAAAAACCGATGCATATTGTTCACAATATGCATCGGATTTTACTGAACTGATGCATAATGACAACAATATGCATCAGTTTTTAAGGAACCGATGCATATTGTTCACATTATGCATCAGTTTCCAAAACCGATGCATAATGTTAACAATATGCATCGGTTCCATAAAAACCGATGCATACTGTTGACATTATGCATCGGTTTTCCCAAAAACCGATGCATAAAATCAAACCGATACCTAATGCATTTTTTGAACCGATGCATAATGCATCATTTGTAGTAGTGAAGGTTTGTTTTAGTTCGTCCTTCGAAAGAGACTAACTTGGGATGAACTTAGACTAACTTGGGACGAACTTAGACAAACCTTAGAAGGAGACTAACCTTTGTCTTTGTTCGTCCCAAGTTAGTCTCGTTAGTCTCATTCTAAGGTTTGTCTAAGTTCGTACTTAGAAATAGACTAACTTGGGATGAACTTACACTCACTTGGGATGAACTTAGACAAAGCTTAGAATGAGACTAAAGTTTGTCTTTGTTCGTCTTAATTTAGCCTCTTTAGTCTCATTCTAAGGTATGTCTAAGTTTGTCCTTAGAAAGAGATTAACTTGGGACGAACTTACACTAACTTGGGACGAACTTTGACAAACCTTAGAATGAGACTAAAGTTTGTCTTTGTTCGTCCCAAGTTAGCCTCGTTTGTCTCAATCTAAGGTTTGTCTAAGTTTGTCCTTAGAAAGAGACTAACTTGGGAGACTAAAGTTTGTCTTTGTTCGTCCCAAGTTAGTCTCGTTAGTCTCATTCTAAGGTTTGACTAAGTTCGTCTTTAGAAAGAGACTAACTTGGGACAAACTTAGACAAACCATAGAATGAGACTAAAGTTTGTCTTTGTTCGTCCCAAGTTAGTCTCGTTAGTCACATTCTAAGGTTTGTCTAAGTTCGTCCTTAAAAAGAGACTAACTTGGGATGAACTTAAACGAACTTGGGACGAACTTAGACAAACCTTAGAATGAGGCTAAAGTTTGTCATTGTTCGTCCCAAGTTATCCTCTTTAGTCTCGTTCTAAGGTATGTCTAAGTTCGTCCTTAGAAAGAGATTAACTTGGGACTAACTTAGACTAACTTGGAACGAACTTTGACAAACCTTAGAATGAGACTAAATTTTGTCTTTGTTCGTCCCAAGTTAGTCTCGTTTGTCTCATTCTAAGGTTTGTTTAAGTTTGTCCTTAGAAAGAGACTAACTTGGGACGAACTTACACAAACCTTAGAATGAGACTAAAGTTTGTCTTTGTTCGTCCCAAGTTAGTCTCGTTACTCTCATTCTAAGGTTTGTCAAAGTTCGTGATTAGAAAGAGACTAACTTGGGATGAACTTAGACTAACTTGGGACGAACTTAGACAAACCTTAGAATGAGGTTAAAGTTTGTCTTTGTTCGTCCCACGTTATCCTCTTGAGTCCCATTCTAAGGTATGTCTAAGTTCGTCCTTAGAAAGAGATTAACTTGGGACGAACTTAGACTAACTTGGGAAAAACTTTGACAAACCTTAGAATGAGACTAAAGTTTGTCTTTGTTCGTCCCAAGTTAGTCTCGTTTGTCTCATTCTAAGGTTTGTTTAAGTTCGTCCTTAGAAAGAGACTAACTTGGGACGAACTTACACAAACCTTAGAATAAGACTAAAGTTTGTCTTTGTTCGTCCCAATTTAGTCTCGTTAGTCTCATTCTAAGGTTTGACTAAGTTCGTCCTTAGAAAGAGAATAACTTGGGACAAACTTAGACTAACTTGGACGAACTTAGACAAACCTTAGAATGAGACTAAAGTTTGTCTTTGTTCGTCCCAAGTTATCCTCTTGAGTCTCGTTCTAAGGTATGTCTAAGTTCGTTTTTAGAATGAGATTAACTTGGGACGAACTTTGACAAACCTTAGAATGAGACTAAAGTTTCTCTTTGTTCGTCCCAAGTTAGTCTCGTTTGTCTCATTCTAAGGTTTGTTTAAGTTCGTCCTTAGAAAGAGACTAACTTTAGACGAACTTACACAAACCTTAGAATGAGACTAAAGTTTGTCTTTGTTCGTCCCAAGTTAGTCTCGTTAGTCTCATTCTAAGGTTTGACTAAGTTCGTCCTTAGAAAGAGACTAACTTGGGACGAACTTAGACAAACCTTAGAATGAGACTAAAGTTTGTCTTTGTTCGTCCCAAGTTAGTCTCGTTAGTCATATCCTAAGGTTTGTTTTAGTTCATCCTTAGAAAGAGTCTAACTTGGGACAAACTTAGACTAACTTAGGATGAACTTAGACAACCCTTTGAATGAGACTAACTATTGTCTTTGTTTGTCCCAAGTTAGTCTCGTTAGTCTCACTTTAAGGTTTGTCTAAGTTTGTCCTTAGAAATAGACTAACTTTTTTTTTAAACTGGACTGTGCCAGTGCCTTTATTAGATAATGGATCCAAAAAGCATGGATCGTGGCATATACAAACCAGCCCTCAAGCGCCAGGGGAGAGTTATAATACCTTTCCCCTTAATAACGCCGAACTGGTGGAAAAGATGAACAAGGAAATACCCCGGCAAAAAGAAAGGAATATGAAGAATAAGCCTAGCTAGACCTACGACACCCCAGAGGCAGTCTTCCTGCCACTGACGGAGAGACTTCAGCCAGACAACTGGACAAACAATAATCTGACGAGCAATAAAAAGGACCGTCTGCATAGAAGGAAACGGAGGAGCCTCGAAGCCCCACAAACCCCTAGCTGGAAAGATCATCTCTAATCCTCCGCAACACCAACGCCTCGCTATCATGATCACGAATACAATCCTGCTAATCACAAAGGAAGATATGGGCAATATTATCATGAGTAATGGCCTGCTTGACAAAAGGAGGGACTCTCTCATCAGCCAGGTCTTCTCCCTGAGCTGCTGCACAAGCTACAGTAATAGCAGCGCCATTAGCCTTGGGGCAGCATCTCCGGAACTGAATATCAGGCAGCTCAGCGAAAAGACTCCTCTGTTTATACAACTCGGACCATGGGATATCCTGAAAGTGCCTCGGGTCGAGCCATAACATGAAAACAGATGAGCTGACAACCATCTTTACATCCATACCGCGATCAAGGCCATGTTTAACAGCACTCTTAGAAAGAGAGATGAGACAAGAGAAATCATCCGACTCCACCACTTCCATCCCATAGAAGGAAGAGACAATACCTCTATCATTCTTAAAATCCATAGGCCGTATTAGGCCGTAGGCCGTATACCTATTAGCCATATTAGGACTTGAAATCCATCTACCCCCAAAGAATTTTCTCCCAACATCTCGCACAAGCTTAGACAGCACTAACCTTGCGAGATCCATAACCCATCTGCTGACGGAAACCTTAATAGGCAGGCTACGATTGTCATGGAGGATGGCATTGCGGTACTTCCATATCTCCCACAAGGTGTAGCAGGCAATACCAATTTTAAGGCACGAAATAAAATCCTTGGGCCTTCTAACAACAATAACCCTAGTGAAACTCTCCTTACCTCCAATTAAACTACCTCCAAACATGGATTTGAAGCCATTCCATGCAGATTGGGCAATGTCACCCTTGAAGAATAAGTGATTGATAAACTCCGTATCGGGATGGTGGCAACATCTACATCGGGACGCCATATTAATACCAATACCCTTCACCTTGTCATCGGTAGGCACTGCGTCCATGAAAATTTTCCACACAAAGCATCCCACTTTCATAGGCAGCCATTTGCACCAAATATTATTAGCCCATCTGACATCAAGCCACTTAGTTTGGAAGGATTTCCTGAGCTTACTGGCCAAAAAATTACCAGAATCACACCCTTCCCAAATGAAGATGTCATCCTCACTCGTGAAACTCAGATCCTCATACACACCCCATTTATTGACAGGGATACAGCTAATAATGTCCTGCCACGCGATAGTATCAGCTCGAATATCCCGCAACCTAGCATCACCTAGGCCCCTGGGCTTGCTAACTCCGAGGCGATCACAAAACTTGTTCACAGTGATATTCCCTTGCCCAATGATCCACCTCAAATTTTCACGCAGTGAAACGATGATATGATCAATAGAATTCCAAATGCATGACCCCCTTTCACCATGTTCAAATCTCCTCCGCGCGTGGAAGGCCCACAAAGAGTCAGATGTTATAAAAGTCCAGGCTAATTTGCCATGAAGGGCCAACATCATATCCTCCAACTTTTTAATCTCCAAACCTCCAGCGGGCTTATCTCTACAAGTATTCTCCCAATTCACCCAATGCCTCCTCTTACCATCACCCTTGTCCCAGAGAAAACTCCGAAGATTACTCCCCACACGATTGAGCACAGTGACAGGAATAGGAAGAACGGACATACAATGAATGCCAACTGAATTCAACACTGAATCAATTAGAGTAATCTTGCCACCAAAGGATAACATATTCTTCATCCAACCACTAATTATTTTCCTGACTTTCTCCTCCAAACCCTGAAAGTATTCAATCTTAGTGCGCCCTGTACGAAGGGGGACGCCCAAGTAAGTAACAGGAAAAGTGCCTTTGTGAAATTTAGTTATGTCGAGAAGCATATTCTGTCTAGCTCTTCTCATCTTCTTTGGAAAGAAAATGAAACTCTTCTCATTGTTAAGCTTCTGCCCTGAATAGTCACAAAAGTCTTGAATGATGACCAGAAGGTTTTCCACTGATTTCTTGCACCCATTAGTGAAAATGAGAATATCATCAGCAAATAACAAGGAGTTCATGTGCCTCCCTCTAACACCTGTATAATACCCTTGAATAAACCCTTCACTAACTGCATGATTAATATCCTCGGTCAGCAACTCCATAGCAATGACAAAAAGAGTGGGAGAGAGGGGATCACCTTGACGCAACCCCTGGGAAGATTTAAAATGCCCATACCGCCTGCCATCCCATTTAATAGAAAACCACGAACTGGATATGCATCTATAAACGAGATCAACAAATTTTTCACAATAGCCCGAGGCACGCAGAGCAGCTAGAATAAAACTCCAAGACATTGTATCATTCGCCTTAGACATGTCAAGCTTAATCAAAATATTCCCACCCTCCATTTTTTCATTGAAATCAAACAACAGATCATGACTAAGGGCAATATTCTCCAGAATACTCCTACCTTTCACAAAACCAACTTGCTCAGGGCTAACAAGCTTGTGAAGAACACACGACAAACGAGAATTTAATATCCTGGAGAAGATTTTATGCATAACATTGCATAAACTGATGGGACGCAGATCAGCAATACTAGAAGGGTTCGGTGCCTTTGGAATCAAAGTCAGATAAGTCCCACCTATAATTTTAGGGATTTGGAGCCCAAGAAAGAAACCAGTAACGCCCTTCAGCACATCTGCCTTAATAAGCTCCCAGTAAAAAACAAAAAAATGAGCAGTAAACCCGTCGGGGCCAGGAGCACTATCATCACTCATACCTTTTACTTCCTGAAGGATTTCATCAACAGTAGGGCACCTCGTAAGACTATCATTCTCCTCATCAGATATAACCTTATCAAAGTACCCGAATGCATGAGTAGGGGGAGGAGGATTATGCCCTGTTAGGAGATTAGAATAGAACTCAACCGCCTCCGCCCCAATCTGCTCCGGCGTTATAGCGACTGCATCCTCATCAACAATGAAATTAACACGCGATTGATTACGTCTCATTATTATAACACCATGGAAAAAAGCTGAGTTAACATCACCATCCTTCAGCCACCTAAGTCTAGCTTTTTCCTTCAACAGACACAGATCTTGTCTAAGAACATCATCAAGCATCAATTTGTAATTAAGAATCTCAGAGTTAAGCCTATCATCATATCCCTCCTGCAGACAACTTTCAGACATTTGGATTTTCATTTTCAGCTCTCGGATCTTCCTCTTAGTGCACCCAAACACCGCCCTGTTCCAAGTTTTTAGCCGAATTTGAACATTTTTCAGTTTCAGCCCAAGGATTATATTAGGATCTGGGTGAGAAACCCCGGACCAAGCATCCTTCACAACATCATAGAAACCAGGATGATCTTCCCAAATTTTTAAGTAATGGAAAAAGAAACCCTTCCTCTCTTTAACCTCCAAATCAATAAGCAACGGACAGTGGTCTGATTTTACACGAGCGAGATGCTGAACTTGCATATGAGGAAACTTGCAAAAGGTCGGATCATTGCAGATAACACGGTCAAGTCTCTCCCAAACTCTAGTTTCCCCCCTATGATTGTTGCTCCAAGTAAAAGGATTCCCTTTAAAACCCACATCAGAAACACCTGCATCCATGTGAAATTGATTAAAAGCATCCATACTACCATCATCATCCAGATTACCACCCCTTTTCTCATCCCAGTTAGAAATAACATTGAAATCCCCAGCAATAATCCAAGGACCAGAAATGGATTCACTATACTCCACCAAATCATCAAAGAGGCTTTGTCTTTCATTCTTATCACAAGAGGCATAAATGAAGGTACAAGCCATACTCTCACCATCATTCAAATTGTTCATTTCCACCGTTAAACACTGCCTTTCCCAGATAGGATGAGAAACAACCACATCATCCTTCCAAAACAGCCACACATGATTATTTATATCAGCACCTTCCATGAAATTAGAAAAGCCGAGGAATCTAGCAATGTTTGATATTCGATCACCATTGATTTTTGGCTCCAGAATGGCCAACATATTAATAGAATGGGAATTAAGAATACCTTTAAGGTAGTATTGAGAATCAGTATTACCTATCCCACGGATATTCCAACAAAGAATCTGGTTTGTCAACATTGATCACCTTCTAATAGGTAGTACTTGCTACCTTCACCACATTCAGAAGCTTGTGAGCCATGTTGCATAGCTATTTTGTCCAACACTTTGTTTATATCATCATCACCCATTCCTTTCCGGACTTGTCTAGCATGAGCCGCTGCCCCTGTATGAACCAACGTGCCCAACCCTTCACAAAAGACTAGACTACCTTCCTTAGAATGCCCATCATCAGAATTAGCATTAAGCTCTTTCAATCTCGCAATTCTGCTAGCTAGGTGAGCCATAGAGGTATTGGGATAAGTAGTATCAGTCTTCTTGAGGATAGATTTTATGGGAGGAACAAGTCTTACTTCATTCACCTCGCCCTTCGCCTTGTCATTTTCTTTGAAAACCACCACAGCCGAGTCTGGATCAATTAAGCCATCCATAGTCTCTTCTCTGGCCAAAGAATCAAAAGACTCTACTGAAGGAACTTCTTTCGGGACAGGAACCTGAGATTCAGTTTCTTTCATAACAGATGGCTGAATATCAGCCGTCCCCTGCCCCTTTCGCATACTTCCCTCCTCTTTGTTATTGTCATCAATATTCTTCTTCTGTACCAAGTTTACTTGGTTATTGGTATTGGTAAATTTCACCTTCCTAGCACTCTTCTTTTTCTTAACTTGCACCCATTCTTCTTGATTGCCCATTGACATAATCTTTTTCCCCTGTGCCGCAGGGCTATTCTGGATGGTAACCACTACCGAATTGGATTCCTTCGATTTAGGGATGCTGGTGTGCTCTTTGGGAACGTTGTTTGAAACATGTTTCTTCCTACACATCAACATATCATGCCCATGGACCTTACAATAAGTACAGTAGGATATATTTCCCTCCACTTCAATCTTTTGCCAAAAAACTCTTCCATCAGATAATGTGATTCGGACTTCATCCGGAATATGCTTACACACATCAAGTTCCACACACGCCCGAACATATCTAAGAGTGGCACATGCCTTTGATCTCTCATCCAAGTCAAGAAAGAAACCAAACGAGTTCACTATACTAGCCACATAATTTCGGGTAACAAATCCAGGATGAATACCTGGTAGACGAATCCACTTTGTGGTAGTAGAGGATTCCTTTTTCGGACTATAATCAGGGGAATAGCGAAACAACCATAATCAGGGGAATAGCGAAACAACCGAAACATTGCGTGCCCTGCCTTTCGGAGCTGAGACGTAAGAACAGCGTTGGCATCTTCTTCCGAATCCAAAATTATCATCAGATGGCGAGAATCCCAGATATAAGTGACTGTGGCTCGCCCTTTGATATGCCAATTGTCTTTGAAGACCTGCCTGATAACTCCAATGGTTGGCCATCCCATAGTAAACTTAGCAATAAGTGAATGTTTGAAAAGAGCAACTCCGGCATCAAACTCCGCCGCTGTAAAGTGTACAGACGGCTTCCCATCCATAGTCGAGTACTGCCGAGACAGAAGCACAATCGGATTGAATCGAGGGACGAGCCTGGGCTTCGAAGTCGCTGCAGCATAATAAGACTTCGGAAGTAAAGGAGCAACCTTTACACTTGAATCCGGTGCCAAAGCACCCACCTTTACGTCCACCGGAGCCGGATCTGAAGATGAAGATCCCATCTTTAAAATTGCCTGCAGCAGATCTGAAGGTAAAGCTCCCATCTTTGCAATCGCCTGAAGCAGATCTGAAGCCAAAACTCCATCCTTTATGGCTACCTGAACCAGATCTGGAAGACTCGTGCCCGGCGGATGCATCAAAGTCACCGCTGAAGTAGTCATAAGACTACCACGAACGGAAAAGCCGACCAGCGAGAAGAAATCGACGAAAGAAGAACCGCGACTTCAGAATCGCCAAGTTCGTTTTCGAGGTTTGTATCCTGGACGAACTTAGACAAGGGACAAACTTAGACTAACTCGGGATGAACTTAGACAAACCTTAGAATGAGGCTAAAGTTTGTCTTTGTTCGTCCCAAGTTAGCCTCTTTAGTCTCATTCTAAGGTATTTCTAAACTCGTTCTTAGAAAGAGACTAACTTGGGACGAACTTAGACTAACTTGGGATGAACTTTTACAAACCTTAGAATGAGACTAAAGTTTGTGTTTGTTTGTCCCAAGTTAGTCTCGTTTGTCTCAGTCTAAGGTTTGTCTAAGTTCGTCCTTAGAAGGAGACTAACTTGGGAGACTAAAGTTTGCCTTTGTTCATCCTAAGTTGGTCTCGTTAATCTCATTTAAGATTTGTATAAGTTCGTCCTTAGAAATAGACTAACTTGGGATGAATTTAGACAATCCTTAGAATGAGACTAAAGTTTATCTTTGTTCATCCCAAGTAAGTCTTGTTAGTCCCATTCTAAGGTTTGTTTTAGTTCGTCCTTAGAAAGAGACTAACTTGGGACGAACTTAGACTAACTTGGGACGAACTTAGACAAACCTTAGAAGGAGACTAACCTTTGTCCATATTCGTCCCAAGTTAGTCTCGTTAGTCTCATTCTAAGGTTTGTCTAAGTTCGTCCTTAGAAATAGACTAACTTGGGATGAACTTAGACTAACTTGGGATGAACTTAGACAATCCTTAGAATGAGGCTAAAGTTTGTCTTTGTTCGTCCCAAGTTATCCTCTTGAGTCTCGTTCTAAGGTATGTCTAAGTTCGTCCTTAGAAAGAGATTAACTTGGGGTGAACTTAGACTAACTTGGAACGAACTTTGACAAACCTTAGAATGAGACTAAAGTTTGTCTTTGTTCGTCCCAAGTTAGTCTCGTTTGTCTCATTCTAAGGTTTGTTTAAGTTCGTCCTTAGAAAGAGACTAACTTGGGACAAACTTACACAAACCTTAGAATGAGACTAAAGTTTGTCTTTGTTCGTCCCAAGTTAGTCTCGTTAGTCTCATTCGAAAGTTTAACTAAGTTCGTCCTTAGAAAGAGACTACCTTGGGACAAACTTAGACTAACTTGAGACGAACTAAGGCAAACCTTAGAATGAGACTAACTTGGGACGAACTTTGACAAACCTTAGAATGAGACTAAAGTTTGTCTTTGTTCGTCCCAAGTTAGTCTCGTTAGTCTCGTTCTAAGGTTTGTCTAAGTTCGTCCTTAGAAAGAGACTAACTTGGGACGAACTTAGACAAACCTTAGAATGAGACAAAAGTTTGTCTTTGTTCGTCCCAAGTTTGTCTCGTTAGTCTCATTCTAAGGTTTGTCTATGTTCATCCTTAGAAAGAGACTAACTTGGGACGAACTTAGACTAACTTGGGACAAACTTAGACAAACCTTAAAATGAGACTAAAGTTTGTCTTTGTTTGTCCCAAATTAGTCTTGTTAGTCTCATTCTAAGGTTTGTCTAAGTTCATCTTTAGAAATAGACTAACTTGGGGCGAACTTAGACAAACCTTACAATGAGAACTAATGTTTGTCTTTGTTTGTCCCAAGTTAGTCTCGTTAGTCTCGTTAGTCGCATTCTAATTTGTCTAAGTTCATCCTTAGAAAGAGACTAACTTGGGACGAACTTAGACAAACCTTAGAATAAGACAAAAGTTTGTCTTTGTTCGTCCCAAGTTAGTCTCGTTAGTCTCATTCTAAGGGTTTACTAAGTTCGTCCTTAGAAAGAGACTAACTTAGGACCAACTTAGACTAACTTGGGACAAACTTAGACAAACCTTAGAATGAGACTAACTTGGGACGAACTTTGACAAACCTTAGAATGAGACTAAAGTTTGTCTTTGTTCGTCCCAAGTTAGTCTCGTTAGTCTCGTTCTAAGGTTCGTCTAAGTTCGTCCTTAGAAAGAGACTAAATTGGGACGAACTTAGACAAACTTTAGAATGAGACTAAAGTTGTTAGTCTCATTCTAAGGTTTGTCTATGTTCATCCTTAGGAAGAGACTAACTTGGGACGAACTTAGACTAACTTGGGACGAACTTAGACAAACCTTAAAATGAGACTAAAGTTTGTCTTTGTTCATCCCAAATTAGTCTTGTTAGTCTCATTCTAAAGTTTGTCTAAGTTCATCCTTAGAAATAGACTAACTTGGGGCGAACTTAGACAAACCTTACAATGAGACTAATGTTTGTCTTTGTTTGTCCCAAGTTAGTCTCGTTAGTCTCATTCTAAATTGTCTAAGTTCACCCTTAGAAAGAGAGTAACTTGGGACGAACTTAGACAAACCTTAGAATGAGACTAACCTTTGTCTTTGTTCATCCCAAGTTAATCTTGTTAGTCTCATTCTAAGGTTTGTTTTAGTACGTCCTTAGAAAGAGACTAACTTGGGACGAACTTAGACAAACCGTAGAATGAGACTAACCTTTGTCTTTGTTCATCCCAAGTGAGTCTCGTTAGTCTCATTCTAAGGTTTGTCTAAGTTTATCCTTAGAAATAGACTAACTTGGGATGAACTTAGACTAATTTGGGACGAACTTAGACAAACCTTAGAATGAGACTAAAGTTTGTCTTTGTTTATCCCAAGTTAGTCTCAATAGCCACATTCTAAGGTTTTTCTAAGTTTGTCCTTAGAAATAGACTAACTTGGGACGAACTTACACAAACCTTAGAATGAGACTAACATGGGACAAACTTAGACAAACCTTAGAATGAGACTAACCTTTGTCTTTGTTCATCCCAAGTTAGTCTCGTTAGTCTCATTCTAAGGTTTGTTTTAGTTCATCCTTAGAAAGAGACTAACTTGGGACGAACTTAGACAAACCTTCGAATGAGACTGCCCTTTGTCTTTGTTCATCCCAAGTTAGTCTCGTTAGTCTCGTTCTTAGGTTTGTCTAAGTTCGTCCTTAGAAAGATACTAACTTGGGACGAACTTAGACAAACCTTAGAATGAGACTAAAGTTTGTCTTTTTCATCCCAAGTTAGTCACGTTAGTCTTATTCTAAGGTTCGTTATAGTTCGTCCATAGAAAGAGACTAACTTGGGACAAACTTAGACTAACTTGGGATGAACTTAGACAAACCTTAGAATGAGACTACCGTCTTTGGTCATCCCAAGTTAGTCTCGTTAGTCTCATTCTAAGGTTTCTCTATGTTTATCTATAGAAAGACACTAACTTGGGACGAACTTAGACAAACATTACAATGAGACTAAACTTTGTCTTTGTTCGTCCCAAGTTAGTCTCGTTAGTCTCATTCTAAGGTTTGTCTAAGTTCGTCCGTAGAAATAGACTAACTTTTGACGAACTTAGACAAACATTACAATGAGACTAACGTTTGTCTTTGTTCGTCCCAAGTTATTCTTGTTAGTCTCATTCTAAGGTTTGTCTAAGTTCGTCCTTAGAAAGAGACTAACTTGGGAAAAACTTAGACAAACGTTATAATGAGAGTAAAGTTTGTCTTTGTTCGTCCCAAGTTAGTCTCCTTAGTCATATTCTAAGGTTTGTCTAAGTTCGTCCTTAGAATTAGACTAACTTGGGACGAACTAAGACTAACTTGGAATGAACTTAAACAGACCTTAGAATGAGGCTAAAGTTTGTCTTTGTTCGTCCCAAGTTAGCCTCTTTAGTCTCATTCTAAGGTATGTCTAAGTTCGTCCTTCGAAAGTGACTAACTTGGGATGAACTTAGACTAACTTGGGACGAACTTTGACAAACCTTAGAATGAGACTAAAGTTTGTGTTTGTTCGTCCCAAGTTAGTCTCATTTTTCTCATTCTAAGGTTTGTCTAAGTTTGTCCTTAGAAAGAGACTAACTTGGGACGAACTTTCACAAACCTTAGAATGAGACTAAATTTTGTCTTTGTTCGTCCCAAATTAGTCTCATTCTAAGGTTTAACTAAGTTCGTCCTTAAAAAGAGAATAACTTGTGACAAACTTAGACAAACCTTAGAATGAGACTAAAGTTTGTCTTTGGTCGTCCCAAGTTAGTCTCGTTAGTCTCATTCTGAGGTTTGTTCTAGTTCGTCCTTAGAAAGAGACTAACTTGGGAAAAACTTAGACAAACCTTAGAATGAGACTAACCTTTGTCTTTGTTCATCCCAAGTTAGTCTCGTTAGTCTCATTCTAATGTTTGTTTTAGTTCATACTTAGAAAAAGACTAACTTGGGATGAACTTAGACAAACCTTCGAATGAGACTAACCTTTGTCTTTGTTCGTCCCAAGTGAGTCTCGTTAGTCTCATTCTAAAGTTTGTCTAAGTTCATCCTTAGACATAGACTAACTTGGGACGAACTTAGACTAACTTGGGACGAACTTAGACAAACCTTAGAATGAGACTAAAGTTTGTCTTTGTTCACCCCAAGTTAGTCTCGTTAGTCTCATTCTAAGGTTCGCTATAGTTCGTCCATAGAAAGAGACTAACTTGGGACGAACTTAGACTAACTTGGGACGAACTTAAACAAACCTTAGAATGAGACTACCGTCTTTGTTCGTCCCATGTTAGTCTCGTTAGTCTCATTCTAAGGTTTCTCTATGTTCATCCTTAGAAAGACACTAACTTGGGACGAACTTAGACAAACATTACAATGAGACTAACCTTTGTCTTTGTTCGTCCCAAGTTAGTCTCGTTAAACTCATTCTAAGGTTTGTCTAAGTTTGTCCTTAGAAATAGACTAACTTTGGACGAACTTAGACAAACATTACAATGAGACTAACGTTTGTCTTTGTTCGTCCCAAGTTAGTCTCGTTAGTCTCATTCTAAGGTTTGTCTAAGTTCGTCCATAGAAAGAGACTAACTTGGGACGAACTTAGACAAACCTTATAATGAGACTAAAGTTTGTCTTTGTTCGTCCCAAGTTAGTCTCGTTAGTCATATTATAGGGTTTGTTTTAGTTCGTCCTTAGAAAGAGACTAACTAGGGAAGAACTTAAACTAACTTGGGACGAACTTAGACAAACCTTTGAAAAAGACTAACCTTTGTCTTTGTTCGTCCCAAGTTAGTGTCGTTAGTCTCACTCTAAGGTTTGTCTAAGTTCGTCCTTAGAAATAGACTAACTTGGGACAAACTTATACTAACTTAGGATGAACTTAAACAAACCTTAGAATGAGGCTAAAGTTTGTCTTTGTTCGTCCGAAGTTAGCCTCTTTAGTCTCATTTTAAGGTATGTCTAAGTTCGTCCTTCGAAAGAGACTAACTTGGGACAAACTTAGACTAACTTGGGACGAACTTTGACAAACCTTAGAATGAGATTAAAGTTTGTGTTTGTTCGTCCCAAGTTAGTCTCGTTTGTCTCATTCTAAGGTTAGTCTAAGTTTGTCCTTAGAAAGAGACTAACTTGGGACGAACTTACACAAACCTTAGAATGAGACTAAAGTTTGTCTTTGTTCGTCCCAAGTTAGTCTCATTCTAAGGTTTAACTAAGTTCGTCCTTAGAAAGAGAATAACTTGTGACAAACTTAGACAAACCTTAGAATGAGACTAAAGTTTGTCTTTGGTCGTCCCAAGTTAGTCTCGTCAGTCTCATTCTAAAGTTTGTTCTAGTTCGTCCTTAGAAAGAGACTAACTTGGGACAAACTTAGACAAACCTTAGAATGAGACTAACCTTTGTCTTTGTTCATCCCAAGTTAGTCTCGTTAGTCTCATTCTAAGGTTTGTTTTAGTTTTAGACAAACCTTAGAATGAGACTAACCTTTGTCTTTGTTCGTCCCAAGTGAGTCTCGTTAGTCTCATTCCAAGGTTTGTCTAAGTTCATCCTTAGAAATAGAATAACTTGGGATGAACTTAGACTAACTTGGGACGAACTTAGACAAACCTTAGAATGAGACTAAAGTTTGTCTTTGTTCATCCCAAGTTAGTCTCAATAGCCACATTCTAAGGTTTTTCTAAGTTCGTCCTTAGAAATAGACTAACTTGGGACGAACTTATACAAACATTAGAATGAGACTAACTTGGGACGAACTTAGACAAACCTTAGAATGAGACTAACCTTTGTCTTCGTTCATCCCAAGTTAGTCTCGTTAGTCTCATTCTAAGGTTTGTTTTAGTTTGTCCTTAGAAAGAGACTAACATGGGACGAACTTAGACAAACCTTAGAATGAGACTAAAGTTTGTCCTTGTTCGTCCCAAGTTAGTCTCGTTAGTCTCATTCTAAGGTTTGTCTAAGTTCGTCCTTAAAAAGAGACTAACTTGGGATGAACTTGGACTAACTTGGGAGGAACTTAGACAAACCTCAGAATGAGGCTAAAGTTTGTCTTTGTTCGTCCCAAGTTATCCTCTTGAGTCTCGTTCTAAGGTCTGTCTAAGTTCGTCGTTAGAAAGAGATTAACTTGGGATGAACTTAGACTAACTTGGAACGAACTTTGACAAACCTTAGAATGAGATTAAAGTTTGTCTTTGTTCGTCCCAAGTTAGTCTCGTTAGTCTTATTCTAAGGTTTGTCAAAGTTCGTCCTTAGAAATAGACTAACTTGGGATGAACTTAGACTAACTTGGGATGAACTTAGACAATCCTTAGAATGAGGCTAAAGTTTGTCTTTGTTCGTCCCAAGTTATCCTCTTGAGTCTCGTTCTAAGGTATGTCTAAGTTCGTCCTTAGAAAGAGATTAACTTGGGGTGAACTTAGACTAACTTGGAACGAACTTTGACAAACCTTAGAATGAGACTAAAGTTTGTCTTTGTTCGTCCCAAGTTAGTCTCGTTTGTCTCATTCTAAGGTTTGTTTAAGTTCGTCCTTAGAAAGAGACTAACTTGGGACGAACTTACACAAACCTTAGAATGAGACTAAAGTTTGTCTTTGTTCGTCCCAAGTTAGTCTCTTTAGTCTCATTCTAAAGTTTATCTAAGTTCGTCCTTAGAAAGAGACTACCTTGGGACAAACTTAGACTAACTTGAGACGAACTTAGGCAAACCTTAGAATGAGACTAACTTGGGACGAACTTTGACAAACCTTAGAATGAGACTAAAGTTTGTCTTTGTTCGTCCCAAGTTAGTCTCGTTAGTCTCGTTCTAAGGTTTGTCTAAGTTCGTCCTTAGAAAGAGACTAACTTGGGACGAACTTAGAAAAACCTTAGAATGAGACAAAAGTTTGTCTTTGTTCGTCCCAAGTTTGTCTCGTTAGTCTCATTCTAAGGTTTGTCTATGTTCATCCTTAGAAAGAGACTAACTTGGGACGAACTTAGACTAACTTGGGACAAACTTAGACAAACCTTAAAATGAGACTAAAGTTTGTCTTTGTTCGTCCCAAATTTGTCTTGTTAGTCTCATTCTAAGGTTTGTCTAAGTTCATCCTTAGAATAGACTAACTTGGGGCGAACTTAGACAAACCTTACAAGGAGACTAATGTTTGTCTTTGTTTGTCCCAAGTTAGTCTCGTTAGTCTCATATTAATTTGTCTAAGTTCATCCATAGAAAGAGACTAACTTGGGACGTACTTAGACAAACCTTAGATTGAGACTAACATTTGTCTTTGTTCATCCCATGTTAGTCTTGTTAGTCTCATTCTAAGGTTTGTTTAAGTTCGTCCTTAGAAAGAGACTAACTTGGGATGAACTTACAGAAACCTTAGAATGAGACTAAAGTTTGTCTTTGTTCGTCCCATGTTAGTCTCGTTAGTCTCATTCTAAGGTTTTACTAAGTTCGTCCTTAGAAAGAGACTAACTTAGGACCAACTTAGACTTACTTGCCAGGTACACTACTACTATGAAGGGTTCTCATATGTGGACGTATCTAAAGAAAGTTATTCCGGATCTCTCTAATCAGGCTAGATGGAGGATTGGGCCCGGGAATATAACATGCCTAGACTTCTGCTGGTTATATGACGTCCACCCTCCGCTTAACCTAAAATGGATCCCCCTGCATGAAGCTTTATTAGATCCTGAGGATCGTCAATCTCTTCTGGCTACCCTCTCGAATCAGGGTAAACAAGATCTCCAGAATGCCAACAGCCCCAACCTTTTAGATCATCTTGTGTGGGAGCGTAGCGGGGACGGTAAGTTCAATACCAAAAATTTCTATGCTTGCGTTAATTCCCCCAAGGCCTTCAACGCCAAGCTTGCTGTTGTGTGGCGGCCCTGGATTCCCCCTCGTATCAGTACTTTCCTCTGGCGTCTAGCTCGTGGGGCGATCGTCACAGATGACAAGGTTCAAGGCTGTGGCATTTCTCTTGCTTCTAAGTGCCGGTGCTGCAGCTCTCCCTCATGTGAATCCATCCATCACCTTTTTGTCCTCAGTGACTTAGCCAATCAGATTTGGCACCACGGGGCCTCCCTCTTTGAAATTGATCGTGCCTGGACTCTTCCCCACATCTGGTGGAATTGGTTTCAGCATAAAAAGTGCACATCCTTCATGGACGGTGTCCGAGTCCTCTGGGCTAGTTGTGGGCTGTGGGAGATATGGAAGGTCCGTAATCAGATCTGCCATGACCGCTATTCCTATAACATTGTCCAGAAAGTGCACCAGTGGGTGCGCACCTTTGCCTCGCAGATCAAGCTTCCATACATTCCAACCTATCGCAATAATCTCACCCTCAGCACGATCTCGATCCCTACTCCCTACAGCCCTCGGCCTAAATGGAAATGCTGGAACCCTTGCCCCCACGGCTTCACGCTTAGTATCGCCCATGATCACATCAACTCAAGCCTGATTGGGGCTTTTGTTCTGCGTGATCATACGGGAAGAGTGGCCTGGCTGCATGCCACTCAAACAACAAACATCAGCCGCACCCTTCTCCAAGTCTTGGCCAAGCTCATGCATGAGGTTCGTTCCCCGTTAGCCCTCCAATCTTGTCACCCTTTTGTCAAGGACCTTACCAAGCCTTGCACTAATATTGATGCCCAGCAACGGCTCATTCATTATCGGGTACAAAAGATGCTTAAAGGCACCCATGTCCATCACATATGCAGAGCATCCAATATGGCTGCCTACCGTCTTCTATCCTCATTCAATCAGTCCCCTGCAAACGACATTCCGTTGGATGTTTGGGATGCGATTAAGGGGGATCGTCTTCGCCTTCCAGCCCAATGCTCCCCATGCTGTGCTATCTGCTGTGGACACTAGTCCCCTAGCTTTTGCTTTGTTTCTAGTGTTTCCTTGTAGTTTTCGTTTCAAGGTTGTTCGGCGTTTTTAAGGGGTAGGCTTTATAACTCCCCCTGGCGCTTGAGGCCTCGCTTGTATTCGCCATGATCCAGGCTTTTTGGATCCTTATCTAATAAACTCGCCGGCTCCGTCCGGTTTTTAAAAAAAAAAAAAAAAAAACTTAGACTTACTTGGGACAAACTTAGACAAACCTTAGAATGAAACTAACTTGGGATGAACTTTGACAAACCTTAGAATGAGAATAAAGTTTGTCTTTGTTCGTCCCAAGTTAGTCTCGTTAGTCTCGTTCTAAGGTTTGTCTAAGTTCGTCCTTAGAAAGAGACTAACTTGGGACGAACTTAGACAAACTTCAGAATGAGACTAAAGTTGTTAGTCCCATTCTAAGGTTTGTCTATGTTCATCCTTAGGAAGAGACTAACTTGGGACGAACTTAAACTAACTTGGGACGAACTTAGACAAACCTTAAAATGAGACTAAAGTTTGTCTTTGTTCGTCCCAAATTAGTCTTGTTAGTCTCATTCTAAAGTTTGTCTAAGTTCATCCTTAGAAATAGACTAACTTGGGGCAAACTTAAACAAACCTTACAATGAGACTAATGTTTGTCATTGTTTGTCCCAAGTTAGTCTCGTTAGTCTCATTCTAAATTGTCTAAGTTCACCCTTAGAAAAAGAGTAACTTGGGACGAACTTAGACAAACCTTAGAATGAGACTAACCTTTGTCTTTGTTCATCCCAAGTTAGTCTTGTTAGTCTCATTCTAAGGTTTGTTTTAGTACGTCCTTAGAAAGAGACTAACTTGGGACGAACTTAGACAAACCGTAGAATGAGACTAACCTTTGTCTTTGTTCGTCCCATGTGAGTCTCGTTAGTCTCATTCTAAGGTTTGTCTAAGTTTATCCTTAGAAATAGACTAACTTGGGACAAACTTAGACTAACTTGGGACGAACTTAGACGAACCTTAGAATGAGACTAAAGTTTGTCTTTGTTCATCCCAAGTTAGTCTCAATAGCCACATTCTAAGGTTTTTCTAAGTTTGTCCTTAGAAATAGACTAACTTGGGACGAACTTACACAAACCGTAGAATGAGACTAACATGGGACAAACTTAGACAAACCTTAGAATGAGACTAACCTTTGTCTTTGTTCATCCCAAGTTAGTCTCGTTAGTCTCATTCTAAGGTTTGTTTTAGTTCATCCTTAGAAAGAGACTAACTTGGGACGAACTTAGACAAACCTTCGAATGAGACTGACCTTTGTCTTTGTTCGTCCCAAGTTAGTCTCGTTAGTCTCATTCTAAGGTTTGTCTAAGTTCTTCCTTAGAAAGAGACTAACTTGGGACGAAATTAGACAAACCTTAGAATGAGACTAAAGTTTGTCTTTGTTCATCCCAAGTTAGTCTCGTTAGTCTCATTCTAAGGTTCGCTATAGTTCGTCCATAGAAAGAGACTAACTTGGGACGAACTTAGACTAACTTGGGACGAACTTAGACAAACCTTAGAATGAGACTACCGTCTTTGTTCGTCCAAAGTTAGTCTCGTTAGTCTCATTCTAAGGTTTGACTAAGTTCGTCCTTAGAAAGAGACTAACTTGGGATGAACTTAGACAATCTTTAGAATGAGGCAAAAGTTTATCTTTGTTCATCCCAAGTAAGTTTTGTTAGTCCCATTCTAAGCTTTGTTTTAGTTCGTCCTTAGAAAGAGACTAACTTGGGATGAACTTACACAAACCTTAGAATGAGACTAAAGTTTGTCTTTGTTCGTCCCAAGTTAGTCTCGTTAGTCTCATTCTAAGGTTTGACTAAGTTCGTCCTTAGAAAGAGAATAACTTGGGACCAACTTAGACTAACTTGGGACGAACTTAGACAAACCTTAGAATAAGACTAAAATTTTTCTTTGTTCGTCCCAAGTTATCCTCATGAGTCTCGTTCTAAGGTATGTCTAAGTTCGTTTTTTGAAAGAGATTAACTTGGGATGAACTTAGACTAACTTGGGACGAACTTTCACAAACCTTAGAATGAGACTAAAGTTTGTCTTTGTTCGTCCCAAGTTAGTCTGGTTTGTCTCATTCTAAGGTTTGTTTAAGTTCGTCCTTAGAAAGAGACTAACTTGGGATGAACTTACACAAACCATAGAATGAGACTAAAGTTTTTCTTTGTTCGTCCCAAGTTAGTCTCGTTAGTCTCATTCTAAGGTTTAACTAAGTTCGTCCTTAGAAAGAGACTTACTTGGGGCAAACTTAGACTAACTTGGGACGAACTTAGACAACCCTTAGAATGAGACTAACATGGGACGAACTTTGACAAACCTTAGAATGAGACTAAAGTTTGTCTTTGTTCGTCCCAAGTTAGTCTCGTTAGTCTCATTCTAAGGGTTGTCTAAGTTCGTCCTTAGAAAGAGACTAACTTGGGACGATCTTAGACAAACCTTAGAATGAGACTAAAGTTTGCCTTTGTTCGTCCCAAGTTTGTCTCGTTAGTCTCATTCTAAGGTTTGTCTATGTTCATCCTTAGAAAGAGACTAACTTGGGACGAACTTACACAAACCTTAGAATGAGACTAACTTGGGACGAACTTAGACAACCCTTAGAATGAGAATAACCTTTGTCTTTGTTCATCCCAAGTTAGTCTCGTCAGTCTCATTCTACGGTTTGTTTTAGTTCATCCTTAGAACGAGACTAACTTCGTAACATTTGTCTTTGTTCGTCCCAAGTTAGTCTCGTTAGTCTCATTCTAAGGTTTGTCTAAGTTCGTCCTTAGAAAGAGACTAACTTGGACAAACCTTAGAATGAGACTAAAGTTTGTCTTTTGTTCATCCCAAGTTAGTCTCGCTAGTCTAATTCTAAGGTTTGTTTTAGTTCGTCCATAGAAAGAGACTAACTTGGGACGAACTTAGACAAACCTTAGAATGAGACTAAAGTTTGTCTTTGTTCGTCCCAAGTTAGTCTCATTCTAAGGTTTGTTCTAGTTCGTCCTTAGAAAGAGACTAACTTGGGACGAACTTAGACAAACCTTAGAATGAGACTAACCTCTGACTTTGTTCATTCCAAGTTTGTCTTGTTAGACTGATTCTAAGGTTTGTTTTAGTTCGTCCTTAGAATGAGACTAACTTGGGACGAACTTAGACAAACCTTAGAATGAGACTAACCTTTGTCTTTGTTCGTCCCAAGTGACTCTCGTTAGTCTCATTCTAAGGTTTGTCTTAGTTCATCCATAGAAATAGACTAACTTGGGATGAACTTAGACTAACTTGGGACGAACTTAGACAAACCTTAGAATGAGACTGAAGTTTGTCTTTGTTCATCCCAAGTTAGTCTCAATAGCCACATTCTATGGTTTTTCTAAGTTCGTCCTTAGAAATAGACTAACTTGGGACGAACTTACACAAACCTTAGAATGAGACTAACTTGGGACGAACTTACACAAACCTTAGAATGAGACTAACTTGGGACGAACTTAGGCAAACCTTAGAATGAGACTAACCTTTGTCTTAGTTCATCCCAAGTCTCGTTAGTCTCATTCTAAGGTTTGTTTTAGTTCGTCCTTAGAAAGAGACTAACTTGGGACGAACTTAGACAAACCTTCGAATGAGACTAACCTTTGTCTTTGTTCGTCCCAAGTATTCTCGTTAGTCTCATTCTACGGTTTGTCTAAGTTCATCTTTAGAAAGAGACCAACTTGGGAAGAACTTAGACAAACCTTAGAATGAGACTAAAGTTTGTCTGTGTTCATCCCAAGTTAGTCTCGTTAGTCTCATTCTAAGGTTTGTTATAGTTCGTCCATAGAAAGAGACTAACTTGGGATGAACTTAGACAAACCTTAGAATGAGACTACCCTTTGTTATTGTTCGTCCCAAGTTAGTCTCGTTAGTCTCATTCTAAGGTTTCTCTATGTTCGTCCTTAGAAAGACACTAACTTGGGACGAACTTAGACAAACATTACAATGAGACTAACCTTTGTCTTTGTTCGTCCCAAGTAAGTCTCGTTAGTCGCATTCTAAGGTTTGTCTAAGTTCATCTTTAAATATAGACTAACTTTGGACAAACTTAGACAAACATTACAATGAGACTAACGTTTATCTTTGTTCGTCCCAAGTTAGTCTCGTTAGTCTCATTGTAAGGTTTGTCTAAGTTCGTCCTTAGAAAGAGACTAACTTGGGACGAACTTAGACAAACCTGATAATGAGACTAAAGTTTGTCTTTGTTCGTCCCAAGTTAGTCTCGTTAGTCATATTCTAAGGTTTGTTTTAGTTCGTCCTTAGAAAGTGACTAACTTGGGACGAACTTAGACAAACTTGGGACGAACTTAGACAAACCTTTGAATGAGACTAACCTTTGTCTTTATTCGTCCCAAGTTAGTCTCGTTACTAAGTTCGTCCTTAGAAATAGACTAACTTGGGACAAACTTAGACTAACTTGGGATGAACTTAAACAAACCTTAGAATGAGGCTAAAGTTTGTCTTTGTTCGTCCCAAGTTAGCCTCTTTAGTCTCATTCTAAGGTATGTCTAAGTTCGTCCTTCGAAAGAGACTAACTTGGGACGAACTTAGACCAACTTGAGATGAAGTTTGACAAACCTTAGAATGAGACTAAAGTTTGTGTTTGTTCATCCCAAGTTAGTCTCTTTTGTCTCATTCTAAGCTTTGTATAAGTTTGTCCTTAGAAAGAGACTAACTTGGGACGAACTTACACAAACCTTAGAATGAGACTAAAGTTTGTCTTTGTTCGTCCCAAGTTAGTCTCGTTAGTCTCATTCTAAGGTCTGTCAAAGTTCATCCTTAGAAATAGACTAACTTGGGACGAACTTAGACTAACTTGGGACAAACTTAGACAAACCTTAGAATGAGACTAAAGTTTATCTTTGTTCATCCCAAGTAAGTCTTGTTAGTCCCATTCTATGGTTTGTTTTAGTTCGTGCTTAGAAAGAGACTAACTCGGGACGAACTTAGACAAACCTTAGAAGGAGACTAACCTTTGTCTTTGTTCGTCCCAAGTTAGTCTCGTTAGTATCATTCTAAGGTTTGTCTAAGTTCATCCTTAGAAATAGACTAACTTGGGATGAACTTACACAAACTTGGGACAAACTTAGACAAAGCTTAGAATGAGGCTAAAGTTTATCTTTGTTCATCCCAAGTAAGTCTTGTTAGTCCCATTCTATGGTTTGTTTTAGTTCGTCCTTAGAAAGAGACTAACTTGGGACGAACTTAGACAAACCTTAGAAGGAGACTAACCTTTGTCTTTGTTCGTCCCAAGTTAGTCTCGTTAGTATCATTCTAAGGTTTGTCTAAGTTCATCCTTAGAAATAGACTAACTTGGGATGAAATTACACTAACTTGGGACAAACTTAGACAAAGCTTAGAATGAGGCTAAAGTTTGTCTTTGTTCGTCCCAAGTTAGCCTCTTTAGTCTCATTCTAAGGTATGTCTAAGTTTATCCTTAGAAAGAGATTAACTTGGGACGAACTTAGACTAACTTGGGACGAACTTTGATAAACCTTAGAATGAGACTAAAGTTTGTCTTTGTTCGTCCCAAGTTAGCCTCATTTGTCTCAATCTAAGGTTTGTCTAAGTTAGTCCTTAGAAAGAGACTAACTTGGGAGACTAAAGTTTGTCTTTGCTCGTCCTAAGTTAGTCTCGTTAGTCTCATTATAAGGTTTGACTAAGTTCGTCTTTAGAAATAGACTAAATTGGGACGAACTTAAACAAACCATAGAATGAGACTAAAGTTTGTCTTTGTTCGTCCCAAGTTTTTCTCGTTAGTCTCATTCTAAGGTTTGTCTAAGTTCGTCCTTAGAAAGAGACTAACTTGGGATGAACTTAGACTAAATTGGAACGAACTTAAACAAACCTTACAATGAGACTAATGTTTGTCTTTGTTCGTCCTAAGTTAGTCTCGTTAGTCTCATTCTAATTTGTGTATGTTCATCCTTAGAAAGAGACTAACTTGGGAAAAACTTAGACAAACCTTAGAATGAGACTAACCTTTGTCTTTGTTCATCCCAAGTTAGTCTCGTTAGTCTCATTCTAAGGTTTGTTTTAGTTCGTCCTTAGAAAAAGACTAACTTGGGACGAACTTAGACAAACCTTATTATGAGACTAACATTTGTCTTTGTTCGTCCCAAGTGAGTCTCATTAGTCTCATTCTAAGGTTTGTCTAAGTTCATCCTTAGAAATAGACTTACTTGGGACGAACTTAGACTAACTTGGGACGAACTTAGACAAACCATAGAATGAGACTAAAGTTTGTCTTTGTTCATCCCAAGTTAGTCTCAATAGCCACATTCTAAGGTTTTTCTAAGTGTGTCCTTAGAAATAGACTAACTTGGGACGAACTTACACAAACCTTAGAATGAGACTAACTTGGGACGAACTTAGACAAACCTTAGAATGAGACTAACCTTTGTCTTTGTTCATCCCAAGTTAGTCTCGTTAGTCTCATTCTAAGGTTTGTTTTAGTTCATCCTTGGAAAGAGACTAACTTGGGACGAACTTAGACAAACCTTCGAATGAGACTAACCTTTGTCTTTGTTAGTCCCAAGTTTGTCTCGTTAGTCTCATTCTAAGGTTTGTCTAAGTTCGTCCTTAGAAAGAGACTAACTTGGGATGAACTTAGACAAACCTTAGAATGAGACTAAAGTTTGTCTTTGTTCATCTAAAGTTAGTCTCACTAATCTCATTCTAAGGTTTGTTTTAGTTCGTCCATAGAAAGAGACTAACTTGGGACGAACTTAGACTAACTTGGGATGAACATAGACAAACCTTAGAATGAGACTACCCTTTGTCTTTCTTAGTCCCAAGTTAGTCTCGTTTGTCTCATTCTAAGGTTTCTATATGTTCGACCTTAGAAAAACACTAACTTGAGACGAACTTAGACAAACATTACAATGAGACTAACCTTTGTCTTTGTTCGTCCCAAGTTAGTCTCGTTAGTCTCATTCTAAGGTTTGTCTAAGTTCGTCCTTAGAAAGAGAATAACTTGGGACCAACTTAGACTAACTTGGGACCAACTTAGACAAACCTTAGAATAAGACTAAAATTTTTCTTTGTTCGTCCCAAGTTATCCTCATGAGTCTCGTTCTAAGGTATGTCTAAGTTCATTTTTTGAAAGAGATTAACTTGGGACGAACTTAGACTAACTTGGGACGAACTTTCACAAACCTTAGAATGAGACTAAAGTTTGTCTTTGTTCGTCCCAAGTTAGTCTGGTTTGTCTCATTTTAAGGTTTGTTTAAGTTCGTCCTAAGAAAGAGACTAACTTGGGATGAACTTACACAAACCTTAGAATGAGACTAAAGTTTTTCTTTGTTCGTCCCAAGTTAGTCTCGTTAGTCTCATTCTAAGGTTTAACTAAGTTCGTCCTTAGAAAGAGACTAACTTGGGACAAACTTAGACTAACTTGGGACAAACTTAGACAACCCTTAGAATGAGACTAACATGGGACGAAGTTTGACAAACCTTAGAATGAGACTAAAGTTTGTCTTTGTTCGCCCCAAGTTAGTCTCGTTAGACTCATTCTAAGGTTTGTCTAAGTTCGTCCTTAGAAAGAGACTAACTTGGGACGATCTTAGACAAACCTTAGAATGAGACTAAAGTTTGTCTTTGTTCGTCCCAAGTTTGTCTCGTTAGTCTCATTCTAAGGTTATTCTATGTTCATCCTTAGAAAGAGACTAACTTGGGACGAACTTAGACTAACTTGGGACGAACTTAGACAAACCTTAAATGAGACTAAAGTTTGTCTTTGTTTGTCCCAAATTAGTCTTGTTAGTCTCATTCTAAGGTTTGTCTAAGTTCATCCTTAGAAATAGACTAACTTGGGGCGAACTTAGACAAACCTTACAATGAGACTAATGTTTGTCTTTGTTTGTCCCAAGTTAGTCTCGTTAGTCTCATTCTAATTTGTCTAAGTTCATCCTTAGAAAGAGACTAACTTGGGACAAACTTAGACAAACCTTAGAATGAGACTAACCTTTGTCTTTGTTCATCCCAAGTTAGTCTCGTTAGTCTCATTCCGAGGTTTGTTTTAGTTCGTCCTTAGAAAGAGACTACCTTGGGACAAACTTAGACAAACCTTAGAATGAGACTAACCTTTGTCTTTGTTCGTCCCAAGTGAGTCTCATTAGTCTCATTCTAAGGTTTGTCTAAGTTCATCCTTAGAAATAGACTTACTTGGGACGAACTTAGACTAACTTGGGACGAACTTAGACAAACCATAGAATGAGACTAAAGTTTGTCTTTGTTCATCCCAAGTTAGTCTCAATAGCCACATTCTAAGGTTTTTCTAAGTTCGTCCTTAGAAAAAGACTAACTTGGGACGAACTTACACAAACCTTAGAATGAGACTAACTTGGGACGAACTTAGACAACCCTTAGAATGAGACTAACCTTTGTCTTTGTTCATCCCAAGTTAGTCTCGTTAGTCTCATTCTACGGTTTGTTTTAGTTCATCCTTAGAAAGAGACTAACTTGGTAACCCTTGTCTTTGTTCGTCCCAAGTTAGTCTCGTTAGTCTCATTCTAAGGTTTGTCTAAGTTCGTCCTTAGAAAGAGACTAACTTGGACAAACCTTAGAATGAGACTAAAGTTTGTCTTTTGTTCATCCCAAGTTAGTCTCGCTAGTCTGATTCTAAGGTTTGTTTTAGTTCGTCCATAGAAAGAGACTAACTTGGGACGAACTTAGACTAACTTGGGATGAACATAGTTAAACCTTAGAATGAGACTACTCTTTGTCTTTGTTAGTCCCACGTTAGTCTTGTTAGTCTCATTGTAAGGTTTCTCTATGTTCGCCCTTAGAAATACACTAACTTGGGACGAACTTAGACAAACATTACAATGAGACTAACCTTTGTCTTTGTTCGTCCCAAGTTAGTCTCGTTAGTCTCATTCTAAGGTTTGTCTAAGTTCGTCCTTAGAAAGAGACTAACTTTGGACGAACTTAGACGAACATTACAATGAGACTAATGTTTGTCTTTGTTCGTCCCAAGTTAGTCTCGTTAGTCTCATTCTAAGGTTTGTCTAAGTTCGTCCTTAGAAAGAGAGTAACTTGGGACGAACTTAGACAAACCTTTGAATGAGACTAACCTTTGTCTTTGTTCATCCCAAGTTAGTCTCATTAGTCTCACTCTAAGGTTTGTCTAAGTTCGTCCTTAGAAATAGACTAACTTTGGACAAACTTACACTAACTTGGGATGAACTTAAAAGAACCTTAGAATGAGGCTAAAGTTTGTCTTTGTTCGTCCCAAGTTAGCCTCTTTAGTCTCATTCTAAGGTATGTCTAAGTTCGTCCTTCGAAAGAGACTAACTTCGGACGAACTTAGACTAACTTGGGACGAACTTTGACAAACCTTAGAATGAGACTAAAGTTTGTGTTTGTTCGTCCCAAGTTAGTCTCGGTTGTCTCATTCTATGGTTTGTCTAAGTTTGTCCTTAGAAAGAGACTAACTTGGGACGAAATTACACAAACCTTAGAATGAGACTAAAGTTTGTCTTTGTTCGTCCCAAGTTAGTCTCATTCTAAGGTTTGTTCTAGTTCGTCCTTAGAAAGAGACTAACTTGGGACGAACTTAGACAAACCTTAGAATGAGACTAACCTTTGTCTTTGTTCATCCCAAGTTTGTCTTGTTAGGCTGATTCTAAGGTTTGTTTTAGTTCGTCCTTAGAATGAGACTAACTTGGGACGAACTTAGACAAACCTTAGAATGACACTAACCTTTGTCTTTGTTCGTCCCAAGTGACTCTCGTTAGTCTCATTCTAAGGTTTGTCTTAGTTCATCCATAGAAATAGACTAACTTGGGATGAACTTAGACTAACTTGGGACGAACTTAGACAAACCTTAGAATGAGACTGAAGTTTGTCTTTGTTCATCCAAAGTTAGTCTCAATAGCCACATTCTATGGTTTTTCTAAGTTCGTCCTTAGAAATAGACCAACTTGGGACGAACTTACACAAACCTTAGAATGAGACTAACTTGGGACGAACTTAGGCAAACCTTAGAATGAGACTAACCTTTGTCTTTGTTCATCCCAAGTCTCGTTAGTCTCATTCTAAGGTTTGTTTTAGTTCTTCCTTGGAAAGAGACTAACTTGGGACGAACTTAGACAAACCTTCGAATGAGACTAACCTTTGTCTTTGTTCGTCCCAAGTATTCTCGTTAGTCTCATTCTAAGGTTTGTCTAAGTTCATCCTTAGAAAGAGACCAACTTGGGACGAACTTAGACAAACCTTAGAATGAGACTAAAGTTTGTCTGTGTTCATCCCAAGTTAGTCTCGCTAGTCTCATTCTAAGGTTTGTTATAGTTCGTCCATAGAAAGAGACTAACTTGGGATGAACTTAGACAAACCTTAGAATGAGACTACCCTTTGTTATTGTTCGTCCCAAGTTAGTCTCGTTAGTCTCATTCTAAGGTTTCTCTATGTTCGTCCTTAGAAAGACACTAACTTGGGACGAACTTAGACAAACATTACAATGAGACTAACCTTTGTCTTTGTTCGTCCCAAGTAAGTCTCGTTAGTCGCATTCTAAGGTTTGTCTAAGTTCGTCTTTAAATATAGACTAACTTTGGACAAACTTAGACAAACATTACAATGAGACTAACGTTTATCTTTGTTCGTCCCAAGTTAGTCTCGTTAGTCTCATTCTAAGGTTTGTCTAAGTTCGTCCTTAGAAAGAGACTAACTTGGGACGAACTTAGACAAACCTGATAATGAGACTAAAGTTTGTCTTTGTTCGTCCCAAGTTAGTCTCGTTAGTCGTATTCTAAAGTTTGTTTAAGTTCTTCCTTAGAAAGAGACTAACTTGGGACGAACTAAAAAACCGTAGAATGAGACTAAAGTTTGTCTTTGTTCGTCCCAAGTTTTTCTCGTTAGTCTCATTCTAAGGTTTGTCTAAGTTCGTCCTTAGAAAGAGACTAACTTGGGATGAACTTAGACTAAATTGGATCGAACTTAAACAAACCTTACAATGAGACTAATGTTTGTCTTTGTTCGTCCTAAGTTAGTCTCGTTAGTCTCATTCTAATTTGTCTATGTTCATCCTTAGAAAGAGACTAACTTGGGAAAAACTTAGACAAACCTTAGAATGAGACTAACCTTTGTCTTTGTTCATCCCAAGTTAGTCTCGTTAGTCTCATTCTAAGGTTTGTTTTAGTTCATCCTTAGAAAAAGACTAACTTGGGACGAACTTCGACAAACCTTAGAATGAGACTAACATTTGTCTTTGTTCGTCCCAAGTGAGTCTCATTAGTCTCATTCTAATGTTTGTCTAACTTCATCCTTAGAAATAGACTTACTTGGGACGAACTTAGACTAACTTGGGACGAACTTGGACAAACCTTAGAATGAGACTAAAGTTTGTCTTTGTTCATCCCAAGTTAGTCTCAATAGCCACATTCTAAGGTTTTTCTAAGTTTGTCCTTAGAAATAGACTAACTTGGGACGAACTTACACAAACCTTAGAATGAGACTAACTTGGGACGAACTTAGACAAACCTTAGAATTAGACTAACCTTTGTCTTTGTTCATCCCAAGTTAGTCTCGTTAGTCTCATTCTAAGGTATGTTTTAGTTCATCCTTGGAAAGAGACTAACTTGGGATGAACTTAGACAAACCTTCGAATGAGACTAACCTTTGTCTTTGTTAGTCCCAAGTTTGTCTCGTTAGTCTCATTCTAAGGTTTGTCTAAGTTTGTCCTTAGAAAGAGACTAACTTGGGATGAACTTAGACAAACCTTAGAATGAGACTAAAGTTTGTCTTTGTTCATCTAAAGTTAGTCTCACTAGTCTCATTCTAAGGCTTGTTTTAGTTCGTCCATAGAAAGAGACTAACTTGGGACGAACTTAGACTAACTTGGGATGAACATAGACAAACCGTAGAATGAGACTACCCTTTGTCTTTCTTAGTCCCAAGGTAGTCTCGTTTGTCTCATTCTAAGGTTTCTATATGTTCGTCCTTAGAAAGACACTAACTTGAGATGAACTTAGACAAACATTACAATGAGACTAACCTTTGTCTTTGTTCGTCCCAAGTTAGTCTCGTTAGTCTCATTCTAAGGTTTGTCTAAGTTCGTCCTTAGAAATAGACTAACTTTGGACGAACTTAGATGAACATTACAATGAGACTAACGTTTGTCTTTGTTCGTCCCAAGTTAGTCTCGTTAGTCTCATTCTAAGGTTTGTCTAAGTTGGTCCTTACAAAGAGACTAACTTGGTACGAACTTAGACAAACCTTAGAATGAGACTAACCTTTGTCATTGTTCGTCCCAAGTTAGTCTCATTAGTCTCACTCTAAGTTTTGTCTAAGTTCGTCCTTAGAAATAGACTAACTTGGGACAAACTTAGACTAACTTGGGACGAACTTTGACAAACCTTAGAATGTGGCTAAAGTTTGTCTTTGTTCGTCCCAAGTTAGCCTCTTTAGTCTCATTCTAAGGTATGTCTAAGTTCGTCCTTCGAAAGAGACTAACTTGGGACGAACTTAGACTAACTTGGGACAAACTTTGATAAACCTTAGAATGAGACTAAAGTTTGTGTTTGTTCGTCCCAAGTTAGTCTCGTTTGTCTCATTCTAAGGTTTTTCTAAGTTTGTCCTTAGAAAGAGACTAACTTGGGATGAACTTACACAAACCTTAGAATGAGACTAAAGTTTGTCTTTGTTTGTCCCAAGTTAGTCTCATTCTAAGGCATAACTAAGTTCGTCCTTAGAAAGAGAATAACTTGTGAGAACTTTAGACAAACCTTAGAATGAGACTAAAGTTTGTCTTTGGTCGTCCCAAGTTAGTCTAGTTAGTCTCATTCTAAGGTTCGTTCTAGTTCGTCCATAGAAAGAGACTAACTTGGGACGAACGTAGACAAACCTTAGAATGAGACTAACCTTTGTCTTTGTTCATCTCAAGTTAGTATCGTTAGTCTCATTCTAAGCTTTGTTTTAGTTCGTCCTTAGAAAGAGACTAACTTGGGACGAACTTAGACAAACCTTAGAATGAGACTAACCTTTGTCTTTGTTCGTCCCAAGTGAGTCTTGTTAGTCTCATTCTATGGTTTGTCCATGTTCATCCTTAGAAATAGACTAACTTGGGACGAACTTAGACTAACTTGGGACGAACTTAGACAAACCTTAGAATAAGACTAAAGTTTGTCTTTGTTCATCCCAAGTTAGTCTCAACAGCCACATTCTAAGGTTTTTCCAAGTTCGTCCTTAGAAATAGAATAACTTAGGACGAACTTACACAAACCTTAGAATGAGACTAACTTGGGTCGAACTTAGACAAACCTTAGAATGAGATTAACCTTTGTCTTTGTTCATCCCAAGTCAGTCTCGTTAGTCTCATTCTAAGGTTTGTTTTAGTTCGTCCTTAAAAAGAGACTAACTTGGGACGAACTTTGACAAACCTTAGAATGAGACTAACCTTTGTCTTTGTTCATCCCAAGTTGGTCTCGTTAGTCTCATTTTAAGATTTGTCAAAGTTCGCCCTTAGAAATAGACTTACTTGGGACGAAGTTAGACAAACATTACAATGAGACTAACCTTTGTCTTTGTTCGTCCCAGGTTAGTCTCGTTTGTCTCATTCTAAGGTTTGTCTAAGTTTGTCCTTAGAAAGAGACTAACTTGGGATGAACTTACACAAACCTTAGAATGAGACTAAAGTTTGTCTTTGTTTGTCCCAAGTTAGTCTCATTCTAAGGCATAACTAAGTTCGTCCTTAGAAAGAGAATAACTTGTGAGAACTTTAGACAAACCTTAGAATGAGACTAAAGTTTGTCTTTGGTCGTCCCAAGTTAGTCTAGTTAGTCTCATTCTAAGGTTCGTTCTAGTTCGTCCATAGAAAGAGACTAACTTGGGACGAACGTAGACAAACCTTAGAATGAGACTAACCTTTGTCTTTGTTCATCTCAAGTTAGTATCGTTAGTCTCATTCTAAGCTTTGTTTTAGTTCGTCCTTAGAAAGAGACTAACTTGGGACGAACTTAGACAAACCTTAGAATGAGACTAACCTTTGTCTTTGTTCGTCCCAAGTGAGTCTTGTTAGTCTCATTCTATGGTTTGTCCATGTTCATCCTTAGAAATAGACTAACTTGGGACGAACTTAGACTAACTTGGGACGAACTTAGACAAACCTTAGAATAAGACTAAAGTTTGTCTTTGTTCATCCCAAGTTAGTCTCAACAGCCACATTCTAAGGTTTTTCCAAGTTCGTCCTTAGAAATAGAATAACTTAGGACGAACTTACACAAACCTTAGAATGAGACTAACTTGGGTCGAACTTAGACAAACCTTAGAATGAGATTAACCTTTGTCTTTGTTCATCCCAAGTCAGTCTCGTTAGTCTCATTCTAAGGTTTGTTTTAGTTCGTCCTTAAATAGAGACTAACTTGGGACGAACTTTGACAAACCTTAGAATGAGACTAACCTTTGTCTTTGTTCATCCCAAGTTGGTCTCGTTAGTCTCATTTTAAGATTTGTCAAAGTTCGCCCTTAGAAATAGACTTACTTGGGACGAAGTTAGACAAACATTACAATGAGACTAACCTTTGTCTTTGTTCGTCCCAGGTTAGTCTCGTTAGTCTCATTCTAAGGTTTGTCTAAAGCCACTTAGCATGTCTCTTCTTCAGTGTAGTTTGTCCTCTTAGATGCTTGAGCATCTCATGATCTGTATGAATAACAAACTCTTTGGACAGTAGATAATGTTGCCAAGTTTCAAGAGATCTTACCAAAGCATAGAGCTCCTTATCGTAAATTGGGTCATTGAGGGAAGCTCCACTGAGTTTTTCACTGAAGTATGCTACTGGTTTCCCTCCTTGAGTTAGGACTGCTCCTATGCCTGTACCAGAAGCATCACATTCAATCTCAAAAGTTTTCTCAAAATTAGGATGTACCAAAACAGGCGCATGTGTGAGGCTGTCTTTGTGTTTGTTGAATGCCTCCTCTTGTGCTGGACCCCATTTGACATCCACATTCTTTTTGATTACTGAAGTGAGAGGTGCAGCAACAGTACTGAAATCTTTCAAGAATCTCCTGTAGAAGCTAGCCAGTCCATGGAAACTCCTCACATGTCCAATCGTAGTTGGATTTGGCCAGTCCTGTATCGCCTTTATCTTTTCTTCATCGACTTTCAAACCCTGTGAACTTACAACAAATCCTAGAAACACAACTTGATCAGTGCAGAAGGTACTCTTTGTTAGGTTTGCATAAAGGTTTTCTAGCCGAAGCGCATTTAGAACATGTTCTAGATGTTGCAAATGATCTTCAAGACAGGTACTATAAATCAAGATATCATCAAAATAGACTACTACGAACTTACAGATGTATGGCCTTAAGATATGGTTCATGAGTCTCATGAATGTACTTGGCGCGTTTGTGAGTCCAAATGGCATAACCAGCCATTCATACAAACCTTGTTTAGTTTTAAACGCCGTTTTCCACTCGTCTCCTTCTTTCATTCTCACCTGATGATATCCACTTCTTAGATCGATTTTTGAGAAGATTGTTGCTCCATTGAGCTCATCTAGCATGTTATCAAGTCTGGGAATGGGATGTCTATATTTGACAGTGATATTGTTGATTGCCCGGCAGTCCAAACACATTCTCCATGTCCCATCTTTCTTAGGCACTAGAAGCACATGAACAACACAAGGACTTAAGCTTTCTCAGATGTAGCCTTTAGCCATCAGATCTTGAACTTGCTTTTCCACCTCCTTTGCTTCTTCTGGATTCACTCTATAAGCAGCTCGGTTAGGCAATGGTCCACCAGGGACTAGATCGATTTGATGTTCGATTCCTCTTATGGGTGGCAATCCTGGTGGAATCTCTTCCGGAAACACATCAGTGAACTTGTCAAGAAGCTCTAAAACAGCAGCTGGTAAGTCTTGTTTTTCTTGACCTGAAAACAACGCTTCTTTGAAGACCATTAGTAGCACCTGTTCTCGTGATTTAAAAACAGTATTAGGTGTTACATAAAGGTTGGTTTTACTTAGCTTGTTTCCTTTGGACATAGCCTGTTGCATCTCATGCACTTCTGTTGGGGTTAATGGTGCGAGATTGTGCTTCTTCTTGTTGTGCACAAAGGTATAGTAGTTTATACGGCCATTGTGTAGTGCTTCCTTATCGAACTGCCATGGACGACCTAAGAGCAGATGTCCATCTAGCATAGGAACGACGTCACACACAACTTGGTCCGCATACTTGCCAATGCTGAATGGTATAGTAACTTGCTCGGCGATCTTGAGCTCAGTATCATCATTCAACCACTTAAGTCGATATGGTCTAGGGTGCTTTGTCTTCTGGATACCTAGCTTATCAACCAAATACTTGCTGGCCACGTTAGTGCAAGAACCACCATCAGTGATTAAGCTACATACCTTGGAATTGACTGTGCAACGAGAGTGGAAGATGTTCTCTCTTTGAATAGTTTCTTGTTCAAAGAGAACGCTGAGTGCTCTCCTTGTAACTAGAAGTTCTCTGGTGTCAGCATAATCCACAACATCTTCTTCAGACTCTTTTGGCTCGTTCTCCGCTTCATCTTGAGACTCGTACTCTCCATTAGCTTTTAGAATCATTACTCTCTGATTTGGGCAGTCCCTTGCATAATGTCCTTTCCCCTGACATTTAAAACAAGTTATATCTCTAGTTCTTTGAGAAGGGAACTTACTAGGCTCTGGTTTGTCATTCTTAGACGTTTCTGGTGCGAATTTCTTGAATCTAGAATCTACTTCAATAGACTTTCCTTTGTCTAACATTTTCTGAGGTTGCTGATTCCAAGCAGACTTGCTACGGCTAGTTGAGAGAGTCTTCCTCTTAATGTGTTGCTCGGCTTGAGTAGCTAAGTGCAGCAGCTCGTCTAAATCATGGTAAGTCTGCCTCTCCACTTTTCTAGCAATACGATCATGAAGACCAACTAGGAACTGTGCCATCAAAGTGTCATAAGAATCTTCACACTCCAACCTGTTTCGAAGTGTTTCAAACTCATGAAAGTACTCTTCAATAGATTTGGTTCCTTGAGTAAGCTTCCTGAATTTCTTTTGCAATTCTCTGTAGTAATATGCAGGAACGTATCTCTTCCTCAAACTAAACCACATGTCTTCCCAAGTAGTAATCTGTCCAAGGCATTTTCAGTAAGTTGGGCAACAGCTAGAGACACCTTTCTTTGATCAGAATAGTTGTAATGCTCAAAGATGTACTCCATACGTCTTTCCCAATCAAGGTAAGCATCGGGATTAACTTTTCCAGCAAAAGTTGGAGCTACAAGTTTGATATCTCTGTGTTCGTGCCTCAAATCATCTTCTCTACCTCTGTCACAGTTGTGTTGTCTCCTTGGCCTCGAATCATGATCTGGTGGATCACCATCAGATTCATCAAGATTCTCCTCCTCTTGATTTGCTCTTGGTGGATTCACATTTCTAATGGGACCTCTACGTGCTGGTGGTGGTTGTTCTATGCGAGTTATGCGTTCTCCCATAGTTTGGAGTTGAGTTTGAATAGCAGCAAGCATCTGAGCTATGTTCACGTCTCCTGGTTCTCCCATAGTCTCAAAATTCCTGTCTCATACTCAACAACAATAGATCAAATGCAAAGGAAGTTGAAAAGATAGCTTGAAAACAAGGATGAAAATTCTTGGGCAGGTGGTTAACAACACTTAGATGTAGTTGATTATGATGCAAACAAAATAGATCTAGAGCAGATCTAACAAAACATGCAACAAAAGAACAAAATGAAATTTTTATAAGTTTTTCTTAGGATCTACAAAAACAGCAACAACAAAACGAAATGAACTGAAACAAAAGGGATAGATAAACCTGATTAGGAGCGTTTAGGCTTCTGATACCAGATGATATAGGAACCAAACGAGTTGGTGCCAAAGTGGATAGATTGATGGAGAAACGGTTGCTGGACTAAGGTCACTCTCAACAGATTCGAATGAAGGAATGATGTATTGAAGTGAAATCGATGGTGAAGCTGTTGCTGAACTAATGTCACTCTTAACAGGTTCAAAGAGATGAAATGGATGGATGGGTGGATCGAGAGACGCCACACAGATTTGTGGAAAGGATCTATGATAAGTCTGATACACTCTAACTTCAAGGAATCGCTCACAAGAAGATTAGAAGACGGCTACTTCATTCACAGAAGAAAGCAAGAGAGAAATCTCGTTTTAGTTCATCAAAGGTTACTTTCGAACATGAGATACAAAGGAAGATAAATAGAAAACAACTTGGTGACACTTAAACTCCTTGGTGACTCTTGAATTCCTTAGTTCGAATTCAAAATGTTGCTGGGCTTGAGGAAGATCAACGAAATGGGCCGATGATAATGTGAACCATTTGCCTCATTAAAAACCTTACCAAGAAAACCCAATGGGATAAAACTTGGACAAGGGAAAAAGAGCACAAATGGAGCACATACCCATTTAGTGATTTCTTTGGGCCTTGATTATTTAGGCAGCGTGATCTTGTCTTGAAATGATGAACAAAGCAAATTCCTTATTTCCTTGAAGAACCGGCAAGAATGATGTTGCATGAGTCTTGTGTAGTTCTTACACGTCCTCTTGGATTTCTTTAGTGAGGAGGCTTTTCATGGACTTGATAAACTGCACTCTCACACGTCTTGTTCCTGACCTTGTTCTTGGTGTTCGTTCCATGGTTGCAATGTGGGCATCTCTTTCTTCGGATCCAGATGAGCTTGTATCGATGTCCTCATCATGTAAGTTCGTCCTTAGAAAGAGACTAACTTGGGAAGAACTTAGACAAACCATAGAATGAGACTAAAGTTGGTCTTTGTTCGTCCCAAGTTAGTCTCGTTATTCTCATTCTAAGGTTTCTTTTAGTTCATCCTTAGAAAGAGACTAACTTGGGTGAACTAAGACTAACTTGGGACAAACTTAGACAAACCTTAGAATGAGACTAACCTTAGTGTTTGTTCGTCCCAAGTTAGTCTCATTCTAAGGTTTGTCTAAGTTTGTCCTTAGAAATAGACAAACTTGGGACGAACTTAGATAAACCTTAGAATGAGACAAAAGTTTGTCTTTGTTCGTACCAAGTTAGTCTCGTTAGTCTCATTCTAAGGTTTGTCTAAGTTCATCCTTAGAAATAGACTAACTTGGGACGAACTTAGACTAACTTGGGATGAACTTAGACAAACCTTAGAATGAGACTATAGTTTGTCTTTGTTCGTCCCAAGTTAGTCTCATAAGTCTCATTCTGAGGATTGTTTAAGTTTGCCCTTAGAAAGATACTAACTTGGGATGAACTTAGAAAAACCTTAGAATGAGACTAACGTTTGTCTTTGTTTGTCCCGAGTTAGTCTTGTTAGTCTCATTCTACGGTTTGTCTAAGTGAAAGAGACTAACTTGGAACGAACTTGGTATAACTTGGGACGAACTTAGACAAACCTTAGAATGAGACTAAAGTTTGTCTTTGTTCGTCCCATGTTAGTCTCGTTAGTCTCATTCTAAGGTTTGTCTAAGTTCGTCCTTAGAAAGAGACTAACTTGGGACGAACTTAGACTTACTTGGGACGAACTTAGACAAACCTTAGAATGAGACTAAAGTTTGTCTTTGTTCGTCCCAAGTTAGTCTCATTAGTCTCTTTCTAAGGTTTGTCGAGTTCGTCCTTAGAAAGAGACTAACTTGGGACGAACGTAGATAAACCTTAGAATGAGACTAAAGTTTGTCTTTGTTCGTCCCAAGTTAGTCTTGTTAGTCGCATTCTAAGTGTTGTCTAAGTTTGTCCTTAGAAAGAGACTAACTTGGGACGAACTTAGACAAACCTCATAATGAGACTAAAGTTTGTCTTTGTTCATCCCACGTTAGTCACATTAGTTTCATTCTATGGTTTGTCTAAGTTCGTCATTAGAAAGAGACTAACTTGGGACGAACTTAGACTAACATGGTACAAACTTAGACAAACCTTAGAATGAGACTAAAGTTTGTCCTTGTGCGTCCCAAGTTAGTCTCGTTAGTCTCATTCTAAGGTTTGTCTAAGTTCATCCTTAGAAAGAGACTAACTTTGGACGCACTTAGACAAACCTTAGAATGAGACTAACCTTTGTCTTTGTTCGTCCCAAGTTAGTCTCGTTAGTTTCATTCAAAGGTTTGTCTAAGTTCGTCCTTAGAAAGAGACTAACTTGGGACGAACTTTGACCAACTTGGGACAAACTTTGACAAACCTTAGAAGGAGACTAAAGTTTGTCTATGTGCGTCCCAAGTTAGTCACTTTAGTCTCATTCTAAGGTTTGTCTAAGTTCATCCATAGAAAGCGACTAACATGGGACGAACTTAGACTAACTTGGGACAAACTTAGACAAACCTTAGAATGAGACTGAAGTTTGTCTTTGTTCGTCCCAAGTTAGCCTCGTTAGTCTCATTCTAAGGTTTGTCTAAGTTCGTCCTTAGAAAGAGACTAACTTGGATCAAACTTAGACAAACCTTAGAATGAGACTAAAGTTTGTCTTAGTTTGTCCCAAGTTAGTCTCGTTAGTCTCATTCTAAGGTTTGTCTAAGTTCATCCTTAGAAATAGACTAACTTGGGACGAACTTAGACTAACTTGGGACGAACTTAGACAAACCTTACAATGAGACTAAATTTTGTCTTTGTTCATCCCAAGTTAGTCTCGTTAGTTTCATTCTAAGGTTTGTCTAAGTTCGTCCTTAGATAGAGAGTAACTTGGAAAGAACATACACAAACATTACAATGTGACTAAATTTTGTCTTTGTTCGTCCCAAGTTAGTCTCGTTAGTCTTATTGTTAGGTTTGTATAAGTTCGTCCTTGGAAAGAGACTAACTTGGGACGAAATAAGACAAACCTAAGAATGAGACTAAAGTTTGTCTTTGTTCGTCCCAAGTTAGTCTCGTTAGTCTCATTCTAAGGTTTGTCTAAATTTGTCCTTAGAAAGAGACTAACTTGGGATGAACTTAGACAAACCTTAGAATAAGATGAAAGTTTGTCTTTCTTCGTCCCAAGTTAGTCTCGTTAGTCTCATTCTAAGGTTAGTTTTAGTTCGTCCTTAGAAAGAGACTAACTTGGGCGAACTTAGACTAACTTGGGACGAACTTAGACAAACCTTAGAATGAGACTAACCTTTGTCTTTGTTCATCCCAAGTTAGTCTCGTTAGTCTCATTCTAAGGTTTGTCAAAGTTCATCCTTAGAAATGCACTAACTTGGGATGAACTTAGACTAACTTGGGACGAACTTAGACAAACCTTAGAATGAGACTAAAGTTTGTCTTTGTTCGTCCCAAGTTAGTCTCGTTAGTTTGATTCAAAGGTTTGTCTAAGTTTGTCCTTAGAAAGAGACTAACTTGGGACCAACTTTGACCAACTTGGGACAAACTTAGACAAACCTTAGAAGGAGACTAAAGTTTGTCTATGTGCGTCCCAAGTTAGTCACTTTAGTCTCATTCTAAGGTTTGTCTAAGTTCATCCATAGAAAGCGACTAACATGGGACGAACTTTGACTAACTTGGGACGAACTTAGACAAACCTTAGAATGAGACTAAAGTTTGTCTTTGTTCGTCCCAAGTTAGTCTCATTCTAAGGTTTGTCTAAGTTCGTCCTTAGAAAGAGACTAACTTTGGTTAAACTTACACAAACCATAGAATGAGGCTAAAGTTTGTCTTTGTTTGTCCCAAGTTAGTCTCGTTAGTCTCATTGTAAGGTTTGTCTAAGTTCGTCCTTAGAAAGAGACTAACTTGGGAAGAACTTAGACAAACCTTAGAATGAGACTAAATTTGGTCTTTGTTCGTCCCAAGTTAGTATCGTTATTCTCATTTTAAGGTTTCTTTTAGTTCGTCCTTAGAAAGAGACTAACTTGGGCAAACTTAGACTAACTTGGGACGAACTTAGACAAACCTTAGAATGAGACTAACCATTGTGTTTGTTCGTCCCAAGTTAGTCTCGTTAGTCTCATTCTAAGGTTCGTCTAAGTTCATCCTTAGAAATAGACTAACTTGGGACGAACTTAGACTAACTTGGGATGAACTTAGACAAACCTTAGAATGAGACTAAAGTTTGTCTTTGTTCATCCCAAGTTAGTCTCATTAGTCTCATTCTAAGGATTGTTTAAGTTTGCCCTTAGAAAGAGACTAACTTGGGATGAACTTAGAAAAACCTTAGAATGAGACTAACGTTTGTCTTTGTTTGTCCCGAGTTAGTCTAATTAGTCTCATTCTACGGTTGTCTAAGTGAAAGAGACTAACTTGGAACGAACTTGGTATAACTTGGGACGAACTTAGACAAACCTTAGAATGAGACTAAAGTTTGTCTTTGTTCGTCCCAAGTTAGTCTCGTTAGTCTTATTCTAAGGTTTGTCTAAGTTCGTCCTTAGAAAGAGACTAACTTGGGACGAACTTAGACTTACTTGGGACGAACTTAGACAAACCTTAGAATGAGACTAAAGTTTGTCTTTGTTCGTCCCAAGTTAGTCTCATTAGTCTCATTAGTCTCTTTCTAAGGTTTGTCGAGTTCGTCCTTAGAAAGAGACTAACTTGGGACGAACTTAGATAAACCTTAGAATGAGACTAAAGTTTGTCTTTGTTCGTCCCAAGTTAGTCTCGTTAGTCTCATTCTAAGTGTTGTCTATGTTCGTCTTTATAAAGAGACTAACTTGGGACGAACTTAGACAAACCTCATAATGAGACTAAAGTTTGTCTTTGTTCATCCCACGTTAGTCACATTAGTTTCATTCTAAGGTTTGTCTAAGTTCGTCATTAGAAAGAGACTAACTTGGGACGAACTTAGACTAACATGGTACAAACTTAGACAAACCTTAGAATGAGACTAAAGTTTGTCCTTGTGCGTCCCAAGTTAGTCTCGTTAGTCTCATTCTAAGGTTTGTCTAAGTTCATCCTTAGAAAGAGACGAACTTTGGACGCACTTAGACAAACCTTAGAATGAGACTAACCTTTGTCTTTGTTCGTCCCAAGTTAGTCTCGTTAGTTTCATTCAAAGGTTTATCTAAGTTCGTCCTTAGAAAGAGACTAACTTGGGACGAACTTTGACCAACTTGGGACAAACTTTGACAAACCTTAGAAGGAGACTAAAGTTTGTCTATGTGCGTCCCAAGTTAGTCACTTTAGTCTCATTCTAAGGTTTGTCTAAGTTCATCCATAGAAAGCGACTAACATGGGACGAACTTAGACTAACTTGGGACAAACTTAGACAAACCTTAGAATGAGACTGAAGTTTGTCTTTGTTCGTCCCAAGTTAGTCTCGTTAGTCTCATTCTAAGGTTTGTCTAAGTTCGTCCTTAGAAAGAGACTAAGTTTGGACAAACTTACCCAAACCATAGAATGAGGCTAAAGTTTGTCTTTGTTTGTCCCAAGTTAGTCTCGTTAGTATCATTGTAAGGTTTGTATAAGTTCGTCTTTAGAAAGAGACTAACTTGAAACGAACTTAGACAAACCTTAGAATGAGACTAAAGTTTGTCTTTGTTCGTCCCAAGTCAGTCTCTTTAGTCTCATTCTAAGGTTTGTGTAAGTTCGTCCTTAGAAAGAGACTAACTTGGGAAGAACTTAGACAAACCTTAGAATAAGACTAAAGTTGGTCTTTGTTCGTCCCAAGTTAGTATCGTTATTCTCATTCTAAGGTTTCTTTTAGTTCGTCCTTAGAAAGAGACTAACTTGGGCAAACTTAGACTAACTTGGGACGAACTTAGACAAACCTTAGAATGAGACTAACCATTGTGTTTGTTCGTCCCAAGTTAGTCTCGTTAGTCTCATTCTAAGGTTTGTCTAAGTTCATCCTTAGAAAAAGACTAACTTGGGACGAACTTAGACTAACTTGGGACAAACTTAGGCAAACCTTAGAATGAGACTAAAGTTTGTCTTTGTTCGTCCCAAGTTAGTCTCGTTAGTCTCATTCTAAGGGTTGTTTAAGTTCGCCCTTTGAAAGAGACTAACTTGGGATGAACTTAGAAAAACCTTAGAATGAGACTAACGTTTGTCGTTGTTTGTCCCGAGTTAGTCTTGTTAGTCTCATTCTACGGTTTGTCTAAGTGAAAGAGACTAACTTGGAACGAACTTGGTATAACTTGGGACGAAATTAGACTAACCTTAGAATGAGACTAAAGTTTGTCTTTGTTCGTCCCAAGTTAGTCTCGTTAGTCTCATTCTAAGGTTTGTCTAAGTTCGTCCTTAGAAAGAGACTAACTTGGGACGAACTTAGACTTACTTGGGACGAACTTAGACAAACCTTAGAATGAGACTAAAGTTTGTCTTTGTTCGTCCCAAGTTAGTCTCATTAGTCTCATTAGTCTCTTTCTAAGGTTTGTCGAGTTCGTCCTTAGAAAGAGACTAACTTGGGACGAACTTAGATAAACCTTAGAATGAGACTAAAGTTTGTCTTTGTTCGTCCCAAGTTAGTCTCGTTAGTCTCATTCTAAGTGTTGTCTAAGTTCGTCCTTAGAAAGAGACTAACTTGGGACGAACTTAGACAAACCTCATAATGAGACTAAAGTTTGTCTTTGTTCATCCCACGTTAGTCTCGTTAGTTTCATTCTAAGGTTTGTCTAAGTTCGTCATTAGAAAGAGACTAACTTGGGACGAACTTAGACTAACCTTAGAATGAGACTTAAGTTTGTCTTTGTTCGTCCCAAGTTAGTCTTGTTAGTCTCATTCTAAGGTTTGTCTAAGTTTGTCCTTAGAAAGAGACTAACTTGGGACGAACTAAGACAAACCATAGAATGGGACTTAAGTTTGTCTTTGTTCGTCCCAAGTTAGTCTCGTTAGTCTCATTCTAAGGTTTGTTTAAGTTCGTCCTTAGAAAGAGACTAACTTGGAACGAACTTAGACAAACCTTAGAATGAGACTAAAGTTTGTCTTTGTTCGTCCCAAGTTAGTCTCATTCTAAGGTTTGTCTAAGTTCGTCCTTAGAAAGAGACTAACTTTGGTTAAACTTACACAAACCATAGAATGAGGCTAAAGTTTGTCTTTGTTTGTCCCAAGTTAGTCTCGTTAGTCTCATTGTAAGGTTTGTCTAAGTTCGTCCTTAGAAAGAGACTAACTTGGGAAGAACTTAGACAAACCTTAGAATGAGACTAAATTTGGTCTTTGTTCGTCCCAAGTTAGTATCGTTATTCTCATTTTAAGGTTTCTTTTAGTTCGTCCTTAGAAAGAGACTAACTTGGGCAAACTTAGACTAACTTGGGACGAACTTAGACAAACCTTAGAATGAGACTAACCATTGTGTTTGTTCGTCCCAAGTTAGTCTCGTTAGTCTCATTCTAAGGTTCGTCTAAGTTCATCCTTAGAAATAGACTAACTTGGGACGAACTTAGACTAACTTGGGATGAACTTAGACAAACCTTAGAATGAGACTAAAGTTTGTCTTTGTTCATCCCAAGTTAGTCTCATTAGTCTCATTCTAAGGATTGTTTAAGTTTGCCCTTAGAAAGAGACTAACTTGGGATGAACTTAGAAAAACCTTAGAATGAGACTAACGTTTGTCTTTGTTTGTCCCGAGTTAGTCTAATTAGTCTCATTCTACGGTTTGTCTAAGTGAAAGAGACTAACTTGGAACGAACTTGGTATAACTTGGGACGAACTTAGACAAACCTTAGAATGAGACTAAAGTTTGTCTTTGTTCGTCCCAAGTTAGTCTCGTTAGTCTTATTCTAAGGTTTGTCTAAGTTCGTCCTTAGAAAGAGACTAACTTGGGACGAACTTAGACTTACTTGGGACGAACTTAGACAAACCTTAGAATGAGACTAAAGTTTGTCTTTGTTCGTCCCAAGTTAGTCTCATTAGTCTCATTAGTCTCTTTCTAAGGTTTGTCGAGTTCGTCCTTAGAAAGAGACTAACTTGGGACGAACTTAGATAAACCTTAGAATGAGACTAAAGTTTGTCTTTGTTCGTCCCAAGTTAGTCTCGTTAGTCTCATTCTAAGTGTTGTCTATGTTCGTCTTTATAAAGAGACTAACTTGGGACGAACTTAGACAAACCTCATAATGAGACTAAAGTTTGTCTTTGTTCATCCCACGTTAGTCACATTAGTTTCATTCTAAGGTTTGTCTAAGTTCGTCATTAGAAAGAGACTAACTTGGGACGAACTTAGACTAACATGGTACAAACTTAGACAAACCTTAGAATGAGACTAAAGTTTGTCCTTGTGCGTCCCAAGTTAGTCTCGTTAGTCTCATTCTAAGGTTTGTCTAAGTTCATCCTTAGAAAGAGACGAACTTTGGACGCACTTAGACAAACCTTAGAATGAGACTAACCTTTGTCTTTGTTCGTCCCAAGTTAGTCTCGTTAGTTTCATTCAGAGGTTTGTCTAAGTTCGTCCTTAGAAAGAGACTAACTTGGGACGAACTTTGACCAACTTGGGACAAACTTTGACAAACCTTAGAAGGAGACTAAAGTTTGTCTATGTGCGTCCCAAGTTAGTCACTTTAGTCTCATTCTAAGGTTTGTCTAAGTTCATCCATAGAAAGCGACTAACATGGGACGAACTTAGACTAACTTGGGACAAACTTAGACAAACCTTAGAATGAGACTGAAGTTTGTCTTTGTTCGTCCCAAGTTAGTCTCGTTAGTCTCATTCTAAGGTTTGTCTAAGTTCGTCCTTAGAAAGAGACTAAGTTTGGACAAACTTACCCAAACCATAGAATGAGGCTAAAGTTTGTCTTTGTTTGTCCCAAGTTAGTCTCGTTAGTATCATTGTAAGGTTTGTATAAGTTCGTCTTTAGAAAGAGACTAACTTGAAACGAACTTAGACAAACCTTAGAATGAGACTAAAGTTTGTCTTTGTTCGTCGCAAGTCAGTCTCTTTAGTCTCATTCTAAGGTTTGTGTAAGTTCGTCCTTAGAAAGAGACTAACTTGGGAAGAACTTAGACAAACCTTAGAATAAGACTAAAGTTGGTCTTTGTTCGTCCCAAGTTAGTATCGTTATTCTCATTCTAAGGTTTCTTTTAGTTCGTCCTTAGAAAGAGACTAACTTGGGCAAACTTAGACTAACTTGGGACGAACTTAGACAAACCTTAGAATGAGACTAACCATTGTGTTTGTTCGTCCCAAGTTAGTCTCGTTAGTCTCATTCTAAGGTTTGTCTAAGTTCATCCTTAGAAAAAGACTAACTTGGGACGAACTTAGACTAACTTGGGACAAACTTAGGCAAACCTTAGAATGAGACTAAAGTTTGTCTTTGTTCGTCCCAAGTTAGTCTCGTTAGTCTCATTCTAAGGGTTGTTTAAGTTCGCCCTTTGAAAGAGACTAACTTGGGATGAACTTAGAAAAACCTTAGAATGAGACTAACGTTTGTCGTTGTTTGTCCCGAGTTAGTCTTGTTAGTCTCATTCTACGGTTTGTCTAAGTGAAAGAGACTAACTTGGAACGAACTTGGTATAACTTGGGACGAAATTAGACAAACCTTAGAATGAGACTAAAGTTTGTCTTTGTTCGTCCCAAGTTAGTCTCGTTAGTCTCATTCTAAGGTTTGTCTAAGTTCGTCCTTAGAAAGAGACTAACTTGGGACGAACTTAGACTTACTTGGGACGAACTTAGACAAACCATAGAATGAGACTAAAGTTTGTCTTTGTTCGTCCCAAGTTAGTCTCATTAGTCTCATTAGTCTCTTTCTAAGGTTTGTCGAGTTCGTCCTTAGAAAGAGACTAACTTGGGACGAACTTAGATAAACCTTAGAATGAGACTAAAGTTTGTCTTTGTTCGTCCCAAGTTAGTCTCGTTAGTCTCATTCTAAGTGTTGTCTAAGTTCGTCCTTAGAAAGAGACTAACTTGGGACGAACTTAGACAAACCTCATAATGAGACTAAAGTTTGTCTTTGTTCATCCCACGTTAGTCTCGTTAGTTTCATTCTAAGGTTTGTCTAAGTTCGTCATTAGAAAGAGACTAACTTGGGACGAACTTAGACTAACCTTAGAATGAGACTTAAGTTTGTCTTTGTTCGTCCCAAGTTAGTCTTGTTAGTCTCATTCTAAGGTTTGTCTAAGTTTGTCCTTAGAAAGAGACTAACTTGGGACGAACTAAGACAAACCATAGAATGGGACTTAAGTTTGTCTTTGTTCGTCCCAAGTTAGTCTCGTTAGTCTCATTCTAAGGTTTGTTTAAGTTCGTCCTTAGAAAGAGACTAACTTGGGACGAACTTAGACAAACCTTAGAATGAGACTAAAGTTTGTCTTTGTTCGTCCCAAGTTAGTCTCGTTAGTCTCATTCTAAGGTTTGTCTAAGTTCGTCCTTAGAAAGAGACTAAGTTTGGACAAACTTACACAAACCATAGAATGAGGCTAAAGTTTGTCTTTGTTTGTCCCAAGTTAGTCTCGTTAGTCTCATTCTAAGGTTTGTCTAAGTTCGTCTTTAGAAAGAGACTAACTTGAAACGAACTAAGACAAACCTTAGAATGAGACTAAAGTTTGTCTTTGTTCGTCCCAAGTCAGTCTCTTTAGTCTCATTCTAAGGTTTGTGTAAGTTCGTCCTTAGAAAGAGACTAACTTGGGAAGAACTTAGACAAACCTTAGAATAAGACTAAAGTTGGTCTTTGTTCGTCCCAAGTTAGTATCGTTATTCTCATTCTAAGGTTTCTTTTAGTTCGTCCTTAGAAAGAGACTAACTTGGGCAAACTTAGACTAACTTGGGACGAACTTAGACAAACCTTAGAATGAGACTAACCATTGTGTTTGTTCGTCCCAAGTTAGTCTCGTTAGTCTCATTCTAAGGTTTGTCTAAGTTCATCCTTAGAAAAAGACTAACTTGGGACGAACTTAGACTAACTTGGGACAAACTTAGGCAAACCTTAGAATGAGACTAAAGTTTGTCTTTGTTCGTCCCAAGTTAGTCTCGTTAGTCTCACTCTAAGGGTTGTTTAAGTTCGCCCTTTGAAAGAGACTAACTTGGGATGAACTTAGAAAAACCTTAGAATGAGACTAACGTTTGTCTTTGTTTGTCCAGAGTTAGTCTTGTTAGTCTCATTCTACGGTTTGTCTAAGTGAAAGAGACTAACTTGGGACGAACTTGGTATAACTTGGGACAAACTTAGACAAACCTTAGAATGAGACTAAAGTTTGTCTTTGTTCGTCCCAAGTTAGTCTCGTTAGTCTCATTCTAAGGTTTGTCTAAGTTCGTCCTTAGAAAGAGACTAACTTGGGATGAACTTAGACTTACTTGGGACGAACTTAGACAAACCTTAGAATGAGACTAAAGTTTGTCTTTGTTCGTCCCAAGTTAGTCTCATTAGTCTCATTAGTCTCTTTCTAAGGTTTGTCGAGTTCGTCCTTAGAAAGAGACTAACTTGGGACGAACTTAGATAAACCTTAGAATGAGACTAAAGTTTGTCTCTGTTCGTCCCAAGTTAGTCTCGTTAGTCTCATTCTAAGTGTTGTCTAAGTTCGTCCTTAGAAAGAGACTAACTTGGGACGAACTTAGACAAACCTCATAATGAGACTAAAGTTTGTCTTTGTTCATCCCACGTTAGTCTCATTAGTTTCATTCTAAGGTTTGTCTAAGTTCGTCATTAGAAAGAGACTAACTTGGGACGAACTTAGACTAACATGGTACAAACTTAGACAAACCTTAGAATGAGACTAAAGTTTGTCCTTGTGCGTCCCAAGTTAGTCTCGTTAGTCTCATTCTAAGGTTTGTCTAAGTTCATCCTTAGAAAGAGACTAACTTTGGACGCACTTAGACAAACCTTAGAATGAGACTAACCTTTGTCTTTGTTCGTCCCAAGTTAGTCTCGTTAGTTTCATTCAAAGGTTTGTCTAAGTTCGTCCTTAGAAAGAGTCTAACTTGGGACGAACTTTGACCAACTTGGGACAAACTTTGACCAACCTTAGAAGGAGACTAACGTTTGTCTATGTGCGTCCCAAGTTAGTCACTTTAGTCTCATTCTAATGTTTGTCTAAGTTCATCCATAGAAAGCGACTAACATGGGACGAACTTAGACTAACTTGGGACAAACTTAGACAAACCTTAGAATGAGTTTGAAGTTTGTCTTTGTTCGTCCCAAGTTAGTCTCGTTAGTCTCATTCTAAGGTTTGTCTAAGTTTGTCCTTAGAAAGAGACTAAGTTTGGACAAACTTACACAAACCATAGAATGAGGCTAAAGTTTGTCTTTGTTTGTCCCAAGTTAGTCTCGTTAGTCTCATTGTAAGGTTTGTCTAAGTTCGTCCTTAGAAAGAGACTAACTTGAAACGAACTAAGACAAACCTTAGAATGAGACTAAAGTTTGTCTTTGTTCGTCCCAAGTGAGTCTCGTTAGTCTCATTCTAAGGTTTGTGTAAGTTCGTCCTTAGAAAGAGACTAACTTGGGAAGAACTTAGACAAACCTTAGAATAAGACTAAAGTTGGTCTTTGGTCGTCCCAAGTTAGTATCGTTATTCTCATTCTAAGGTTTCTTTTAGTTCGTCCTTAGAAAGAGACTAACTTGGGCAAACTTAGACTAACTTGGGACGAACTTAGACAAACCTTAGAATGAGACTAACCATTGTGTTTGTTCGTCCCAAGTTAGTCTCGTTAGTCTCATTCTAAGGTTTGTCTAAGTTCATCCTTAGAAAAAGACTAACTTGGGACGAACTTAGACTAACTTGGGACAAACTTAGGCAAACCTTAGAATGAGACTAAAGTTTGTCTTTGTTCGTCCCAAGTTAGTCTCGTTATTCTCATTCTAAGGGTTGTTTAAGTTCGCCCTTTGAAAGAGACTAACTTGGGATGAACTTAGAAAAACCTTAGAATGAGAATAACGTTTGTCTTTGTTTGTCCCGAGTTAGTCTTGTTAGTCTCATTCTACGGTTTGTCTAAGTGACAGAGACTAACTTGGGACGAACTTGGTATAACTTGGGACGAACTTAGACAAACCTTAGAATGAGACTAAAGTTTGTCTTTGTTCGTCCCAAGTTAGTCTCATTAGTCTCATTCTAAGGTTTGTCTAAGTTCGTCCTTAGAAAGAGACTAACTTGGGACGCACTTAGACTTACTTGGGACGAACTTAGACAAACCTTAGAATGAGACTAAAGTTTGTCTTTGTTCGTCCCAAGTTAGTCTCATTAGTCTCTTTCTAAGGTTTGTCGAGTTCGTCCTTAGAAAGAGACTAACTTGGGACGAACTTAGATAAACCTTAGAATGAGACTAAAGTTTGTCTTTGTTCGTCCCAAGTTAGTCTCGTTAGTCTCATTCTAAGTTTTGTCTAAGTTCGTCCTTAGAAAGAGACTAACTTGGGACGAACTTAGACAAACCTCATAATGAGACTAAAGTTTGTCTTTGTTCATCCCAAGTTAGTCTCATTAGTTTCATTCTAAGGTTTGTCTAAGTTCGTCATTAGAAAGTGTTAGTTTATATGGCATGTAGTTTGGCCAAACTTAGTATAATTGTTCTAGCTGTTGTTCAAGACTGGAAGAGATAACTGTCCTAGAACAAGTTGAAGCAGAAGAAGTGTTTCCTAAATCAGATTAGGAAACCTAGTCGACCGTTGGAAGATCAAGGCGGTTGCACATCAGTGGACAGAAGTTGGAAGTTTCCATATTCGGATTTGGAAACTTGTCTAAGCCGACTTAGCACAACTCTGACGCGGCAGTGAATTTCCTAAATCATATGTGTCAAGTCAGGTGCTTATTGATTATTGGAAATAACCTTGGAGTCGGTTGCTTGCGCTTGAAGCTATCTTAGTCGAGAAGATAATTGAAGGTTGCTTAATCTAGTTTGAAGATTCGAACGGAGGATTATCTACAAGAGATATGCGCAAGAGATTAGGAAAGATTTCCTAAATATAGAGGCGGTTTAGTTTAGGAATCCTTATTGTTTTAGGGTTTCGACCGCTCTATATAAGGAGTGCTAATACTCGGTTATTAGCAGCACTCACGGAGATACAATACACGCTCATGCTCATTGAAGGGAGGAGGAGGCAAACGGCGGTGAATCAATCGTAACTGGTTGTTCACGATGCACGTAAACGGCTGGAGAACTAACCGTCACTGGTTACTCGAAGGCGATCGGATCAATCTGCATTGGTGCTCAACAGATTGATCGAAGGACAAAGGTGAAGGCTCGCACTGAAGTTCCATTAGTGCGCATTCGGGAGAAGGCGCTGATTCTCACGGAGAATCATTCTGGTGGATACGGAGCGGGAGCGAAGATCTAGGGGGAGACCTAGATTGCAATTACTAGAGTGTCCGGGGCTCAGGTTGTTTAAGAGGGATTCTGTAAACGGTAAACCCTGTACTCGCAATACTCAATAATAGTGAATTGCTATCCACCGGGCTAGAGAACGCCCCCCTGATGTAGGCTCGTTAACGCCGAACGGTGTAACAACTTTGCGTGTCGTTTTATTTCCGCATTACTTGTTTTAGCGCATAAGTTGTTTTAGGATTTGCTCTGGATCTCGACCAGAACAACATCTCATCTACCAGGGGAAGATTTCAGAAAGAGAGTAACTTGGGACGAACTTTGACTAACATGGTACAAACTTAGAAAAACCTTAGAATGAGACTAAGGTTTGTCGTTTTAGGATTTGCTCCGGATCTCGACCAGAACAACATCTCATCTACCAGGGGAAGATTTCAGAAAGAGAGTAACTTGGGACGAACTTTGACTAACATGGTACAAACTTAGAAAAACCTTAGAATGAGACTAAAGTTTGTCTTTGTGCGTCCCAAGTTTGTCTCGTTAGTCTCATTCTAAGGTTTGTCTAAGTTCATCCTTAGAAAGAGAGTAACTTTGGACGCACTTAGAAAAACCTTAGAATGAGACTAAAGTTTGTTTTTGTTCGTCCCAAGTTAGTCTCGTTAGTCTCATTCTAAGGTTTGTCTAAGTTCGTCCATAGAAAGAGACTAACTTGGGATGAACTTAGACTAACTTGGGACGAACTAAGACAAACCTTAGAATGAGACTAAAGTTTCTCTTTGTTCGTCCCAAGTTAGTCTCGTTAGTCTCATTTTAAGTTTTGTCTAAGTTTGTCCTTAAAAGAGACTAACTTGGGACAAACTTAGACTAACTTTGGACAAACATGGACAAACCTTAGAATGAGACTAAAATTTGTGTTTGTTCATCCCAAAGTCATCTCGTTTGTGTCATTCTACGGTTTGTTTTAGTTCGTCCTTAGAAAGAGACAAACTTGGGACGAACTTAGACAAACCTTGGAATGAGACAAAAGTTTGTATTTGTTCGTCCCAAGTTAGTCTCGTTAGTCTCATTCTAAGGTTTGTTTTAGTTCGTCCTTAGAAAGAGACTAACTTGGAACGAACTTAGACAAACCTTAGAATGAGACTAACCTAGGTCTTTGTTCGTCCCAAGTTAGTCTCGTTAGTCTCATTCTATGGTTTGTCTAAGTTCGTCCTTAGAAATAGACTAACTTGGGACGAACTTAGACTAACTTGGGATGAACTTAGACAAATCTTAGAATGAGACTAAAGTTTGTCTTTGTTCGTCCCAAGTTAGTCTCGTTATTCTCATTCTAAGGTTTGTCTAAATTCGTCCTTAGAAAGAGACCAACTTGGGACGAACTTAGACAAACCTTAGAATGAGACTAAAGTTTGTCTTTGTTAGTCTCTTTCTAAGGTTTGTCGAGTTCGTCCTTAGAAAGAGACTAACTTGGGACGAACTTAGATAAACCTTAGAATGAGACTAAAGTTTGTCTTTGTTCGTCCCAAGTTAGTCTCGTTAGTATCATTCTAAGGTTTGTCTAAGTTCATCCTTAGAAAGAGACTAACTTGGGACGAACTTAGACTTACTTGGGACGAACTTAGACAAACCTTAGAATGAGACTAAAGTTTGTCTTTGTTCGTCCCAAGTTAGTCTCATTAGTCTCATTAGTCTCTTTCTAAGGCTTGTCGAGTTCGTCCTTATAAAGAGACTAACTTGGGACGAACTTAGATAAACCTTAGAATGAGACTCAAGTTTGTCTTTGTTCGTCTCAAGTTAGTCTCGTTAGTCTCATTCTAAGTTTTGTCTAAGTTCGTCCTTAGAAAGAGACTAACTTGGGACGAACTTAGACAAACATCATAATGAGACTAAAGTTTGTCTTTGTTCATCCCAAGTTAGTCTCATTAGTTTCATTCTAAGGTTTGTCTAAGTTCGTCATTAGAAAGTGTTAGTTTATATGGCATGTAGTTTGGCAAAACTTAGTATAGTTGTTCTAGCTGTTGTTCAAGACTGGAAGAGACAACTGTCTTAGAACAAGTTGAAGCAGAAGAAGTGTTTCCTAAATCAGATTAGGAAACCTAGTCGACCGTAGGAAGATCAAGGCGGTTGCACATCAGTGGACAGAAGTTTGAAGTTTCCATATTCGGATTTGGAAACTTGTCTAAGCCGACTTAGCACAACTCTGACGCGGCAGTGAATTTCCTAAATTATATGTGTCAAGTCAGGTGCTTATGGATTATTGGAAATATCCTTGGAGTCGGTTGCTTGCGCTTGAAGCTATCTTAGTCGAGAAGATAATCGAAGGTTGCTTAATCTAGTTTGAAGATTCGAACGGAGGATTATCTACAAGAGATATGCGCAAGAGATTAGGAAAGATTTCTTAAATATAGAGGCGGTTTAGTTTAGGAATCCTTATTGTTTTAGGGTTTCAACCGCTCTATATAAGGAGTGCTAATACTCGGTTATTAGCAGCACTCACGGAGATACAATACACGCTCATACTCATTGAAGGGAGAAGGAGGAAAACGGCGGTGAATCAATCGTAACTGGTTGTTCACGACGCACGTATACGGCTGGAGAACTAACCGTCACTGGTTACTCGAAGGCGATCGGATCAATCTACATTGGTGCTCAACAGATTGATCGAAGGACAAAGCTGAAGGCTCGCACTGAAGTTCCGTTAGTGCGCATTCGGGAGAAGGTGTTGATTCTCACGGAGAATCATTCTGGTGGATACGGAGCGGGAGCGAAGATCTAGGGGGAGACCTAGATTGCAATTACTAGAGTGTCCGAGGCTCAGGTTGTTTAAGAGGGATTCTGTAAACGGTAAACCCTGTACTCGCAATACTCAATAATAGTGAATTGCTATCCACCGGGCTAGAGAACGCCCCCCAGACGTAGGCTCGTTAACGCCGAACTGGGTAACAACTTTGCGTGTCGTTTTATTTCCGCATTACTTGTTTTAGCGCATAAGTTGTTTTAGGATTTTCTCTGGATCTCGACCAAAACAACATCTCATCTACCAGGGGAAGATTTCAATTGGTATCAGAGGAAATACTCGACACACAGAGTAAGATCCGAAGGCTGGTGAGATGGACTTAAGAGAAGGGCAGAACATCACGAGACCTCCTCTGCTCGAAGGAAACAAATATGGCTACTGTAGGGTACGAATGAAGGCGTTTCTAAAGTCTCAAGACGAATCAATCTGGGAAGCCGTTGAACAAGGATGGACTCACCCAGTGGCTACCAACGAAGAAGGTAAGCTTAGCCTTCTTGCTAAAGACAAATGGACTGAGGTTCAAAAGAAAGCTGAAGCGGCGAACTCTGAAGCAATGAATGCCATATTCTCTGGAGTTGATGGAAAGAATTTCAAGATGATCTCTACCTGTGAGATTGCAAAGACGGCTTGGGACATCCTCCGAACTGCTCATGAAGGTACAACCAAAGTTAAAATCTCTAGAATGGAGACGGTCACATCAAAATTCGAAAATCTGAGAATGCAGGAGGATGAGAACATTGCTGACTTCAATACTCGGGTTCTTAACATCTCTAACGAAGCATTCGCGCTAGGAGAACCAATGACTGAGGAAACTCTGGTGAGAAAGGTGTTGAGATCCCTCACAAAGCGGTTCACCATGAAAGCTCTTGCCGTCAAGGAAGCCAATGATGTGAAAACCATGAGACTAGATGAACTGATGGGTTCCCTGCAGACCCATGAGATGCACACGAATGAAGAAGACCGTCTCACTAAAGTCTCCAGCGTTGGTCTAAAGGCTGAAGTTGTTAAGGACAAGACAGACGATGCGTCAGAACAACTGTATGCCATGTTTGCCAATAACTTTGGGAAATTTATGAGGAGGCAGTACGGTAAAGGGACTTAGTCCAGTCAGTCATCTAAGTCCAGATTCCAGAAGAATGACAGAACTTTTAGGAGGAACCAATCTGAAAACTCCGATACTGATAACAAAGGCAAAGGGATACAATGTAGAGAATGTGAGGGCTATGGACATATTAGGGCTGAATGTATCAATACGCAGAAGAAGAAGAAGAATGCATATGCTGTCAGCTGGAGTGATAGTGAATCTGATCAGGAGGGTGAAACTAATAATTTTGTCGCCCTAACTTCCTATGTCAACAATGAAGGGGAGACAAGCAACGAGGTTGGGTCAGAGTCATCTTCGGAAAATACCACACAGTACTCAAGCTGCATTAATAATGAAGACATCATTGACGAAGACTTTGCTATCAAGTACAAGGAGTTGTTCCAGGAATGGCTAAATGAAGTTGAGCAGAACAAGATACTCCACAACAATCTAACAGACTTGACAAAAGAAAAAGAAAAATTATGGGAAGATGCCGCAGTTCTTGTCACTCAGAAGGTTGAACTTCAACAAACTATCACCGACCTTCAGGCTCAAGTAGTTAAAGTAAAAGATGAGCGAGATGGTCTGTATGCTCAGAAGGCTGAACTCCTTGCTACTATCTCATCCCTGAAGGTGCAGATCGAAAGGAGTCAAGGTAATCATCCAGAAGACATGTCTAAACTAAAGAAGAAGAATGCCGCATTAAAACGTCAAGAGGTAATTCTACTCAACACTATAGATGCGTTGAAAATTGAGATTGAGACAGACAAGGAAGCCCCTGTCAAAACCTTGGAAAATCTAAACAAATCTGGGTCTAGCTCACGGGTTGTCTCAGAGGAACTTCCCCCTCAAGGACTGTTAGCTGGTTTCCGCTCAAAGAGGCAAGACAAAAGAAGGTGTTTCAACTGCAACCAAGTAAGACACCTCAAGTCAAGATGCCCTGAACTCCACAACTGTATCAGGAGGATGGATCAGCTCCATGAAGTGTCAAAACCCCCTATGAAACAAGTCTGGAGAATCAAAAAGGTTGAGACATGTCTCGCAGTTTTCAGTTCCACGTTTCTTCCAGAAAAGCGAAGATGGTATTTCGACAGTGGATGTTCTAGACACATGACTCGCAATCCCAAGTTTCTAACGAATATAGAAAGATTCAATGGCAAATCTATGACTTTTGGAGATGGAGTAGAAGGCAGAGTTCTTGGAAGAGGAACATTGAAGGTTCCAGGTCTACCTAGATTAACCAATGTCTTTCTCGTTGAAGGCTTACAGGAAAATCTAATCAGCATAAGCCAGCTATGTGATGGAGATAACCATGTCCAGTTCACTCAGAACAAGTGCATTGTGCAGAACAACCAGAATCAAATTGTTCTCACTGGAAGAAGAGCCCCAAACAACTGCTATTTGTTGGATCTTGATCTGCCCACTGATGCATGTCTTCCAACCACTATGAAGTCCACCCATGTCATAAGAGTTAGAAGAAGCTGTTGTCATCGCATGAAGACACCGACAGTGTGTTGTGATCTTCTTAACCATGGCCATATTCGAGGGGGAGTTAACCCTAAGGGAAACTACATCAAATATCCAAGATTCAAGTTTGAAAGATGTTACACCAAGATGTTGTGGAAGAAGTCAAAACTGACCGAAGTCGATATTGAGAGTTGTTACATCAAGAAGCTGTGGAAGAAGTCAATTCTGGAAAAATACAGGGTGGAACAAGATATGATGAAGCAGCAATCAGATATCTCAATTAGTGCCTTGAACAACATGTGGTTTCGGACACCTAGATCCTCTCCCGATCAGTGTGTCACCAACAACTAAGTTGTTCCAGATCAAGTCCGTCAGCCAAAGCAACAAGGTGATATGTTTTTAGGGCTGACGTGGATGGCAGGGTGTGGTGCAAGAAGAAACGTTTGGTTTACCAAAGATATTCAAACATATTCAAATATTTTTAAAAAAAAACGGAGAAAAGAAACACGTGGCAGCATGGGGAGCTTTGAGAGGTTGTTTATGGGTTGCCAAAATAAGATAGAGTTTCTAAACATCAAAATTTGCTCAAACCAACTGTTCGTATCTCGCTGTTTTTCTCTCCCGACGAAACCCTAGGCAAAGCTTGACGAAGCTCTACAATGGTGGCCATAAGGAAGAACAAGGTTTCCAAAGCAGCGACAGTTGACGCATCCTAAAAATCGGTTGTCGCACCCAAGATTATCCACGAAAACCCTAACTTGGCGAGTGACACAGTTCCCACAGGAAAATCATCTTCGGATGTCGTAGAGAAGTCGACTGCCACAAAGGTTCCTAAAGTTCCAGTTCCTGAGAAGAAGAAGTTGGTCAAATCGGTGAAGGTGATGGAAACAGTTGTACAGGCAAAGGAAAAGAAGATTCTTAAATCCGTTCCGGAGGAAATCTCCAAAAAGGCGTCTGCTTTAAAGCCTGTCTCAACCAAAGAACCAGCAAAGAAATCGGCACAAGAGGTACTCTCAAATATTTCCAAATCTACAAAAACTGTGAGTAGTCCTAGTTTGCCTGGTGTATCTGTGGTTGGCTCAAAAATTGTTGGAGAAAAGCCGGAGGTTGTAGCTGGTGCGCTAGAAAAACGCTTTCCTGTGGTGAAAGGTACAAGGGTTAAGATGGTTGCTTGTAAGAAAACTCCTGTGAAGGAGAAGTTTAGGGTTGTGAAGCGTAAGGTTATCGTGTCTGAGTATGATGATGAAAAATCTAGTGAATAAGATGTGGGTAATAAAGAAGTTGCCGTTGATGAACACCATGATTCTGGGTTTGAAGAAAAGGAAGTGAGTCAAGACAACTAGAGTATAGCTTCTGCTGAATATTCTGGTGAAGATGTCCCAGAAGCTGCTGAGAGTTCCAGTGCAGAGGTACAAGCTGAGCCTGCAAAAGAAGATGCCGAAGTGTCGGTCGATGAAGAAGAAGAGGCCTCTCATAAGGAATCTGACAAAGTTGATGAGTCTCTCCAAAGTCTGTTTGATGCTGTTGAGCAATATGTTGAAGAAGAGTTCTCTTCTAAAGTTGCTGAAGAAGGTGAGACCAATCACCCAGATCTAGTTGCTGAGAATGAAGAGTTGGAGAAGCAGAGTAAGGAATCTGGAGATGGTTCGCTCAAGTTGTCAGAATTGCAAAAGAAAGTTCAGAAGGATGTTCCAGCAAGTAAGGAACAAATCGCCAAGTCAAAACCTGCTGCTAAGACAAAGGGCACTGAGCCAAAGAAGAGAAAGGTCCCCTCTCCTACAGTTGTCGAAGAAACAATTGAGGTTGAAGCGTCTGGTCTTGGGAAGGCTGCTTCACCAATTGCAAAGAAAGCTAAGTCAAGTTCTTCTACTGGCATTGTTAAAGAAAAAGGGAAGAAAGTCCAGTTTGAATCTGGAGTTGTGATGAATGGTGTGTGGTTTGTGTCAGATGTTCATGCTAAGAAGTGGGATCTTGTTCAGAAAAGGAAGATCGTGGCTGAAAGGGTGTTGGATGCTGACAAGTATGCAGCCAAGGAGATAGTTAGTCTGATCAAAGGAGTGGATTTGTGGCCATCAGTTGCAATGGCTAAACCTTTTGCAGCAAGTCTTGTGAGGGAAGTTATCGCTAACCTACCAGAAGGAATTGCAGATATTGAAAACTCGGCCTTTGGAATGGCTAGTGTGAGAGGCAAGCAGGTGGTCATTACTCCGGATGGTATCAATGATTATTTCGGGATTGAAGCAGGAGCTTTGAATATTGGTGAGAACCCCAATTGGCACAAGATTGCAGTTGCTCTTACTGGCGGTGTTCGTTCAAAGTGGTTCACCATGACCTTCCCGGTGAAGGAGCTTTCTTCGAAGCACTCCTTGCTCCACAGCGTTGCCGTTCATAACTGGCTGCCGAATAATCATCATACAACGCTTGGCTATACAATGGCGCTATTCTGAAAACTCTTGGGGCTGGGAAGAAGATTGACCTTGGGCGTCTTATTTTCGATCAAATTGCTAGCCATGCATCTTCTGTTAAAGTCAATCATCCGATTGGTTTCCCCTCGTTGATTCACCAACTTGTAGTGGGACAACATCCAGATATCTTAACAAATCAGGACAAGTTGACTGGAGATCCAAAGGTGTTTCTTGAAGATCACAAGCACTTTTCTGGTTCTCATATTGTGGATCTGGAGTTAGACGACCCTATCAAGCCTAAGAAGAAGTTGTCTGGGCAATCTCTGTATGCATCAAGTGCTCATGTCCCTGCTGTCACTCGGAAGAGGATGATCACACATCTTGAAGAAGAGTTAGCTGATGCGAGTGAGAGAATAGTTGATGGACCAAAGTTATACGAATCATAAACGCAGTATAACCCCCTTATTTAGACTGTTTGTCTATCTAACTTCTACGTATTAGTCCCGATATATTTCCACAGGGCATTTTAGAGACTGAAGTGAAAACACGCTAAGGAGAGGATTTTATGCTGAAAAGATAACAAGAGTCAAACCAAGGTCAAGATCATATGCCGATTGAAGAAATATCAAGGATCCTGATGTTGAATTGACCATAACAAATTAATCAGAGGAATCAGGAGTGGAGTCAAGACAGCCCGGGGAAGAAACACATTGATAGTTTTGTGAAAAGACTGCACAAAACTGTACAAAACTCACATTTGGGCAAGATGACCGACCACTTGAAGAAGTGGTGGTCAAGGGAGGAGCTCCTCCCCCTTGGGCCACCGCCTACCGGCGGCTCCTCCACCCATGGTGACCGGCGGCTTTCTCCTCCTCCACATGGCACCTCCTCCTTCCTCCTCTTCTCCTCCCTTGGATCAAAAGACATGTGCATCCATCTCCACCACCCATCTCCTCCCATTTTGGCTATAAAAGGAGGAGCTCCTCCCCTCATTTCAACACACCTCAATCTCATTTCACTTCTCTCTCTAGAAGTTGTAACATTTGTAATGTTGTAATCTTGGCTTTGGAAATAAAGGATAGCTCCCTTGGCGCTTCAACGGTTGTAAGTAATTCTTAGTATTTATTCAACTATTTTATTTCCTTAGTTATAATGTTTAGCGCGATGAATAGTAGCTAAACTTGTAGTTCGGTCTAAGTGGCGCACTTGTATTATAAAATGTTTTAAGACTATTAACTTAGTGTCTAGTCTTAGTATTCAAAACTTGTTCTATGTGCCATATATCAAGTCAGAGTTTCTAAGGTTGAGTGGAAGCTGTCACAAGCAAAGCTCTTCCGTAGAAATTCGTGATCATACTCGGTAAGTGGAAGCTGTCACAAGCAAAACTTATTGAGGAGTTCGACTTATCTAAAACACCACTTGGTCAAAAACGTAACTGGGAGATCAAGTGGATGCACTTACAGCTAAGATACTTCGAAAGAAGGAATTAGTTTTGCTTAGAACAAGTGTTGCTTTAAACGATGTTGCAAGTCTTGCGCTACGAAAGGGCCTCGATTCATCTTTGAATACTTAGATAATTCACTAAATGTCAATGATAAATAGGATATAATACAAGGCCCCTGAAACCGAACATTTCTCTTTAATTATAAACTGTACTTTACTTTCCAGTATTAAAATCAACCAACCAACCAATCAATCAATCAAAATAGCTGGTAGCTTTAAAACCAACCAACCGACCTTAAACACGCTCCCACGCTGCGTAATCCCCCCGAAGAACAATTATTCCCCTGGTTCCCTTGGGTTCGACCCCTACTTACCAAGTACTACCCAGTAGTATAGTTGCGAGTAGCGGACTATTATAAATTTATTTGCACAAATCGCTTTGACGACGAGTGGTTCTGTCAAATTGGCGCCGTTGCCAGGGAATCAGTCGTCGAATAGTTGTTCTTTCCCTCCCTTTTCTTTTTCTTTCTTTTCTCTATGACAGCACCCATTACGCATGCATGGACAACGCGATTTCTGCCCCTGTTCGGAGGAACGGATGGAGAAGACCCTGTACAGCACTGTCGAAACTTCCACCAAGTCTGCCACACCATCAAACCTGAAAACGAAGTGTTAGAAGAGTTTAAGCTGAAATGCTTCAAATTCTCTCTAACCGACTTCGCCACGATATGGTACTACACATCCACCGCTTGCAGTGCAGAACGTTTTGTAGACCTCTGCATTCCGTTCCTGAAAGAATTCTCCCCACCATCTTTACGCCAAGAAACCCACGAGAAGATCCTGAACCTTCAACAATCCCGGGATGAGACTTTGGACGAATACTACATAAACTACGATGCCATCGTCTCAAGCTGCCCGCACCATGGATTTACGAAGAGAGTTCTTCTCCAAAAATTTCTTCGTGGGATGAGGGCCGAAGAGCTGGGAAGAGTTAACGAAGCTATGAGAAGGTCTGCAACAAACTTCACCGTTGCAGACATGTGGTGCCTTATAATCGGCCTGGCCGCTACCACAGGACGAGTACCCCAAACTGATGAGGAAATGCAGACAGAAGAAGCTGATCCTGAGGCTGATGAAGAAGAAACCACCGAACCGTCAGAAGAGACTCCTGAACCGTCTGAGGAATCAGACATGGAAAGCACCGGAAGCAACGAAGTAGGAGTCCAGAACACCACTGACGAACTGCCCAAGCCATACCCGACTATCATTACCCAGGCAGCTGAAACTATCTACGATCAGTTCTTCATGAACCAACATAACGAGGCAGAACTAAGCCTCATGAGGCCTTCCCGACTTTTCCCCTTAATTAATGAGCAAGTCGCCGCGAACTATGCGATCCAAGAAGACGCTCAAAGGAGAATGGGAAAAGCACCTCTGCAGAATGACCCCTCGATGGAGCATTGCTATGCCGCAACTGGACTAGGCTGTCCCAAATACAAAAATTTCGAAAGGCTAGTAGTGAAAGGTCCATCACCCCCTCCGGGGTATTGGAAGGAAAAAATCCCGAAACAAAGGAGTCCTGACCAGAACACAACATCCGGCAAGAAGTCAGGAAGAAGCAACACTGGAACGGTGGCAAAGTTTGACCTCACCACCCATGGGACCCAAACTAGTAAACCACAAACGAGGTATCGTCGAGCCAACGACGTTAAACAAGTGCACTGGTCGGGAGGTAACCCGACACTATCTTACTTTCCGCACTTTAATTTCTGTCATTTAAATTCAGTAATTTAGTTTTAAGCTTGCATGACTTTTGAACTAAGGCACGCCTTCGTTCAAAAGTGGGGGGGGGGGGTGAGAACCACCTGTGTACATAAATAACATGCAGCTGTTTTTTCTTTTTTAGTAATAGTATCTTTTTGAAAATATGAACTTAAGAATGTGAAAAAGAAAGACCGAAATTCATGCATTAACCTTGTGCAAATTCAACTGTTTAAAAACTTAGAATGTAACTTTCCATTTATCCTTTGTGCTGAGATAACTAGGGATGTGGAGTTGATAGAAATGCCCTAGAGAGGCTTGGCAAGCAATTAAAGGATCAGATCAAACTATATGGTTTTCGAAGTCAGTGGAGGCTGCACTTCGGGTTTTCAGTGAATAATTGAAGTCAACTCCGCCAAAAAGCATCTATGCAAAGGCGAGGACGAGAATCAGACCGTCCTCTCTCTAGTCAAAATAGCCGAGAAAATAGATGAGCGACCCTCATCTTGACCCGCGCAAAACGACAAAGACAAGAGGAGCGGGGAGGTATTTCCATAGGCTTGCGGGCGATGATTGGACCTCCCAAAAAAGGCTTGAGAAAATGGACTAGCAGTCACAAAAAGGCGAAAAGCTCAATGAAGCAAATCAAGAGGCCAAAGGCCCAAAATTGTGAAGGTTTTAACCGAGAAAAAGGGAAGCACTCAAAAAGTCAAATCAAAGGCCAAAGGCCGATTCACTACAACAAAAAAGCAGTCCCTCGCCAAAGAAGAATTTCAAAAAGGCTCAACTCACTGAAACCCGAATCGAATCATGTGCTAGAGAAAGCTACAAGAAAACCATATAGTAAGAGACGATCCCAAGATTGCAGTCCAGGAGCCTAAAAAGGGGCTATCTCCCGAGACATCCAATATAATTTGCATCTCAGCACGGAGGTACAAGTATTAAGTTTCTTCTATTTGTTTACGCAGTTTAATTTGGTAATAAGTAAGCAATGCATGAATTAGGATAGATCAAGTACCACAGTCTAATTTTCATATTCCAAAGCCAAACTTAGAACTTACGCCCTTTAATAGCATTGTTCGGGACGAACAACTAAAAGTGGTGGGTAATCTGATGGACCAAAGTTATACGAATCATAAACGCAGTATAACTCCCTTATTTAGACTGTTTGTCTATCTAACTTCTACGTATTAGTCCCGATATATTTCCACATGGCATTTTAGAGACTAAAGTGAAAACACGCTAAGGAGAGGATTTTATGCTAAAAAGATAACAAGAGTCAAACCAAGGTCAAGATCATATGCCGACTGAAGAAATATCAAGGATCCTGACGTTGAATTGACCATAACAAATTAATCAGAGGAATCAGGAGTGGAGTCAAGACAGCCTGGGGAAGAAACACATTGACAGTTTTGTAAAAAGACTGCACAAAACTGTACAAAACTCACATTTGGGCAAGATGACCGACCACTTGAAGAAGTGGTCGCCAAGGGAGGAGCTCCTCCCCCTTGGGCCACCGCCTACCGGCGGCTCCTCCACCCATGGTGACCGGCGGCTTTCTCCTCCTCCACATGGCACCTCCTCCTTCCTCCTCTTCTCCTCCCTTGGATCAAAAGACATGTGCATCCATCTCCACCACCCATCTCCTCCCATTTTGGCTATAAAAGGAGGAGCTCCTCCACTCATTTCAACACACCTCAATCTCATTTCACTTCTCTCTCTAGAAGTTGTAACATTTGTAATGTTGTAATCTTGGCTTTGGAAATAAAGGATAGCTCCCTTGGCGCTTCAACGGTTGTAAGTAATTCTTAGTATTTATTCAACTGTTTTATTTCCTTAGTTATAATGTTTAGCGCGATGAATAGTAGCTAAACTTGTAGTTCGGTCTAAGGGGCGCACTTGTATTATAAAATGTTTTAAGACTATTAACTTAGTGTCTAGTCTTAGTATTCAAAACTTGTTCTATGTGCCATATATCAAGTCAGAGTTTCTAAGGTTGAGTGGAAGCTGTCACAAGCAAAGCTCTTCCGTAGAAATTCGTGATCATACTCGGTAAGTGGAAGCTGTCACAAGCAAAACTTATTGAGGAATTCGACTTATCTAAAACACCACTTGGTAAAAAATGTAACTGGGAGATCAAGTGGATGCACCTACAGCTAAGATACTTCGAAAGAAGGAATTAGTTTTGCTTAGAACAAGTGTTGCTTTAAACGATGTTGCAAGTCTTGCGCTACGAAAGGGCCTCGATTCATCTTTGAATACTTAGATAATTCACTAAATGTCAATGATAAATAGGATATAATACAAGGCCCCTGAAACCGAACATTTATCTTTAATTATAAACTGTACTTTACTTTCCAGTATTAAAATCAACCAACCAACCAATCAATCAATCAAAATAGCTGGTAGCTTTAAAACCAACCAACCGACCTTAAACACACTCCCACGCTGCGTAATCCCCCTGAAGAACAATTATTCCCCTGGTTCCCTTGGGTTCGACCCCTGCTTACCAAGTACTACCCAGTAGTATAGTTGCGAGTAGCGGACTATTATAAATTTATTTGCACAAATTGCTTTGACGATGAGCGGTTCTGTCAATAGTGCTGCTCATGGCCAGAAAGAAAAAGATCACAAAACTTTTGGTGAGCCTGCGCTATCCGGAGGAAGAAGATGATGGTGAATCGGCTTATGATGAACCCAGTGATGAGGAGTCTGACTACTAATTCTAGTGATGCACTCTGCTCTTCCTACAAACATTTTTTTTGAACTCTCTGTTTTCTATTGTTGAACTCGTGCTATGTTTTGTGCACTCCCTTGTCACTTTATGGCAAAAAGGGGGAGTAAATTTGGAGTTTGAAAGCTCCTTAAAAGATTCGGATGTGCTAGTATGTTAATCATGTTTGGAGTTGGAAAGCTCCTTAAAAGATTCGTTGTGCTTTTATTGTGTTTAGAGTTTGAAATCTCCTCAAAGATTCAGTTGGTAGCTTGTTAGTAGCACAGCTAGGAAGTTTGAAATCTTCTCAAAGATTCAACTGTATTAGTAGTACAGGTAGCTTCAAATAGGTACTTTTGCCAAAAATGCCAAGGGGGAGATTGTTAGTTTATATGGCATGTAGTTTGGCAAAACTTAGTATAGTTGTTCTAGTTGTTGTTCAAGAATGGAAGAGACAACCGTCCTAGAACAAGTTGAAGCAGAAGAAGTGTTTCCTAAATCAGATTAGGAAACCTAGTCGACAGTTGGAAGATCAAGGTGGTTGCACATCAGTGGACAGAAGTTGGAAGTTTCCATATTCGGATTGGGAAACTTGTCTAAGCCGACTTAGCACAACTCTGACGCGGCAGTGAATTTCCTAAATCATATGTGTCAAGTCAAGTGCTTATGGATTATTGGAAATATCCTTGGAGTCGGTTGCTTGCGCTTGAAGCTATCTTAGTCGAGAAAATAATCGAAGGTTGCTTAATCTAGTTTGAAGATTCGAACGGAGGATTATCTACAAGAGATATGCGCAAGAGATTAGGAAAGATTTCCTAAATATAGAGGCGGTTTAGTTTAGGAAAGATTTCCTAAATATAAAGGCGGTTTAGGGTTTCGACCGCTCTATATAAGGAGTGCTAATACTCGGTTATTAGCAGCACTCACGGAGATACAATACACGCTCATACTCATTGAAGGGAGGAGGAGGCAAACGGCGGTGAATCAATCGTAACTAGTTGTTCACGACGCACGTATACGGCTAGAGAACTAACCGTCACTGGTTACTCGAAGGCGATCGGATCAATCTGCATTGGTGCTCAACAGATTGATCGAAGGACAAAGCTGAAGGCTCGCACTGAAGTTCCGTTACTGCGCATTCGGGAGAAGGCGCTGATTCTCACGGAGAATCATTCTGGTGGATACGGAGCGGGAGCGAAGATCTAGGAGGAGACCTAGATTGCAATTACTAGAGTGTCCGAGGCTCAGGTTGTTTAAGAGGGATTCTGTAAACGGTAAACCCTGTACTCGCAATACTCAATAATAGTGAATTACTATCCACCGGGCTAGAGAACGCCCCCCAGACATAGGCTCGTTAACGCCGAACTGGGTAACAACTTTGCGTGTCGTTTTATTTCCGCATTACTTGTTTTAGCGCATAAGTTGTTTTAGGATTTGCTCTGGATCTCGACCAGAACAACATCTCATCAACCAGGAGAAGATTTCAAAAAGAGACTAACTTGGGACGAACTTTGACTAACATGGTACAAACTTAGAAAAACCTTAGAATGAGACTAAAGTTTGTCTTTGTGCGTCCCAAGTTTGTCTCGTTAGTCTCATTGTAAGGTTTGTCTAAGTTCATCCTTAGAAAGAGACTAACTTTGGACGCACTTAGACAAACCTTAGAATGAGACTAAAGTTTGTCTTTGTTCGTCCCAAGTTAGTCTCGTTAGTCTCATTCTAAGGTTTGTCTAAGTTCGTCCATAGAAAGAGACTAACTTGGGATGAACTTAGACTAACTTGGGACGAACTAAGACAAACCTTAGAATGAGACTAAAGTTTCTCTTTGTTTGTCCCAAGTTAGTCTCGTTAGTCTCATTTTAAGTTTTGTCTAAGTTCGTCCTTAAAAGAGACTAACTTGGGACAAACTTAGACTAACTTTGGACAAACATGGACAAACCTTAGAATGAGACTAAAATTTGTGTTTGTTCGTCCCAAAGTCGTCTCGTTTGTGTCATTCTACGGTTTGTTTTAGTTCGTCCTTAGAAAGAGACAAACTTGGGACGAACTTAGACAAACCTTGTAATGAGACAAAAGTTTGTATTTGTTTGTCCCAAGTTAGTCTCGTTAGTCTCATTCTAAGGTTTGTTTTAGTTCGTCCTTAGAAAGAGACTAACTTGGGACGAACTTAGACAAACCTTAGAATGAGACTAACCTAGGTCTTTGTTCGTCCCAAGTTAGTCTCGTTAGCCTCATTCTAAGGGTTGTCTAAGTTCGTCCTTAGAAATAGACTAACTTGGGACGAACTTAGACTAACTTGGGATGAACTTAGACAAATCTTAGAATGAGACTAAAGTTTGTCTTTGTTCGTCCCAAGTTAGTCTCGTTATTCTCATTCTAAGGTTTGTCTAAGTTCGTCCTTAGAAAGAGACTTGGGACGAACTTTAGCCAACTTGAGACAAACTTAAACAAACCTTAGAATGAGACTAAAGTTTGTCTTTGTTCGTCCTTAGTTAGTCTCGTTAGTCTCATTCTAAGGTTTGTCTAAGTTCGTCCTTAAAAAGAGACTAACTTGGGATGAACTTACACAAACCTAAGAATGAGACTAAAGTTTGTCTTTGTTCGTCCCAAGTTAGTCTCGTTAGTCTCATTGTAAAGTTTGATTTAGTTTGTCCTTAGAAAGATACTAACTTGGGACGAACTAAGACAAACCTTAGAATGAGACTAAAGTTTGTCTTTGTTCGTCCCAAGTTAGTCTCGTTAGTCTCATTCTAAGGTTTGTCTAAATTCGTCCTTAGAAAGAGACCAACTTGGGACGAACTTAGACAAACCTTAGAATGAGACTAAAGTTTGTCTTTGTTCATCCCAAGTTAGTCTCGTTAGTCTCATTCTAAGGTTTGTTTTAGTTAATCCTTAGAAAGAGACTAACTTGGGATTAACTTAGACTAACTTGGGACGAATTTAGACAAACCTTAGAATGAGACTAAAGTTTGTCTTTGTTCGTCCCAAGTTCGTCTCGTTAGTCTCATTCTAAGGTTTGTCTAAGTTTGTCCTTAGAAAGAGACTAACTTGGGACGAACTTAGTCAAACCTTAGAATGAGACTAAAGTTTGTCTTTATTCGTCCCAAGTTAGTCTCGTTAGTCTCATTCTAAGGGTTGTTTAAGTTCGCCCTTTGAAAGAGACTAACTTGGGATGAACTTAGAAAAACCTTAGAATGAGACTAACGTTTGTCTTTGTTTGCCCCGAGTTAGTCGTGTTAGTCTCATTATACGGTTTGTCTAAGTGAAAGTGACTAACTTGGGACGAACTTGGTATAACTTGGGACGAACTTAGACAAACCTTAGAATGAGACTAAAGTTTGTCTTTGTTCGTCCCAAGTTAGTCTCGTTATTCTCATTCTAAGGTTTGTCTAAGTTCGTCCTTCGAAATAGACTAACGTGGGACGAACTTAGACTAACTTGGGATGAACTTAGCCAAACCTTCGAATGAGACTAAAGTTTGTCTTTGTTCGTCCCAAGTTCGTCTCGTTAGTCTCATTCTAAGGTTTGTCTAAGTTCGTCCTTAGAGAGAGACTAACTTGGGATGAACATAGACAAACCTTAGAATGAGACTAACCTTTGTCTTTGTTCGTCCCAAGTTAGTCTCGTTAGTCTCATTCTAAGGTTTCTCTAAGTTCGTCCTTAGAAATAGACTAACGTGGGACGAACTTAGACTAATATGGGACGAACATAGACTAACATGGGACGAAGTTAGACAAACCATAGAATGAGCCTAAAGTTTGTCTTTGTTCGTCCTAAGTTAGTCTCGTTAGTCTTATTCTAAAAATGTCTAAGTTTGTCCTTAGAAAGAGACTAACTTCGGACAAACTTTGACCAATATGGGACAAACTTAAACAAACCTCAGAATGATACTAACGTTTGTCTTTGTGCGTGCCAAGTTTGTCGCATTAGTCTCATTCTAAGGTTTGTCTAAGTTCATACTTAGAGAGAGACTAACTTGGGACGAACTTAGACTAACTTGGGACGAACTAAGACAAACCTTAGAATGAGACTAAAGTTTGTCTTTGTTCGTCCCAAGTTAGTCTCGTTAGTCTCATTCTAAGGTTTGTCTAAGTTCGTCCTTAGAAATTGACTAACTTGGGATGAACTTGGACAAACTTGGGACGAACATAGACAACCCTTAGAATGAGACTAAAGTTTGTCTTTGTTCGTCCCAAGTTAGTCTCCTTAGTCTCATTCTAAGGTTTGTCTAAGTTCGTCCTAAGAAAGAGACTAACTTGGGACAAACTTCCACATACCTTAGAATGAGGCTAAAGTTTTTCTTTGATCGTCCCAAGTTAGTCTCGTTAGTCTCATTGTAAGGTTTGTCTAAGTTCGTCCTTAGAAAGAGACTAACTTGGGACGAACTAAGATAAACCTTAGAATGAGATTAAAGTTTGTCTTTGTTCGTCCCAAGTCAGTCTCGTAAGTCTCATTCTAAGGTATGTGTAAATTCATCCTTAGAAAGAGACTAACTTGAGAAGAACTTAGACTAACCTTAGAATGAGACTAAAGTTGGTCTTTGTTCGTCCCAAGTTAGTCTCGTTATTCTCATTCTAAGGTTTCTTTTAGTTCGTCCTTAGAAAGAGACTAATTTGGGCGAACTTAGACTAACCTGGGACGAACTTAGACAAACCTTAGAATGAGACTAACCATTGTGTTTGTTCGTCCTAAGTTAGTCTCGTTAGTCTCATTCTAAGGTTTGTCTAAGTTCGTCCTTAGAAATAGGCTAACTTGAGACGAACTTAGACTAACTTGAGATGAACTTAGACAAACCTTAGAATGAGACTAAAGTTTGTCTTTGTTCGTCCCAAGTTAGTCTCGATAGTCTCATTCTAAGGGTTGTTTAAGTTCGCCCTTAGAAAGAGACTAACTTGGGATGAACTTAGACAACCCTCAGAATGAGACTAACGTTTATCTTTGTTTGTCCCGAGTTAGTCTTGTTAGTCTCATTCTACGGTTTGCCTAAGTTCATCCTTAGAAAGAGACTAACATGGGACGAACTTAGACTAACAAAGGACGAACTAGACAAACCATAGAATGAGCCTAAAGTTTGTCTTTGTTCGTCCCAAGTTAGTCTCGTTAGTCTTATTCTAAGGTTTGTCTAAGTTCGTCCTTAGAAAGAGACTAACTTGGGACGAACTTTGACCAACATGGGACAAACTTAAACCAACCTTAGAATGAGACTAATGTTTGTCTTTGTGCGTCCCAAATTTGTCACTTTAGTCTCATTCTAAGGTTTGTCTAAGTTCGTCCTTAGAAAGAGACTAACTTGGGACGAACTTAGACAAACCTTAGAATGAGACTAAAGTTTGTCTTTGTTCGTCCCAAGTTAGTCTCGTTAGTCTCATTCTTAGGTTTGTCTAAGTTCGTCCTTAGAAAGAGACTAACTTGGGACGAACTTTGACCAACATGGGACAAACTTAAACAAACCTTAGAATGAGACTAATGTTTGTCTTTGTGCGTCCCAAGTTAGTCACTTTAGTCTCATTCTAAGGTTTGTCTAAGTTCGTCCTTAGAAAGAGACTAACTTGGGACGAACTTAGACAAACCTTAGAAGGAGACTAAAGTTTGTCTTTGTTCGTCCCAAGTTAGTCTCGTTAGTCTCATTCTTAGGTTTGTCTAAGTTCGTCCTTAGAAAGAGACTAACTTAGGACAAACTTAGACTAATTTGGGACGAACTTAGAGAAACCTTAGAATGAGACAAACGTTTGTCTTGGTTCTTCCCAAGTTAGTCTCGTTAGTCTCATTCTAAGGTTTGTCTAAGTTTGTCCTTAGAAATTGACTAACTTGGGATGCACTTAGACTAACTTGGGACAAACTTAGACAAACCTTAGAATCAGACTAAAGTTTGTCTTTGATTGTCCCAAGTTAGTCTCGTGAGTCTCATTCTAAGGTATGTCTAAGTTCGTCCTTACAAAGAGACTAACTTGGGACGAACTTAGAGAAACCTTAGAATGAGACTAAAGTCTGTCTTTGTTCGTCCCAAGTTAGTCTCGTTAGTCTCATTCTAAGGTTTGTCTAAGTTTGTCCTTAGAAAGAGACTAACTTGGGACGAACTTAGACAAACTTGGGATGAACATGGACAAACCTTAGAATGAGTCTAAAGTTTTTCATTGTTCATCCCAAGGTCGTCTCGTTTGTCTCATTCTAAGGTTTGTTTTAGTTCGTCCTTAGAAAGAGACTAACTTAAGACAAACTTTGACAAACTTGGGACGAACATAGACAAACCTTAGAATGAGACTAACCTTTGTCTTTGTTAATCCCTAGTTAGTCACGTTAGTCTCATTGTAAGGTTTGTTTAAGTTCTTCCTTAGAAAGAGACTAACTTGGGACGAACTAAAAAACCGTAGAATGAGACAAAAGTTTGTCTTTGTTCATCCCAAGTTAGTCTCGTTAGTCTCATTCTAAGGTTTGTCTAAGTTCGTCCTTAGAATGAGACTAACTTAGGACGAACATAGACAAACCTTAGAATGAGACTAAAGTTTGTCTTTGATCGTCCCAAGTTGGTTTCGTTAGTCTCACTCTTACAAATTTAGATTTTATTTGGCCTCACGACAAGGTCTTATCAAATTTTGGCGCCGTTGCCGGGGAGTTGTGCATTGGTGAAGTTGTTCTTTTTGTTTGTTTTCCTTTTTGTTTGTTTTTGATCCTCTTGGTTCGCCATGGCCTCTTATTACAATAGAGAGCCTTGGTACGATGAGGAGTTTTCCCCACCATCCTTCCAACATGAAATCCGCGAAAAGATCATCTACATTGAGCAATCCCGGGTTGAAACATTGGATGAGTACCTATGGTACTTTGATTCCCTTGTGACAAGCTGCCCACACCATGGATTCACTAACTTGGATCTTATTCAAAGGTTTCTTGGTGGAATGATGCCACATGAGTGGGATAGGCTCAATGAGGAGGCAGGAGGCTCGGTCTATGACTTAACCATAAGTGCCTGACGGATGCACTGTCGTCGTGTGCAAAAGTCAAGAATAAATTTCTAAGTCCGCTACTCGCGACTTCACTACTGGGTAGCAAGTGGTAATTAGGGGTCGAACCCAAGGGAATTAGGGGGATAAGTCGTTCTTTGAGGGATTGTACAGGCGGGGAACGTGATTTTAGGGTTGATTGAGGTTTTAGCGCGAATAACTACGTGACTTTTTGGTTGGTTTTGGTTTTTAGGGTGGAAAAGTAAATGACAAAAAAGTAAATACTGAAAATAAAAGGACAGACTTACAGCGGTTGTTGCGTGATTGGCAAGTCTCGCGGAACATCAGCAGTTGATATTGCAGTTAAAAGGAAGTATTCAATTGCAGGGGCCTTGTATCATAGTCTGTTTATCATTGACCTCTAATGATCATACTCTGTGTTCAAAGATGAATCGAGGCTATTTCTAGCACAAGACTTGCCACATCATTTAGAACACTTGTTCTATTTAGACTAATTCCTCCTTTCGAAGTATCTTAGCCTTATGTGCATCCATTTGATCTTCAGTGACGATCAACCAAATGGTTTTTAAGAGAGGTCGAACTCCTCATATAAGCTTTGCCCGTTAAAGCATCCACTTACCCGAGTATGTTCACGAACCCCACGGAAGAGCTTTGCCCGTTAAAGCATCCACTCAACCTTGGAAATTCTAACCTAATAGGTGGCACATAGAACAAGTTTTGAACACAGAGAGGCACTAGGTGCAGGGTCTAAAACATTGTATGATACAAGTACACCCCTTCAACCGAATGAAGGGTTTAGCTATGAATATCCATAGAGGTGGATACCATAGCTAAGACAGTAAAGTTAAGAGAATACTCAAGAACCAACAGGAGTAAACTCAGGAACTACTAGAATACTCAAGAACCAACAGGAGTATTATAGATTGAAACTAGTGTTTACAAGAGTGGTGCCCTAATCCAGAGAGAAGTGAGAGCTTCTCTCACTAACTTATGGAATTGGAATGAGAATGGGATGTTGATTACAAGTGAATGGCTTGGTATTTATAGCCATGGGGGAGTGAGAGATGTGGAGGAGAAGGGAGCCACTTGGCACAAGGTCATGGAGCTCTCCAAAGCCGCCGGTGATGTCATGAGGGGGAGAAAGCCACCGGCCACATGTCCATGGAGGAGAGGAGGAGAGCTTAGCCGCCGGCTAGGTGGAGGATGGTGAGTGGTGGAGTGTGTTTTGTGAGCTCATTCCAAAAAGCCATCGGTCCTTTCAGCTCCGGAATGTCTCTGGTTGCTCTTCTGTTGGACTTGTTTTGAGTGATTCCATGTTAGGTTCATGATATTTCTTCAGTCGGCATCTGGTCGTGACTTGGAATGACTCGTAATTCATATTCAGCTTAAAAAGTCCTCCTTAGCATGTATTCTCTCGAGACGTCAAAATACCCTGCAGATAAATATCGGAACTAACAAGAAAAAGTTAAATAGACAAACCGTCTAATTTGGTGGGTTTATCTGTGTTTATGATTCATACAATTATGGTCCATCAGATCACCCCACACTTTTAGTTGTTCGTCCCGAACAATGCTTTATAAAGGGCGGCACACACTCTAAGTAAAATATGAAAGTGAGACTGTGGGACTTGATTTATCTTAATTCATGCATTACTTACTTATTACCAAACTAAACCGTGTAAATACTTAGAAGAAACTTGATACTTGTACCTTCGTGCCAAGATGCAAATTAATTCGGATGTTTCGGGAGATAGCCCTTTTTAGGCTCCCGGACTGCATTCTCGGGATCGACTCGCACTATATGGTTTCTTTGTAGCTTTCTCTAGCACGTGATTTGGTTCGGGTTTCACTAAGTTGAGCACTTTGATTTCTTTTTGGCGAGGGACAGCTTTTGTAGTGAATCGGCCTTTGGCCGTTGGCCTTTGATATTGAGTTGGAGTTTCTTCACTTTTGTTCGGTTAAAACCTTCACAATTTTGGCCTTTGGCCATTGATTAGCTTCTTTGAGCTTTTGCTTCTTTGTGACTTGCTAGTCCATTTTCTTAGCCTTTTTGGGAGGTCCAATCATCGCCCGCAAGCATATGGAAATACCTCCCTGCTCTTTCTCATCCTTGCCATTTCGCGCGGGTCAAAATGAGGGTCGCTCATTTATTTTCCCGGCTACTAGGACTAGAGATAGGACGGTTTGATTCCCGTCCCGCCTCTTGCATAAACGCTGCACGACGGAGATGACTTCAATCTTTACTGAAACCCGAAGTGCAGCCTCCACTGACTTCGAAAACCATATAGTTTGATTCGATCCTTCGAGTGCTTGCCAAGCCTCTCTAGGACAGTTTATGTCAACTCCACATCCCCAGTTTATCTCAGCACAAAGGGACAAATGAGAAGTTACATTCTAAGTTTTTAAACAGTTGAATTTTCACAAGGTAAATGCATGAATTTAGATCTATATTTTTCACATTCTCAAGTTCATATTTTCAAAAAGATAATACTAAAGGAAAAGGAAAAAGAAAAACATGTTATGTACACCGGCGGTTCTCACCCCACACTTTTGAACCAAGGCATGCCTTAGTTCAAAAGTCATGCAAATATATACAAGAGAAGGAAATGACATTAAGGAAAAGAGAAGAACTGAACTCCCTTTTACTGTGTTGTGTCGTGGAACGACATGCCTCGGAGCTGGATAATCGAAGGAGTTCGGCTGGGGCCTTGAACTCTCAGCGCAGGCCCGGTAAATTCTCGGAAGCTGCCTGGCTGATCTGATCTTGCTCCAAAAATCGATTCCTACAAGGGGTCATTCTTTCAATACAAAAAGTGGGTGAGAGCGACTTACGGTAAAAACTAAATGATAGAAAATAAAATTATTGAAAGTAAGATAGGTGTCGGGTTACCTCCCGACCAGTGCACTTGTTTAAAGTCGTTGGCTCGACAGTACCTCATTCCTGGATCATAAGGTTGGGTCCCATGGGCAGCTCAGGTTGAATTTTGCCGCAGCTCCTGCATTGATTCTAGCTTTGACTCTTCCCGAGTTCTTGTGAGATGATGTGATTGGGTCCAGTTCCCATGGTTCTTGTGGTTTCTCCTTCCATCGTCGCTGAGAAGGCAAGGGACCCTTGAACAGGCTGTCGTCGTACCTGTGCAAAAACAATTTATATTTTCCTCACTTCGAACTGTGGATTAGAACAGCGGTAAGCAAGGGTCGAACCCAAGGGAGCTAGATAGCTACTACTTTGTTCTGTAATGGAGAAAAACAAGAAACTAGGTGAGAGTAATTGTTAGTGAAACAATTGTAAATCACGAAAATTGCTAAGGTGTAAATATCAGAGGAAATATTCAGGTTAGGGTATTATTCAATTGTGACTTGGTTTTATCATTGATTTCTAAATATCATGTTTCTAATTCCTAAGTGTGCTTACTTCCATTCCAAGTTATAACCTAAAGTAGTGTCTTTCCGGACGCCTACACCACAATTAAACCTAATAATTCAATACTCCATTCCAAGATATATCGAATTAGTGCACTACTTGTTAATAGCTCTCTAGTATCAACAAATAGTAAATAGGGGAGTTGAATTGATCAGTTAAGCTTTGTTATTCCAAACCTCCACTTAACTTCACAATTCAATCCAAATAATGAGCACAAGGTTTAATCGAATAACGAAACAAGCATTAAGATTCAAATCTCAAAAACATAAGTCACAAATATTTAACCCTAACCCGAATAAGAGGTTTAGTTACACATACTCATGAATAACAATGCAAATAATAAAAGGGAAACAAGACACTTCACTAATGACCGAGTACAAAAGCTAGGGCTTGCCGAGAGTGGCTGATGAGGGCGGAGCAGCAGCGGCGCACGGAGGAGCAAAGGCGGAGGTCGGGCGGAATGAAGAGGAGAGTGATGTTGCACGGCCAAGTGATGGGCGTGTGGTTTTTGGTGATGAGAGGGATGGCAGCACTGCTCTTCTATTTATAGGGTTTGAGAAACCCTAACTTGGTCATAAAGCTACGAAACCCTAGCGTCGCATACAAATTGGGCCGGCTGCTGGACTTTGGAACTTGGACTTTTTTCCGAAGTACTGTTCATGGGCCGGAATTACTGTTCATCGGACACTGTTCACGCCGGAATCACTATTCACGCCGGAGTTACTATTCACGCCGGAATCACTATTCACGCCGGAGTTACTGTTCACGAGCCGAAAAACACTGTTCACGGCCCTCCTTTGGTCTGATCTTCAATTGCGATGTTTCTGGCATGAAAATGCCGTCTTTTAAGCGTGATTCCTCCTAGAGCTTCCAAATCACCTGAAACACGAAACAACACTAAAAAGTAACTGTTCGCATAATAAAGTGAATGAAATGGTGGGATTTAATGACTCGACAAGTCGTATAAATACGGCTCATCAAACCACCCCACACTTAAACTTGTTCGTCCCGAACAAGGACTAGGTCATAAGAGGAAAAAATGAAGTACGAACATCACAAAGCTTCGGTCATCCTAGACGTGCTACATGGACACGAATCGATTACTCTAGATCTCGCCTGTTATGCATGCTCGCTACTAATGTCTTTGTGCTAAAACATGGGTTAAAGATACGTGTTACCTTTGGGTCGAGATGCAAATCAATTCGGATGTATCTGGAGATAGCCCTGTTTAGACCCATGAACCCTCATTCTCGGGCTCGAACTCGCTGCTATGTGGTTATGCTTTGCCGCTTTTTCTTGCACGTGATTGATTCGAGCTCCAAAGTGTTGAGAGATTTCGGTCAGCTATAGTGTCATCTGATTCGGAATTTCAATGATGCTGTCACATGAGACGTGTGGACTATCACGATGGTTGTGGATTTGTTGCTTTGTAGTGCGGATTGTGATTTGCTCGAACCGTGGTTTCTCCTCCTTTTGACGCGAGTCAAGCCGAGGGTCGCTCGTCTATTTTCCCGGCTACTCGGATTAGAAACCTTCCTGCTCTTACTCATCATCGTCCTTTCGACACGGGTCAAGTCAAGGGTCGCTTGCCTGTTTTCTCGGCTACTTGGACTAGAGCTTGGACGGTGTGAAGTTTTCCCGTCCCGACCAACCGCAAAGGGTACCGCAGCGGCGGAGCAGACTCGTACTATGTTGCCTCGAAGTGCTAGCCTCCACGAACTCCACATAACCACATATCCTGAGTTCGGCCTTTGAACGATCTGTCAAGTCTCTCTAGGGCATTGCTATCAACTCCACATCCCTGTTTATCTCAACTGACAAAGGCATGCAGAATTTTAAGATCACATGTTAGTCGCACAAATCAATTTTCACCAAAGACATGCATGTAAAATCGGCTATATCTATTTCACCTAATCACTATCCAATACTGCAAGTCTAGGAAATAGTGAAGTATCATGTACAAAAAATTTTAAAAATGACTCGAAACGTGCTGACTCTGTGCAGGGTGCATGAAATAAACGTGCTGACTCGATAACTGACTCTCCCACCCCACACTTTTGAAATAAGCCGTGTCCTCACGGCACGACTTAAATCTAGACTCACAATGCATGCATAAATAAAACAAAGGGAAATAAGAAAGGAGTAAGGACAGGCAATTCCCTCGTGCGTGCGTGACAATCAGAGACGACTGATAATTCTCCTGTGAGTCCTCGAAGAGCACCATTGGAGCTTGTATCGCAGCGTGAGTTCGTCATACGATGAAAGGTCTGTGTCGATGACATTAAGACGAATAAAAGATTCCCATGAGGTTGGAGGAGTCACAATGGTCTCACTTAAAACCCAACCTCCTTAGACTCGTAAGTCTTTGTGACAGAATCTTTAAACGCTCATGTTTCTCGACGCAACTTATTCAAAGTGTGAACTACTCATGCTGGATACAGTCTTTTGCTAACATCTATGATACGTTCGCCTCTACCCCTGCATGATGATCATCTTCTTTCCCAAGTACAATGTGATGAAAAGACTCAAGACTCAGATAAACATAAATAGCAAATAATATGAGAAAATGAAAAGTGCAGGGCTGCCTCCCTGCGAGCGCCTTTGTTTTACGTCGTTGGCTCGACGGTACCTCTTTAGGGATCACAAGTTAGGATCCCAAGGGCGTGTGAGGTCATACTTCTGCATGGCCTCTCCTTCTGTTCTTCCATACTGCTCCTCTAGCTGTCCATTCGGCTCTACCTTCCAAAGATCAGGCGGATTCGCCTTTACATCCTTCTGAGCTGGCGAGGCCACCTTTATCATAGTCACTGGTCCATTCAGTCGTATTCTAGTGTTCCTCCATCCTGGTTTCCACTCAAGTGTGACAAGCCTCGGTCGTTTCTTTATGTATGAGTGATTAGCATGGACGTTCAGTTCTTTATCTTCAAGAGATGTCAAGTGTGTGCCCATATCAATCTTCTTCTTCTTGGCACAGATGAGTGGTTGTCTAGGAATAAGTGTTCGAGGAACAATGTTTCTACCATGCTTTCCAGGCGGTTCTTCTCGAACTGTGATGAGTGAGTACTCCATCGTTGCCTTCTCTGGCTCATGCTTCGCTTCTATTCTGCCTTCAAGCTTATCCTTGTCGATCATGTGGTCCTTAGGAGTAATCACCTGTATTGGAACTGGCAGAGGAGTGTCAGGCACTAGACTTTCTTTGACTGCTTCGACAGTGAGGGCTTGCTCTGCCTCTGGTGCTGTGATAGTAAGGGCTGGTTCTGTCTCGGGCATATCCGTAATGAGGTCAGTGCATATCTTGGAGAGCTCGGTAATGGGGACTGACTCGAGTGGCTCGGTCGGATCTTCTAGAGGTGCTAGTGGCCTGTCTTCTTCCAAATATTTGGGGTAGTCCGACTTGAGCTCTTCTTCCTTCAACCATTGGTCCTCATCTTCTGCCGGTTCCGAGATAGGCTCTATTAGATCCTCTGCCATGTCCTCCCCTGTTTTTGTACCGACATCTTCTTCCTGATTTCTGCTCAACTTGGATATTGTTTCTGCTAACTCGGCTGAGCCGTTATCGGTGTTGGCCATATACTGGTTCAGGTATGCACTTGGCTGCTGGGTGCTAGCTGCCAGCTCTCTTACTATGTCCTCTAGCGATTTGGTCTGCTCTTGTACTGGTTTAGATTTCTCGGCCAAATTGTCTATTTCTTTGATCAGCTTGATCCGAGATTGTCTTGAGCTTTCTGCCATATCTTCTATCAAACCCCAAAGCTCGTTCATGTCCAAGTTATTCACCGAGCCTCCTGGTGCAGCTTCATTAAGCCTGTTCCACTCATATTGCAACATTCCATCGAGAAACCTTTGAAGAAGATAGGGGTACGTGAATCCATGGTGCGGGCAGCTCGCCAAAATGGAACTGAAGCGTGTCAAATATTCGTCCATGTTTTCGGCCCAGGATTGCTCAAGGGTGATGATCTTCTCGCGGGCATCAAGTCTGAAGGATGATGGTGGGTAGTACTCCCCATAATTACACGGCTCACTTCCGTAGTAGGAAGTCATGTCGAATCTGCAAGTGAATCAGAAAAACGTGCAAGCTAGCATGGCACCGATTATCATGAACATACTAGCAACAAAGGGTCCCCAGGAAATTGGAGGGGTCACAGCGGTCCCACTTAAAACCCAATTTCCTTAGACTCGTAAGTCTTGGTGACAGGACCCTCTGAGAGCTAGAAAACGAAATCGAAAGAAATTGAAAACAAAAATCGAACAGTTGGGGTTTTTGAATTATTGAGATCACCGAATAGCAAATTTCGAAATAAGCAAGAAAAAATAAACTAAAAAGAAAAGAAGAACAAATTTCACCGTGCTTAGCTCCCCGGCAACGGCGCCATTTTGAACAGGCTGTCGTCGTACCTGTGCAAAAACAATTTATATTTTCCTCACTTCGAACTGTGGATTAGAACAGCGGTAAGCAAGGGTCGAACCCAAGGGAGCTAGATAGCTACTACTTTGTTCTGTAATGGAGAAAAACAAGAAACTAGGTGAGAGTAATTGTTAGTGAAACAATTGTAAATCACGAAAATTGCTAAGGTGTAAATATCAGAGGAAATATTCAGGTTAGGGTATTATTCAATTGTGACTTGGTTTTATCATTGATTTCTAAATATCATGTTTCTAATTCCTAAGTGTGCTTACTTCCATTCCAAGTTATAACCTAAAGTAGTGTCTTTCCGGACGCCTACACCACAATTAAACCTAATAATTCAATACTCCATTCCAAGATATATCGAATTAGTGCACTACTTGTTAATAGCTCTCTAGTATCAACAAATAGTAAATAGGGGAGTTGAATTGATCAGTTAAGCTTTGTTATTCCAAACCTCCACTTAACTTCACAATTCAATCCAAATAATGAGCACAAGGTTTAATCGAATAACGAAACAAGCATTAAGATTCAAATCTCAAAAACATAAGTCACAAATATTTAACCCTAACCCGAATAAGAGGTTTAGTTACACATACTCATGAATAACAATGCAAATAATAAAAGGGAAACAAGACACTTCACTAATGACCGAGTACAAAAGCTAGGGCTGGCCGAGAGTGGCTGATGAGGGCGGAGCAGCAGCGGCGCACGGAGGAGCAAAGGCGGAGGTCGGGCGGAATGAAGAGGAGAGTGATGTTGCACGGCCAAGTGATGGGCGTGTGGTTTTTGGTGATGAGAGGGATGGCAGCACTGCTCTTCTATTTATAGGGTTTGAGAAACCCTAACTTGGTCATAAAGCTACGAAACCCTAGCGTCGCATACAAATTGGGCCGGCTGCTGGACTTTGGAACTTGGACTTTTTTCCGAAGTACTGTTCATGGGCCGGAATTACTGTTCATCGGACACTGTTCACGCCGGAATCACTATTCACGCCGGAGTTACTATTCACGCCGGAATCACTATTCACGCCGGAGTTACTATTCACGCCGGAATCACTATTCACGCCCGGAGTTACTGTTCACGAGCCGAAAAACACTGTTCACGGCCCTCCTTTGGTCTGATCTTCAATTGCGATGTTTCTGGCATGAAAATGCCGTCTTTTAAGCGTGATTCCTCCTAGAGCTTCCAAATCACCTGAAACACGAAACAACACTAAAAAGTAACTGTTCGCATAATAAAGTGAATGAAATGGTGGGATTTAATGACTCGACAAGTCGTATAAATACGGCTCATCAACCCTTCACTACAGGTCTTTTGAGTCGGGCTCTTTTGTGTTTTGGGCTACCTTATCTAGTTGTAGTGGTAAAATGTTCTATCAAGAGTCGTTCTGCTCAGGCCCTTCCTCCGCCCCTCCATTGATCACATAGTTTTTTGCGACTTGCATATTGATCAAGGGGAAAAGTTGGGAAGCTTTCATTATAAGGGCTGGATCCATATTGGCCAGACTGTCTGTGAGGAACTGGTCTTGGTTTATTTCCTCGGCTGCTTCAATGGTAAGGGCAGTGTACATTTTGGGCAGCTCGCCAGTGGTGTTCTGGACTTCCTCCTCTGCCGGTATGGTCTTGAGTTCCCATGAAGGTTCCTCGTTGTTTCCGGTGCTTTCTGTATCTAATTCTTCTGATGGCTCGGGAGTTTCTTCTGATGGCTCGGGTGTGATCTCCAATGTAGGCTCTTCTTCAGAGCTTTCTGCATCTGATTCGTCCATCTCGTCCTCTGCAATGTCTTCTTCATTCTTTTCCAGACTAGCCTCTATCCTCTGTATTCCTCTATTAGGTCGGGGCATTGGCCTTCGCTTTGTGGCTTCGGCCAAGTCGTCTATAACATCCCACATTTTAGTCAGGGATAAGTGCATGGCTGATCCTCCCACTGCGTCACTGATCCTTGAGAACTCATCTTGCCTCATTCCACAAAGGAATTTTTGAAGAAGGAATATTTCGGTGAATCCATGGTGCGGGCAGCGTGAGACGATGGTGTCATAGTACGTGTAGTATCCGTCCAAAGTCTCATCCCGGGATTGTTGAAGGCACATGATCTTCTCGTAGGTGTCATGTCGTAAGGATGGGGGGGGAGAATTTTTTCAGAAATTGAGTGCGAAGGTCCACATAATGTTCAGCATGCATAGTGGTTGACGTGTAATACCAAATTGTCGCGAAGTCAGTTAAAGAGAATTTGAAGCATTTTAACTTAAATTCCTCTAACATTTCATTTTCAGGTTTTATGCGGCGGCAATTATGGTGAATGTTTTGGCAATGCATCACGGGGTCTTCTCCATCCGTACCTCCGAACAGAGGAAGATGTCGTGTTGTCCATGCATACATAGTGCGATGAAGAGATGAGAAGGAAAAGAACAACTAATCCGATGGCTAATTCCCCGGCAACGACACCAATTTTGACCGACGCACAGTCGTCGTGTACGAAAGTCAAGAATAAAATTATAAGTCCGCTACTCGCGACTTCACTACTGGGTAGCAAGTGGTAAGTAGGGGTCGAACCCAAGGGAATTAGGGGGATAAGTCATTCTTTGAGGGATTGTACAGGCGGGGAACGTGATTTTAGGGTTGATTGAGGTTTTAGCGCGAATAACTACGTGACTTTTTGGTTGGTTTTGGTTTTTACTGTGGAAAAGTAAATGACAGAAAAGTAAATACTGAAAATAAAAGGAAAGACTTACAACGGTTGTTGCGTGATTGGCAAGTCTTGCGGAACGTCAGTAGTTGATATTGCAGTTAAAAGGAAGTATTCAATTGCAGGGGCCTTGTATCATAGTCTGTTAATCATTGACCTCTAATGATCATACTATGTATTCAAAGATGAATCGAGGCTATTTCTAGCACAAGACTTGCCACATCATTTAGAACACTTGTTCTATTTAGACTAATTCCTCCTTTCGAAGTATCTTAGCCTTATGTGCATCCATTTGATCTTCAGTGACGATCAACCAAATGGTTTTTAAGAGAGGTCGAACTCCTCAGATAAGCTTTGCCCGTTAAAGCATCCACTTACCCGAGTATGTTCACGAACCCCATGGAAGAGCTTTGCCTGTTAAAGCATCCACTCAACCTTGGAAATTCTAACCTAATAGGTGGCACATAGAACAAACTTTGAACACGGAGAGGCACTAGGTGCAGGGTCTAAAACATTGTATGATACAAGTACACCCCTTCAACCGAATGAATGGTTTAGCTATGAATATCCATAGAGCTGGATACCATAGCTAAGACAGTAAAGTAAAGAGAATACTCAAGAACCAACAGGAGTAAACTCAGGAACTACTAGAATACTCAAGAACCAATAGGAGTATTATAGATTGAAACAAGTGTTTACAAGAGTGGTGCCCTAATCTAGAGAGAAGTGAGAGCTTCTCTCACTAACTTATGGAATTGGAATGAGAATGGGATGTTGATTACAAGTGAATGGCTTGGTATTTATAGCCATGCGGGAGTGAGAGATGTGGAGGAGAAGGGAGCCACTTCGCACAAGCTCATGGAGCTCTCCAAAGCCGTCGGTGATGTCATGAGGGGGAGAAAGCTGCCGGCCACATGTCCATGGAGGAGAGGAGGAGAGCTTAGCCGCCGGCTAGGTGGAGGATGGTGAGTGGTGGAGTGTGTTTTGTGAGCTAATTCCAAAAAGCCATCGGTCCTTTCAGCTCCGGACTGTCTCTGGTTGCTCTTCGGTTGGACTTGTTTTGAGTGATTCCATGTCAGGTTCATGATATTTCTTCAGTCGGCATCTGGTCGTGACTTGGAATGACTCGTAATTCATATTCAGCTTAAAAAGTGCTCCTTAGCATGTATTCTCTCTAGACGTCAAAATACCCTGCAGATAAATATCGGAACTAACAAGCAAAAGTTAAATAGACTAAGCGTCTAATTTGGTGGGTTTATCTGTGTTTATGATTCATACAATTATGGTCCATCAGTGCCCTTTGGGACTTGATAAATGTTTTGGCCGAGAGGTCAAGGCCAACACAAGAGCAGACCGAGCCGCTTGAGGACATAATGAGAGAGCTGGCCACCAACCAAGCGCGAACAAATGCCAATTTGCAGCAATATCAGGCCGACACCATGGGAGACTTGGCCGAGATTTGGAGGACAATGTCCGACTTGGCCCAAATATTGTCCGACTTGAACCAAGACATGTCCGAGCTAAGGAGAGACCCGAGAGAAGAGGTCGGTACGAGGGCAGTGGTGGACATGGAGGAGGCCCTAAAAAAGTCTATGTTGGAGCCCACGGAGCCGACAAGGGATGAGGACCCATTGATGATTGAAAAAGAACCGGCCGAAACAAGCCATGACCTCATTACCAAGTTGGCCGAAGAAGGCCCGGACCTCACTGCTAAAGGCTCCCTATTGGACCCGTCTCTCTCAGTTTGTATACCGACCATAACCCCCGAATATGAAGTAATCATCAATGAGGAGGTACAAGGCCGGTTGGAGGCGGAACAAGAGCAAGAAAGGCCCATATTGGAGTACCCACTCATCACGAGCCAAGAAGAGCCAACTGAAAAACACAAGGATCCGAGGCGACCATTCCTCTTGGCTACCAAGACAAGGATTAGCAAGGGCACAAGCTTGAAGTCGTTTAATGGCAAGGTGCAGAACTTCCACGGTTGCAAGGATGCCAACCGAGTATACATAAAGAAGCGACAACAACATGGCCCGGTAAAATGGAAACCCGAATGGAGAAACAAGAGGGCACGGCTTGATGAATCAGTGGCTATGCTCAAGAGATCTCCTCCTCCTTGGTAGGATGTGAAGACAAGGCCACCTGACCGGTTGAAGGCAGAACCGAGCCCGCTGCAATGTGAGAACCTTGGGAAGATTAAGAGAGCAGTTGGGAAGAAATTTGACCTCACCCGCCCATGGGATCCCAACTTATGATCCCTAATTAGGGTACTGTCGAGCCAACGACGTTAAACAAAGGTGCTCGCCGGGAGGCAGCCCAGTATTTTACAGTATTTTCTGCATTTCTTTAGTATTTCTTGCATTTTACTAACCCTCACCCCTCTATTTTTGGAAAGGAATAGTGTCATTTTTGTAGGTCGGGATCCGGTTCTGCTACGCATGTTATCGGGTCTGCTACGCATTTTAACAGATCCGGGCGAGTCCAAGAGGAGACCGGACGCGTCCGATAGGAAGCCGAGCCCGACCTAGTCTCCCATGAACTTCAGCCGATTGGAGCGAGTCCAAGCCTTGTCATTTCATGGCATACAAGGACATCATAAGGGGAGTTCCGTTTCACTTTAGTACCTTGTTCCTTTTCCATTGATATTGTGCATATTGTGTGAAATTGAGTTGTGCTGTGAGGACACGACTCGTTTCAAAAGTGTGGGGTGGGGTGATTAGTAGTTTGTTGTGTCATCACGTCTATTTTCTTGCACATGCATGAGTCAGTACGTTTCCCTTTGAAAATTTTAAATTTTTTGAATAAAATGCGTAGTTTTGTGAATAAAATGCGTAGGAGTTGAGCTTTCATGATGTGAAATAGATGCATCCTAGTACATGCATTACTCTTATGAAATATAAATTGTGCGACTAACATGTGATCTAACTTCTTATATGGCCTTATGAGTTGGGATAAATAGGGATGTGGAGTTGATAGAAATGTCCTAGTGAGGCTTGACAAAAGCACTCAAGGATCCGGGATTCAAGTTACATGGTTATACGGACTTGTGGAGGCTGCATTTCGAGACTTGTGGCATAGAGTGACTCCACCATTGCAGCGTTTATGCAAGTGGTGGGATGGGAATCAAACCGTCCTATCTCTAGTTCTAGTAGCCGGGAAAAGAGGTGAGTGACCCTCATCTTGACTCGCGCGAAACAACAAGGATGAGAAAGAGCGGGGAGGTTTTTCCATATGCTTGAGGGAGATGATTGGACCTCCCAAGAAGGAATGGACAAGAAAACTCACAAAAGGGAGCAAAGCTCAAAGAAAAATCAACCCATGTGAAGGTTTGCCCGAAACAAAGTGAAAAGATCATCAAAGACATACAAAGGCCGAAGGCCAAAGTTCACTACAAAGTATGTCCAAGCAAAGCACCAAAGACTCAACCCTTGAGCTCGAATACATCAAGTGCTAGAAGAAGCAACAAGTATAACCATGTGACAAGAACCGGCCCCAAGAGTGTAGATCATGGGTCTAAAAAGGACTATCTCCCACTCATCCGAATTGGTTTGCATTTCGACTCAAAGGTACATGTATCAAGTTAATTCCATGTTGTAGCAAATGCCTTGAGTAGTGATTGAGAATGCATGGAAAGGGGAAATCTAGACTAGCATTTATCTAGAGGTGCCGAGAAGGACTTGTGATGTTTTGTACTTATTTTCCTCTTGTGACTTAAAGCCTTGTTCGGGACGAACAAGTTCAAGTGTGGGGTGGTTTGATGAGACGTATTTATACGACTCGTTAAGTTAACAAAACCCACCATTTATGACATTTGATCATGAGAACGTTTACTTGTTAATGTCGTTTTGGATTTCAGGGCCTTATGGAGTCTAAAGAGGAAACGGACTTAAAAATGACATTTTAGGCCATAAATGCATCACAAGATGATTTGGGGGTCATTCGGGACCTAAGGAACTCAATCGGGTCCTAAGAACCCAAATCGGGACCTACGAACCTCAGCCGGGCCTAAGGACCTTAGTCCAAGACCGTCCGAAGAGTCACGTCCGGGAGCATGACCGAGAACACCAGGACGCGCCGAGACACCTGACCGAGCACCCGACCGTGCACCCGAGGTCGCGCCTGAGTACCCCCCGTGCACCCGACCAAAGAACCGTGAGACCACCCGAAGCATCAATCGGTCGCGCCCGGCCAGCGCCTGATGACCTCTCCCCTGGATTTCTCGACTCGTTACCCAATGCTGATGTGGCCTGGCGTGTGCTAACTCCAATGCAATCTTCACAAATGCCAAGGTCGCCTAGCCCAAAAAGGAAAGTCGGCCATAGCTAGTCCAAATGCCAAATTCCTTTTGCCAAGCCAAGTCTAGAACCTTCCTCATTTTCCTATAAAAAGAGGACCTTGGCCTCATTGTAATGCATTCGAAAATCTATCTAAAATTCCATAGTTGTACCTCTTGTCAATTTACTTTGGGAAAGAATCAACATCTCTCTACTCCTTCTTCTTTTGTTACGCATTTTACCTTTCACACTACACATTTTAGGTTCAGCCTAAATTCCAATTGTGATTCCCTTAGCTCTTGTGTTTTGACCATGAACATGAGTGGCTAAAACATTCATAATTCGGTTTGGGGTTCCTTAATGTTGTAGGAAGGCTTTGAGACATTGATCTTAATGCTTCCTTGTATCCCATTTGCTAGTCATGTGCCAATGGTTTAGGAATGAATACCTAGGCTAAACTAAGGCTTGAAATGGCAAGGTTTAGCCGTGTGGGTTAGACTTGTGCTTGTTTTCATTGAAACATGAAACAAGCTTTTGCACCTAGTCTAGTATACCTTGAAATGGGGAGTTAGACTTGTTCGCACTAGAAATCCATGTCTTGAAATGGAATAAACCCACACTTATGGATGCAAGGATAGATTATTAGAGGTCAATGATGAGTTGAGCTACAACAAAGGCCCCTAGACCGAATTCCATTCTCTTGATCACAATCCTTTTACCTTTACCTTTTGCACTCACTTTCAATTGTTCCCAAAACCCCCAACTTGTATTTACTTTACTTTTCTTCACTTGTATTGCATAAGAACAACAAGTAACCATTACAACTCCTCTGCGTTCGACCCCTACTTGCTGCTCTACTAGTCTCTAATGAGTTCAAGGTAGTGGACACTTACAAATTTAGATTTGACTTGGCCTCACGACAAGGTCTTATCACTAACGTTTATCTTTGATTGTCCCGAGTTAGTCTTGTTAGTCTCATTCTACGGTTTGTCTAAGTTCATCCTTAGAAAGGACTAACTTGGGACGAACTTAGACTAACATAGGACGAACTTAGACAAACCATAGAATGATCCTAAAGTTTGTCTTTGTTCGTACCAAGTTAGTCTTGTTAGTCTTATTCTAAGGTTTGTCTAAGTTCGTCCTCAAAAACAGACTAACTTGGGACGAAATTTGACCAACATGGGACAAACTTAAACAAACCTTAGAATGAGACTAATGTTTGACTTTGTTCGTCCCAAGTTAGTCACTTTAGTCTCATTCTAAGGTTTGTCTGAGTTCGTCCTTAGAAAGAGACTAACCTGGGACGAACTTAGACTAACTTGGGACGAACTTAGACAAACCTTAGAATGAGACTAAAGTTTGTCTTTGTTCGTCCCAAGTTAGTCTCGTTAGTCTCATTCTAAGGTTTGTCTAAGTTCATCCTTAGAAATTGACTAACTTGGGATGAACTTAGACTAACTTAGGACTAAAGTTTGTCTCTGTTCGTCCCAAGTTAGTCTCGTTAGTCTCATTCTAAGGGTTGTTTAAGTTCGCCCTTAGAAAGAGACAAACGTGGGATGAACTTAGATAAACCTTAGAATGAGACTAACGTTTGTCTTTGTTTGTCCCGAGTTAGTCCTGTTAGTCTCATTCTACGGTTTGTCTAAGTTCATCCTTAGAAAGAGACTAACTTGGGACGAAATTGGAATAACTTGGGATGAACTTAGACAAACCTTAGAATGAGACTAAAGTTTGTCTTTGTTCGTCCCAAGTTAGTCTCGTTAGTCTCATTCTAAGGTTTGTCTAAGTTCGTCCTTAGAAAGAGACTAACTTGTGACGAACTTAGAAAAACCTTAGAATGAGACTAAAGTTTGTCTTTGTTCGTCCCAAGTTAGTCTCATTAGTCTGATTCTAAGGTTTGTCTAAGTTCGTCCTTAGAAAGAGACTAACTTCGGATGAACATAGATAAACCTTAGAATGAGACTAAAGTTTGTCTTTCTTCGTCACAAGTTAGTCTCGTTAGTCTCATTCTAAGATTTGTCTAAGTTCATCCTTAGAAAGAAACTAACTTGGGACGAACTTAGACAAACCTCATAATGAGACTAAAGTTTGTCTTTGTTCATCCCAAGTTAGTCTCATTAGTCTCATTCTAAGGTTTGTCTAAGTTCGTCATTAGAAAGAGACTAACTTGGGACAAACTTAGACTAACATGGTACAAACTTAGACAAACCTTAAAATGAGACTAAAGTTTGTCTTTGTGCGTCCCAAGTTAGTCTCGTTAGTCTCATTCTAAGATTTGTCTAAGTTCTGCCTTAGAAAGAGACTAACTGTGGACGCACTTAGACAAACCTTAGAATGAGACTAAAGTTTGTCTTTGTTCGTCCCAAGTTAGTCTCGTTAGTCTCATTCTAAGGTTTGTCTAAGTTCGTCTTTAGAAATAGACTAACTTGGGATGAACTTAGACTATCTTGGGTTGAACTAAGACAAACCCTAGAATGAGACCAAAGTTTGTCTTTGTTTGTCCCAAGATAGTCTAAGTTCATCCCAAGTTAGTCTCGTTAGCCTCATTCTAAGGTTTGTCCATGTTTGTCCCAAGTTAGTCTAAGTTTGTCCCAAGTTAGTCTCGTTAGTCTCATTCTAAGGTTTGTCTATGTTCGTCCATAAAAAGAGACTAACTTGGGATGAACTTAGACTTACTTGGGACGAACTTAGACAAACCTTAGAATGAGACTAGAGTTTGTCTTTGTTCGTCCCAAGTTAGTCTCGTTAGTCTCATTCTAAGGTTTGTCTAAGTTCGTCCTTAAAAGAGACTAACTTGGGACAAACTTAGACTAACTTGGGACAAACATGGACAAACCTTAGAATGAGACTAAAGTTTTTCTTTGTTTGTTTCAAGGTCGTCTCGTTTGTGTCATTCTAAGGTTTGTTTTAGTTCGTCCTTAGAAAGAGACTAACTTGGGACGAACTTAGACAAACTTGGGACGAACTTAGACAAACCTTGGAATGAGACTAACCTTTGTCTTTGTTCGTCCCAAGATAGTCTCGTTAGTATCGTTCTATGGTTTGTCTAAGTTCGTCCTTAGAAATAGACTAACTTGGGATGAACTTGGACAAACCATAGAAAGAGACTAAAGTTTGTCTTTATTCTTCCCAAGGTAGTCACTTTAGTCTCATTGTAATGTTTGTCTAATTTCATCCTTAGAAAGAGACTAACTTGGGACGAACTTAGACACACCTTAGAATGAGATTAAAGTTTGTCTTTGTTCATCCCAAGTTAGTCTCGTTAGTGTCATTTTAAGGTTTGTCTAAGTTCGTCCTTAGAAAGAGACTAACTTGGGACAAACTTAGACAAACCTTAGAATGAGACTAAAGTTTGTCTTTTTTCGTCCCAAGTTTGTCTCGTTAGTCTCATTCTAAGGTTTGTTTTAGTTCATCCTTAGAAAGAGACTGACTTGGGACGAACTTTGACAAACCTTATAATGAGACTAACCTTTGTCTTTGTTCGTCCCAAGTTAATCTCGTTAGTCTCATTCTAAGGTTTGTCTAAGTTCGTCCTTAGAAATTGACAAACTTGGGATAAACTTAGACTAACTTGGGACGAACTTAGACAAACCTTAGAATCAGACTAAAGTTTGTCTTTGTTTGTCCCTAGTTAGTCTCGTTAGTCTCATTCTATGGTTTGTCTATGTTCGTCCTTAGAAAGAGAGTAACTTGGGACGAACTTAGACTAACTTGGGATGAACTTAGACAAACCTTAGAATGAGACTAAAGTTTGTCTTTGTTCGTCCCAAGTTAGTCTCGTTAGTCTCATTCTAAGGTTTGTCTAAGTTCGTCCTTAGAAAGAGACTAACTTGGGACAAACTTAGACTTACTTGGGATGAACTTAGACAAACCTTAGAATGGGACTAAAGTTTGTCTTTGTTCGTTCCAAGTTAGTCTCATTAGTCTCATTCTAAGGTTTGTCTAAGTTCGTCCTTAGAAAGAGACTAACTTGGGACGAACTTAGACTAACATGGTACAAACTTAGACAAACCTTAGAATGAGACAAAAGTTTGTCTTTGTGCATCCCAAGTTAGTCTTGTTAGTCTCATTCTAAGGTTTGTCTATGTTCTGCCTTAGAAAGAGACTAACTTGGGATGCACTTAGACAAACCTTAGAATGAGACTAAAGTTTGTTCGTCGCAAGTTAGTCTCGTTAGTCTCATTCTAAGGGTTGTCTAAGTTCGTCCTTAGAAATAGACTAACTTGCGATGAACTTAGACTATCTTGGGTCGAACTAAGACAAACCCTAGAATGAGACCAAAGTTTGTCTTTGTTTGTCCCAAGTTTGTCTCGTTAGTCTCATTCTATGGTTTGTCTAAGTTCGTCCATAGAAAGAGACTAACTTCGGATGAACGTAGACTTACTTGGGATGAACTTAGACAAACCTTAGAATGAGACTAGAGTTTGTCTTTGTTCGTCCCAAGTTAGTCTCGTTAGTCTCATTCTAAGGTTTGTCTAAGTTCGTCCTTAAAAGAGACTAACTTGGGACAAACTTAGACTAACTTGGGACAAACATGGACAAACCTTAGAATGAGACTAAAGTTTGTCTTTGTTCGTCCCAAGATCGTCTCGTTTGTGTCATTCTAAGGTTTGTTTTAGTTTGTCCTTCGAAATAGACTAACTTGGGATGAACTTAGACAAACCATAGAAAGAGACTATAGTTTGTCTTTGTTCTTCCCAAGTTCGTCACTTTAGTCTCATTGTAAGGTTTGTCTAATTTCGTCCTTAGAAAGAGACTAACTTGGGACGAACTTAGACGAACCTGAGAATGAGATTAAAGTTTGTCTTTGTTCATCCCAAGTTAGTCTCGTTAGTGTCATTGTAAGGTTTGTCTAAGTTCATACTTAGAAAGAGACTAACTTGGGACAAACTTAGACAAACCATAGAATGAGACTAAAGTTTGTCTTTTTTCGTCCCAAGTTAGTCTCGTTAGTCTCATTCTAAGGTTTGTTTTAGTTCATCCTAAGAAAGAGACTGACTTGGGACGAACTTTGACAAACCTTAGAATGAGACTAACCTTTGTCTTTTTTTGTCCCAAGTTAGTCTCATTCTAAGGTTTGTCTAAGTTCGTTCTTAGAAATAGACTAACGTGGGACGAACTTAGAATAACTTGGATCGAACTTAGACAGACCTTAGAATGAGACTAAAGTTTGTCTTTGTTCGTCCCAAGTTAAACTCGTTAGTCTCATTCTAAGGTTTGTCTAAGTTCATTCTTAGAAAGAGACTAACTTGGGACGAACTTTGACCAACATGGGACAAACTTAAACAAACCTTAGAATGAGACTAATGTTTGTCTTTGTTCGTCCAAAGTTAGTCACTTTAGTCTCATTCTAAGGTTTGTCTAAGTTCGTCCTTAGAAAGAGACTAACTTGGATCGAAGTTAGACAAACCTTAGAATGAGACTAAAGTTTGTCTTTGTTCGTCCCAAGTTAGTCTCGTTAGTCTCATTGTAAGGTTTGTCTAAGTTCGTCCTTAGAAATTGACTAACTTGGGATAAACTTAGACAAAACTTAGAATCAGACTAAAGTTTGTCTTTGTTTGTCCCAAGTTAGTCTCGTTAGTCTCATTCTAAGGTTTGTCTAAGTTCGTCCTTAGAAAGAGACTAACTTAGGACAAACTTAGACTAACTTGGGACGAACTTAGAGAAACCTTAGAATGAGACTAAAGTTTGTCTTTGTTCGTCCCAAGTTAGTCTCGTTAGTCTCATTCTAAGGTTTGTCTAAGTTCGTCCTTAGAAAGAGACTAACATGGGACGAACTTAGACTAACTTGGGACGAACTTAGACAAACCTTAGAATGAGACTAAAGTTTGTCTTTGTTCGTCCCAAGTTAGTCTCGTTAGTCTCATTCTAAGGTTTGTCTAAGGTTGTCATTAGAAAGAGACTAACTTAGGATGAACATAGACTAACTTGGTACAAACTTAGCCAAACCTTAGAATGAGACTATAGTTTGTCTTTGTTCGTCCCAAGTTAGTCTCGTTAGTCTCATTCTAAGGTTTGTTTTAGTTCGTCCTTAGAAAGAGACTAACTTGGGACGAACTTTGACAAACCTTATAATGAGACTAACCTTTGTCTTTGTTCGTCCCAAGTTAATCTCGTTAGTCTCATTCTAAGGTTTGTCTAAGTTCGTCCTTAGAAATTGACAAACTTGGGATAAACTTAGACTAACTTGGGACGAACTTAGACAAACCTTAGAATCAGACTAAAGTTTGTCTTTGTTTGTCCCTAGTTAGTCTCGTTAGTCTCATTCTATGGTTTGTCTATGTTCGTCCTTAGAAAGAGAGTAACTTGGGACGAACTTAGACTAACTTGGGATGAACTTAGACAAACCTTAGAATGAGACTAAAGTTTGTCTTTGTTCGTCCCAAGTTAGTCTCGTTAGTCTCATTCTAAGGTTTGTCTAAGTTCGTCCTTAGAAAGAGACTAACTTGGGACAAACTTAGACTTACTTGGGATGAACTTAGACAAACCTTAGAATGGGACTAAAGTTTGTCTTTGTTCGTCCCAAGTTAGTCTCATTAGTCTCATTCTAAGGTTTGTCTAAGTTCGTCCTTAGAAAGAGACTAACTTGGGACGAACTTAGACTAACATGGTACAAACTTAGACAAACCTTAGAATGAGACAAAAGTTTGTCTTTGTGCATCCCAAGTTAGTCTTGTTAGTCTCATTCTAAGGTTTGTCTATGTTCTGCCTTAGAAAGAGACTAACTTGGGATGCACTTAGACAAACCTTAGAATGAGACTAAAGTTTGTCTTTGTTCGTCGCAAGTTAGTCTCGTTAGTCTCATTCTAAGGGTTGTCTAAGTTCGTCCTTAGAAATAGACTAACTTGCGATGAACTTAGACTATCTTGGGTCGAACTAAGACAAACCCTAGAATGAGACCAAAGTTTGTCTTTGTTTGTCCCAAGTTTGTCTCGTTAGTCTCATTCTATGGTTTGTCTAAGTTCGTCCATAGAAAGAGACTAACTTCGGATGAACGTAGACTTACTTGGGATGAACTTAGACAAACCTTAGAATGAGACTAGAGTTTGTCTTTGTTCGTCCCAAGTTAGTCTCGTTAGTCTCATTCTAAGGTTTGTCTAAGTTCGTCCTTAAAAGAGACTAACTTGGGACAAACTTAGACTAACTTGGGACAAACATGGACAAACCTTAGAATGAGACTAAAGTTTGTCTTTGTTCGTCCCAAGATCGTCTCGTTTGTGTCATTCTAAGGTTTGTTTTAGTTTGTCCTTCGAAATAGACTAACTTGGGATGAACTTAGACAAACCATAGAAAGAGACTATAGTTTGTCTTTGTTCTTCCCAAGTTCGTCACTTTAGTCTCATTGTAAGGTTTGTCTAATTTCGTCCTTAGAAAGAGACTAACTTGGGACGAACTTAGACGAACCTGAGAATGAGATTAAAGTTTGTCTTTGTTCATCCCAAGTTAGTCTCGTTAGTGTCATTGTAAGGTTTGTCTAAGTTCATACTTAGAAAGAGACTAACTTGGGACAAACTTAGACAAACCATAGAATGAGACTAAAGTTTGTCTTTTTTCGTCCCAAGTTAGTCTCGTTAGTCTCATTCTAAGGTTTGTTTTAGTTCATCCTAAGAAAGAGACTGACTTGGGACGAACTTTGACAAACCTTAGAATGAGACTAACCTTTGTCTTTTTTTGTCCCAAGTTAGTCTCATTCTAAGGTTTGTCTAAGTTCGTTCTTAGAAATAGACTAACGTGGGACGAACTTAGAATAACTTGGATCGAACTTAGACAGACCTTAGAATGAGACTAAAGTTTGTCTTTGTTCGTCCCAAGTTAAACTCGTTAGTCTCATTCTAAGGTTTGTCTAAGTTCATTCTTAGAAAGAGACTAACTTGGGACGAACTTTGACCAACATGGGACAAACTTAAACAAACCTTAGAATGAGACTAATGTTTGTCTTTGTTCGTCCAAAGTTAGTCACTTTAGTCTCATTCTAAGGTTTGTCTAAGTTCGTCCTTAGAAAGAGACTAACTTGGATCGAAGTTAGACAAACCTTAGAATGAGACTAAAGTTTGTCTTTGTTCGTCCCAAGTTAGTCTCGTTAGTCTCATTGTAAGGTTTGTCTAAGTTCGTCCTTAGAAATTGACTAACTTGGGATAAACTTAGACAAAACTTAGAATCAGACTAAAGTTTGTCTTTGTTTGTCCCAAGTTAGTCTCGTTAGTCTCATTCTAAGGTTTGTCTAAGTTCGTCCTTAGAAAGAGACTAACTTAGGACAAACTTAGACTAACTTGGGACGAACTTAGAGAAACCTTAGAATGAGACTAAAGTTTGTCTTTGTTCGTCCCAAGTTAGTCTCGTTAGTCTCATTCTAAGGTTTGTCTAAGTTCGTCCTTAGAAAGAGACTAACATGGGACGAACTTAGACTAACTTGGGACGAACTTAGACAAACCTTAGAATGAGACTAAAGTTTGTCTTTGTTCGTCCCAAGTTAGTCTCGTTAGTCTCATTCTAAGGTTTGTCTAAGGTTGTCATTAGAAAGAGACTAACTTAGGATGAACATAGACTAACTTGGTACAAACTTAGCCAAACCTTAGAATGAGACTATAGTTTGTCTTTGTTCGTCCCAAGTTAGTCTCGTTAGTCTCATTCTAAGGTTTGTTTTAGTTCGTCCTTAGAAAGAGACTAACTTGGGACGAACTTTGACAAACCTTATAATGAGACTAACCTTTGTCTTTGTTCGTCCCAAGTTAATCTCGTTAGTCTCATTCTAAGGTTTGTCTAAGTTCGTCCTTAGAAATTGACAAACTTGGGATAAACTTAGACTAACTTGGGACGAACTTAGACAAACCTTAGAATCAGACTAAAGTTTGTCTTTGTTTGTCCCTAGTTAGTCTCGTTAGTCTCATTCTATGGTTTGTCTATGTTCGTCCTTAGAAAGAGAGTAACTTGGGACGAACTTAGACTAACTTGGGATGAACTTAGACAAACCTTAGAATGAGACTAAAGTTTGTCTTTGTTCGTCCCAAGTTAGTCTCGTTAGTCTCATTCTAAGGTTTGTCTAAGTTCGTCCTTAGAAAGAGACTAACTTGGGACAAACTTAGACTTACTTGGGATGAACTTAGACAAACCTTAGAATGGGACTAAAGTTTGTCTTTGTTCGTCCCAAGTTAGTCTCATTAGTCTCATTCTAAGGTTTGTCTAAGTTCGTCCTTAGAAAGAGACTAACTTGGGACGAACTTAGACTAACATGGTACAAACTTAGACAAACCTTAGAATGAGACAAAAGTTTGTCTTTGTGCATCCCAAGTTAGTCTTGTTAGTCTCATTCTAAGGTTTGTCTATGTTCTGCCTTAGAAAGAGACTAACTTGGGATGCACTTAGACAAACCTTAGAATGAGACTAAAGTTTGTCTTTGTTCGTCGCAAGTTAGTCTCGTTAGTCTCATTCTAAGGGTTGTCTAAGTTCGTCCTTAGAAATAGACTAACTTGCGATGAACTTAGACTATCTTGGGTCGAACTAAGACAAACCCTAGAATGAGACCAAAGTTTGTCTTTGTTTGTCCCAAGTTTGTCTCGTTAGTCTCATTCTATGGTTTGTCTAAGTTCGTCCATAGAAAGAGACTAACTTCGGATGAACGTAGACTTACTTGGGATGAACTTAGACAAACCTTAGAATGAGACTAGAGTTTGTCTTTGTTCGTCCCAAGTTAGTCTCGTTAGTCTCATTCTAAGGTTTGTCTAAGTTCGTCCTTAAAAGAGACTAACTTGGGACAAACTTAGACTAACTTGGGACAAACATGGACAAACCTTAGAATGAGACTAAAGTTTGTCTTTGTTCGTCCCAAGATCGTCTCGTTTGTGTCATTCTAAGGTTTGTTTTAGTTTGTCCTTCGAAATACACTAACTTGGGATGAACTTAGACAAACCATAGAAAGAGACTATAGTTTGTCTTTGTTCTTCCCAAGTTCGTCACTTTAGTCTCATTGTAAGGTTTGTCTAATTTCGTCCTTAGAAAGAGACTAACTTGGGACGAACTTAGACGAACCTGAGAATGAGATTAAAGTTTGTCTTTGTTCATCCCAAGTTAGTCTCGTTAGTGTCATTGTAAGGTTTGTCTAAGTTCATACTTAGAAAGAGACTAACTTGGGACAAACTTAGACAAACCATAGAATGAGACTAAAGTTTGTCTTTTTTCGTCCCAAGTTAGTCTCGTTAGTCTCATTCTAAGGTTTGTTTTAGTTCATCCTAAGAAAGAGACTGACTTGGGACGAACTTTGACAAACCTTAGAATGAGACTAACCTTTGTCTTTTTTTGTCCCAAGTTAGTCTCATTCTAAGGTTTGTCTAAGTTCGTTCTTAGAAATAGACTAACGTGGGACGAACTTAGAATAACTTGGATCGAACTTAGACAGACCTTAGAATGAGACTAAAGTTTGTCTTTGTTCGTCCCAAGTTAAACTCGTTAGTCTCATTCTAAGGTTTGTCTAAGTTCATTCTTAGAAAGAGACTAACTTGGGACGAACTTTGACCAACATGGGACAAACTTAAAGAAACCTTAGAATGAGACTAATGTTTGTCTTTGTTCGTCCAAAGTTAGTCACTTTAGTCTCATTCTAAGGTTTGTCTAAGTTCGTCCTTAGAAAGAGACTAACTTGGATCGAAGTTAGACAAACCTTAGAATGAGACTAAAGTTTGTCTTTGTTCGTCCCAAGTTAGTCTCGTTAGTCTCATTGTAAGGTTTGTCTAAGTTCATCCTTAGAAATTGACTAACTTGTGATGAACTTAGACAAAACTTAGAATCAGACTAAAGTTTGTCTTTGTTTGTCCCAAGTTAGTCTCGTTAGTCTCATTCTAAGGTTTGTCTAAGTTCGTCCTTAGAAAGAGACTAACTTAGGACAAACTTAGACTAACTTGGGACGAACTTAGAGAAACCTTAGAATGAGACTAAAGTTTGTCTTTGTTCGTCCCAAGTTAGTCTCGTTAGTCTCATTCTAAGGTTTGTCTAAGTTCGTCCTTAGAAAGAGACTAACATGGGACGAACTTAGACTAACTTGGGACGAACTTAGACAAACCTTAGAATGAGACTAAAGTTTGTCTTTGTTCGTCCCAAGTTAGTCTCGTTAGTGTCATTCTAAGGTTTGTCTAAGTTCATCCTTAGAAAGAGACTAAGTTTAGACAAACTTACACAAACCTTAGAATGAGGCTAAAGTTTGTCTTTATTTGTCCCAAGTTAGACTCGTTAGTCTCATTGTAAGGTTTGTCTAAGTTCGTCCTTCGAAAGAGACTAACTTAAGACGAACTAAGACAAACCTTAGAATGAGACTAAAGTTTGTCTTTGTTCGTCCCAAGTCAGTCTCGTTAGTGACAGGTGTCGTTCTACCTGTGCAAAAACATTTATAATTCCGATTAGCAAGTGGTAAGTCGGGTCGAATCCACAGAGATTGGTTGAGAATCTGTTCACTAAGTATTAGAGTAACAATGGGGGGGGGGTTTCGAACAAGTAAAAATAAACACAATTAAGCAAAAATGATCACTTGTCAAGATGAGCAATTGTAACACAAATTCAAGTGTCAAATATTAAAGAACAGTGCAAGCTAGAACTCTCAACTGTGATGCAAGACTAAATCATTAACCCAACCATTTTGATTTCTAATGTTCTACAACTTATAGCTCCCCGCTAGGCTGCACTACAAGTTGTCCTAGGGTGTCAATCCTAGTTGTATATTACTCGTATCCTAGTTTACTATCCCCGCTAGGTTGCTAGTAAACTGTGATAATTGAAATCAACACACAAACAAAAGCTCCCCCGCTAGGGTTCCACTCGTGCTAGCATATCAATTCCATAAACATGCAGAATAATATAACGCAAAACATAAAGATAAATATAGGTCTCAAGTCAAAACATCACAATGTCGAGTTCTAGCATACACATATGAGTTTAGCTACTCATCGCAATGGAATACATCATGAACTTATATGAATAAAACAGAACGAAATTACTAATGGTGAATTCTCCACCGCGCTGCAGCTTTCTTCTCCAAAATTTGGTCAAACCCTAATTCTCTAAATCTCTCGAACGTGTATGTTGTTTCTTCCCGAAACGTGTCTCTTTTCTCTGCTGAAATTCGAGGTCAACCGCCTCTGGTTTGCCTCTTCTTATGCTCGTTTTATAATCCCCGAAGTGTCAAAACGACATTACAAAAATCAACTGCCAGCTGTCCCCGCGGACGTCTCTATCAATTACTTCCCGTGGACGTCTTGACAATTACCAAAATGTAGAAGACCTCCGCGCTAAAACTCCACAAGACCTCCGCGTTCTGCACTGATGAAAACTCCAAAGTGCTTCGGGCTTCATTTCTTTCCGCGCCAAACATCTTCAAGTAGGCTCCTTTTAGCCGGTATTCCTTCCAAGAGTTCCGAGTGTACCTGAGAACAAAAACTACACACAGGTAGTGAAATAATATACAGGTAACACTAAGAAACGGGGTTTTAACATATAAAATAGTCGTACACCTACGACTCATCAGTTAGTCTCATTCTGAGGTTTGTGTAAGTTCGTCCTTAGAAAGAGACTAACTTGGGAAGAACTTAGACAAACCTTAGAATGAGACTAAAGTTTGTCTTTGTTCGTCCCAATTTAGTCTCGTTATTCTCATTCTAAGGTTTCTTTTAGTTCGTCCTTAGAAAGAGACTAACTTGGGCGAACTTAGACTAACTTGGGACGAACTTAGACAAACCTTAGAATGAGACAAACCATTGTGTTTGTTCGTCCCAAGTTAGTCTCGTTAGTTTCATTCTAAGGTTTGTCTAAGTTCGTCCTTAGAAATAGACTAACTTGGGATGAACTTAGACTAACTTGGGACAAACTTAGACAAACCTTAGAATGAGACTAAAGTTTGTCTTTGTTCGTCCCAAGTTAGTCTCATTAGTCTCATTCTAAGGGTTGTTTAAGTTCGCCCTTAGAAAGAGACTAACATGGGATGAACTTAGACAAACCTTAGAATGAGACTAACGTTTGTCTTAGTTTGTCCCGAGTTAGTCTTCTTAGTCTCATTCTACGGTTTGTCTAAGTTCATCCTTAGAAAGAGACTAACTTGGGACGAACTTGGAATAACTTGGGACGAACTTAGACAAACCTTAGAATGAGACTAAAGTTTGTCTTTGTTCGTCCCAAGTTAGTCTCGTTAGTCTCATTCTAAGGTTTGTCTAAGTTCGTCCTTAGAAAGAGACTAACTTGGGACAAACTTAGACTTACTTGGGACGAACTTAGACAAACCTTAGAATGAGACTAAAGTTTGTCTTTGTTCGTCCCAAGTTAGTCTCATTAATCTCATTAGTCTAAGTTCGTCCTTAGAAAGAGACTAACTTGGGACGAACTTAGATAACCGTTAGAATGAGATTAAAGTTTGTCTTTGTTCATCCCAAGTTAGTCTCGTTAGTTTCATTCTAAGGTTTGTCTAAGTTCGTCTTTAGAAAGAGACTAACTTGGGACGTACTTAGATAAACCTTAGAATGAGACTAAAGTTTGTCTTTGTTTGTCCCAAGTTAGTCTCATTAGTCTCATTCTAAGGGTTGTTTAAGTTCGCCCTTAGAAAGAGACTAACATGGGATGAACTTAGACAAACCTTAGAATGAGACTAACGTTTGTCTTAGTTTGTCCCGAGTTAGTCTTGTTAGTCTCATTCTACGGTTTGTCTAAGTTCATCCTTAGAAAGAGACTAACTTGGGACGAACTTGGAATAACTTGGGACGAACTTAGACAAACCTTAGAATGAGACTAAAGTTTGTCTTTGTTCGTCCCAAGTTAGTCTCGTTAGTCTCATTCTAAGGTTTGTCTAAGTTCGTCCTTAGAAAGAGACTAACCTGGGACAAACTTAGACTTACTTGGGACGAACTTAGACAAACCTTAGAATGAGACTAAAGTTTGTCTTTGTTCGTCCCAAGTTAGTCTCATTAATCTCATTAGTCTCATTCTAAGGTTTGTCTAAGTTCGTCCTTAGAAAGAGACTAACTTGGGTCGAACTTAGATAAACGTTAGAATGAGACTAAAGTTTCTCTTTGTTTGTCCCAAGTTAGTCTCGTTAGTCTCATTATAAGACTTGTTTAAGTTCATCCTTAGAAAGAGACTAACTTGGGACGAACTTGGAATAACTTGGGACGAACTTAGACAAACCTTAGAATGAGACTAAAGTTTGTCTTTGTTCGTCCCAAGTTAGTCTCGTTAGTCTCATTCTAAGGTTTGTCTAAGTTCGTCCTTAGAAAGAGACTAACCTGGGACAAACTTAGACTTACTTGGGACGAACTTAGACAAACCTTAGAATGAGACTAAAGTTTGTCTTTGTTCGTCCCAAGTTAGTCTCATTAATCTCATTAGTCTCATTCTAAGGTTTGTCTAAGTTCGTCCTTAGAAAGAGACTAACTTGGGTCGAACTTAGATAAACGTTAGAATGAGACTAAAGTTTCTCTTTGTTTGTCCCAAGTTAGTCTCGTTAGTCTCATTATAAGACTTGTTTAAGTTCATCCTTAGAAAGAGACTAACTTGGGACGAACTTGGAATAACTTGGGACGAACTTAGACAAACCTTAGAATGAGACTAAAGTTTGTCTTTGTTCGTCCCAAGTTAGTCTCGTTAGTCTCATTCTAAGGTTTGTCTAAGTTCGTCCTTAGAAAGAGACTAACTTGGGACAAACTTAGACTAACTTGGGACGAACTTCGATAAACCTTAGAATGAGACTAAAGTTAGTCTTTGTTCGTCCCAAGTTAGTCTCATTAATCTCATTAGTCTCATTCTAAGGTTTGTCTAAGTTCGTCCTTAGAAAGAGACTAACTTGGGTCGAACTTAGATAAACGTTAGAATGAGACTAAAGTTTCTCTTTGTTTGTCCCAAGTTAGTCTCGTTAGTCTCATTATAAGACTTGTTTAAGTTCATCCTTAGAAAGAGACTAACTTGGGACGAACTTGGAATAACTTGGGACGAACTTAGACAAACCTTAGAATGAGACTAAAGTTTGTCTTTGTTCGTCCCAAGTTAGTCTCGTTAGTCTCATTCTAAGGTTTGTCTAAGTTCGTCCTTAAAAGAGACTAACTTGGGACAAACTTAGACTAACTTGGGACAAACATGGACAAACCTTAGAATGAGACTAAAGTTTTTCTTTGTTTGTTTCAAGGTCGTCTCGTTTGTGTCATTCTAAGGTTTGTTTTAGTTCGTCCTTAGAAAGAGACTAACTTGGGACGAACTTAGACAAACTTGGGACGAACTTAGACAAACCTTGGAATGAGACTAACCTTTGTCTTTGTTCGTCCCAAGATAGTCTCGTTAGTATCGTTCTATGGTTTGTCTAAGTTCGTCCTTAGAAATAGACTAACTTGGGATGAACTTGGACAAACCATAGAAAGAGACTAAAGTTTGTCTTTATTCTTCCCAAGGTAGTCACTTTAGTCTCATTGTAATGTTTGTCTAATTTCAACCTTAGAAAGAGACTAACTTGGGACGAACTTAGACACACCTTAGAATGAGATTAAAGTTTGTCTTTGTTCATCCCAAGTTAGTCTCGTTAGTGTCATTTTAAGGTTTGTCTAAGTTCGTCCTTAGAAAGAGACTAACTTGGGACAAACTTAGACAAACCTTAGAATGAGACTAAAGTTTGTCTTTTTTCGTCCCAAGTTTGTCTCGTTAGTCTCATTCTAAGGTTTGTTTTAGTTCATCCTTAGAAAGAGACTGACTTGGGACGAACTTTGACAAACCTTATAATGAGACTAACCTTTGTCTTTGTTCGTCCCAAGTTAATCTCGTTAGTCTCATTCTAAGGTTTGTCTAAGTTCGTCCTTAGAAATTGACAAACTTGGGATAAACTTAGACTAACTTGGGACGAACTTAGACAAACCTTAGAATCAGACTAAAGTTTGTCTTTGTTTGTCCCTAGTTAGTCTCGTTAGTCTCATTCTATGGTTTGTCTATGTTCGTCCTTAGAAAGAGAGTAACTTGGGACGAACTTAGACTAACTTGGGATGAACTTAGACAAACCTTAGAATGAGACTAAAGTTTGTCTTTGTTCGTCCCAAGTTAGTCTCGTTAGTCTCATTCTAAGGTTTGTCTAAGTTCGTCCTTAGAAAGAGACTAACTTGGGACAAACTTAGACTTACTTGGGATGAACTTAGACAAACCTTAGAATGGGACTAAAGTTTGTCTTTGTTCGTCCCAAGTTAGTCTCATTAGTCTCATTCTAAGGTTTGTCTAAGTTCGTCCTTAGAAAGAGACTAACTTGGGACGAACTTAGACTAACATGGTACAAACTTAGACAAACCTTAGAATGAGACAAAAGTTTGTCTTTGTGCATCCCAAGTTAGTCTTGTTAGTCTCATTCTAAGGTTTGTCTATGTTCTGCCTTAGAAAGAGACTAACTTGGGATGCACTTAGACAAACCTTAGAATGAGACTAAAGTTTGTCTTTGTTCGTCGCAAGTTAGTCTCGTTAGTCTCATTCTAAGGGTTGTCTAAGTTCGTCCTTAGAAATAGACTAACTTGCGATGAACTTAGACTATCTTGGGTCGAACTAAGACAAACCCTAGAATGAGACCAAAGTTTGTCTTTGTTTGTCCCAAGTTTGTCTCGTTAGTCTCATTCTATGGTTTGTCTAAGTTCGTCCATAGAAAGAGACTAACTTCGGATGAACGTAGACTTACTTGGGATGAACTTAGACAAACCTTAGAATGAGACTAGAGTTTGTCTTTGTTCGTCCCAAGTTAGTCTCGTTAGTCTCATTCTAAGGTTTGTCTAAGTTCGTCCTTAAAAGAGACTAACTTGGGACAAACTTAGACTAACTTGGGACAAACATGGACAAACCTTAGAATGAGACTAAAGTTTGTCTTTGTTCGTCCCAAGATCGTCTCGTTTGTGTCATTCTAAGGTTTGTTTTAGTTTGTCCTTCGAAATAGACTAACTTGGGATGAACTTAGACAAACCATAGAAAGAGACTAAAGTTTTTCTTTGTTCTTCCCAAGTTCGTCACTTTAGTCTCATTGTAAGGTTTGTCTAATTTCGTCCTTAGAAAGAGACTAACTTGGGACGAACTTAGACGAACCTGAGAATGAGATTAAAGTTTGTCTTTGTTCATCCCAAGTTAGTCTCGTTAGTGTCATTGTAAGGTTTGTCTAAGTTCATACTTAGAAAGAGACTAACTTGGGACAAACTTAGACAAACCATAGAATGAGACTAAAGTTTGTCTTTTTTCGTCCCAAGTTAGTCTTGTTAGTCTCATTCTAAGGTTTGTTTTAGTTCATCCTAAGAAAGAGACTGACTTGGGACGAACTTTGACAAACCTTAGAATGAGACTAACCTTTGTCTTTTTTTGTCCCAAGTTAGTCTCATTCTAAGGTTTGTCTAAGTTCGTTCTTAGAAATAGACTAACGTGGGACGAACTTAGAATAACTTGGATCGAACTTAGACAGACCTTAGAATGAGACTAAAGTTTGTCTTTGTTCGTCCCAAGTTAAACTCGTTAGTCTCATTCTAAGGTTTGTCTAAGTTCATTCTTAGAAAGAGACTAACTTGGGACGAACTTTGACCAACATGGGACAAACTTAAACAAACCTTAGAATGAGACTAATGTTTGTCTTTGTTCGTCCAAAGTTAGTCACTTTAGTCTCATTCTAAGGTTTGTCTAAGTTCGTCCTTAGAAAGAGACTAACTTGGATCGAAGTTAGACAAACCTTAGAATGAGACTAAAGTTTGTCTTTGTTCGTCCCAAGTTAGTCTCGTTAGTCTCATTGTAAGGTTTGTCTAAGTTCGTCCTTAGAAATTGACTAACTTGGGATGAACTTAGACAAAACTTAGAATCAGACTAAAGTTTGTCTTTGTTTGTCCCAAGTTAGTCTCGTTAGTCTCATTCTAAGGTTTGTCTAAGTTCGTCCTTAGAAAGAGACTAACTTAGGACAAACTTAGACTAACTTGGGACGAACTTAGAGAAACCTTAGAATGAGACTAAAGTTTGTCTTTGTTCGTCCCAAGTTAGTCTCGTTAGTCTCATTCTAAGGTTTGTCTAAGTTCGTCCTTAGAAAGAGACTAACATGGGACGAACTTAGACTAACTTGGGACGAACTTAGACAAACCTTAGAATGAGACTAAAGTTTGTCTTTGTTCGTCCCAAGTTAGTCTCGTTAGTCTCATTCTAAGGTTTGTCTAAGTTCATCCTTAGAAAGAGACTAAGTTTAGACAAACTTACACAAACCTTAGAATGAGGCTAAAGTTTGTCTTTGTTCGTCCCAAGTTAGACTCGTTAGTCTTATTGTAAGGTTTGTCTAAGTTCGTCCTTCGAAAGAGACTAACTTAAGACGAACTAAGACAAACCTTAGAATGAGACTAAAGTTTGTCTTTGTTCGTCCCAAGTCAGTCTCGTTAGTGACAGGTGTCGTTCTACCTGTGCAAAAACATTTATAATTCCGACTAGCAAGTGGTAAGTCGGGTCGAATCCACAGAGATTGGTTGAGAATCTGTTCAATAAGTATTAGAGTAACAATGGGGGGGGGGGGTTTCGAACAAGTAAAAATAAACACAATTAAGCAAAAATGATCACTTGTCAAGATGAGCAATTGTAACACAAATTCATGTGTCAAATATTAAAGAACAGTGCAAGCTAGAACTCTCAACTGTGATGCAAGACTAAATCATTAACCCAACCATTTTGATTTCTAATGTTCTACAACTTATAGCTCCCCGCTAGGCTGCACTACAAGTTGTCCTAGGGTGTCAATCCTAGTTGTATATTACTCGTATCCTAGTTTACTATCCCCGCTAGGTTGCTAGTAAACTGTGATAATTGAAATCAACACACAAACAAAAGCTCCCCCGCTAGGGTTCCACTCGTGCTAGCATATCAATTCCATAAACATGCAGAATAATATAACGCAAAACATAAAGATAAATATAGGTCTCAAGTCAAAACATCACAATGTCGAGTTCTAGCATACACATATGAGTTTAGCTACTCATCGCAATGGAATACATCATGAACTTATATGAATAAAACAGAACGAAATTACTAATGGTGAATTCTCCACCGCGCTGCAGCTTTCTTCTCCAAAATTTGGTCAAACCCTAATTCTCTAAATCTCTCGAACGTGTATGTTGTTTCTTCCCGAAACGTGTCTCTTTTCTCTGCTGAAATTCGAGGTCAACCGCCTCTGGTTTGCCTCTTCTTATGCTCGTTTTATAATCCCCGAAGTGTCAAAACGACATTACAAAAATCAACTGCCAGCTGTCCCCGCGGACGTCTCTATTAATTACTTCCCGTGGACGTCTTGACAATTACCAAAATGTAGAAGACCTCCGCGCTAAAACTCCACAAGACCTCCGCGTTCTGCACTGATGAAAACTCCAAAGTGCTTCGGGCTTCATTTCTTTCCGCGCCAAACATCTTCAAGTAGGCTCCTTTTAGCCGGTATTCCTTCCAAGAGTTCCGAGTGTACCTGAGAACAAAAACTACACACAGGTAGTGAAATAATATACAGGTAACACTAAGAAACGGGGTTTTAACATATAAAATAGTCGTACACCTACGACTCATCAGTTAGTCTCATTCTGAGGTTTGTGTAAGTTTGTCCTTAGAAAGAGACTAACTTGGGAAGAACTTAGACAAACCTTAGAATGAGACTAAAGTTGGTCTTTGTTCGTCCCAATTTAGTCTCTTTATTCTCATTCTAAGGTTTCTTTTAGTTCGTCCTTAGAAAGAGACTAACTTGGGCGAACTTAGACTAACTTGGGACGAACTTAGACAAACCTTAGAATGAGACAAACCATTGTGTTTGTTCGTCCCAAGTTAGTCTCGTTAGTTTCATTCTAAGGTTTGTCTAAGTTTGTCCTTAGAAATAGACTAACTTGGGATGAACTTAGACTAACTTGGGACAAACTTAGACAAACCTTAGAATGAGACTAAAGTTTGTCTTTGTTCGTCCCAAGTTAGTCTCATTAGTCTCATTCTAAGGGTTGTTTAAGTTCGCCCTTAGAAAGAGACTAACATGGGATGAACTTAGACAAACCTTAGAATGAGACTAACGTTTGTCTTAGTTTGTCCCGAGTTAGTCTTCTTAGTCTCATTCTACGGTTTGTCTAAGTTCATCCTTAGAAAGAGACTAACTTGGGACGAACTTGGAATAACTTGGGACGAACTTAGACAAACCTTAGAATGAGACTAAAGTTTGTCTTTGTTCGTCCCAAGTTAGTCTCGTTAGTCTCATTCTAAGGTTTGTCTAAGTTCGTCCTTAGAAAGAGACTAACTTGGGACAAACTTAGACTTACTTGGGACGAACTTAGACAAACCTTAGAATGAGACTAAAGTTTGTCTTTGTTCGTCCCAAGTTAGTCTCATTAATCTCATTAGTCTAAGTTCGTCCTTAGAAAGAGACTAACTTGGGACGAACTTAGATAACCGTTAGAATGAGATTAAAGTTTGTCTTTGTTCATCCCAAGTTAGTCTCGTTAGTTTCATTCTAAGGTTTGTCTAAGTTCGTCTTTAGAAAGAGACTAACTTGGGACGTACTTAGATAAACCTTAGAATGAGACTAAAGTTTGTCTTTGTTTGTCCCAAGTTAGTCTCATTAGTCTCATTCTAAGGGTTGTTTAAGTTCGCCCTTAGAAAGAGACTAACATGGGATGAACTTAGACAAACCTTAGAATGAGACTAACGTTTGTCTTAGTTTGTCCCGAGTTAGTCTTGTTAGTCTCATTCTACGGTTTGTCTAAGTTCATCCTTAGAAAGAGACTAACTTGGGACGAACTTGGAATAACTTGGGACGAACTTAGACAAACCTTAGAATGAGACTAAAGTTTGTCTTTGTTCGTCCCAAGTTAGTCTCGTTAGTCTCATTCTAAGGTTTGTCTAAGTTCGTCCTTAGAAAGAGACTAACTTGGGACAAACTTAGACTAACTTGGGACGAACTTCGATAAACCTTAGAATGAGACTAAAGTTTGTCTTTGTTCGTCCCAAGTTTGTCTCATTAATCTCATTAGTCTCATTCTAAGGTTTGTCTAAGTTCGTCCTTAGAAAGAGACTAACTTGGGACGAACTTAGATAAACCTTATAATGAGACTAAAGTTTCTCTTTGTTCGTCCCAAGTTAGTCTCGTTAGTCTCATTATAAGACTTGTCTAAGTTCGTCCTTAGAAAGAGACAAACTTGGGACGAACATAGACAAACCTCATAATGAGACTAAAGTTTGTCTTTGTTCATCCCAAGTTAGTCTCATTAGTCTCATTCTAAGGTTTGTCTAAGTTCGTCATTAGAAAGAGACTAACTTGGGACGAACTTAGACTAACATGGTACAAACATAGACAAACCTTAGAATGAGATTAAAGTTTGTCTTTGTGCGTCCCAAGTTAGTCTCGTTAGTCTCATTCTAAGGTTTGTCTAAGTTCATCCTTAGAAAGAGACTAACTTGGGGCGTACTTAGACAAACCTTAGAATGAGACTAAAGTTTGTCTTTGTTCGTCCCAAGTTAGTCTCGTTAGTCTCATTCTAAGGTTTGTCTAAGTTCGTCCTTAGAAATGGACTAACTTGGGATGAACTTAGACTATCTTGGGTCGAACTAAGACAACCCCTAGAATGAGACCAAAGTTTGTCTTTGTTTGTCCCAAGTTAGTCTCGTTAGTCTCATTCTAAGGTTTGTCTAAGTTTGTCCATAGAAAGAGACTAACTTGGGACGAAATTAGACTAACTTGAGACGAACTTAGACAAACCTTAGAATGGGACTAAAGTTTGTCTTTGTTCTTCCCAAGTTAGTTTCGTTAGTCTCATTCTAAGGTTTGTCTAAGTTCGTCCTTAAAAGAGACTAACTTGGGACAAACTTAGACTAACTTGAGACGAACATGAACAAACCTTAGAATGAGACTAAAGTTTGTCTTTGTTCGTCCCAAGGTCATCTCGTTTGTGTCATTCTAAGGTTTGTTTTAGTTCGTCCTTAGAAAGAGACTAACTAGGGACGAACATAGACAAACTTGGGACGAACTTAGACAAACCTTGGAATGAGACTAACATTTGTCTTTGTTCGTCCCAATTTAATCTCGTAAGTCTCATTCTAAGGTTTGTCTAAGTTCGTCCTTAGAAATAGACTAACTTGGGACGAACTTAGACAAACCTTAGAATGAGACTAAAGTTTGTCTTTGTTCATCCCAAGTTAGTCTCGTTAGTCTCATTCTAAGGTTTGTCTAAGTTCGTCCTTAGAAAGAGACTAACTTGGGATGAACTTTAGCCAACTTGAGACAAACTTAGACAAACCTCAGAATGAGACTAAAGTTTGTCTTTGGTCATCCCAAGTTAGTCTCGTTAGTTTCATTCTAAGGTTTGTCTAAGTTCGTCTTTAGAAAGAGACTAACTTGGGACGTACTTAGATAAACCTTAGAATGAGACGAAAGTTTGTCTTTGTTCTTCCCAAGTTAGTCTCGTTAGTCTCATTCTAAGGTTTTTCTAAGGTTGTCATTAGAAAGAGACTAACTTGGGACGAACTAAGACTAACTTGGTACAAAGTTAGACAAACCTTAGAATGAGACTAAAGTTAGTCTTTATGCGTCCCAAGTTAGTCTCGTTAAACTCGTTCTAAGTTTTGTTTAAGTTCGACCTTAGAAAGGGACTAACTTGGGACGAACTTAGACAAACCTTAGAATGAGACTAAAGTTTGTCTTTCTTCATCCCAAGTTAGTCCCGTTAGTCTCATTCTAAGGTTTGTCTAAGTTTGTCCATAGAAAGAGACTAACTTGGGATGAACTTAGATAAACCTTAGAAGGAAACTAATGTTTGTCTTAAATCATCCTAGTCCCATTCTAAGGTTTGTCTAAGTTCGTCCTTAGAACGAGACTAACTTGGGACAAACTTAGACAAACCTTAGAATGAGACTAAAGTTTGTCTTTCTTCGTCCCAAGTTAGTCTCGTTAGTCTCATTCTAAGGTTTGTTTTAGTTCGTCCTTAGAAAGAGACAAACTTGGGACGAACTTAGGCACACCTTAGAATGAGACTAACCTTTGTCTTTGTTCGTCCCAAGTTAGTCTCGTTAGTCTTATTCTAAGGTTTGTCGAGGTTCGTTCTTACAAAAGACTAACTTGGGACGAACTTAGACTAACTTGGATCGAACTTAGACAAACCTTAGAACGAGACTAAAGTTTGTCTTTGTTCGTCCCAAGTTTGTCTCGTTAGTCTCATTCTAAGGTTTGTCTAAGTTCGTCCTTAGAAATAGACTAACTTGGGATGAATTTAGACTAACTTGGGACGAACTTAGACAAACCTTAGAATTTTTTTATTATTATTTTTTATTAATGCTGGGCGGAGCCAACGGATTTTATTAGATAAAGATCCAAAAAGCTTAGATTTTATTAGACAAACCTTAAAGTGAGACTGAAGTTTGTCTTTGTTTGTCCCAAGTTAGTCTCGTTAGTCTCATTCTAAGGGTTTTCTATGTTCGTCCTTAGAAAGAGACTAACTTAGGAAGAACTTCGACTAACTTGGGACGAACTTAGACAAACCTTAGAATGAGACTAAAGTTGGTCTTTGTTCGTCCCAATTCAGTCTCGTTATTCTCATTCTAAGGTTTCTTTTAGTTCGTCCTTAGAAAGAGACTAACTTGGGCGTACATAGACTAACTTGGGACAAACTTAGACAAACCTTAGAATGAGACAAACCATTGTGTTTGTTCGTCCCAAGTTAGTCTCGTTAGTTTCATTCTAAGGTTTGTTTTAGTTCGTCCTTAGAAAGAGACTAACTAGGGACGAACTTAGACAAACTTGGGACGAACTTAGACAAACCTTGGAATGAGACTAACCTTTGTCTTTGTTCGTCCCAATTTAATCTCGTTAGTCTCATTCTAAGGTTTGTCTAAGTTCGTCCTTAGAAATAGACTAACTTGGGATGAACTTAGACAAACCTTAGAATGAGACTAAAGTTTGTCTTTGTTCATCCCAAGTTAGTCTCGTTAGTCTCAATCTAAGGTTTGTCTAAGTTCGTCCTTAGAAAGAGACTAACTTGGGATGAACTTTAGCCAACTTGAGACAAACTTAGACAAACCTCAGAATGAGACTAAAGTTTGTCTCTGTTCGTCCCAAGTTAGTCTCGTTAGTCTCATTCTAAGGTTTGTCTAAGTTCGTCCCTAGAAAGAGACTAACTAGGGATGAACTTACACAAACCTAAGAATGAGACTAAAGTTTTTCTTTGTTTCTCCCAAGTTATTCTCATTAATCTCATTGTAAGGTTTGTCTAAGTTTTTCCTTAGAAAGAGACTTACTTAGGACGAACTAAGACAAACCTTAGAATGAAACTAAAGTTTGTCTTTGTTCGTCCCAAGTTAGTCTCGTTAGTCTCATTCTAAGGTTCCTCTAAATTCGTCCTTAGAAAGAGACTAACTTGGGACGAACTTAGACAAACCTTAGAATGAGACTAAAGTTTGTCTTTGTTCATCCCAAGTTAGCCTCGTTAGTTTCATTCTAAGGTTTGTCTAAGTTCATCTTTAGAAAGAGACTAACTTGGGACGTACTTAGATAAACCATAGAATGAGACTAAAGTTTGTCTTTGTTCGTCCCAAGTTAGTCTCGTTAGTCTCATTCTTAGGGTTGTCTAAGTTCGTCCTTAGAAAGAGACTAACTTGGCATGAACTTAGACAAACCTTAGAATGAGACTAAAGTTTGTCTTTGTTCGTCGCAGGTTAGTCTCATTAGTCACATTCTAAGGTTTTTCTAAGGTTGTCATTAGAAAGAGACTAACTTGGGACGAACTAAGACTAACTTGGTACAAAGTTAGACAAACCTTAGAATGATACTAAAGTTAGTCTTTATGCGTCCCAAGTTAGTCTCGTTAAACTCGTTCTAAGTTTTGTTTAAGTTCGACCTTAGAAAGAGACTAACTTGGGACGAACTTAGACAAACCTTAGAATGAGACTAAAGTTTGTCTTTCTTCATCCCAAGTTAGTCCCGTTAGTCTCATTCTAAGGTTTGTCTAAGTTTGTACTTAGAAAGAGACTAACTTGGGATGAACTTAGATAAACCTTAGAATGAAACTAATGTTTGTATTAAATCATCCTAGTCCCATTCTAAGGTTTGTCTAAGTTCGTCCTTAGAACGAGACTAACTTGGGACAAACTTAGACAAACCTTAGAATGAGACTAACCTTTGTCTTTGTTCGTCCCAAGTTGGTCTCGTTAGTCTTCTTCTAAGGTTTGTCGAGGTTCGTTCTGTGAAAAAGACTAACTTGGGACGAACTTAGACTAACTTGGATCGAACTTAGACAAACCTTAGAACGAGACTAAAGTTGGTCTTTGTTCGTCCCAAGTTTGTCTCGTTAGTCTCATTCTAAGGTTTGTCTAAGTTCGTCCTTAGAAATAGACTAACTTGGGATGAATTTAGACTAACTTGGGACGAACTTAGACAAACCTTAGAATTTTTTTATTATTATTTTTTATTAATGCTAGGCGGAGCCAGCGGATTTTATTAGATAAAGATCCAAAAAGCCTAGATTTTATTAGACAAACCTTAAAGTGAGACTGAATTTTGTCTTTGTTTGTCCCTAGTTAGTCTCGTTAGTCTCATTCTAAGGTTTTTCTATGTTTGTCCTTAGAAAGAGACTAACTTAGGACGAACTTAGACTAACTTGGGACGAACTTAGACAAACCGTAGAATGAGACTAAAGTTTGTCTTTGTTCGTCCCAAGTTAGTCTCGTTAGTCACATTCTAAGGTTTGTCTAAGTTCGTCTCTAGAAAGACCCTAACTTGGGATGAACTTAGACTAACTTGGGACAAACATGGACAAACCATAGAATGAGACTAAAGTTTGTCTTTGTTCATCCCAAGTTCGTCTCGTTTGTCTCATTCTAAGGTTTGTTTTAGTTCTTCCTTAGAAAGAGACTAACTTGGGACGAACTTAGATTAACTAGGGACGAACTTAGACAAACCTTAGAGTGAGACTAAGCTTTGTCTTTGTTCGTTCCAAGTTAGTCTCGTTAGTCTCATTCTACGGTTTGTCTAAGTTCGTCCTTAGAAGGAGACTAACTTGGGACGAACTTAGAATAACTTAGAACCAACTTAGACAAACCTTAGAATGAGACTAAAGTTTGTCTTTGTTCGTCCCAAGTTAGTCCAATTAGTCTCATTCTAAGGTTTGTCTAAGTTTGTTCTTAGAAAAAGACTAACTTGGGACGAACATAGAATAACTTGGATCGAACTTAGACAAACCTTAGAATGAGACTATAGTTTGTCTTTATTCGTCCCAAGTTTGTCTCGTTTGTCTCATTCTAAGGTTTGTCTAAGTTTGTCCTTAGAAATAGACTAACGTGGGATGAACTTAGACTAACTTGGGGCAAACTTAGACAAACCTTAGAATTTTTTTATTATTATTTTTATTAATGCTGGGCACAGCCAGCGGATTTTATTAGATAAAGATCCAAAAAGCCTGGATTTTTTTAGACAAACCTTAGAATGAGACTAAAGTTTGTCTTTGTTTGTACCAAGTTATTCTCGTTAGTCTCATTCTAAGGTTTGTGTAAGTTCATCCTTAGAAAGAGACAAACTTGGGACGAACTTAGACTAACTTGGGACGAACTTAGACAAACCTGAGAATGAGACTAAAGTTTTTCTTTGTTCGTCCCAAGTTTGTCTCGTTACAAGTGTCCCTAATTCTAAGGTTTATGTCCTCTCTCTTCTCTGGCGATTTTGTGGGTTTGGTCTCCTATCTTCCGGCCTTGGGCTGGCCGACGGTGGTAGTCTCATGACTACGATAGTGGCGTCTCAGACGAATCCTCTCCGTGCGATTCGGCCAGATCTAGCTCAGATTTACGTCAATGGATTCTCATATCTGGTTCAATCTGATACAAAGGTCGGTCCTTTTTCACCGGATCTGGCTCAGGCTTGTGCAAAGGTTGGACCTTTACCTCCGGGGACAGCAGAAAAGGTAACGCCTTGTGTTCCAATGATTTCCTACGCGGCGGCGACTTCGAGACCCAGATTAGTTCCACGCTTCAAACCTATTATGCTGCCTTCCCGGCAGTATTCTACTGTTGATGGGAAACCATCAGTGCACTTTACAGCGGCTGAATTGAAGCAGGAGTGGCTTTGTTCAGACACTCATTGATTGCAAAGTTCACCATGGGGCGGCCGACTATTGAAGTAATACGCCAGGCTTTCAAGGAGAACTGGCATATAAAAGGGCGAGCTACAGTCAGTGACATCTGGGACTCATGGCACCTGATGATAATTTTGGACTCGAAGGAAGACGCAAATGCTGCTCTCACTTCGCCTCTCCGCAGGGTAGGCCACGCAATGTTTCGCCTCTTTCGATACTCTCCAGATTACAGTCCGAAAATGGAGTCCTCCACCACAACTAAGTGGGTTAGATTACCAGGTATCCATCCTGGATTTTTTACTCGGAATTATGTGGCCAGTATTGTGAACTCATTTGGTTTTTTCCTTGATTTGGATGAGTGGTCGAAAGCATGTGCTACCCTTAAATATGTTAGAGCTTGTGTTGAGCTTGATGTTTGTAATCCTATTCCGGATAAAGTTAGGATCACATTATCTGATGGGAGAGTGTTTTTGCAAAAAATCGAAGTTGAAGGGAATTTAGCCTATTGTTCATATAGTAAAGTCCATGGCCATGAAATGGCAATGTGTAGAAAGAAGAAAGGCACAAAATCTGTTTCCAAGGAGCATGTCAGTATGGGCAGTAATAAGGCACAACAGTCAGTGGAGATTATTATTCAGAATAGTCCTGTAACTCAAGCGAAACAGACTGTTTCTACTGGCAATCAAGAAGAATGGGTACAAGTCAAAAAGAAAAAAAGTGCTAGGAAGGTTAGATTTACCAATAACTCAGTGAGCTTTGAGCAAAAGCAAAATAATGGTGGAAGTATTAAGAAGAAGGTTGACCTGGGGCAGGCTCAAAGGGAGGATGTTTCTCATCTAGCTGAGGCAAAAGAAGTAGTTTCAGATGAGAGGATAGATTCGGTGGCTGGAGTTGAGGTTCAAGAAGTCAATAATGAATCCTAATTAGCTGTGGTAATTTTTCAAGAGAAAGAGAATGATGAGGGGAATGTGAGTATTCCTGCTCCTACAATCAGAGCAGCTGCTAAGCTTGGGCATCCTAAAAAATCTATTCTAAAAAAGTCTGATACTATTTATCCTAACATAAGTATGGATCATCTAGCTATCAGAATGGTGAGGTTGAAAGCCTTAAATGGGCAGGCTGATGAAGGTACATCAATGGAGGGTGGGAAATTAGTCTACTGTGAGGAGCTGGGCACTCTGGTTCATACAGGAGCAGTGGCTCATGCTAGACAGGTTAGAAAAGGAATGGGAGATGATGAGATTAATGCTACCTTAGACAGAATAGCTCTAGAGCATGGAACACAAAAATCTGAATGCGGAGAAGGTAGCAAGTACTACCTAAACGAGGGTGATCAATGTTGACAAACCATATTCTTTGTTGGAATATCCGAGGGATAGGCAATGCTGATTCCCAATACTATCTTAAGGGTATTCTTAACTCCCATTCTATTCATATGTTGGCAAATCTGGAGCCAAAAATTAATGGTGGTCGCATTTCTAGTATCGCTAGTTTTCTTGGCTTTTCTAAGAATATTGGGCTGAAGTTGAAAAGGGCCAGGGTTCATCTTAAAACCTGGAACTGGGCGGTGTTTGGGTGTACTAAGAGGAGAATGCAGGATATGAAAATGAAAATCCAAGTGCTTGAAAGAAGGCTTCAGGAGGGTTATGATAATGTTCTGAATTCTGAGCTCCTTAATTGCAAAATGATGCTTGATGATGTTATTAGACAAGATTTGAATCTGTTGAAAGAAAAAGCTAGGGTGAGATGGCTAAAGGAGGGTGATGTTAATTCGGCTTTCTTCCATGGTGCTATTAAGATGAGGCGCAACCAATCGACAGTGAATTTCGTAGTGGATGAGGACTCAGTTGCTCCAACCCCGGAGCAGATTGGGGCCCTGGCAGTTGATTTCTACTATAATCTTTTATCAGGGCATACGCCTCCGCCTCCTCCAGATGCTTTTGGGTATTTTGAGAAAGTTATCACTGATGAGGAGAATGATAGCCTGTCGAGGTGTCCTACTGATGATGAGATCCTCCAGGAGTTAAAAGGTATGAGTGATGATAGCGCTACGGGCCCGGACGGGTTTACTTCTCGCTTCTTTGTGTTCTTCTGGGACCTTATTAAGGCGGATGTGATGAAGGCTGTTACTGGTTTCTTTTTTGGGCTTCAACTTCCTCCCATTATAGGGGGACTTACCTGACTTTGATTCCTAAGTCTCCAAACCCTGTGAGTGTTGCTGATCTTCGCCCCATCAGTTAATGTAACGTGGTGCACAAGCTTTTCTCTGGAGTTCTGAATACTCGGTTGTCGTGTGTTCTCCACAAGCTTGTTAGTCCTGAGCAAGTTGGTTTTGTGAAAGGCAGGAGTATTCTAGAGAATACTGGTCTTGGGCATGACTTATTGTTTGATTTTAAACAGAAAACGGAGGGTGGCAATATTATGATCAAGCTTGACATGTCCAAGGCGTATGAAAGATTGTCTTGGAGTTTTATTTTGGCTGTTTTGAGAGCTTCTGGCTGCTGTGAAAAATTTGTTGATCTCGTCTTCAGATGCATATCTAGCTCGTGGTTTTCTATTAAATGGGATGGCAGACGTTATGGGCATTTTAAGTCCTCTCAGGGATTACGGCAGGGTGATCCCCTCTCCCCCACTCTTTTCGTGATTGCCATGGAGTGGCTTACCAGAGATATTAATCATGCAGTCAATGAAGGCTTTATTCAGGGATATCAAACTGGTGTTGGAGGGAGATACATCAACTCTCTATTGTTTGCTGATGATATCCTCATTTTTACTAATGGTTGCAAAAGGTCTTTGGAAAATCTTATGGTTATCATTCAAGACTTTTGTGACTATTCTGGGCAGCAGCTTAACAATGAGAAGAGTTTCATTTTCTTCCCTAAGAAAATGAGAATGGGTAGGCAGAAAACTATCCTTGATACTACCAAATTCCATAAAGGCAGTTTTCCAGTTACGTATCTTGGAGCCCCTCTATACACAGGGCGTACCAAGATAGAATACTTCCAGAATCTAGAGGAGAAGATCAGGAAACGGATAGGAGGGTGGATGAAGAACTTACTATCTTTTGGCGGCAAGATTACTCTCATTGATTTTGTGCTTAATTCTGTGGGCATTCACTGTATGTCTATTCTTCCTATTCCCATCACTGTTCTTAATCATGTGGGGAGTATCCTTCGGAGTTTTCTCTGGGATAAAGGAGATGGTAAGAGAAGACATTGGGTGAACTGGGAAAATGTTTGTAGAGAAAAATCCGCAGGAGGCTTGGGAATTAAAAAGTTGGAGGATTTGATGCTGGCTCTCCATGGGAAGTTGGCTTGGAAGTTTATTAATTCTGATTCCTTATGGGCCTTACACGCCAGGAGGAAGTTTTCTCATGGTACGAGGGGATCCTGCATATGGAATTCTATTGATCATATTGTCATTAAGCTGCGTGAGGAGTCGAGATGGATCATTGGCCAAGGGAACATCTATGTTACCCAGTTTTGTGATCGGCTTGGTGGCAACAGTCCCAGGGGCTTAGTTGATGCTAGGTTGCGGGATATTCGTGACAAGCCTTCTTATTGGCAGGATGTTATGAGTTGCATCCCGGCCAATAAGAGGAATCTATATGAGAACCTGGTCTTTTCTAGTGGTGATGATATATACATTTGGGAAGGCTGCGAATCAGGTAAATTTTCTGCGAGCAAATTCAGGATATGTTTCAAGACTAAGTGGCCTGATGTTAGGTGGGCTACTATTATTTGGTGCAATTGGATCCCAATGAAAGTTGGGTGTTTTGCCTGGAAGTTTTTCATGGCAGCTGTTCCTACTGATGACAAGGTGATAGATATTGGTATCAGCATGGCCTCTAGATGTAGATGCTGCCAATGTCCCTCTACGGAGTCCATCAATCATTTGTTTTTTAAAGGGGACATTGCTCAATCTGCCTGGAATAACTTCAAGTTGATGTTTGGTGGCGGTCTTATTGGAGGGAAGGAGAGTCTCTCTAGAGTTATTGCTGTTAAGAAGCCCAAGGACTTCATGTCCTGTCTCAAAATTAGTGTGGCTTGTTGCATCTTGTGGGAAATATGGAAATACCAAAATGTCATTTTCTTTGATCAGCGTAGTCCCCCTATTAAAGTGAGTATCAGCAGATGGGTTATGGACCTTGCTAGGCTTCTCCCTGCGAAGCATGTGCGGGGTATTAGTGATGGTAGCCTTAAAAGGTGAATTTTGTTCTATATGGCTGGGAGGAAGTCATTTGTGGGTAGATGGGTCGCCAGCACTAATCTTCCCAACAGATTCTCGGCCTATCTAGCCTGCATTCGCAGAATGGATCGTATGTTTGGAAGTTTTGTCATCAAGAATGATAGAGGCATTGTGTCCCACTTCCATGGGGAGGAGGTTGTGGAGTTGGATGATTTTTCCTGCCTAATTTCTATTGTTAAGATGGTTGTTCGCCACGGGATTGATAAAGGGATGACTGTCAGTCTCGTTGCTAGCTCCTCTCCTTTCATGTTGTGGCTTGATCCGAGACACTTTCATGATATCCCCTGGAGTGATGTGTACAAGCAGAGGAGTTTGTTTGCTGATTTGCCAGCTGTTCAGTTCCATAGGGGTTGCCCCAACTCTAATGGCACTACTATTGCAGTTGCTTGTGCAGCCGCCCAGGGGGATCATTTTACATATGGGAGAGCTCCCTCTTTTGTCAAGCAGGCCATAAATCATGATAATTTAAGCCATATCTTTCTGTGTGATCGTGAGGATTGTGTTGATGATCATGATAGTGAGGTGCTGGTGTTGCGGAAGATTAGAGATGACCTTAGTACTTAGAGGCGGGTGTGGTCTTTTCGCGCATCGGGCCTCTTTCTTTTCAAGGAGGCGAGGTTTTTTAGCTCGTAGGCATCTGCCTTTTTCGGCCTATTGGCTGACTCATTTGCTTTCATTGGTTGTTTTTTGAAGATAGTTGTGGCGTCGTAGGTAGTAGTAGGGATATTCTTTGGTCCTCTATTTTTTGCTTGGGTATTTCCTGCCATTCCTTTTTTAGCCTGTTCGGCGCTTTTAAGGAGGAAGGTTTTATAACTTCCTTCTGGCGCTTGAGGGCTGGTTTGTACTTGCCACGATCCAGGCTTTTTTGATCCTCTATCTAATAAAGGTACTGGCACCATCCAGTTAAAAAAATAAAAAGAAAGAGACTAACTTGGGACGAACTTAGACTGACTTGGGACGAACTTAGACAAACCTTAGAAAGAGACTAAAGTTTGTCTTTGTTCGTCCCAAGTTAGTCTCGTTAGTCTCATTCTAAGGTTTGTCTAAGTTGGTTCTTAAAAGAGACTAACTTGGGACAAACTTAGACTAACTTGGGACGAACATGGACAAACCTTAGAATGAGACTAAAGTTTTCTTTGTTCGTCCCAAGGTCGTCTCGTTTGTGTCATTCTAAGGTTTTTTTGGTTCGTCCTTAGAAAGAGACTAACTTGGGACGAACTTAGACAAACTTGGGATGAACTTATACAAACCTTAGAATGAGACTAACCTTTGTCTTTGTTCATCCCAAGTTAGTGTCGTTAGTCTCATTCTAAGGTTTGTGTATGTTCATCCTTACAAATAGACTAATTTGGGACGAACTTAGACTAACTTGGGATGAACTTAGACAAACCTTAAAATGAGACAAAAGTTTGTCTTTGTTCGTCCCAAGTTAGTCTCGTTAGTCTCATTCTAAGGTTTGACTAAGTTCGTCCTTAGAAAGAGACTAACTTGGGATGAACTTTAGCCAATCTGGGATGAACTTTAGCCAACTTGAGACAAACTTAGACAAACCTCAGAATGAGACAAAAGTTTGTCTTTGTTCGTCCCAAGTTAGTCTCGTTAGTGTCATTCTAAGGTTTGTCTAAGTTCGTCCTTAGAAAGAGACTAACTTGGGATGAACTTACACAAACCTAAGAATGAGACTAAAGTTTTGTCTTTGTTCGTCCCAAGTTAGTCTCGTTAGTCTCATTGTAAGGTTTGTCTAAGTTCGTCCTTAGAAAGAGACTAACTTGGGACGAACTAAGACAAACCTTAGAATGAGACTAAAGTTTGTCTTTGTTCGTCCCAAGTTAGTCTCGTTAGTCTCATTCTAAGGTTTGTCTAAATTCGTCCTTAGAAAGAGACTAACTTTGGACGAACTTAGACAAACCTTAGAATGAGACTAAAGTTTTTCTTTGTTCATCCCAAGTTTATCTCGTTAGTCTCTTTCTGAGGTTTGTTTTAGTTCATCCTTAGAAAGAGACTAACTTGGGATGAACTTAGACTAACTTGGGATGAACTTAGACAAACCTTAGAATGAGACTATAGTTTGTCTTTGTTCGTCCCAAGTTCGTCTCGTTAGTCTCATTCGAAGGTTTATCTAAGTTTGTCCTTCGAAAGAGACTAACTTGGGACGAACTAAGAAAACCTTAGAATGAGACTAACCTTTGTCTTTATTTGTCCCAAGTTAGTCTCGTTAGTCTCATTCTAAGGTTTCTCTAAGTTCGTCCTTAGAAATAGACTAATGTGGGACGAACTTAGACTAACATGGGACGAACTTAGACAAACATAAGACGAACTTAGACAACCCATAGAATGAGACTAAAGTTTGTCTTTGTTCGTCCCAAGTTAGTCTCGTTAGTCTCATTGTAAGGTTTGTCTAAGTTTGTCCTTAGAAAGAGACTAACTTGGGACAAACTAAGAAAAACCTTAGAATGAGACTAAAGTTTGTCTTTGTTCGTCCCAAGTTAGTCTCGTTAGTCTCATTCTAAGGTTTGTCTAAATTTGTCCATAGAAAGAGACTAACTTGGGACGAACTTAGACAAACCTTAGAATGAGACTAAAGTTTGTCTTTGTTCATCCCAAGTAAGTCTCGTTAGTCTCGTTCTAAGGTTTGTTTTAGTTCATCCTTAGAAAGAGACTAACTTGGGATGAACTTAGACTAACTTGGGACGAACTTAGACAAACCTTAGAATGAGACTAAAGTTTGTCTCCTTTCATCCCAAGTTCGTCTCGTTAGTCTCATTCTAAGGTTTGTCTAAGTTTGTCCTTCGAAAGAGACTAACTTGGGACGAACTAAGACAAACCTTAGAATGAGACTAACCTTTGTCTTTGTTCGTCCCAAGTTAGTCTTGTTATTCTCATTCTAAGGTTTCTGATGAGGCGTATTTATAGGACTCATTAAGTCACTAATACCCACCATTTACGGCATTTAATCATGAGAGCATATACTTGTTAATGTCGTTTTGCATTTCAGGGCCTTTTGAAGACTAAAGAGGAAATGAGCTTAAGAATGGCATTTTAGGCCATAAATACATCACGAGGTGTTATGGGCATAAAATGGGGCCAAGAGATCGAGTTTGAACCTTAAGAACTTCATCCGGGACTTAGGGACTCGATTCTGGATTTTGAACCAAAAAGAGGAGGACCGAGACCCTATCTTTAAGGACCTCCCGAGCCTAAAGCGTCCACACAAAGGACCAATTTCAAGGTCCTAAGGCCAAGTCCATATGTCCATGAAGGTTGTCGTTCCAAGAGCCCGGTCAAAAGACTTGCCTAAGGCCAATATAAAACGTCCCCAAGTACCGAGCACGCTCGGGCCAAGAACCGGAGGACTGGTGCAGAATCGCCCAAATCTGTCCGAGATGCCTACTTTGACGACCTCCCGAGCTTCAATTCCAATTCAAAAGTCTGGTTTCAAGGGCCTAACATCAAGTACACATGTTGAACTTGCGCCCAAGGCCAAGAAGTCGGATAACCTGCTATCCTAGGACGGTTGAATTCAGCTCCAAAGTACCGGACTCAGCCTGCCAGAAGGACCGGAACGCCCAAGTCCAGTCCTGTCCGAGACTTTCAAGGACGGTTCTAGCCTAAGCGTCTATTCAAATGGCGAGTTTCAAGGTTCTAAAATCAAGAGCAAGTGTTAAGCTAGGTCTATGACCCAAGTGCCCGGCCAAGTCCATGTCCGAGGTCGGTGCAAAACAACCTCAAAGTTCGGACTAAATCAGCCAAAACCGGAACCTATTCTAGACTAAGTCTGGAGGTTCGGACTCCAACTTTGAGGGCTTCCCGTGCCTCATATGCCCATTCAATGGACTCATTTCAGTGCCCTAGCACCAAGACCACATGTTGAACTTGTATTCATGCCCTTTAACCCGGCCAAAAGCTCACTCCAAGCCGGACTAATCCACCTCCAAAGTGGCGGACTCAATCAGCAACCAAAACCGGAAGGCCTGTACTGCCATGTTCAAGGCTTCAAATGGACCTCCAAATGGGCTCGTTTCCCAATGAAAAAACCCAAAATGGAAAGTCAAACACTCCCTTGACTTTCTCGGCTCGTTACCCCATGTGCCACGTCATCATTCCGTGTGGTTTTGCCACTCCAAAGTGGCTATCGGCACACCCTTCATGCCCAAAATGGAAAGTCGGTTTAGGGCTTGCTAATGCCAATTTTCTTGTGCCAATCCAAGGTCTAGATCCTTCCACATTGCCCTATAAAAGGAGGGCCTTGGATCATGTAATGATATTTGAAATTTACCCTAAAATTTCTTGCTTGTTACTCTTGTCATTTGGCTTGAAGAAATCCAACTTCTCTCTACTCCTTCTCTTTACTTTTTACGCATTTTGTTATTGTTTCCTACACATTTTGGGTAGGATCTTGCTGATTCCGATTGTGAAAACCTTAGCCCTTGTGTTCTCATTATAAACATGAGTGGCTAAAACCCTCATAATTCGGTTTGGGATCCCCTTAATGTTGTAGCAAGGCTTTGAGACCTTGATCTTAATGCTTCCTTGTATTCATTTGCTAGTCATGTGCCAATGGTTTGGGAATGAATACCTAGGTTAAACTAATGGTTCGAAAGGCCTAGGTTTTGCCGTGTGGTTTCAATACCTCCATTGTGCTTGTTGTCATTGAAAATGAGCAAGTTTTAGCACCTAGTCTAGTACGCCTTAAAATGGTTACGAAACTTGTTTGTACTAGAAATCCAATTCTCGAAAGGGAATGGATTATGGTGTATGCGCTCTAACGAGCCTTACTTTAGGGTTTTTCTCTTGAAAAAGAACTAACCCACACTTATGGATACAAGGATTGATCATTAGAGGTCTATGATGAGTTGAGCTATAACAAAGGCCCCTAGACCGAATTCCATTCTATTTGACCACATCTTTTGCTATTTACTTTGCACTTGTACTTACTTTACAAAAACCACTTTCAAAAACCAAAAAACTTGTATTACTTTCCTTTACATTTCGCACAAAGAGCAATGAGTATTTGATCTATTTCCCTTGGGTTCGACCCCTACTTGCCACCTTACTATTCTATAGTAAAGTACAAGATAGTGGATTATAAATTTAAAGTTGATTTGCACACTACGACATTGTGCACGTCAGTTTCTCTGAGTTCGTCCTTACAAATAGACTAACATGGGACGAACTTAGAATAACATGGGACGAACTTAGACAAACATAAGACGAACTTAGACAAACCATAGAATATGACTAAAGTTTGTCTTTGTTCGTCCCAAGTTAGTCACGTTAGTCTTATTCTAAGGTTTGTCTAAGTTAGTCCTTAGAAAGAGACTAACTTGGGATGAACTTTGACCAACATGGAATAAACTTAAACAAACCTTAGAATGAGACTAAAGTTTGTCTTTGTGCGTCCCAAGTTAGTCACTTTAGTCTCATTCTAAGGTTTGTCCAAGTTCGTCCTTAGAAAGAGACTAACTTGGGACGAACTTAGACTAACTTGGGACAAACTTAGACAAACCTTAGAATGAGACTAAAGTTTGTCTTTGTTCGTTCCAAGTTAGTCTCGTTAGTCTCATTCTAAGGTTTGTCTAAGTTCATCCTTAGAAAGAGACTAACTTAGGACAAACTTAGACTAACTTGGGACGAACTTAGAGAAACCTTAGAATGAGACTAAAGTTTGTCTTTGTTCGTCCCAAGTTAGTCTCGTTAGTCTCATTTTAAGGTTTGTCTAAGTTCATCCTTAGAAAGAGACTAACTTGGGACGAACTTAGACTTATTAAGATGAACTTAGACAAACCTTAGAATGAGACTAAAGTTTGTCTTTGTTCGTTCCACGTTAATCTCATTAGTCTCATTAGTCTCATTAGTCTCATTCTAAGGTTTGTCTAAGTTCGTCCATAGAAAGAGACTAACTTGGGACGAACTTAGATAAACCTTAGAATGAGACTAAAGTTTGTCTTTGTTCGTCCCAAGTTAGTCTCGTTAGTCTCATTCTAAGATTTGTCTAAGTTCGTCCTTAGAAAGAGACTAACTTGGGACGAACTTAGACAAACCTCATAATGAGACTAAAGTTTGTCTTTGTTCATCCCAAGTTAGTCTCGTTAGTCTCATTCTAAGATTTGTCTAAGTTCGTCCTTAGAAAGAGACTAACTTGGGACGAACTTAGACAAACCTCATAATGAGACTAAAGTTTGTCTTTGTTCATCCCAAGTTAGTCTCATTAGTCTCATTCTAAGGTTTGTCTAAGTTCGTCATTAGAAAGAGACTAACTTGGGACGAACTTAGACTAACATGGTACAAACTTAAACAAACCTTAGAATGAGACTAAAGTTTGTCTTTGTGCGTCGCAAGTTAGTCTCGTTAGTCTCATTCTAAAGTTTGTCTAAGTTCATCCTTAGAAAGAGACTAACTTGGTACGCACTTAGACAAACCTTAGAATGAGACTAAAGTTTGTCTTTGTTCGTCCCAAGTTAGTCTCGTTAGTCTCATTTTAAGGTTTGTCTAAGTTAGTCTTTAGAAGTAGACTAACTTGGGACGAACTTAGACTATCTTGGGTCGAACTAAGACAACCCCTTGAATGAGACCAAAGTTTGTCTTTGTTTGTCCCAAGTTAATCTCGTTAGTCTCATTCAAAGGTTTGTCTAAGTTCGTCCATAGAAAGAGACTAACTTGGGACGAACTTAGACAAACCTTAGAATGAGACTAAAGTTTGTCTTTGTTCGTCCCAAGTTATTCTCTTTAGTCTCATTCTAAGGTTTGTGTAAGTTTGTCCTTAAAAGAGACTAACTTGGGACAAACTTAGGCTAACTTGGGACGAACATGGACAAACCTTAGAATGAGACTAAAGTTTGTCTTTGTTCATCCCAAGGTCGTCTCGTTTGTGTCATTCCAAGGTTTTTTTAGTTCGTCCTCATAAAGAGACTAACTTGGGTCGAACTTAGACAAACTTAGACAAACCTCAGAATGAAACTAAAGTTTGTCTTTGTTCGTCCCAAGTTAGTCTCGTTAGTCTCATTCTAAGGTTTGTCTAAGTTCGTCCTTAGAAAGAGACTAACTTGGGATGAACTTACACAAACCTAAGAATGAGACTAAAGTTTGGTCTTTGTTCGTCCTAAGTTAGTGTCGTTAGTCTCATTGTAAGGTTTGTCTAAGTTCGTCCTTAGAAAGAGACTAACTTGGGACGAACTAAGACAAACCTTAGAATGAGACTAAAGTTTGTCTTTGTTCGTCCCAAGTTAGTCTCGTTACTCTCATTCTAAGGTTTGTTTTAGTTCATCCTTAGAAAGAAACTACCTTGGGACGAACTTTGACAAACCTTAGAATGAGACTAACCTTTGTCTTTTTTTGTCCCAAGTTAGTCTCGTTAGTCTCATTCTAAGGTTTCTCTAAGTTCGTTCTTAGAAATAGACTAACGTGGGACTAACTTAGACTAACTTTGATCGAACTTAGACAAACCATAGAATGAGACTAAAGTTTGTCTTTGTTCGTCCCAGGTTAGTCTCGTTAGTCTCATTCTAAGGTTTGTCTAAGTACGTCCTTAGAAATTGACTAACTTGGGATGAACTTAGACTAACTTGGGATGAACATAGACAAACCGTAGAATCAGACTAAAGTTTGTCTTTGTTTGTCCCAAGTTAGTCTCGTTAGTCTCATTCTAACGTTTGTCTAAGTTTGTCCTTAGAAAGAGACTAACATAGGACAAACTTAGACTAACTTGGGATGAACTTAGAGAAACCTTAGAATGAGACTAAAGTTTGTCTTTGTTCGTCCCAAGTTAGTCTCGTTAGTCTCATTCTAAGGTTTGTCTAAGTTCATCCTTAGAAAGAGACTAACTTGGGACGAACTTAGACTAACTTGGGACGAACTTAGACAAACCTTAGAATGAGACTAAAGTTTGTCTTTGTTTGTCCCAAGTTAGTCTCGTTAGTCTCATTCAAAGGTTTGTCTAAGTTTGTCCATAGAAAGAGACTAACTTGGGACGAACCTAGACTAACTTGGGATGAACTTAGACAAACCTTAGAATGAGACTAAAGTTTGTCTTTGTTCGTCCCAAGTTAGTCTCGTTAGTCTCATTCTAAGGTTTGTCTAAGTTCATCCTTAAAAGAGACTAACTTGGGACAAACTTAGACTAACTTGGGACGAACATGGACAAACCTTAGAATGAGACTAAAGTTTGTCTTTGTTCGTCCCAAGGTCATCTCGTTTGTGTCATTCTAAGGTTTGTTTTTGTTCGTCCTTAGAAAGAGACTAACTTGGGACGAACTTAGACAAACTTGGGACGAACTTAGACAAACCTTGGAATGAGACTAACCTTTGTCTTTGTTCGTCCCAAGTTAGTCTAGTTAGTCTCATTCTAAAGTTTGTCTGAGTTCGTCCTTAGAAATAGACTACCTTGGGATGAACTTAGACTAACTTGGGACGAACTTAGACAAACCTTAGAATGAGACTAAAGTTTATCTTTGTGCGCCCCAAGTTAGTCTCGTTATTCTCATTCTAAGGTTTGTCTTAGTTTGTGCTTAGAAGGAGACTAACTTGGGATGAAATTAGACTAACTTGGGACGAACTTAGACAAACCTTAGAATGAGACTAAAGTTTATCTTTGTTCGTCCCAAGTTAGTCTCGTTAGTCTCATTCTAAGGTTTGTCTAAGTTCATCCTTAGAAATTGACTAACTTGGGATGAACTTAGACTAACTTGGGACGAACTTAGACAAACCGTAGAATCAGACTAAAGTTTGTCTTTGTTTGTCCCAAGTTAGTCTCGTTAGTCTCATTCTAAGGTTTTTCTAAGTTCGTCCTTAGAAAGAGACTAACTTAGGACAAATTTAGACTAACTTGGGACAAACTTATAGAAACCTTAAAATGAGACTAAAGTTTGTCTTTGTTCGTCCCAAGTTAGTCTCGTTAGTCTCATTCTAAGGTTTGTCTAAGTTCGTCCTTGGAAAGAGACTAACTTTGGACGAACTTAGACTAACTTGGGACGAACTTAGACAAACCTTAGAATGAGACTAAAATTTGTCTTTGTTCGTCCCAAGTTAGTCTCGTTAGTCTCATTCTAAGGTTTGTCTAAGTTCGTCCTTAGAAAGAGACTAACTTGGGGCGAACTTAGACAAACCTTAGAATGAGACTAACCTTTGTCTTTGTTCGTCCCAAGTTAGTCTTATTAGTCTCATTCTAAGGTTTCTCTAAGTTCGTCCTTAGAAATAGACTAACGTGGGACGAACTTAGACTAACATAAGATGAACGTAGACTAACATAAGACGAACTTAGACAAACCATAGAATGAGACTAAAGTTTGTCTTTGTTCTTCCCAAGTTAGTCTCGTTAGTCTTATTCTAAGGTTTATCTAAGTTAGTCCTTAGAAAGTTACTAACTTGGGATGAACTTTGACCAACATGGGACAAACTTAAACAAACTTTTGAATGAGACTAAAGTTTGTCTTTGTGCGTCCCAAGTTAGTCACTTTAGTCTCATTTTAAGGTTTGTCTAAGTTCCTCCTTAGAAAGAGACTAACTTTGGACGAACTTAGACTAACTTGGGACGAACTTAGACAAACCTTAGAATGAGACTAAAGTTTGTCTTTATTTGTCCCAAGTTAGTCTCGTTAGTCTCATTCTAAGGTTTGTCTAAGTTTGTCCTTAAAAATTGACTAACTTGGGATGAACTTAGAGTAACTTGGGACGAACTTAGACAAACCTTAGAATCAGACTAAAGTTTGTCTTTGTTTGTCCCAAGTTAGTCTCGTTAGTCTCATTCTAAGGTTTGTCTAAGTTCGTCCATAGAAAGAGACTAACTTAGGACAAACTTAGACTAACTTGGGACGAACTTAGAGAAACCTCAGAATGAGACTAAAGTTTGTCTTTGTTCGTCCCATGTTTGTCTCGTTAGTCTCATTCTAAGGTTTGTCTAAGTTCGTCCTTAAAAAGAGACTAACTTGGGACGAACTAAGACAAACTTGGGATGAACATGGACAAACCTTAGAATGAGACTAAAGTTTGTCTTTGTTCATCCCAAGGTCGTCTCGTTTGTCTCATTCTAAGGTTTGTATTAGTTCGTCCTTAGAAAGAGACTAACTTAAGACGAACTTAGACAAACTTGGGACGAACTTAGACAAACCTTAGAATGAGACTAACCTTTGTCTTTGTTCATCCCAAGTTAGTCTCGTTATTCTCATTGTAAGGTTTGTTTAAGTTCTTCCTTAGAAAGAGACTAACTTGGGACGAACTAAGACAAACCGTAGAATGAGACTAAAGTTTGTCTTTGTTCATCCCAAGTTAGTCTCGTTAGTCTCATTCTAAGGTTTGTCTAAGTTCGTCCTTAGAAAGAGACTAACTTTGTACGAACTTAGACAAACCTTAGAATGAGACTAAAGTTTGTCTTTGTTCATCCCAAGTTGGTCTCGTTAGTCTCATTCTAAGGTATGTTTTAGTTCGTCCTGAGAAAGAGACTAACTTGGGCAAACTTAGACTAACTTGGGAGAACTTAGACTAACTTGGGACGATTTAGACAAACCTTAGAATGAGACTAACCTTTATGTTTGTTTGTCCCAAGTTAGTCTCGTTAGTTTCATTCTAAGGTTTGTCTAAGTTCGTCCTTACAAATAGACTAACTTATGATGAAATTGGACTAACTTGGGACAAACTTAGACAAACCTTAGAAAGAGACTAATGTTTGTCTTTGTTCGTCCCAAGTAAGTCTCGTTAGTCTCATTTTAAGGATTGTCAAAGTTCATCCTTAGAAAGAGACTAACTTGGGATGAACTTAATAAACCTTAGAATGAGACTAATGTTTGGCTTTAATCGTCCCAAGTTAGTCTCTTTAGTCTCATTCTAAGGTTTGTCTAAGTTCGTCCTTAGAAAGAGACTAACTTGGGACTAACTTAGACAAACCTTAGAATGAGACTAAAGTTTGTCTTTATTCGTCCCATGTTAGTCTCGTTAGTCTCCTTCTAAGGTTTGTTTTAGTTCGTCCTTAGAAGAGACTAACTTGGGACGAACTTTGAGAAACCTTAGAAAGAGACTAACCTTTGTCTTTGTTTGTCCCAAGTTAGTCTCGTTAGTCTCATTCTAAGGTTTGTCTATGTTCGTTCTTAGAAATAGACTAACTTGGGACGAAGTTAGACTAACTTGGATCGAACTTAGACAAACCTTAGAATGAGACTAAAGTTTGTCTATGTTCATCCCAAGTTAGTCTTGTTAGTCTCATTCTAAGGTTTGTCTAAGTTTGTACTTAGAAATAGACTAACTTGGGATGAATTTAGACTAACTTGGGACGAACTAAGACAAATCTTAGAATGAGACTAAAGTTTGTCCAAGTTACTCACGTTAGTCTCATTCTAATGTTTGTCTAAGTTCGTCCTTAGAAAGAGACTAACTTGGGACGAACTTAGACAAACCTTAGAATGAGACTAAAGTTTTTCTTTGTTAGTCTCGTTAGTCTTATTCTAATGTTTTTCTAAGTTAGTCAGACTAACTTGGGATGAACTTTGACCTACATGGGACAAACTTAAACAAACCTTAGAATGAGACTAAAGTTTGTCTTTGTGCGTCCCAAGTTAGTCACTTTAGTCTCATTCTAAGGTTTCTCTAAGTTTGTCCTTAGAAAGACAATAACTTGGGACGAACTTCGATTAACTTGGGACGAACTTAGAAAACCTTAGAATGAGACTAAAGTTTGTCTTTGTTCATCCCAAGTTAGTCTCGTTAGTCTCATTCTAAGGTTTGTCTAAGTTCATCCTTGAAAATTGACTAACTTGGGATGAACTTAGAGTAACTTAGGACGAACTTAGACAAACCTTAGAATCAGACTAAAGTTTGTCTTTGTTTGTCCAAAGTTAGTCTCGTTAGTCTGATTCTTAGGTTATCTAAGTTCGTCCTTAGAAAGAGACTAACTTAGGACAAACTTAGACTAACTTGGGACGAACTTAGAGAAACCTTAGAATGAGACTAAAGTTTGTCTTTGTTCGTCCCAAGTTAGTCTCGTTAGTCTCGTTCTAAGGTTTGTCTAAGTTCGTCCTTAGAAAGAGATTAACTTGGGACGAACTTAGACAAACCTTAGAATGAGAATAAAGTTTGTCTTTGTTCGTCCCTAGTTAGTCTCATTAGTCTTTTTCTAAGGGTTGTCTAAGGTTGTCATTAGAAAGAGACTAACTTAGGATGAACATAGACTAACTTGGTACAAACTTAGACAAACCTTAGAATGAGACTATAGTTTGTCTTTGTTCGTCCCAAGTTAGTCTCGTTAGTCTCATTCTAAGGTTTGTTTTAGTTCGTCCTTAGAAAGAGACTAACTTGGGACGAACTTGGACAAACCTTAGAATGAGACTAACCTTTGTCTTTGTTCGTCTCAAGTTAGTCTCGTTAGTCTCATTCTAAGGTTTGTCTATGTTCGTTCTTAGAAAAAGACTAACTTGGATCGAACTTAGACAAACCTTAGAATGAGACTAAAGTTTTTCTTTGTTCGTCCCAAGTTAGTCTCGTTAGTCTCATTCTGAGGTTTGTCTAAGTTTGTCCTTAAAAAGAGACTAACTTGGGATGAACTTTAGCCAACTTGAGACGAACTTAGACAAACCTCAGAATGAGACTAAAGTTTGTCTTTGTTCGTCCCAAGTTAGTCTCGTTAGTCTCATTCTAAGGTTTGTCTAAGTTCGTCCTTAGAAAGAGACTAACTTGGGATGAACTTACACAAACCTAAGAATGAGACTAAAGTTTGGTCTTTGTTCGTCCTAAGTTAGTGTCGTTAGTCTCATTGTAAGGTTTGTCTAAGTTCGTCCTTAGAAAGAGACTAACTTGGGACGAACTAAGACAAACCTTAGAATGAGACTAAAGTTTGTCTTTGTTCGTCCCAAGTTAGTCTCGTTACTCTCATTCTAAGGTTTGTTTTAGTTCATCCTTAGAAAGAAACTACCTTGGGACGAACTTTGACAAACCTTAGAATGAGACTAACCTTTGTCTTTTTTTGTCCCAAGTTAGTCTCGTTAGTCTCATTCTAAGGTTTCTCTAAGTTCGTTCTTAGAAATAGACTAACGTGGGACGAACTTAGACTAACTTTGATCGAACTTAGACAAACCATAGAATGAGACTAAAGTTTGTCTTTGTTCGTCCCAGGTTAGTCTCGTTAGTCTCATTCTAAGGTTTGTCCAAGTACGTCCTTAGAAATTGACTAACTTGGGACGAACTTAGACTAACTTGGGATGAACATAGACAAACCGTAGAATCAGACTAAAGTTTGTCTTTGTTTGTCCCAAGTTAGTCTCGTTAGTCTCATTCTAAGGTTTGTCTAAGTTTGTCCTTAGAAAGAGACTAACATAGGACAAACTTAGACTAACTTGGGATGAACTTAGAGAAACCTTAGAATGAGACTAAAGTTTGTCTTTGTTCGTCCCAAGTTAGTCTCGTTAGTCTCATTCTAAGGTTTGTCTAAGTTCATCCTTAGAAAGAGACTAACTTGGGACGAACTTAGACTAACTTGGGACGAACTTAGACAAACCTTAGAATGAGACTAAAGTTTGTCTTTGTTTGTCCCAAGTTAGTCTCGTTAGTCTCATTCAAAGGTTTGTCTAAGTTTGTCCATAGAAAGAGACTAACTTGGGACGAACCTAGACTAACTTGGGATGAACTTAGACAAACCTTAGAATGAGACTAAAGTTTGTCTTTGTTCGTCCCAAGTTAGTCTCGTTAGTCTCATTCTAAGGTTTGTCTAAGTTCATCCTTAAAAGAGACTAACTTGGGACAAACTTAGACTAACTTGGGACGAACATGGACAAACCTTAGAATGAGACTAAAGTTTGTCTTTGTTCGTCCCAAGGTCATCTCGTTTGTGTCATTCTAAGGTTTGTTTTTGTTCGTCCTTAGAAAGAGACTAACTTGGGACGAACTTAGACAAACTTGGGACGAACTTAGACAAACCTTGGAATGAGACTAACCTTTGTCTTTGTTCGTCCCAAGTTAGTCTAGTTAGTCTCATTCTAAAGTTTGTCTAAGTTCGTCCTTAGAAATAGACTACCTTGGGATGAACTTAGACTAACTTGGGACGAACTTAGACAAACCTTAGAATGAGACTAAAGTTTATCTTTGTGCGCCCCAAGTTAGTCTCGTTATTCTCATTCTAAGGTTTGTCTTAGTTTGTGCTTAGAAGGAGACTAACTTGGGATGAAATTAGACTAACTTGGGACGAACTTAGACAAACCTTAGAATGAGACTAAAGTTTATCTTTGTTCGTCCCAAGTTAGTCTCGTTAGTCTCATTCTAAGGTTTGTCTAAGTTCATCCTTAGAAATTGACTAACTTGGGATGAACTTAGACTAACTTGGGACGAACTTAGACAAATCGTAGAATCAGACTAAAGTTTGTCTTTGTTTGTCCCAAGTTAGTCTCGTTAGTCTCATTCTAAGGTTTTTCTAAGTTCGTCCTTAGAAAGAGACTAACTTAGGACAAATTTAGACTAACTTGGGACAAACTTATAGAAACCTTAAAATGAGACTAAAGTTTGTCTTTGTTCGTCCCAAGTTAGTCTCGTTAGTCTCATTCTAAGGTTTGTCTAAGTTCGTCCTTGGAAAGAGACTAACTTTGGACGAACTTAGACTAACTTGGGACGAACTTAGACAAACCTTAGAATGAGACTAAAATTTGTCTTTGTTCGTCCCAAGTTAGTCTCGTTAGTCTCATTCTAAGGTTTGTCTAAGTTCGTCCTTAGAAAGAGACTAACTTGGGGCGAACTTAGACAAACCTTAGAATGAGACTAACCTTTGTCTTTGTTCGTCCCAAGTTAGTCTCATTAGTCTCATTCTAAGGTTTCTCTAAGTTCGTCCTTAGAAATAGACTAACGTGGGACGAACTTAGACTAACATAAGATGAACGTAGACTAACATAAGACGAACTTAGACAAACCATAGAATGAGACTAAAGTTTGTCTTTGTTCTTCCCAAGTTAGTCTCGTTAGTCTTATTCTAAGGTTTATCTAAGTTAGTCCTTAGAAAGTGACTAACTTGGGATGAACTTTGACCAACATGGGACAAACTTAAACAAACTTTTGAATGAGACTAAAGTTTGTCTTTGTGCGTCCCAAGTTAGTCACTTTAGTCTCATTTTAAGGTTTGTCTAAGTTCCTCCTTAGAAAGAGACTAACTTTGGACGAACTTAGACTAACTTGGGACGAACTTAGACAAACCTTAGAATGAGACTAAAGTTTGTCTTTATTTGTCCCAAGTTAGTCTCGTTAGTCTCATTCTAAGGTTTGTCTAAGTTCGTCCTTAAAAATTGACTAACTTGGGATGAACTTAGAGTAACTTGGGACGAACTTAGACAAACCTTAGAATCAGACTAAAGTTTGTCTTTGTTTTGTCCCAAGTTAGTCTCGTTAGTCTCATTCTAAGGTTTGTCTAAGTTCGTCCATAGAAAGAGACTAACTTAGGACAAACTTAGACTAACTTGGGACGAACTTAGAGAAACCTCAGAATGAGACTAAAGTTTGTCTTTGTTCGTCCCATGTTTGTCTCGTTAGTCTCATTCTAAGGTTCGTCTAAGTTCGTCCTTAAAAAGAGACTAACTTGGGACGAACTAAGACAAACTTGGGATGAACATGGACAAACCTTAGAATGAGACTAAAGTTTGTCTTTGTTCATCCCAAGGTCGTCTCGTTTGTCTCATTCTAAGGTTTGTATTAGTTCGTCCTTAGAAAGAGACTAACTTAAGACGAACGTAGACAAACTTGGGACGAACTTAGACAAACCTTAGAATGAGACTAACCTTTGTCTTTGTTCATCCCAAGTTAGTCTCGTTATTCTCATTGTAAGGTTTGTTTAAGTTCTTCCTTAGAAAGAGACTAACTTGGGACGAACTAAGACAAACCGTAGAATGAGACTAAAGTTTGTCTTTGTTCATCCCAAGTTAGTCTCGTTAGTCTCATTCTAAGGTTTGTCTAAGTTCGTCCTTAGAAAGAGACTAACTTTGTACGAACTTAGACAAACCTTAGAATGAGACTAAAGTTTTTCTTTGTTCGTCCCAAGTTGGTCTCGTTAGTCTCATTCTAAGGTATGTTTTAGTTCGTCCTGAGAAAGAGACTAACTTGGGCAAACTTAGACTAACTTGGGAGAACTTAGACTAACTTGGGACGATTTAGACAAACCTTAGAATGAGACTAACCTTTATGTTTGTTTGTCCCAAGTTAGTCTCGTTTGTTTCATTCTAAGGTTTGTCTAAGTTCGTCCTTACAAATAGACTAACTTATGATGAAATTGGACTAACTTGGGACAAACTTAGACAAACCTTAGAAAGAGACTAATGTTTGTCTTTGTTCGTCCCAAGTAAGTCTCGTTAGTCTCATTTTAAGGATTGTCAAAGTTCATCCTTAGAAAGAGACTAACTTGGGATGAACTTAATAAACCTTAGAATGAGACTAATGTTTGGCTTTAATCGTCCCAAGTTAGTCTCTTTAGTCTCATTCTAAGGTTTGTCTAAGTTCGTCCTTAGAAAGAGACTAACTTGGGACAAACTTAGACAAACCTTAGAATGAGACTAAAGTTTGTCTTTGTTCGTCCCATGTTAGTCTCGTTAGTCTCCTTCTAAGGTTTGTTTTAGTTCGTCCTTAGAAGAGACTAACTTGGGACGAACTTTGAGAAACCTTAGAAAGAGACTAACCTTTGTCTTTGTTTGTCCCAAGTTAGTCTCGTTAGTCTCATTCTAAGGTTTGTCTATGTTCGTTCTTAGAAATAGACTAACTTGGGACGAAGTTAGACTAACTTGGATCGAACTTAGACAAACCTTAGAATGAGACTAAAGTTTCTCTATGTTCATCCCAAGTTAGTCTTGTTAGTCTCATTCTAAGGTTTGTCTAAGTTTGTACTTAGAAATAGACTAACTTGGGATGAATTTAGACTAACTTGGGACGAACTAAGACAAATCTTAGAATGAGACTAAAGTTTGTCCAAGTTACTCACGTTAGTCTCATTCTAATGTTTGTCTAAGTTCGTCCTTAGAAAGAGACTAACTTGGGACGAACTTAGACAAACCTTAGAATGAGACTAAAGTTTTTCTTTGTTAGTCTCGTTAGTCTTATTCTAAGGTTTTTCTAAGTTAGTCAGACTAACTTGGGATAAACTTTGACCTACATGGGACAAACTTAAACAAACCTTAGAATGAGACTAAAGTTTGTCTTTGTGCGTCCCAAGTTAGTCACTTTAGTCTCATTCTAAGGTTTCTCTAAGTTTGTCCTTAGAAAGACAATAACTTGGGTCGAACTTCGATTAACTTGGGACGAACTTAGAAAACCTTAGAATGAGACTAAAGTTTGTCTTTGTTCGTCCCAAGTTAGTCTCGTTAGTCTCATTCTAAGGTTTATCTAAGTTCATCCTTGAAAATTGACTAACTTGGGATGAACTTAGAGTAACTTAGGACGAACTTAGACAAACCTTAGAATCAGACTAAAGTTTGTCTTTGTTTGTCCCAAGTTAGTCTCGTTAGTCTGATTCTTAGGTTATCTAAGTTCGTCCTTAGAAAGAGACTAACTTAGGACAAACTTAGACTAACTTGGGACGAACTTAGAGAAACCTTAGAATGAGACTAAAGTTTGTCTTTGTTCGTCCCAAGTTAGTCTCGTTAGTCTCGTTCTAAGGTTTGTCTAAGTTCGTCCTTAGAAAGAGATTAACTTGGGACGAACTTAGACAAACCTTAGAATGAGAATAAAGGTTGTCTTTGTTCATCCCTAGTTAGTCTCATTAGTCTCTTTCTAAGGATTGTCTAAGGTTGTCATTAGAAAGAGACTAACTTAGGATGAACATAGACTAACTTGGTACAAACTTAGACAAACCTTAGAATGAGACTATAGTTTGTCTTTGTTCGTCCCAAGTTAGTCTCGTTAGTCTCTCTAAGGTTTGTTTTAGTTCGTCCTTAGAAAGAGACTAACTTGGGACGAATTTGGACAAACCTTAGAATGAGACTAACCTTTGTCTTTGTTCGTCTCAAGTTAGTCTCGTTAGTCTCATTCTAAGGTTTGTCTATGTTCGTTCTTAGAAAAAGACTAACTTGGATCGAACTTAGACAAAACTTAGAATGAGACTAAAGTTTTTCTTTGTTCGTCCCAAGTTAGTCTCGTTAGTCTCATTCTGAGGTTTGTCTAAGTTTGTCCTTAGAAAGAGACTAACTTGGGATGAACTTTAGCCAACTTGAGACAAACTTAGACAAACCTCAGAATGAGACTAAAGTTTGTCTTTGTTCGTCCCAAGTTAGTCTCGTTAGTCTCATTCTAAGGTTTGTCTAAGTTCGTCCTTTGAAAGAGACTAACTTGGGATGAACTTACACAAACCTAAGAATGAGGCTAAAGTTTTGTCTTTGTTCGTCCCAAGTTAGTCTCGTTAGTCTCATTGTAAGGTTTGTCTAAGTTCGTCCTTAGAAAGAGACTAACTTGGGACGAACTAAGACAAACCTTAGAATGAGACTAAAGTTTGTCATTGTTCATCCCAAGTTAGTCTCGTTAGTCTCATTCTAAGGTTTGTCTAAATTCGTCCTTAGAAAGAGACTAACTTGGGACGAACTTAGACATACCTTAGAATGAGACTAAAGTTTGTCTTTGTTTATCCAAAGTTAGTCTCGTTAGTCTCATTCTATGGTTTGTTTTAGTTCATCCTTAGAAAGAGACTAACTTGGGATGAACTTAGACTAACTTGGGATGAACTTAGACTAACTTGGGACGAACTTAGACAAACCATAGAATGAGACTAAAATTCGTCTTTGTTCGTCCCAAGTTAGTCTCGTTAGTCACATTCTAAGGTTTGTCTAAGTCCGTCCTTAGAAAGAGACAAACCTGGGACGAACTTAGACAAACCTTAGAATGAGACTAAAGTTTATCTTTGTGCGCCCCAAGTTAGTCTCGTTATTCTCATTCTAAGGTTTGTCTTAGTTTGTGCTTAGAAGGAGACTAACTTGGGATGAAATTAGACTAACTTGGGACGAACTTAGACAAACCTTAGAATGAGACTAAAGTTTATCTTTGTTCGTCCCAAGTTAGTCTCGTTAGTCTCATTCTAAGGTTTGTCTAAGTTCATCCTTAGAAATTGACTAACTTGGGATGAACTTAGACTAACTTGGGACGAACTTAGACAAACCGTAGAATCAGACTAAAGTTTGTCTTTGTTTGTCCCAAGTTAGTCTCGTTAGTCTCATTCTAAGGTTTTTCTAAGTTCGTCCTTAGAAAGAGACTAACTTAGGACAAATTTAGACTAACTTGGGACAAACATATAGAAACCTTAAAATGAGACTGAAGTTTGTCTTTGTTCGTCCCAAGTTAGTCTCGTTAGTCTCATTCTAAGGTTTGTCTAAGTTCGTCCTTGGAAAGAGACTAACTTTGGACGAACTTAGACTAACTTGGGACGAACTTAGACAAACCTTAGACTGAGACTAAAATTTGTCTTTGTTCGTCCCAAGTTAGTCTCGTTAGTCTCATTCTAAGGTTTGTCTAAGTTCGTCCTTAGAAAGAGACTAACTTGGGGCGAACTTAGACAAACCTTAGAATGAGACTAACCTTTGTCTTTGTTCGTCCCAAGTTAGTCTCATTAGTCTCATTCTAAGGTTTCTCTAAGTTCGTCCTTAGAAATAGACTAACGTGGGACGAACTTAGACTAACATAAGATGAACGTAGACTAACATAAGACGAACTTAGACAAACCATAGAATGAGACTAAAGTTTGTCTTTGTTCTTCCCAAGTTAGTCTCGTTAGTCTTATTCTAAGGTTTATCTAAGTTAGTCCTTAGAAAGTGACTAACTTGGGATGAACTTTGACCAACATGGGACAAACTTAAACAAACTTTTGAATGAGACTAAAGTTTGTCTTTGTGCGTCCCAAGTTAGTCACTTTAGTCTCATTTTAAGGTTTGTCTAAGTTCCTCCTTAGAAAGAGACTAACTTTGGACGAACTTAGACTAACTTGGGACGAACTTAGACAAACCTTAGAATGAGACTAAAGTTTGTCTTTATTTGTCCCAAGTTAGTCTCGTTAGTCTCATTCTAAGGTTTGTCTAAGTTCATCCTTAAAAATTGACTAACTTGGGATGAACTTAGAGTAACTTGGGACGAACTTAGACAAACCTTAGAATCAGACTAAAGTTTGTCTTTGTTTTGTCCCAAGTTAGTCTCGTTAGTCTCATTCTAAGGTTTGTCTAAGTTCGTCCATAGAAAGAGACTAACTTAGGACAAACTTAGACTAACTTGGGACGAACTTAGAGAAACCTCAGAATGAGACTAAAGTTTGTCTTTGTTCGTCCCATGTTTGTCTCGTTAGTCTCATTCTAAGGTTTGTCTAAGTTCGTCCTTAAAAAGAGACTAACTTGGGACGAACTAAGACAAACTTGGGATGAACATGGACAAACCTTAGAATGAGACTAAAGTTTGTCTTTGTTCATCCCAAGGTCGTCTCGTTTGTCTCATTCTAAGGTTTGTATTAGTTCGTCCTTAGAAAGAGACTAACTTAAGACGAACTTAGACAAACTTGGGACGAACTTAGACAAACCTTAGAATGAGACTAACCTTTGTCTTTGTTCATCCCAAGTTAGTCTCGTTATTCTCATTGTAAGGTTTGTTTAAGTTCTTCCTTAGAAAGAGACTAACTTGGGACGAACTAAGACAAACCGTAGAATGAGACTAAAGTTTGTCTTTGTTCATCCCAAGTTAGTCTCGTTAGTCTCATTCTAAGGTTTGTCTAAGTTCGTCCTTAGAAAGAGACTAACTTTGTACGAACTTAGACAAACCTTAGAATGAGACTAAAGTTTGTCTTTGTTCGTCCCAAGTTGGTCTCGTTAGTCTCATTCTAAGGTATGTTTTAGTTCGTCCTGAGAAAGAGACTAACTTGGGCAAACTTAGACTAACTTGGGAGAACTTAGACTAACTTAGGACGATTTAGACAAACCTTAGAATGAGACTAACCTTTATGTTTGTTTGTCCCAAGTTAGTCTCGTTTGTTTCATTCTAAGGTTTGTCTAAGTTCGTCCTTACAAATAGACTAACTTATGATGAAATTGGACTAACTTGGGACAAACTTAGACAAACCTTAGAAAGAGACTAATGTTTGTCTTTTTCGTCCCAAGTAAGTCTCGTTAGTCTCATTTTAAGGATTGTCAAAGTTCATCCTTAGAAAGAGACTAACTTGGGATGAACTTAATAAACCTTAGAATGAGACTAATGTTTGGCTTTAATCGTCCCAAGTTAGTCTCTTTAGTCTCATTCTAAGGTTTGTCTAAGTTCGTCCTTAGAAAGAGACTAACTTGGGACTAACTTAGACAAACCTTAGAATGAGACTAAAGTTTGTCTTTGTTCGTCCCATGTTAGTCTCGTTAGTCTCCTTCTAAGGTTTGTCTTAGTTCGTCCTTAGAAGAGACTAACTTGGGACGAACTTTGAGAAACCTTAGAAAGAGACTAACCTTTGTCTTTGTTTGTCCCAAGTTAGTCTCGTTAGTCTCATTCTAAGGTTTGTCTATGTTCGTTCTTAGAAATAGACTAACTTGGGACGAAGTTAGACTAACTTGGATCGAACTTAGACAAACCTTAGAATGAGACTAAAGTTTGTCTATGTTCATCCCAAGTTAGTCTTGTTAGTCTCATTCTAAGGTTTGTCTAAGTTTGTACTTAGAAATAGACTAACTTGGGATGAATTTAGACTAACTTGGGACGAACTAAGACAAATCTTAGAATGAGACTAAAGTTTGTCCAAGTTACTCACGTTAGTCTCATTCTAATGTTTGTCTAAGTTCGTCCTTAGAAAGAGACTAACTTGGGACGAACTTAGACAAACCTTAGAATGAGACTAAAGTTTTTCTTTGTTAGTCTCGTTAGTCTTATTCTAAGGTTTTTCTAAGTTAGTCAGACTAACTTGGGATAAACTTTGACCTACATGGGACAAACTTAAACAAACCTTAGAATGAGACTAAAGTTTGTCTTTGTGCGTCCCAAGTTAGTCACTTTAGTCTCATTCTAAGGTTTCTCTAAGTTTGTCCTTAGAAAGACAATAACTTGGGACGAACTTCGATTAACTTGGGACGAACTTAGAAAACCTTAGAATGAGACTAAAGTTTGTCTTTGTTCGTCCCAAGTTAGTCTCGTTAGTCTCATTCTAAGGTTTATCTAAGTTCATCCTTGAAAATTGACTAACTTGGGATGAACTTAGAGTAACTTAGGACGAACTTAGACAAACCTTAGAATCAGACTAAAGTTTGTCTTTGTTTGTCCCAAGTTAGTCTCGTTAGTCTGATTCTTAGGTTATCTAAGTTCGTCCTTAGAAAGAGACTAACTTAGGACAAACTTAGACTAACTTAGGACGAACTTAGAGAAACCTTAGAATGAGACTAAAGTTTGTCTTTGTTCGTCCCAAGTTAGTCTCGTTCTAAGGTTTGTCTAAGTTCGTCCTTAGAAAGAGATTAACTTGGGACGAACTTAGACAAACCTTAGAATGAGAATAAAGGTTGTCTTTGTTCGTCCCTAGTTAGTCTCATTAGTCTCTTTCTAAGGGTTGTCTAAGGTTGTCATTAGAAAGAGACTAACTTAGGATGAACATAGACTAACTTGGTACAAACTTAGACAAACCTTAGAATGAGACTATAGTTTGTCTTTGTTCGTCCCAAGTTAGTCTCGTTAGTCTCTCTAAGGTTTGTTTTAGTTCGTCCTTAGAAAGAGACTAACTTGGGACGAACTTGGACAAACCTTAGAATGAGACTAACCTTTGTCTTTGTTCGTCTCAAGTTAGTCTCGTTAGTCTCATTCTAAGGTTTGTCTATGTTCGTTCTTAGAAAAAGACTAACTTGGATCGAACTTAGACAAAACTTAGAATGAGACTAAAGTTTTTCTTTGTTCGTCCCAAGTTAGTCTCGTTAGTCTCATTCTGAGGTTTGTCTAAGTTTGTCCTTAGAAAGAGACTAACTTGGGATGAACTTTAGCCAACTTGAGACAAACTTAGACAAACCTCAGAATGAGACTAAAGTTTGTCTTTGTTCGTCCCAAGTTAGTCTCGTTAGTCTCATTCTAAGGTTTGTCTAAGTTCGTCCTTTGAAAGAGACTAACTTGGGATGAACTTACACAAACCTAAGAATGAGACTAAAGTTTTGTCTTTGTTCGTCCCAAGTTAGTCTCGTTAGTCTCATTGTAAGGTTTGTCTAAGTTCGTCCTTAGAAAGAGACTAACTTGGGACGAACTAAGACAAACCTTAGAATGAGACTAAAGTTTGTCATTGTTCATCCCAAGTTAGTCTCGTTAGTCTCATTCTAAGGTTTGTCTAAATTCGTCCTTAGAAAGAGACTAACTTGGGACGAACTTAGACAAACCTTAGAATGAGACTAAAGTTTGTCTTTGTTTATCCAAAGTTAGTCTCGTTAGTCTCATTCTATGGTTTGTTTTAGTTCATCCTTAGAAAGAGACTAACTTGGGATGAACTTAGACTAACTTGGGATGAACTTAGACTAACTTGGGACGAACTTAGACAAACCATAGAATGAGACTAAAGTTCGTCTTTGTTCGTCCCAAGTTAGTCTCGTTAGTCACATTCTAAGGTTTGTCTAAGTCCGTCCTTAGAAAGAGACAAACCTGGGACGAACTTAGACAAACCTTAGAATGAGACTAACCTTTGTCTTTGTTCGTCCCAAGTTAGTCTCGTTAGTCTCCTTCTAAGGTTTCTCTAAGTTCGTCCTTAGAAATAGACTAACGTGGGACGAACTTAGACTAACATGGGACAAACTTAGACAAACATAAGACAAACTGAGACAAACCATAGAATGAGACTAAAGTTTGTCTTTGTTCGTCCCAAGTTAGTCTCGTTAGTCTCATTCTAAGGTTTGTCTAAGTTCATCCTTAGAAAGAGACTAACTTGGGATGAACTTAGACAAACCTTAGAATGAGACTAAAGTTTGTCTTTGTTCGTCCCAAGTTAGTCTCGTTAGTCTCGTTAGTCTCATTCTAAGGTTTGTTTTAGTTCATCCTTAGAAAGAGACGAACTTGGGATGAACTTAGACTAACTTGGGACGAACTTAGACAAACCTTAGAATGGGACTAACGTTTGTCTTTGTTCGTCCCAAGTACGTCTCGTTAGTCTCATTCTAAGGTTTGTCTAAGTTCGTCCTTAGAAAGAGACAAACTTGGGACGAACTTAGACAAATCTTTGAATCAGACTAACCTTTGTCTTTGTTCGTCCCAAGTTAGTCTCGTTAGTCTGATTCTAAGGTTTCTCTAAATTCGTCCTTAGAAATAGACTAACGTGGGACGAACTTAGACTAACATGGGACGAACTTAGATAAACATAAGATGAACTTAGACAAAGCATAGAATGAGACTAAAGTTTGTGTTTGTTAGTCCCAAGTTAGTCTCGTTAGTCAGACTAACTTGGGATGAACTTTGACCTACATGGGACAAATTTAAACAAACCTTAGAATGAGACTAAAGTTTGTCTTTGTGCGTCCCAAGTTAGTCACTTTAGTCTCATTCTAAGGTTTGTCTAAGTTCGTCCTCAGAAAGAGACTAACTTGGGACGAACTTAGATTAACTTGGGACGAACTTAGGCAAACCTTAGAATGAAACTAAAGTTTGTCTTTGTTCGTCCCAAGTTAGTCTCGTTAGTCTCATTCTAAGGTTTGTCTAAGTTCATCCTTAAAAATTGACAAAAATGGGATGAACTTAGAGTAACTTGGGACGAACTTAGAGTAACTTGGGACGAACTTAGACAAACCTTAGAATCAGACTAAAGTTTGTCTTTGTTTGTCCCAAGTTAGTCTCGTTAGTCTCATTCTAAGGTTTGTCTAAGTTCGTCCATAGAAAGAGACTAATTTAGGACGAACTTAGACTAACTTGGGACGAACTTAGAAAAACCTTAGAATGAGACTAAAGTTTTTTTTTGTTCGTCCAAAGTTAGTCTCGTTAGTCTCATTCGAAGGTTTGTATAAGTTCGTCCTTAAAAGAGACTAACTTGGGACAAACTTAGACTAACTTGGGACGAACATGGATAAACCTTAGAATGAGACTAAAGTTTGTCTTTGTTCGTCCGAAGTTAGTCTCGTTAGTCTCATTCTAAGGTTTGTCTAAATTCGTCCTTAGAAAGAGGCTATCTTGGGACGAACTTAGACAAACCTTACAAGGAGACTAAAGTTTGTCTTTGTTCATCCCAAGTTAGTCTCGTTAGTCTCATTCTAAGGTTTGTTTTAGTTCATCCTTAGAAAGAGACTAACTTGGGATGAACTTAGACTAACTTTGGACGAACTTAGACAACCCTTAGAATGAGACTAAAGTTTGTCTTTGTTCGTCCCAAGTTCGTCTCGTTAGTCTCATTCTAAGGGTTGTCTAAGTTCGTCCTTAGAAAGAGACAAACTTGGGACGAACTTAGACAAACCTTAGAATGAGACTAACCTTTGTCTTTGTTCGTCCCAAGTTAGTCTCGTTAGTCTCATTCTAAGGTTTCTCTAAGTTCGTCCTTAGAAATAGACTAACGTGGGACGAACTTAGACTAACATAAGATGAACGTAGACTAACATAAGACGAACTTAGACAAACCATAGAATGAGACTAAAGTTTGTCTTTGTTCTTCCCAAGTTAGTCTCGTTAGTCTTATTCTAAGGTTTATCTAAGTTAGTCCTTAGAAAGTGACTAACTTGGGATGAACTTTGACCAACATGGGACAAACTTAAACAAACTTTTGAATGAGACTAAAGTTTGTCTTTGTGCGTACCAAGTTAGTCACTTTAGTCTCATTTTAAGGTTTGTCTAAGTTCCTCCTTAGAAAGAGACTAACTTTGGACGAACTTAGACTAACTTGGGACGAACTTAGACAAACCTTAGAATGAGACTAAAGTTTGTCTTTATTTGTCCCAAGTTAGTCTCGTTAGTCTCATTCTAAGGTTTGTCTAAGTTCGTCCTTAAAAATTGACTAACTTGGGATGAACTTAGAGTAACTTGGGACGAACTTAGACAAACCTTAGAATCAGACTAAAGTTTGTCTTTGTTTGTCCCAAGTTAGTCTCGTTAGTCTCATTCTAAGGTTTGTCTAAGTTCGTCCATAGAAAGAGACTAACTTAGGACAAACTTAGACTAACTTGGGACGAACTTAGAGAAACCTCAGAATGAGACTAAAGTTTGTCTTTGTTCGTCCCATGTTTGTCTCGTTAGTCTCATTCTAAGGTTTGTCTAAGTTCGTCCTTAAAAAGAGACTGACTTGGGACGAACTAAGACAAACTTGTGATGAACATGGACAAACCTTAGAATGAGACTAAAGTTTGTCTTTGTTCATCCCAAGGTCGTCTCGTTTGTCTCATTCTAAGGTTTGTATTAGTTCGTCCTTAGAAAGAGACTAACTTAAGACGAACTTAGACAAACTTGGGACGAACTTAGACAAACCTTAGAATGAGACTAACCTTTGTCTTTGTTCATCCCAAGTTAGTCTCGTTATTCTCATTGTAAGGTTTGTTTAAGTTCTTCCTTAGAAAGAGACTAACTTGGGACGAACTAAGACAAACCGTAGAATGAGACTAAAGTTTGTCTTTGTTCATCCCAAGTTAGTCTCGTTAGTCTCATTCTAAGGTTTGTCTAAGTTCGTCCTTAGAAAGAGACTAACTTTGTACGAACTTAGACAAACCTTAGAATGAGACTAAAGTTTGTCTTTGTTCGTCCCAAGTTGGTCTCGTTAGTCTCATTCTAAGGTATGTTTTAGTTCGTCCTGAGAAAGAGACTAACTTGGGCAAACTTAGACTAACTTGGGACGATTTAGACAAACCTTAGAATGAGACTAACCTTTATGTTTGTTTGTCCCAAGTTAGTCTCGTTAGTTTCATTCTAAGGTTTGTCTAAGTTCGTCCTTACAAATAGACTAACTTATGATGAAATTGGACTAACTTGGGACAAACTTAGACAAACCTTAGAAAGAGACTAATGTTTGTCTTTGTTCGTCCCAAGTAAGTCTCGTTAGTCTCATTTTAAGGATTGTCAAAGTTCATCCTTAGAAAGAGACTAACTTGGGATGAACTTAATAAACCTTAGAATGAGACTAATGTTTGGCTTTAATCGTCCCAAGTTAGTCTCTTTAGTCTCATTCTAAGGTTTGTCTAAGTTCGTCCTTAGAAAGAGACTAACTTGGGACTAACTTAGACAAACCTTAGAATGAGACTAAAGTTTGTCTTTGTTCGTCCCATGTTAGTCTCGTTAGTCTCCTTCTAAGGTTTGTTTTAGTTCGTCCTTAGAAGAGACTAACTTGGGACGAACTTTGAGAAACCTTAGAAAGAGACTAACCTTTGTCTTTGTTTGTCCCAAGTTAGTCTCGTTAGTCTCATTCTAAGGTTTGTCTATGTTCGTTCTTAGAAATAGACTAACTTGGGACGAAGTTAGACTAACTTGGATCGAACTTAGACAAACCTTAGAATGAGACTAAAGTTTGTCTATGTTCATCCCAAGTTAGTCTTGTTAGTCTCATTCTAAGGTTTGTCTAAGTTTGTACTTAGAAATAGACTAACTTGGGATGAATTTAGACTAACTTGGGACGAACTAAGACAAATCTTAGAATGAGACTAAAGTTTGTCCAAGTTACTCACGTTAGTCTCATTCTAATGTTTGTCTAAGTTCGTCCTTAGAAAGAGACTAACTTGGGACGAACTTAGACAAACCTTAGAATGAGACTAAAGTTTTTCTTTGTTAGTCTCGTTAGTCTTATTCTAAGGTTTTTCTAAGTTAGTCAGGCTAACTTGGGATAAACTTTGACCTACATGGGACAAACTTAAACAAACCTTGGAATGAGACTAAAGTTTGTCTTTGTGCGTCCCAAGTTAGTCACTTTAGTCTCATTCTAAGGTTTCTCTAAGTTTGTCCTTAGAAAGACAATAACTTGGGACGAACTTCGATTAACTTGGGACGAACTTAGAAAACCTTAGAATGAGACTAAAGTTTGTCTTTGTTCGTCCCAAGTTAGTCTCGTTAGTCTCATTCTAAGGTTTATCTAAGTTCATCCTTGAAAATTGACTAACTTGGGATGAACTTAGAGTAACTTAGGACGAACTTAGACAAACCTTAGAATCAGACTAAAGTTTGTCTTTGTTTGTCCCAAGTTAGTCTCGTTAGTCTGATTCTTAGGTTATCAAAGTTCGTCCTTAGAAAGAGACTAACTTAGGACAAACTTAGACTAACTTGGGACGAACTTAGAGAAACCTTAGAATGAGACAAAAGTTTGTCTTTGTTCGTCCCAAGTTAGTCTCGTTAGTCTCGTTCTAAGGTTTGTCTAAGTTCGTCCTTAGAAAGAGATTAACTTGGGACGAACTTAGACAAACCTTAGAATGAGAATAAAGGTTGTCTTTGTTCGTCCCTAGTTAGTCTCATTAGTCTCTTTCTAAGGGTTGTCTAAGGTTGTCATTAGAAAGAGACTAACTTAGGATGAACATAGACTAACTTGGTACAAACTTAGACAAACCTTAGAATGAGACTATAGTTTGTCTTTGTTCGTCCCAAGTTAGTCTCGTTAGTCTCTCTAAGGTTTGTTTTAGTTCGTCCTTAGAAAGAGACTAACTTGGGACGAACTTGGACATACCTTAGAATGAGACTAACCTTTGTCTTTGTTCGTCTCAAGTTAGTCTCGTTAGTCTCATTCTAAGGTTTGTCTATGTTCATTCTTAGAAAAAGACTAACTTGGATTGAACTTAGACAAACCTTAGAATGAGACTAAAGTTTTTCTTTGTTCGTCCCAAGTTAGTCTCGTTAGTCTCATTCTGAGGTTTGTCTAAGTTTGTCCTTAGAAAGAGACTAACTTGGGATGAACTTTAGCCAACTTGAGACAAACTTAGACAAACCTCAGAATGAGACTAAAGTTTGTCTTTGTTCGTCCCAAGTTAGTCTCGTTAGTCTCATTCTAAGGTTTGTCTAAGTTCGTCCTTTGAAAGAGACTAACTTGGGATGAACTTACACAAACCTTAGAATGAGACTAAAGTTTTGTCTTTGTTCGTCCCAAGTTAGTCTCGTTAGTCTCATTGTAAGGTTTGTCTAAGTTCGTCCTTAGAAAGAGACTAACTTGGGACGAACTAAGACAAACCTTAGAATGAGACTAAAGTTTGTCATTGTTCATCCCAAGTTAGTCTCGTTAGTCTCATTCTAAGGTTTGTCTAAATTCGTCCTTAGAAAGAGACTAACTTGGGACGAACTTAGACAAACCTTAGAATGAGACTAAAGTTTGTCTTTGTTTATCCAAAGTTAGTCTCGTTAGTCTCATTCTATGGTTTGTTTTAGTTCATCCTTAGAAAGAGTCTAACTTGGGATGAACTTAGACTAACTTGGGATGAACTTAGTCTAACTTGGGACGAACTTAGACAAACCATAGAATGAGACTAAAGTTCGTCTTTGTTCGTCCCAAGTTAGTCTCGTTAGTCACATTCTAAGGTTTGTCTAAGTCCGTCCTTAGAAAGAGACAAACCTGGGACGAACTTAGACAAACCTTAGAATGAGACTAACCTTTGTCTTTGTTCGTCCCAAGTTAGTCTCGTTAGTCTCATTCTAAGGTTTCTCTAAGTTCGTCCTTAGAAATAGACTAACGTGGGACGAACTTAGACTAACATGGGACAAACTTAGACAAACATAAGACAAACTGAGACAAACCATAGAATGAGACTAAAGTTTGTCTTTGTTCGTCCCAAGTTAGTCTCGTTAGTCTCATTCTAAGGTTTGTCTAAGTTCATCCTTAGAAAGAGACTAACTTGGGATGAACTTAGACAAACCTTAGAATGAGACTAAAGTTTGTCTTTGTTCGTCCCAAGTTAGTCTCGTTAGTCTCATTCTAAGGTTTGTTTTAGTTCATCCTTAGAAAGAGACGAACTTGGGATGAACTTAGACTAACTTGGGACGAACTTAGACAAACCTTAGAATGGGACTAACGTTTGTCTTTGTTCGTCCCAAGTACGTCTCGTTAGTCTCATTCTAAGGTTTGTCTAAGTTCGTCCTTAGAAAGAGACAAACTTGGGACGAACTTAGACAAATCTTTGAATGAGACTAACCTTTGTCTTTGTTCGTCCCAAGTTAGTCTCGTTAGTCTGATTCTAAGGTTTCTCTAAATTCGTCCTTAGAAATAGACTAACGTGGGACGAACTTAGACTAACATGGGACGAACTTAGATAAACATAAGATGAACTTAGACAAAGCATAGAATGAGACTAAAGTTTGTGTTTGTTAGTCCCAAGTTAGTCTCGTTAGTCTTATTCTAAGGTTTGTCTAAGTTCGTCCTCAGAAAGAGACTAACTTGGGACGAACTTAGATTAACTTGGGACGAACTTAGGCAAACCTTAGAATGAAACTAAAGTTTGTCTTTGTTCGTCCCAAGTTAGTCTCGTTAGTCTCATTCTAAGGTTTGTCTAAGTTCATCCTTAAAAATTGACAAAAATGGGATGAACTTAGAGTAACTTGGGACGAACTTAGAGTAACTTGGGACGAACTTAGACAAACCTTAGAATCAAACTAAAGTTTGTCTTTGTTTGTCCCAAGTTAGTCTCGTTAGTCTCATTCTAAGGTTTGTCTAAGTTCTTCCATAGAAAGAGACTAATTTAGGACGAACTTAGACTAACTTGGGACGAACTTAGAAAAACCTTAGAATGAGACTAAAGTTTTTTTTTGTTCGTCCCAAGTTAGTCTCGTTAGTCTCATTCGAAGGTTTGTATAAGTTCGTCCTTAAAAGAGACTAACTTGGGACAAACTTAGAGTAACTTGGGACGAACATGGATAAACCTTAGAATGAGACTAAAGTTTGTCTTTGTTCGTCCGAAGTTAGTCTCGTTAGTCTCATTCTAAGGTTTGTCTAAATTCGTCCTTAGAAAGAGGCTATCTTGGGACGAACTTAGACAAACCTTACAAGGAGACTAAAGTTTGTCTTTGTTCATCCCAAGTTAGTCTCGTTAGTCTCATTCTAAGGTTTGTTTTAGTTCATCCTTAGAAAGAGACTAACTTGGGATGAACTTAGACTAACTTTGGACGAACTTAGACAACCCTTAGAATGAGACTAAAGTTTGTCTTTGTTCGTCCCAAGTTCGTCTCGTTAGTCTCATTCTAAGGGTTGTCTAAGTTCGTCCTTAGAAAGAGACAAACTTGGGACGAACTTAGACAAACCTTAGAATGAGACTAACCTTTGTCTTTGTTCGTCCCAAGTTAGTCTCGTTAGTCTCATTCTAAGGTTTCTCTAAGTTCGTCCTTAGAAATAAACTAACGTGGGACAAACTTAGACTAACATGGGACGAACATAGACAAACCATAGAATGAGACTAAAGTATGTCTTTGTTCGTCCCAAGTTAGTCTCGTTACTCTTATTCTAAGGTTTGTCTAAGTTAGTCAGACTAACTTGGGATGAACTTTGACCAACATGGGACAAACTTAAACAAACCTTAGAATGAGACTCAAGTTTGTCTTTGTGCGTCCCAAGTTAGTCACTTTAGTCTCATTCTAAGGTTTGTCTAAGTTCGTCCTCAGAAAGAGACTAACTTGGGATGAACTTAGATTAACTTGGGACGAACTTAGGCAAACCTTAGAATGAAACTAAAGTTTGTCTTTGTTAGTCCCAAGTTAGTCTCGTTAGTCTCATTCTAAGGTTTGTCTAAGTTCATCCTTAAAAATTGACAAAAATGGGATGAACTTAGAGTAACTTGGGACGAACTTAGAGTAACTTGGGACGAACTTAGACAAACCTTAGAATCAGACTAAAGTTTGTCTTTGTTTGTCCCAAGTTAGTCTCGTTAGTCTCATTCTAAGGTTTGTCTAAGTTCATCCATAGAAAGAGACTAATTTAGGACGAACTTAGACTAACTTGGGACGAACTTAGAAAAACCTTAGAATGAGACTAAAGTTTGTCTTTGTTCGTCCCAAGTTAGTCTCGTTAGTCTCATTCTAAGGTTTCTCTAAGTTCGTCCTTAGAAATAAACTAACGTGGGACAAACTTAGACTAACATGGGACGAACTTAGACAAACCATAGAATGAGACTAAAGTATGTCTTTGTTCGTCCCAAGTTAGTCTCGTTACTCTTATTCTAAGGTTTGTCTAAGTTAGTCAGACTAACTTGGGATGAACTTTGACCAACATGGGACAAACTTAAACAAACCTTAGTATGAGACTCAAGTTTGTCTTTGTGCGTCCCAAGTTAGTCACTTTAGTCTCATTCTAAGGTTTGTCTAAGTTCGTCCTTAGAAAGAGACAAACTTGGTATGAACTTAGATTAACTTGGGACGAACTTAGACAAACCTTAGAATGAGACTAAAGTTTGTCTTTGTTCGTCCCAAGTTAGTCGCGTTAGTCTCATTCTAAGGTTTGTCTAAGTTCATCCTTAAAAATTGACTAACTTGGGATGAACTTAGAGTAATTTGGGACGAACTTAGACAAACCTTAGAATCAGGCTAAAGTTTGTCTTTGTCTGTCCCAAGTTAGTCTCGTTAGTCTAATTCTTAGGTTTGTCTATGTTCGTCCTTAGAAAGAGACTAACTTAGGACAAACTTAGACTAACTTGGGACGAACTTAGAGAAACCTTAGAATGAGACTTAAGTTTGTCTTTGTTCGTCCCAAGTTAGTCTCGTTAGTCTCATTCTAAGGTTTGTCTAAGTTCGTCCTTAGAAAGAGATTAACTTGGGACGAACTTAGACAAACCTTAGAATGAGAATAAAGTTTGTCTTTGTTCGTCCCTAGTTAGTCTCATTAGTCTCTTTCTAAGGGTTGTCTAAGGTTGTCATTAGAAAGAGACTAACTTAGGATGAACATAGACTAACTTGGTACAAACTTAGACAAACCTTAGAATGAGACTATAGTTTGTCTTTGTTCGTCCCAAGTTAGTCTCGTTAGTCTCATTCTAAGGTTTGTTTTAGTTCGTCCTTAGAAAGAGACTAACTTGGGACGAACTTGGACAAACCTTAGAATGAGACTAACCTTTGTCTTTGTTCGTCTCAAGTTAGTCTCGTTAGTCTCATTCTAAGGTTTGTCTATGTTCGTTCTTAGAAAAAGACTAACTTGGATCGAACTTAGACAAACCTTAGAATGAGACTAAAGTTTTTCTTTGTTCGTCCCAAGTTAGTCTCGTTAGTCTCATTCTGAGGTTTGTCTAAGTTTGTCCTTAGAAAGAGACTAACTTGGGATGAACTTTAGCCAACTTGAGACAAACTTAGACAAACCTCAGAATGAGACTAAAGTTTGTCTTTGTTCGTCCCAAGTTAGTCTCGTTAGTCTCATTCTAAGGTTTATCTAAGTTCGTCCTTTGAAAGAGACTAACTTGGGATGAACTTACACAAACCTAAGAATGAGACTAAAGTTTTGTCTTTGTTCGTCCCAAGTTAGTCTCGTTAGTCTCATTGTAAGGTTTGTCTAAGTTCGTCCTTAGAAAGAGACTAACTTGGGACGAACTAAGACAAACCTTAGAATGAGACTAAAGTTTGTCATTGTTCATCCCAAGTTAGTCTCGTTAGTCTCATTCTAAGGTTTGTCTAAATTCGTCCTTAGAAAGAGACTAACTTGGGACGAACTTAGACAAACCTTAGAATGAGACTAAAGTTTGTCTTTGTTCATCCCAAGTTAGTCTCGTTAGTTTCATTCTATGGTTTGTTTTAGTTCATCCTTAGAAAGAGACTAACTTGGGATGAACTTAGACTAACTTGGGACGAACTTAGACTAACTTGGGACGAACTTAGACAAACCATAGAATGAGACTAAAGTTCGTCTTTGTTCGTCCCAAGTTAGTCTCGTTAGTCACAGTCTAAGGTTTGTCTAAGTCCGTCCTTAGAAAGAGACAAACCTGGGACGAACTTAGACAAACCTTAGAATGAGACTAACCTTTGTCTTTGTTCGTCCCAAGTTAGTCTCGTTAGTCTCATTCTAAGGTTTCTCTAAGTTCGTCCTTAGAAATAGACTAACGTGGGACGAACTTAGACTAACATGGGACAAACTTAGACAAACATAAGACAAACTGAGACAAACCATAGAATGAGACTAAAGTTTGTCTTTGTTCGTCCCAAGTTAGTCTCGTTAGTCTCATTCAAAGGTTTGTCTAAATTTGTCCTTAGAAAGAGACTAACTTGGGACGAACTTAGACAAACCTTAGAATGAGACTAAAGTTTGTCTTTGTTCATCCCAAGTTAGTCTCGTTAGTCTCGTTAGTCTCATTCTAAGGTTTGTTTTAGTTCATCCTTAGAAAGAGACGAACTTGGGATGAACTTAGACTAACTTGGGACGAACTTAGACAAACCTTAGAATGGGACTAACGTTTGTTTTTGTTCGTCCCAAGTACGTCTCGTTAGTCTCATTCTAAGGTTTGTCTAAGTTCGTCCTTAAAAAGAGACAAACTTGGGACGAACTTAGACAAATCTTAGAATGAGACTAACCTTTGTCTTTGTTCGTCCCAAGTTAGTCTCGTTAGTCTGATTCTAAGGTTTCTCTAAATTCGTCCTTAGAAATAGACTAACGTGGGACGAACTTAGACTAACATGGGACGAACTTAGATAAACATAAGATGAACTTAGACAAAGCATAGAATGAGACTAAAGTTTGTGTTTGTTAGTCCCAAGTTAGTCTCGTTAGTCTTATTCTAAGGTTTTTCTATGTTAGTCAGACTAACTTGGGATGAACTTTGACCTACATGGGACAAATTTAAACAAACCTTAGAATGAGACTAAAGTTTGTCTTTGTGCGTCCCAAGTTAGTCACTTTAGTCTCATTCTAAGGTTTGTCTAAGTTCGTCCTCAGAAAGAGACTAACTTGGGACGAACTTAGATTAACTTGGGACGAACTTAGGCAAACCTTAGAATGAGACTAAAGTTTGTCTTTGTTCGTCCCAAGTTAGTCTCGTTAGTCTCATTCTAAGGTTTGTCTAAGTTCATCCTTAAAAATTGACTAAAATGGGATGAACTTAGAGTAAATTGGGACAAACTTAGAGTAACTTGGGACGAACTTAGACAAACCTTAGAATCAGACTAAAGTTTGTCTTTGTTTGTCCCAAGTTAGTCTCGTTAGTCTCATTCAAAGGTTTGTCTAAGTTCATCCATAGAAAGAGACTAATTTAGGACGAACTTAGACTAACTTGGGACGAACTTAGACAAACCTTAGAATGAGACTAAAGTTTTTCTTTGTTCGTCCCAAGTTAGTCTCGTTAGTCTCATTCGAAGGTTTGTATAAGTTCATCCTTAAAAGAGACTAACTTGGGACAAACTTAGACTAACTTGGGACGAACATGGATAAACCTTAGAATGAGACTAAAGTTTGTCTTTGTTCGTCCGAAGTTAGTCTCGTTAGTCTCATTCTAAGGTTTGTCTAAATTCGTCCTTAGAAAGAGGCTATCTTGGGACGAACTTAGACAAACCTTACAAGGAGACTAAAGTTTGTCTTTGTTTGTCCCAAGTTAGTCTCGTTAGTCTCATTCTAAGGTTTGTCTAAGTTCGTCCATAGAAAGAGACTAATTTAGGACGAACTTAGACTAACTTGGGACGAACTTAGAAAAACCTTAGAATGAGACTAAAGTTTTTTTTTGTTCGTCCCAAGTTAGTCTCGTTAGTCTCATTCGAAGGTTTGTATAAGTTCGTCCTTAAAAGAGACTAACTTGGGACAAACTTAGAGTAACTTGGGACGAACATGGATAAACCTTAGAATGAGACTAAAGTTTGTCTTTGTTCGTCCGAAGTTAGTCTCGTTAGTCTCATTCTAAGGTTTGTCTAAATTCGTCCTTAGAAAGAGGCTATCTTGGGACGAACTTAGACAAACCTTACAAGGAGACTAAAGTTTGTCTTTGTTCATCCCAAGTTAGTCTCGTTAGTCTCATTCTAAGGTTTGTTTTAGTTCATCCTTAGAAAGAGACTAACTTGGGATGAACTTAGACTAACTTTGGACGAACTTAGACAACCCTTAGAATGAGACTAAAGTTTGTCTTTGTTCGTCCCAAGTTCGTCTCGTTAGTCTCATTCTAAGGGTTGTCTAAGTTCGTCCTTAGAAAGAGACAAACTTGGGACGAACTTAGACAAACCTTAGAATGAGACTAACCTTTGTCTTTGTTCGTCCCAAGTTAGTCTCGTTAGTCTCATTCTAAGGTTTCTCTAAGTTCGTCCTTAGAAATAAACTAACGTGGGACAAACTAAGACTAACATGGGACGAACATAGACAAACCATAGAATGAGACTAAAGTATGTCTTTGTTCGTCCCAAGTTAGTCTCGTTACTCTTATTCTAAGGTTTGTCTAAGTTAGTCAGACTAACTTGGGATGAACTTTGACCAACATGGGACAAACTTAAACAAACCTTAGAATGAGACTCAAGTTTGTCTTTGTGCGTCCCAAGTTAGTCACTTTAGTCTCATTCTAAGGTTTGTCTAAGTTCGTCCTCAGAAAGAGACTAACTTGGGATGAACTTAGATTAACTTGGGACGAACTTAGGCAAACCTTAGAATGAAACTAAAGTTTGTCTTTGTTAGTCCCAAGTTAGTCTCGTTAGTCTCATTCTAAGGTTTGTCTAAGTTCATCCTTAAAAATTGACAAAAATGGGATGAACTTAGAGTAACTTGGGACGAACTTAGAGTAACTTGGGACGAACTTAGACAAACCTTAGAATCAGACTAAAGTTTGTCTTTGTTTGTCCCAAGTTAGTCTCGTTAGTCTCATTCTAAGTTTGTCTAAGTTCATCCATAGAAAGAGACTAATTTAGGACGAACTTAGACTAACTTGGGACGAACTTAGAAAAACCTTAGAATGAGACTAAAGTTTTTCTTTGTTCGTCCCAAGTTAGTCTCGTTAGTCTCATTCGAAGGTTTGTATAAGTTCGTCCTTAAAAGAGACTAACTTGGGACAAACTTAGACTAACTTGGGACGAACATGGATAAACCTTAGAATGAGACTAAAGTTTGTCTTTGTTCGTCCGAAGTTAGTCTCGTTAGTCTCATTCTAAGGTTTGTCTAAATTCGTCCTTAGAAAGAGGCTATCTTGGGACGAACTTAGACAAACCTTACAAGGAGACTAAAGTTTGTCTTTGTTCATCCCAAGTTAGTCTCGTTAGTCTCATTCTAAGGTTAGTTCATCCTTAGAAAGAGACTAACTTGGGATGAACTTAGACTAACTTTGGACGAACTTAGACAACCCTTAGAATGAGACTAAAGTTTGTCTTTGTTCGTCCCAAGTTCGTCTCGTTAGTCTCATTCTAAGGGTTCTCTAAGTTCGTCCTTAGAAAGAGACAAACTTGGGACGAACTTAGACAAACCTTAGAATGAGACTAACCTTTGTCTTTGTTCGTCCCAAGTTAGTCTCGTTAGTCTCATTCTAAGGTTTCTCTAAGTTCGTCCTTAGAAATAAACTAACGTGGGACAAACTTAGACTAACATGGGACGAACTTAGACAAACCATAGAATGAGACTAAAGTATGTCTTTGTTCGTCCCAAGTTAGTCTCGTTACTCTTATTCTAAGGTTTGTCTAAGTTAGTCAGACTAACTTGGGATGAACTTTGACCAACATGGGACAAACTTAAACAAACCTTAGTATGAGACTCAAGTTTGTCTTTGTGCGTCCCAAGTTAGTCACTTTAGTCTCATTCTAAGGTTTGTCTAAGTTCGTCCTTAGAAAGAGACTAACTTGGGATGAACTTAGATTAACTATGGACGAACTTAGACAAACCTTAGAATGAGACTAAAGTTTGTCTTTGTTCGTCCCAAGTTAGTCGCGTTAGTCTCATTCTAAGGTTTGTCTAAGTTCATCCTTAAAAATTGACTAACTTGGGATGAACTTAGAGTAACTTGGGACGAACTTAGACAAACCTTAGAATCAGGCTAAAGTTTGTCTTTGTCTTTCCCAAGTTAGTCTCGTTAGTCTAATTCTTAGGTTTGTCTATGTTCGTCCTTAGAAAGAGACTAACTTAGGACAAACTTAGACTAACTTGGGACGAACTTAGAGAAACCTTAGAATGAGACTTAAGTTTGTCTTTGTTCGTCCCAAGTTAGTCTCGTTAGTCTCATTCTAAGGTTTGTCTAAGTTCGTCCTTAGAAAGAGATTAACTTGGGACGAACTTAGACAAACCTTAGAATGAGAATAAAGTTTGTCTTTGTTCGTCCCTAGTTAGTCTCATTAGTCTCTTTCTAAGGGTTGTCTAAGGTTGTCATTAGAAAGAGACTAACTTAGGATGAACATAGACTAACTTGGTACAAACGTAGACAAACCTTAGAATGAGACTATAGTTTGTCTTTGTTCGTCCCAAGTTAGTCTCGTTAGTCTCATTCTAAGGTTTGTTTTAGTTCGTCCTTAGAAAGAGACTAACTTGGGACGAACTTGGACAAACCTTAGAATGAGACTAACCTTTGTCTTTGTTCGTCTCAAGTTAGTCTCGTTAGTCTCATTCTAAGGTTTGTCTATGTTCGTTCTTAGAAAAAGACTAACTTGGATCGAACTTAGACAAACCTTAGAATGAGACTAAAGTTTTTCTTTGTTCGTCCCAAGTTAGTCTCGTTAGTCTCATTCTGAGGTTTGTCTAAGTTTGTCCTTAGAAAGAGACTAACTTGGGATGAACTTTAGCCAACTTGAGACAAACTTAGACAAACCTCAGAATGAGACTAAAGTTTGTCTTTGTTCGTCCCAAGTTAGTCTCGTTAGTCTCATTCTAAGGTTTATCTAAGTTCGTCCTTTGAAAGAGACTAACTTGGGATGAACTTACACAAACCTAAGAATGAGACTAAAGTTTTGTCTTTGTTCGTCCCAAGTTAGTCTCGTTAGTCTCATTGTAAGGTTTGTCTAAGTTCGTCCTTAGAAAGAGACTAACTTGGGACGAACTAAGACAAACCTTAGAATGAGACTAAAGTTTGTCATTGTTCATCCCAAGTTAGTCTCGTTAGTCTCATTCTAAGGTTTGTCTAAATTCGTCCTTAGAAAGAGACTAACTTGGGACGAACTTAGACAAACCTTAGAATGAGACTAAAGTTTGTCTTTGTTCATCCCAAGTTAGTCTCGTTAGTTTCATTCTATGGTTTGTTTTAGTTCATCCTTAGAAAGAGACTAACTTGGGATGAACTTAGACTAACTTGGGACGAACTTAGACTAACTTGGGACGAACTTAGACAAACCATAGAATGAGACTAAAGTTCGTCTTTGTTCGTCCCAAGTTAGTCTCGTTAGTCACATTCTAAGGTTTGTCTAAGTCCGTCCTTAGAAAGAGACAAACCTGGGACGAACTTAGACAAACCTTAGAATGAGACTAACCTTTGTCTTTGTTCGTCCCAAGTTAGTCTCGTTAGTCTCATTCTAAGGTTTCTCTAAGTTCGTCCTTAGAAATAGACTAACGTGGGACGAACTTAGACTAACATGGGACAAACTTAGACAAACATAAGACAAACTGAGACAAACCATAGAATGAGACTAAAGTTTGTCTTTGTTCGTCCCAAGTTAGTCTCGTTAGTCTCATTCAAAGGTTTGTCTAAATTTGTCCTTAGAAAGAGACTAACTTGGGACGAACTTAGACAAACCTTAGAATGAGACTAAAGTTTGTCTTTGTTCATCCCAAGTTAGTCTCGTTAGTCTCGTTAGTCTCATTCTAAGGTTTGTTTTAGTTCATCCTTAGAAAGAGACGAACTTGGGATGAACTTAGACTAACTTGGGACGAACTTAGACAAACCTTAGAATGGGACTAACGTTTGTCTTTGTTCGTCCCAAGTACGTCTCGTTAGTCTCATTCTAAGGTTTGTCTAAGTTCGTCCTTAAAAAGAGACAAACTTGGGACGAACTTAGACAAATCTTAGAATGAGACTAACCTTTGTCTTTGTTCGTCCCAAGTTAGTCTCGTTAGTCTGATTCTAAGGTTTCTCTAAATTCGTCCTTAGAAATAGACTAACGTGGGACGAACTTAGACTAACATGGGACGAACTTAGATAAACATAAGATGAACTTAGACAAAGCATAGAATGAGACTAAAGTTTGTGTTTGTTAGTCCCAAGTTAGTCTCGTTAGTCTTATTCTAAGGTTTTTCTATGTTAGTTAGACTAACTTGGGATGAACTTTGACCTACATGGGACAAATTTAAACAAACCTTAGAATGAGACTAAAGTTTGTCTTTGTGCGTCCCAAGTTTGTCACTTTAGTCTCATTCTAAGGTTTGTCTAAGTTCGTCCTCAGAAAGAGACTAACTTGGGACGAACTTAGATTAACTTGGGACGAACTTAGGCAAACCTTAGAATGAGACTAAAGTTTGTCTTTGTTCGTCCCAAGTTAGTCTCGTTAGTCTCATTCTAAGGTTTGTCTAAGTTCATCCTTAAAAATTGACTAAAATGGGATGAACTTAGAGTAAATTGGGACAAACTTAGAGTAACTTGGGACGAACTTAGACAAACCTTAGAATCAGACTAAAGTTTGTCTTTGTTTGTCCCAAGTTAGTCTCGTTAGTCTCATTCTAAGGTTTGTCTAAGTTCATCCATAGAAAGAGACTAATTTAGGACGAACTTAGACTAACTTGGGACGAACTTAGACAAACCTTAGAATGAGACTAAAGTTTTTCTTTGTTCGTCCCAAGTTAGTCTCGTTAGTCTCATTCGAAGGTTTGTATAAGTTCATCCTTAAAAGAGACTAACTTGGGACAAACTTAGACTAACTTGGGACGAACATGGATAAACCTTAGAATGAGACTAAAGTTTGTCTTTGTTCGTCCGAAGTTAGTCTCGTTAGTCTCATTCTAAGGTTTGTCTAAATTCGTCCTTAGAAAGAGGCTATCTTGGGACGAACTTAGACAAACCTTACAAGGAGACTAAAGTTTGTCTTTGTTCATCCCAAGTTAGTCTCGTTAGTCTCATTCTAAGGTTTGTTTTAGTTCATCCTTAGAAAGAGACTAACTTGGGATGAACTTAGACTAACTTTGGACGAACTTAGACAACCCTTAGAATGACACTAAAGTTTGTCTTTGTTCGTCCCAAGTTCGTCTCGTTAGTCTCATTCTAAGGGTTGTCTAAGTTCGTCCTTAGAAAGAGACAAACTTGGGACGAACTTAGACAAACCTTAGAATGAGACTAACCTTTGTCTTTGTTCGTCCCAAGTTAGTCTCGTTAGTCTCATTCTAAGGTTTCTCTAAGTTCGTCCTTAGAAATAGACTAACGTGGGACAAACTTAGACTAACATGGGACGAACTTAGACAAACCATAGAATGAGACTAAAGTATGTCTTTGTTCGTCCCAAGTTAGTCTCGTTACTCTTATTCTAAGGTTTGTCTAAGTTAGTCAGACTAACTTGGGATGAACTTTGACCAACATGGGACAAACTTAAACAAACCTTAGAATGAGACTCAAGTTTGTCTTTGTGCGTCCCAAGTTAGTCACTTTAGTCTCATTCTAAGGTTTGTCTAAGTTCGTCCTTAGAAAGAGACTAACTTGGGACGAACTTAGATTAACTTGGGACGAACTTAGACAAACCTTAGAATGAGACTAAAGTTTGTCTTTGTTCGTCCCAAGTTAGTCGCGTTAGTCTCATTCTAAGGTTTGTCTAAGTTCATCCTTAAAAATTGACTAACTTGGGATGAACTTAGAGTAACTTGGGACGAACTTAGACAAACCTTAGAATCAGACTAAAGTTTGTCTATGTTTGTCCCAAGTTAGTCTCGTTAGTCTCATTCTTAGGTTTGTCTATGTTCGTCCTTAGAAAGAGACTAACTTAGGACAAACTTAGACTAACTTGGGACGAACTTAGAGAAACCTTAGAATGAGACTTAAGTTTGTCTTTGTTCGTCCCAAGTTAGTCTCGTTAGTCTCATTCTAAGGTTTGTCTAAGTTCGTCCTTAGAAAGAGATTAACTTGGGACGAACTTAGACAAACCTTAGAATGAGAATAAAGTTTGTCTTTGTTCGTCCCTAGTTAGTCTCATTAGTCTCTTTCTAAGGGTTGTCTAAGGTTGTCATTAGAAAGAGACTAACTTAGGATGAACTTAGACTAACTTGGTACAAACTTAGACAAACCTTAGAATGAGACTAAAGTTTATCTTTGTTCGTCCCAAGTTAGTCTCGTTAGTCTCATTCTAAGGTTTGTTTTAGTTCGTCCTTAGAAAGAGACTAACTTGGGACGAACTTGGACAAACCTTAGAATGAGACTAACCTTTGTCTTTGTTCGTCTCAAGTTAGTCTCGTTAGTCTCATTCTAAGTTTTGTCTAAGTTAGTTCTTAGAAAAAGACTAACTTGGATCGAACTTAGACAAACCTTAGAATGAGACTAAAGTTTGTCTTTGTTCGTCCCAAGTTAGTCTCGCTAGTCTCATTCTGAGGTTTGTCTAAGTTCGTCCTTAGAAATAGACTAACTTGGGATGAACTTAGACAAACTTGGGACGAACTTAGACAAACCTTAGAATGAGACTAACCTTTGTCTTTGTTCTCCCCAAGTTTGTCTCGTTAGTCTCATTCTAAAGTTTGTCTAAGTTCATCATTAGAAATAGACTAACTTGGGACGAACTTAGACTAACTTGGGACAAACTTAGACAAACCATAGAATGAGACTAAAGTTTGTCTTTGTTCGTTCCAAGTTAGTCTCGTTAATCTCATTTAAGGTTTGTCTAAGTTCATCCTTAGAAAGAGACTAACTTGGGACGCACTTAGACAAACCTTAGAATGAGACTAAAGTTTGTCTTTGTTCGTCCTAAGTTATTCTCGTTAGTCTCATTCTAAGATTTGTCTCAGTTCGTCCTTAGAAAGAGACTAACTTGGCACGAACTTAGACAAACCTTAGAATGAGTCTAAAGTTTGTCTTTGTTCGTCCCAAGTTAGTCTCGTTAGTCTCGTTAGTCTCATTCTAAGGTTTGTTTTAGTTCGTCCTTAGAAAGAGACTAACTTGGACAAACTTAGACTAGCTTGGGACGAACTTAGACAAACCTTAGAATGAGACTAACCTTTGTCTTTGTTCGTCCCAAGTAAGTCTCGTTAGTCTCATTCTAAGGTTTGTCTAAGTTTGTCCTTAGAAATAGACTAACTTGGGACGAACTTAGACTAACTTGGGACGAACTTAGAATTGGGCAGTTTTTCTTCTGACTGCCAGGGGTAATCTGAGTGGAGCTCTTCTTTAGGCAACCGTGGGTCTTCATCCTCGTCATTTATATGGTTTCCGGGGGCAATCACACAGAGGTCTGGGTCTGATTTGGGTAGTTCTTCTTTGGCCATACGAGAGTCCTCATTCTTTGCCGGCTCCGTGGGCTCTTCCTTGATGACCCTTGGCTTAAGTATCTCATTGATCAGATATGCCGTTTCTTTTTGAGCCGCCTGAACTATTGCCCATGATTTCTCGGCTTTGGCCTGGTTTTGGTGCATCGAGGCACTCAATTGCTGTATGTCTGCGGCCAACTACTGGGTGCTAGCTGCCAGCTCCATGGGCTCTATTGTAAGCTCTTCCTTACTGACCCTTGCAGCTTCGTTTTCTGCCGCCCATGATTTGGTTTCGGCCCTGATTTGATGCACCATGTTGGCCAGTTCTTCGAGCAGCATGGCCTGATCTTGTTTTGCACTTCTTGCCATATCTTCTATTAAGTTCCACAGATCATCCATGCTTAAGTTATCCACCGAGCCTCCTACCGCATCATTAAGCCTATTCCACTCTTGTGGCATCATTCCATCGAGAAACCTTTGAAGAAGATCGAAGTTGGTGAATCCATGGTGCGGGCAGCTCGTCACAATGGAGTCAAAGTACGCCAAGTACTCGTCCAAAGTTTCATCCCGAGAATGCTCTATGTTGTTGATTGACGGAGCCCACCGCACTGTCGTTAAGGTGCGATGTTCTCTGTGCAAAAATAAATTTATATCTCCGATACTCACGACTTAACTATTTTTGGTAGTCAGTGGTAAGTACATGTCGAACCCAAGGGAGTCAGGTGAATAGTTGTTCTTTCGAAAAGGGGGGATTAAATAAAGCAGTTGGGGGGTTGTTTTTGGTTTTTAGTACTGAAAGGTAAAGTAACAGTTGATATTACAATTAAAGAAAAGATTCGGTTTCAGGGGCCTTGTATCATATTTTCGTTTATCATTGACCTCTAATGATCATACTAAGTGTTCAAAAGTGAATCAAGGCTATTCCTAGCACGTGACTTGCCACACCGTCTAGTCTTTTGCAAGACAAAGAACTCTTGTTCTAGTATGTGCATCCATTTGATCATCATTCCTGATAAGCCAAATGGTGTTTTAAAGAGGTTGACTTCCACAGATAAGCTGTGCTCTTCCGAGCCTCCACTTATCCATGGAAGATCACGAACCCATGGCAAAGCTTTGCTCTTCCAAGCATCCACTCAACCAATAGAATTCTGACCTAATATAAGGCACCTAGAACAAGTTGAACACAAAGAGGCACTAAGGGAAGGGTCTAAAACATTGTATGATACAAGTACACCCCTTCAACCGAATGAAGAGTTTAGCTACGAATATCCATAGAGGTGGATACCATAGCTAAGTACTTGGAAAAGCAAAGGTTTTGAAAGACAGAAAGTAAAGGTTTTGGAAAGTAAAGACAGGAAAGTAAAGTACTTTGAAAGACAGTAAAGTAAAGTTTTCAAAAGTAAAGACAGGAAAGTAAAGTACCTTGAAAGACAGTAAAGTAAAGAAGAGAGTACTTACAAAAACCGTTGAAAGTGCTAAAGATCAAGCTTCGATTCCAAAGTAAAGCGATTACATGATTGTGCTCTCAATCTAGAGAGATAAGTGACATATGCTTCTTGCACACAAAATGGGATGATGGTTTGGAATGATATTACAAGTGAGAATGGCTTGGTATTTATAGGCTAAGGGAGGAAAGCTCACACATGGCATGAGATGGTAGGGGGAGAGCTTTAGCCGCCGGGGTGAGGTGGCAAGGGGGAAAAGCCGCCGGCTAGGTGGCGCGAGAGGAGAGGAGGATGGGAGTGTGAGTGAGGGGAGCCGCCGGCTTGGTGGAGGGGAGTGGGTGAGAGATGTGTGTTTGTAATCTTTCACAAAAGCCATCGGTCCTTTCAGCTCCGGACTGACTCTGGTTGACCTCCGGTTGGACTTGTTTTGAGTGATTCCACGTCAGGTTCTTGAAAGTCGGAATTTGGTCGTGACCTGGAATGACTCGTAATTCATTTTCAGCTTTAAAACTCCTCCTTAGCCTGTATTCTCTCTAGACTTTAAAATACCCTGTAGATAAATATCGGAACTAACAAGCAAAAGTTAAATAGACAAAGAGTCTAATTTGGTGGGTTTAACTGTGTTTATGATTCATACAATTAAGGTCCATCAGATCACCCCACACTTTTAGTTGTTCGTCCCGAACAATGCTATTTAAGGGCGGAACACAATCTAAGTAAAAACTTTTAAATATGAAATTGAGACTGTGGGACTAGATTTATCTTAATTCATGCATTACTTACTTATTACCAAACTAAACCGTGTAAATACTTAGAAGAAACTTGATACTTGTACCTTCGCGCCGAGATGCAAATTAATTCGGATGTTTCGGGAGATAGCCCTTTTCAGGCTCCTGGACTGCATTCTCGGGATCGACTCGCACTATATGGTTTCCTTGTAGCTTTCTCTAGCACGTGATTCGGTTCAGGTTTCACTGAGTTGAGCATTTTGATTTCTTTTTGGCGAGGGACAGCTTCTGTAGTGAATCGGCCTTTGGCCTTTGGCCTTTGATATTGAGTTGGAGTTTCTTCACTTTTGTTCGGTTAAAACCTTCACAATTTTGGCCTTTGGCCTTTGATTAGCTTCTTTGAGCTTTTGCTTCTTTGTGACTTGCTAGTCCATTTTCTCAACCTTTTTGGGAGGTCCAATCATTGCCCACGAGCATATGGAAATACCTCCCCGCTCTTTCTCATCCTCGCCGTTTCGCACGGGTCAAGATGAGGGTCGCTCATCTATTTTCCCGGCTACTAGGACTAGAGATAGGACGGTTTTATTCCCGTCCCGCCTCTTGCATAAACGCTGCACGGCGGAGATGACTTCAATCTCCACTGAAACCCGAAGTGCAGCCTCCACTGACTTCGAAAACCATATAGTTAGATTCGATCCTTCGAGTGCTTGCCAAGCCTCTCTAGGGCAGTTTATGTCAACTCCACATCCCCTGTATATCTCAACACAAAGGGACAAATGAGAAGTTACATCCTAAGTTTTTAAACAGTTCAATTTTCATAAGGTAAATGCATGAATTTAGATCTATCTTTTTCACATTCTCAAGTTCATATTTTCAAAAAGATAATATTAAGGGAAAAGGAAAAGAAAAACATGTTAATTAACTACGTACACAGGCGGTTAACACCCCACACTTTTGAACGAAGGCGTGCCTTTCAGTACGACTTAGTTCAAAAGTCATGCAAATATATACAAGAGAAGGAAATCACATTAAGGAAAAGAGAAGAACTGCACTCCCTTTTACTGTGTCGTGTCGTGGAACGACATGCCTCGGACCTGGATAATCGAGGGAGTTTGGCTGGGGCCTTGAACTCTCAGCGCAGGCCCGGTAATTTCTCGGAAGCTGCCTAGCTGATCTGATCTTCCTCTAAAAACCGATTCCTACATGTTAGAAATTCCTTCTATACAAAAAATGGGTGAGAGCGACTTGCGGTAAAAACTAAATGACAGAAAAGAAAATTACTAAAAGTAAGATAGGTGTCGGGTTATCTCCCGACAAGTGCCTTTGTTTAACGTCAATGGCTCGACGCATGGGGATCACAGGTTTGGATCCCATGGGCGGCTCAGGTTGAATTTTGCCACATCTCCTGCGTTGATTCTAGCCTTGACTTTTCCTGATTTCTTGTGAGATGATGTGCTTGGGTTAGAACTCCATGGTTTTGGTGGTTTCTCCTTCCATTGTTTCTGAGGAGGCGAGGGACCTTTGACCATAGCTGCTGGTCTTGTCACTCTCTCAGTCTCTCTTGGCAGGTCAGAAATCTGTGTTCTGAGATCCGAGATAGGTACAATGTCTGGTGGTTTCCTTGTCCTTGGGCGACCATCATAATCATCGATGTAGAAATCTGAAATTTTGCCGCCAAATGCATGTGATAACAAGCCCTTTCCCATGTCGATCCATGCTTTGGTGGCGTAGAGAAAAGGTCGTCCCAAAATAAGTGTTGGAGGGTTGTCTTTGCTGGTCTCTCCCGTTTGTATTACATAAAAGTCTGCAGCAATGACGAGCTCTCCCACATGGAGTATTAGATCTTCAAGCACTCCAACCGGTCGGATACATGATCTATCTCCCAACTCGATATTTGACCTTGGTGGTTTCAATGGGCCAAGCCCCAATAAGTAATATAAGGAGTAAGGCATAGCATTGACGGCATCCCCAAGATCGATTAAGCACTTGTGAATTTGGGCTTCACCAATACCACAGGTGACTGTGAAGGCCCCTGGGTCCTTATCCCTTTCCGGTTGTGACTCCTGATCTGAAGTGAGGGATCTTTTCATTATCGGGCCATTCTGCTCATCCTTTGGCTCTGGATTTGTTTGATCGGGCCCTTTTAACTCCCGATCTTCTAGGTAAATGTTTTGCTCTGATGCATAGATGTTAGTTGGGGAATCCCATCTGAGACCATTAGAGTCATTGTCATTCCAGCCAGATGCCAGTATGTCAAAGTGTGTAATCGGTGGAGGTGTCATGCTAACCGTGAATGTATAACGTCCATTGTCAGCATGCGTGACCTACGTTCTGCCATCATTGGGTCGGTCTTCTTCTTGATTCCAATCAGGACGGTGCCTACGGGTGAAGTGTTTGTTCGTAAGTTTGTAAGTTGTGGATTGTGCTGTTTCTTCCAATGCTACCTTCATGTTTGACTTCCTTATCATGCTGACATTCGCCTTTGGGTTTTGGATGGTTTGTGAAGGTAGTTTTCCTGGTTCTTTAGTGAGCACGGACATTGCGGTGGCGAGCTAGGACATTTGTTTGGTCAATTCTGAAATTGCCCCGTCAGTTTTCGCCTGATATTGGTGTAGCGAAGTTCCCAATTGATTTACGCTTCCTGCGAGCTCCTTCATTGTGTCTTCAAGCGACTTGCTTGGTCCTTGCTGATTATTTGAGCTGGATTGGTATTGATTCGTTCCCTTCTGCTGATATTGGCTCGTCGGGTATTAATTTGATCCTCTCTGCTGCTATTGGCCTGCTGATGGAGCGTTCTGGTTGTACTGCCGGTGGGGAGGTTGGTAGAATGACTGAGCTAATTGTGGTGCGGCTTGTTGTGTCTCCCTCGGAGGATGGTTGTCGTTTCACCAGCTTGGATTAGTTGCTTGATTATACTGCCGGATTGGTCTTGCTCTATCGTTGTTGTTGTGGTTGTTGTATCCTTGGTATCCTACCACTGCATTCACTTCTTCCGGTTCCTCTACTATCAGTGTCAGGCATGCGTCAGTCTTGTGGTCCGTAGAACTACAAAACTCGCAAGGCTTTATCTGAACTGGCTGCCTTCGTAGGATTTGAATCATCATTTCCTTTATTTGTTTCATCTCCTCTGGCATAGAGTTCATCGGTGTTTCAGCCTTTGCCACATTCTTCGTTCGGGAAAATTCTTCCTGCCGAGTTGTCTCTTCTCTGAATCGGGCATTTTAAGCAACGTCGGTGATGAGATTCCTTATGCCACTCAGTGATTGATTCATCATGGATCCTCCAGCTGAGGCATCCAGAAGCATTTTGTCTAAGGGCCTTAATCCATCAATGAGGTACTCGATTATGAGTTTTTCGGGTAGTCCAAGGGTACAGCAGCTTCTCTCCAGGCGATTGAACTTTTCCAGGTAGTCATACATGGTTTCATTGGGCCCTTGCTTGATGTCCTGCAGTTGCCTCCTTACTTGCATTGCTCTTCCTGCTGGGTAGTATTTGTCTAAGAACTTCTTCTGCATCTGAGCCCATGTTCTGATTCTACCAGAAGGCAATGAAAGAAACCAGTCGTTCGCCGAGTCAGTGAGGGAATAGTAGAATGCTTTTAACTTAAAGTCGTCTACGTTCACGCCATTGGGTTTTAGGTTTTGGCAAGTGCCATGTAAGCGTTGGAGATGAGTTGTTGCTGATTCTACACGAGTTCCTGAGAACTTTGGCAAGTTGTGGGCCACTGAAGTGTTGATGGCGATGTTTTCTAGCTCAGGGCCTTCGTAAATGCACCACGGCTGATTTTTGAAATCTGGTGCCGACAGTTCTCCCATAGTAGGTTCGCGGAAGTTGTTGTTATCCCCGTAGTAGTCATCAAAGACGGGTGACAAGCGTCGTTTGACCTGCAAATTTAAATTTATAATTTCCTGGCTGTAGACTGTGGGTTAGCACAATGGCAAGCAAGGGTCGAATCCAAGGGAGCTAGATTGGTTACTACTTTGTTCTGGAAAAGGAAAGAAAAAAGAAACGATTTGTGAGAGTAAAGGTTAGTGTGAAACCGAAATAGCCGAAATAAGCAATAAGAAAAAGTGACGTGTGGAATAATATGATGAGAATATTCAGGTTAGGGTTTCTTAATTGCGACTTGTTTTATCCTTGCCTTCTAAATATTGTATTTCTAATTCCTAAGTGTGGTTACTTCCATTCTAAGTTATAACCTAAAGTAGTGTCTTTCCGGACGCCTACACCACAAACTAAACCTAGTAATTTAATACTCCATTCCAAGATATATTAAATTAGTGCGCTATTTGTTTTCAACGGTCTAGTATCAAACAAATAGTAAATATGGGATTTATATTATTCGACTAAGTCTAACCTTTCCGAGTATCAACTTAGTTTCACAATATAAATCGAGATAATATGCACAAGGTCTAGTGGAATAAAGAAATAAGCATTACGATTCAAGTCTCAAAAACATACGTCACAATATTCGAAACCCTAACCCGAATAATCGGTTTAGTTACACATAGTCATGGGAAATAATGCAAGAATTAAAAGAGAATGAAAATACTTCACAAAACCGAGGATGGAGGAGCGCTGGCCGTGGGTGGCTGAGCTAGGGCGGACAAGGGCTGAGCAACCGTGAGCGGTGGCGGAGGAAGGCGGTGGAAGGCGGAGGAGCAAGGCTTCGGCCGTGAGTGTAGAGAGAGACTCGTGTGAGTTGAGGGATGCTTATTTGGTCTTGTGAGCTCCTCTATATATAGGGTTTTGAGAAGACCTAAAGTTCCCAAAATAAGCCAAGAGATAATTAGGCAATATTTCCATATCTTCTTGCTTTATCTTCAAGCTATCTCTTTTCTTGGGAATTAAGTCATCTTGAACCTTCCAGAATATTTCCAAAACCCTAGCTTGTGAATTTTGCCCTAATATGACATTGATTTGGGCCGAAATTACTGTTCACGGCCGGAGTACTGTTCATTGCCCAAAAATACTGTTCACTGCCCAAAAACACTGTTCATGGCCGGAAGTTACTGTTAACGCCGGAAGTTATTGTTCATCCGCGGACACTGTTCATCCATTCTGCGCATCTGTTTTGACTTTGGCTCTCGATTTGACCTTCCAAACGACCTCGGATGCTCTCGGTGTGAACTAGAGAGTTGTAGGGAATTGAGTCAGCTACGCAACGCCATGTAGCTCGTATTTTTCTGATCGAAGGTCCATTCCCAGCGCTGCGTCGAGCGTCCAAAGGTCTGATCTGCCATTGTGGTGTTTTTGGCATAAAATGCCGTCTTTAATGCACGTTTCCTCCTAGAGCTTCCGAAACACCTGAAATGCATAACAACACTAAGAAGTAACTGTTTGCATAATAAAGTGCTGGAATTGATAGGAATTGTTGACTCGATGAGTCGTATAAATACAGCTCATCAAACCACCCCACACTTAAACTTGTTCGTTCCGAACAAGAACTAGGTCATAAGAGGAACGAATAATGTAAACACCACAATGCTTCGGTCATCCTAGACGTGCTACATGGACATGAATCGGTTACTCTAGATCCTGCCCTCTATGCATGCTCGTTACTAATATCCTTGTGCGAAAACATGGGTTAAAGATACGTGTTACCTTTGGGCCGAGATGCAAATCAATTTGGATGTATCGGGAGATAGTCCTTTTTAGACCCATGAATCTCATTCTCGGACTCGAACTCGCTGCTATATGGTTATGCTTTGCCGCTTTTTCTTGCACGTGATTGATTCGAGCTTCAAAGTGTTGAGTGCTTTTCGGCCAGCTATAGGTGTCTCGGTTTTGATGTTTCAATGGTGCTTTCACATGAGAAACGTGTGGACTATCACAATGGTGGTGGATTTGTTGCCTTGAAGTGCGGATTGTGACTTGCTCGAACCGTGGTTCCTTCTCCTTTTGACGCGAGTCAAGCCGAGGGTCGCTCGTCTATTTTCCCGGTTACTCGGATTAGAAACCTTCCTGCTCTCACTCATCATCGTCCTTTTGACACGAGTCAAGTCAAGGGTCGCTTGCCTATTTTCTTGGCTACTTGGACTAGAGATTGGACGATGTGTGCCACCGTCCCGCCTAACCGCAAAAGTACCGCAGTGGCGGAGCAGACTCGTACTATGTTGCCTCGAAGTGCTAGCCTCCACGAGCTCCACATAACCATATATCCTGAGTCCGGTCTTTGAATGATCTGTCAAGTCTCTCTAGGGCGTTTCTATCAACTCCACATCCCTGTTTATCTCAACTAACAAAGGCACGCAAAAATTTTAAAATCACATGTTAGTCGCACAAGTCAATTTTCACCAAAGACATGCATGTAATCGGCTCTATCTATTTCACCATATCATTATCCAATACTGCAAGTCTAGGAAGTAGTGAAGTATTATGTACAAAATTTTTAAAAATCATGGGAAACATGTTGACTCTGTGCAGTAAATAAACGTGCTGACTCAAGGACTGACTCTCACCCCACAGTTTTGAAATGAGCCGTGTCCTCACGGCACGACTCAAATCTAGACTCACAATGCATGCAATAAAACAAAGGGAAATAAGACAGGAGTAAGGACATGCACTTCCCTCGTGCGTGCGTGACGATCAGAAACAACTGATTATTCTCCTATGAGTCCTCGAAGAGCACCAATCGAGCTTGTATCGCTACGTGAGTTCGTTGCACACCGAAAAGTCTGCGTCAATGACATTAAGATGAATAAAAGATTCCCAGGAGGTTGGAGGAGTCACAGCGGTCTCACTTAAAACCCAACCTCCTTAGACTCGTAAGTCTTTGTGACAGAATCTTTAAACGCTCATGTTTCTTGACACAACTTATTCAAGGTGTGAACTACTCATGCTAGATACAATCTTTTGCTAACATCCCTGATACGTTCGCCTCTGTCCCTGCATGAAGATCATCTTCTTTCCCAAGTACAATGTGACAATAATGACTCATAAATAAACATAGTAAGTAAATGATGGAAACGAAAATGCAGATAGTGCAGGGCTGCCTCCCTGCGAGCGCCTTTGTTTAACGTCGTTGGCTCGACAGTACCTCCTCTAAGTGTCAGGAGGCTCAGCAAGGGGAATCTCATCAGCGGTGGTGGTAAGGGGCTCGGCTAGGTCAAACTCCTGGGCTGGTATCTCGATCTCTCCGTGGTAGTGCTTCACCCTCTGCCCATTGACCTTAAAGCGCCGCCCATCAGTAGGGCACTCTAGCTCGAGCGCTCCATGGTTATAAACGTGAGTCACTGAATATGGGCCTGTCCATCTGGACCGCAACTTGCCTGGCATCAATCGTAGGCGTGATGAAAAAACCAGGACCTGTTGCCTAACTTCAAACGTGCGCCTGAGTATAAACTTGTCGTGGTAGAGCTTGGTCCGCGCCTTGTAGTCTGTTTGGCTCTCGTAAGCCTCGAGGCGCAACTCCTCCAACTCGCACAACTGTAGTTTCCTGTCTAGCCCGGCTGTCTGTAAATCTGGATTGCACTTCTTCAGTGCCCAATATGCCTTATGCTCGAGCTCGACTGGTAAGTGGCACGCCTTCCCATAGACCAACCGAAAAGGCGAGGTGCCAATCGGGGTCTTGTAAGCTGTCCTGTATGCCAATAGTGCCTCATCTAACCGCTGGCTCCAATCCTTCCTGGTCGGTCCTACCATCTTCTCCAGAATTCCCTTAATTTCGCGGTTGGAGATCTCCGCTTGGCCATTCGTCTGGGGGTGATATGCTGTGGAAGTCCGGTGGGGAACATGGTAGTGCTTCAGTGTGGATGCCATCATACGGTTGCAGAAGTGTGTCCCCTGATCACTGATAATGGCCTTAGGTACTCCGTACCTGCAAAAGATGTTAGTGCGCAAAAAGTCTACGACAGTTTTAGCATCATCACACCTAGTGGCCTTGGCCTCTACCCACTTGGACACATAGTCAACTGCAACTAAGATGTAAGAAAATCCATATGAAGGAGGAAAAGGACCCATAAAATCTATCCCCCAAATGTCAAACACATCATTCACTAGTATGGGGACCTGTGGCATCTCCTGTCTGGCCGAAATATTACATACTCTCTGGCATTTATCACATCTCTTACAATGATCGTAGGCATCTCTAAAAACATGCGGCCAAAAGAAACCACTATCTAAAATCTTCCTAGCTGTCCTCCTAGGGCTGAAATGGCCACCACACTCTAACTCAAGGCAAAAACTAATAACTGAAGCAATCTCATCATCGGGAATGCACCGTCTAAGAATCTGATCTACACTTATTTTCCACAAGTACGGATCATCCCACACATAGTATTTAGCATCATGCTTCAATTTCAAACACTGAGCCCTAGAATATGAGGGCGGGAACTTACCTCCGACCAGGTAGTTCACTAGAGGAGCGAACCATGGCATCTTACCCGAAATAGAATACAAGTGCTCATCTGGAAATGTCTCGGTAATCTGCCCGGCATCCTCTTCTCTGACAAGACGGCTCAAGTGGTCGGCCACTGTGTTCTCTATGCCCTTCTTGTCCCTGATCTCCACGTCAAACTCCTGTAGGAGCATGATCCACCTAATGAGCCTCGGCTTTGCCTCCTTCTTCGTCATCAAGTACCTAATAGCTGCATGGTCAGAATAGACAACAACTTTAGTACATAGCAAATAAGACCTGAATTTCTCCAAGGCAAAGACCACGGCTAGCAGCTCCTTTTCTATGGTCGAATAGTTCTTCTGGGCCACGTCTAGTGTCCTCGAAGCGTAGTAGATCACCCCGGGCTTCTTGTCCACCTTTTGACCGAGAACTGCTCCTACAGCATAATCACTCGCGTCACACATAATCTCAAAGGGCTGTGTCCAGTCCGGAGCTCTAATGATGGGCGTGCTGGTGAGGGCCTCCTTCAGCTCGTCAAATACTGCCCTGCACTGATCTGTAAACTCAAAAGGAACATCTTTCTGCAAGAGGTTAGATAAAGGCAACGCCTTTTTAGAATAATCCTTAATGAATCTACGATAGAAACCAGCATGCCCCAAAAATGACTTAATATCACGGACTGTGGAGGGATATGGCAGAGTAATAATCAAATCTATCTTAGCTTTGTCTACCTCTATACCCTCATGTGAGACTATGTGACCGAGTACTACTCCATGAGTAACCATAAAATGACACTTTTCATAATTGAGCACCAAATTCATAGAAACACAACGTGCTAATACCGTGCTCAAATTATCTAAACATGCATCAAAAGTGTCACCATGCACAGTGAAGTCATCCATAAACACCTCTATAAACGAACCTATCATGTCAGAGAATATACTAGTAACTACCCGCTGAAAGGTGCCGAGTGCGGTACACAAGCCAAAGGACATCCGGCGAAAAGCAAACGTACCGAATGGACATGTGAAGGTCGTCTTCTCCTGATCCTCGGGTGCTATAGGAATCTGGTTATAGCCTGAAAAACCATCTAGAAAACAAAAATAAGGCTTACCTGCCAAGCGGTCGAGCATCTGGTCAATGAATGGAAGAGGAAAGTGATCCTTGCGCGTAACTGCATTCAGCTTCCTGTAGTCTATGCACATGCGCCATCCATTCTTGACTCGTGTTGTAACCATCTCGCCCTCGGCATTCTTCTCCACCGTAATCCCTGTCTTCTTCGGCACAACATGTACCGGACTTACCCACTGACTATCTGAGATTGGGTAGATCACGTCTGCATCCAACAGCTCCTGAATCTCCTTCTGGACAACCTCCATCATAATTGGGTTCAATCTGCGCTGAGGCTCCCTTGAAGGTCTAGCTCCATCCTCTAACAATATCCGATGCATACAAACTGCCGGGCTGATTCCCTTGATGTCGGCTAGCGTCCATCCAATGGCCAGTTTGTGCTCGGTGAGCACTCCAATCAACCTACGCTCCTGATCTGCCTCGAGCCCACTCTTAATGATTACTGGCAGCGTGCTATCCTCCCCTAAGAATGCATACTTCAAGTGACTAGGTAGAGGCTTCAATTCTACTGTAGGTGCCTGCACAACAGAAGGCAAACACACTTGTGATTTGAATAAACGAACTGCATTAACCTCGTACCTTGGGGTGAGTGACTGGGTAATCTCGAGCTGGTCTAGTACGTCCATGATCGCCTCTGTATGCTCATAAGAGTCATCGGGCGAGTATACTGCCTCCTCAATTACCTGCTCTAGTGGGTCAGTCCGTCTCTCCGGATGTACCTCCTGGACATGGTCGTCCAAGGTGTCTAAGGCATGGACCGCCTCGTACTCTGTAGGATGCTTCATGGCCCTGACGATGTCAAAGCTGATCCTCTCGTCCTCAACCTCCATGGTCAACGTCCCAGTGTCACAGTCTATCTTCATCTTTGACATCTTGAGGAACGGCCGACCGAGTAGAATCGGTGCATGGTCTGTCGGGCTAGAATGCTCCATCTTGAGCACATAGAAGTCTGCTAGGAATACTAGCTCGCCCACCTGTACTAGCACGTCCTCAATCTTGCCCTCGGGCTGCTTGCATGACCTGTCCGCCAGCTGTATGGTAAGACCTGCAGGTTCTCGAGGACCAATGCGCAAACAGGAGTATATAGAATATGGTAAAACATTAATAAAAGCACCAAGATCAAGCATGCAATTCTCTAATCTAATGTTACCGATTGTGCAGGGAATGGTGTATGTGCCTGGATCACCGCATTTTGGTGGCACCTTGCGCTGAATTACCGCTGAGACATTCCTGCTTAATAGCTCCTCGTCTGGCTGGGTCCCTTTCCGTCTGTTTGTGCACAACTCCTTCAGAAATTTGGAGTACCTCGGGATCTGCTTGATGGCCTCAAGGAGGGGGATGTTGATTTCCACCTTGCTGAATAGCTCCCATACTTCCTTGTCCATCACATACTTCTTCGGAGTTCGTACCTGCACAGGAAAAGGTAAAGGTACCTGAACGTTAGAATTTTCGATGATGGGTACTTGAATTGGCCGAGGGGCCTCTACTGATGGGACCGAGTCTGGTCTGGTCTCGTCCTGGCCTAAGGTACTAGGCTCGGTTTACTCATCATTGGGCTCTGCTGGTCCTGTTGCTCTGCGTCCACTCCTTAATGTCACTGCACTGACATTCCCTTTCGGATTTTGAACTGTCTGTGAGGGAAGTCGTCCTGCGTGCACACTGGTGGTGAGGTCTGAGATTAGCATAGTGAGATGGGACATCTGCTTCTTTAGGTCTGCAATGTCACTCTTGGTCGAGGCTGCCAGCTCTTCTACTACCTTTTCGAGAGGTTTGTTGGAGTTATAGTTGCTCGGGCCTGGCTGATTATTGTTCGGCCCCTTCTGCTGATACTGGCCCTGCGTACTCTGCTGGTACTGATGGTTCGGATGTCTGTAGGGCTGCTGGGTCTGCTGAGGTGCATTTTGTCTCTGGGCCTAATTCTGCTTATTGTTGTTCCTCCAGGGCTGTCCATTGGTTCCTTGGTTGGGCGCTGCTGCGCCATATTGTCTGACTGGCCCTGGCTGATTGCCATAACTCTGGTAGTTGCCCACTGCATTGACCTCAGCTTGGTCATCCTCCACTATAGTAGGGCACTCGTCTGTCTTATGGTCTGTAGCTGCACAGAACTCGCATGGTCTGATCTGGATTGGTTGCCTTCGGACGACATGCTTCATTAGCTCCCTCATCTCCTTCATTTTTGAGGCCATAGCACTGATTGAGGGCTCAACTCATGATACATTCCGAGTTCGGGCATAGTCATCCTCCTTTGTAGCTTCATCCTGGAACCGCTCACTTTCTGCCACTGATATGATCATCTGTTTGACTTTGGCAGGGCTGAGGTTCATCAGGTTGCCTCCAACTGAGGCATCTAGGAGCTTTCTGTCTAGTCTGCAAATTCCATCTAGCAAGTATTCCACCAGTAGCTTCTCTGGAAGCTCAAGGTTGCAACAGCTTTTCTCCAAGGCAAGGAACTTCTCTACGTACTCGGATAGGGTCTCATTGGGTCCTTGCTTGAGCTCTTGCAACTGTCTACGGACCTTCATGGCTCGTCCAGCTGAGTAGTATTTCGAGAGGAACTGGCGCTGCATCTCTTCCCATGTATAAATGATGTCTGCGGGCAAGGACAGGAACCAGTCTGTGGCGGAGTCAGTGAGTGAGAAGTAGAATGCTTTGAGTTTGAAGTCATCCACTGAAGCTCCGTAGGGCCTATAATTATGGCAACTGCCATGGTAACGCTTCAGATGCCCTGTATCTGATTCTCCCTTCGATCCTGCGAATTTGGGAAGTTGATGGACGATTGAGGTGCTGATTGCGATTTCTTCGAGTTCTGGTCCTTCATAGATTGGCCATGTTTGATCTTTGAAGTCTGGGACCGAGAGCTCTCCCATAGATGGCTCCTCATCGTGATAGTAGGCTTCCTCTTCGTATACCGGCTGTCTGAGTCGCCTGAGGGGCGGTTGGGGCTGTACCTGATACTGAATCTTATGTCTTACTGGGGCCTATTGTCGGACTTGTTGCTGGCCCTAGACTGGATTTCGAACTGGTTGTCTGCCCTGAACTGGATTTCGGACTGGTTGTCTAGCTGCAACCTGTTGTCGGACTGGGGCTTGTTGTTGTCGAGCTGGGACCTGCCCTTGGATCGGTCCTCCTCTTTGTGGATCTGCAGCCGCCCCTTGGTTCTGTCGAGCTGCATCTCGTTGTGCACGTCTATGATCACGGATTAGCTGCTCCGGATTATCATAGATCACCTGTTCTTCGTTGTTGTTGTTGTTGTTGTCTATTATTGGGGGGTTTTCAAGGTTGTGTAGTTCGAACTGGTCTTCTTCTAGGTCTTCTTGGTTGTTGATGTTTTCTTCTTCATCGTTAATTATACTACCTGCACGAGACATGGTGCAAGAATAGCAAACACCGGAATAGCAAACGCCGAAATAACAAGAACAGACTAGCAATAAAGGGTCCCCAGGAGATTGGAGGAGTCACAGCGGTCTCACTTAAAACTCAACCTCCTTAGACTCGTAAGTCTTGGTGACAGAACCCTCTAAAAGCTAGAAATTGGAAATCGAGAGAATCGGAAAACGAAATCGAGGCAGTTGAATAGGGAATCACCGAATAGCAGAGTTCGAAATAAGAAACAAGCAAATAAACGAAAAACTAAGAGAGAGCAAATTTCACCTTTGCGTAGCTCCCCGGCAACGGCGCCAAAATTTGACAGGCGTCGTTTGACCTACAAATTTAAATTTATAATTTCCTGGCTGTAGACTGTGGGTTAGCACAATGGCAAGCAAGGGTCGAACCCAAAGGAGCTAGATTGGTTACTACTTTGTTCTTGAAAAGGAAAGAAAAAAGAAACGATTTGTGAGAGTAAAGGTTAGTGTGAAACCGAAATAGCCGAAATAAGCAATAAGAAAAAGTGACGTGTGGAATAATATGATGAGAATATTCAGGTTAGGGTTTCTTAATTGTGACTTGTTTTATCTTTGACTTCTAAATATCGTATTTCTAATTCCTAAGTGTGGTTACTTCCATTCCAAGTTATAACCTAAAGTAGTGTCTTTCCGGACGCCTACACCACAAACTAAACCTAGTAATTTCATACTCCATTCCAAGATATATTAAATTAGTGCGTTATTTGTTTTCAACGGTCTAGTATCAAACAAACAGTAAATAGGGGATTTATATTATTCGACTAAGTCTAACCTTTCCGAGTATCAACTTAGTTTCACAATATAAATCGAGATAATAAGCACAAGGTCTAGTGGAATAAAGAAATAAGCATTACGATTCAAGTCTCAAAAACATACGTCACAATATTCGAAACCCTAACCCGAATAATCGGTTTAGTTACACATAGTCATGGGAAATAATGCAAGAATTAAAAGAGAACGAAAATACTTCACAAATCCGAGGATGGAGGAGCGCTGGCCGTGGGTGGCTGAGATAGGGCGGACAAGGGCGGACAAGGGCTGAGCAACCGTGAGTGGTGGCGGAGCAAGGCGGTGGAAGGCGGAGGAGCAAGGCTTCGGCCGTGAGTGTAGAGAGAGAGACTCGTGTGAGTTGAGGGATGCTTATTTGGTCTTGTGAGCTCCTCTATATATAGGGTTTTGAGAAGACCTAAAGTTTCCAAAATAAGCCAAGAGATAATTAGGCAATATTTCCATATCTTCTTGTTTTATCTTCAAGCTATCTCTTTGCTTGGGAATTAAGTCATCTTGAACCTTCCAGAATATTCCAAAACCCTAGCTTGTGAATTTTGCCCTAATATGACATAGATTTGGGCCGAAATTACTGTTCACGACCGGAGTACTATTCATGGCCCAAAAATACTGTTCACTACCCCAAAACACTGTTCACGGCCGGAAGTCACTGTTCACACCAGAAGTACTGTTCATCCGCGGACACTGTTCATCCATTCTGCGCATCTGTTTTGACTTCGGCTCTCGATTTGACCTTCCAAACGACCTCGGATGCTCTCGGTGTGAACTAGAGAGTTGTAGGGAATTGAGTCAGCTACGCAACGCCATGTAGCTCGTATTTTTATGATCGAAGGTCCATTCCCAGCGCTCCGTCGAGCGTCCAAACGTCTGATCTGCCATTGTGTTGTTTTTGGCATAAAATGCCGTCTTTAATGCACGTTTCCTCCTAGAGCTTCCGAAACACCTGAAATGCATAACAACACTAAGAAGTAACTGTTTGCATAATAAAGTGCTGGAATTGATAGGAATTGTTGACTCGATGAGTCGTATAAATACGGCTCATCAACGGGTTCTCGTCTTGGTTCTCGTCGATATTGCGGGGCTGGTGGATGTCTAGGAGGTTGTTGCGCTGGGCCAGCTTCATTTCAGCCTTCGGGTGGTCCTTGGTTTCTAAGGATGGCATTCCTATCACGAGCTCTTTGGTTTCGGAAGAGTTGCTCTGGATCGTCGAGAATTGGAAATTGAGGCGGTGCCTCATTATTTCGATCGAACAGATTGACCTCGTCGTCATCCTAATAGTCATGGATGCTTCCTTCGCGAGACATGGTTGTACAAAAGCGAGTTTGAAAGAAAAAGAAAGAAAGAATAATTGATTCTAACTCCCCGGCAACGGCGCCAATTTTGACGGAGCCCACCGCACTGTCGTTAAGGTGCGATGTTCTCTGTGCAAAAATAAATTTATATCTCCGATACTCGCGACTTAACTATTTTTGGTAGTCAGTGGTAAGTACGGGTCGAACCCAAGGGAGTCAGGTGAATAGTTCTTCTTTCGAAAAGGGGGGATTAAATAAAGCAGTTGGGGGGTTGTTTTTGGTTTTTAGTACTGAAAGGTAAAGTAACAGTTGATATTACAATTAAAGGAAAGATTCGGTTTCAGGGGCCTTGTATCATATTTTCGTTTATCATTGACTTCTAATGATCATACTAAGTGTTCAAAAATGAATCAAGGCTATTCCTAGCACGTGAATTGCCACACCGTTTAGTCTTTTGCAAGACAAAGAACTCTTGTTCTAGTATGTGCATCCATTTGATCATCATTCCTGATAAACCAACTGGTGTTTTAAAGAGGTTGACTTCCACAGATAAGCTGTGCTCTTCCGAGCCTCCACTTATCCACGGAAGATCACGAACCCATGGCAAAGCTTTGCTCTTCCGAGCATCCACTCAACCAATGGAATTCTAACCTAATATAAGGCACCTAGAACAAGTTGAACACAAAGAGGCACTAAGGGAAGGGTCTAAAACATTGTGTGATACAAGTACACCCCTTCAACCGAATGAAGAGTTTAGCTACGAATATCCATAGAGGTGGATACCATAGCTAAGTACTTGGAAAAGCAAAGGTTTTGAAAGATAGAAAGTAAAGGTTTTGGAAAGTAAAGACAGGAAAGTAAAGTACTTTGAAAGACAGTAAAGTAAAGTTTTCGAAAGTAAAGACAAGAAAGTAAAGTACTTTGAAAGACAGTAAAGTAAATAAGAGAGTACTTACAAAACCGTTGAAAGTGCTAAAGATCAAGCTTCGATTCCAAAGTAAAGCGATTACATGATTGTGCTCTCAATCTAGAGAGATAAGTGACTTGTGCTTCTTGCACACAAAATGGGATGATGGTTTAGAATGATATTACAAGTGAGAATGGCTTGATATTTATAGGCTAAGGGGAGCAATGGAGGCCATACACTTGTCATATGGAGGGAGGAAAGCTCACACATGGCATGAGATGGTAGGGGGAGAGCTTTAGCCGCCGGGGTGAGGTGGCAAGGGGGAAAAGCCGCCGGCTAGGTGGCGTGAGAGGAGAGGAGGGGAGTGTGAGTGAGGGGAGCCGCCGGCTAGGTGGAGGGGAGTGGGTGAGAGATGTGTGTTTGTGAACTTTCACAAAAGCCATCGGTCCTTTCAGCTCCGGACTGACTCTGTTTGCCCTCCGGTTGGACTTGTTTTGAGTGATCCCACGTCAGGTTCTTGAAAGTCGGAATTTGGTCGTGACCTGGAATGACTCGTAATTCATTTTCAGCTTTAAAACTCCTCCTTAGCCTGTATTCTCTCTAGACTTCAAAATACCTTGTAGATAAATATCGGAACTAACAAGCAAATGTTAAATAGACAAAGAGTCTAATTTGGTGGGTTTAACTGTGTTTATGATTCATACAATTAAGGTCCATCATTGATCTTCTCGCGAACTTCAAGTTCGAATGATGGTGGGGAAAACTCCTCATAGTACCAAGGCTCGCTTTCATAGTACAACGACATGTTGGGCTGCAAAATGAAAACAAAAACAAACAAAAACAAAAAGAACAACAACTCCGAAACATAACTCCCCGGCAACGGCGCCAAAATTTGACAGCGCGTCGTTGATACGCTGCAAATTTACATTTATAGTTCCACTACTTTAGTGCCTCACTATTGGATAGCAAGCGGTAAATAGGGGTCGAACCCAAGAGAGTCAGTGTGGAGTAGTTGTTCTTGAAAAGAAAATAAAAATAAAGGAAAGACGGATTGGGTTTTTTGGTTGTTTTTATACAGAAGGTAAATGACAGAAAGTAAATAACTAAAAAGTAAATGAGTGAAATGTAAAGTGCTGAAAGTAAGTACTGAAAAGTAAATTGCGGGAATAGTCGAGTTCAATATCAACCAAACAACATACTTTTGGTTTGTCGCGCGCTGTATTTCAAGCGCAATAAGTGCCAAAGTTATGTTTGATTGATGTTAAAAACGTCTGTAGTGAAAGTAAAGTGCGGAAAGTAAATTGCGTAAAGTAAGTACTGAAAGTAAAGTGCGTAAAATTAAGTGCGTAAAAGTAAAGTGCTGAAATGTAAATGACAGAAAAGTAATGTACTGAAAGTAAATGACAGAAAAGTAAAGTACTGAAAGTAAATGACAGGTAAGTAAGGACGAAAGATATTCAGTCTAGGGTCTTTACTTGTGAGACAATCATCATAGACGTCAAAGATCTTACTTTGTGTTCATAATTGTTGAGTTATTCCTTTTCAAGACTTAACCCCTAAAGTAAGGCTTTTTCAAGCGCTTACACCACAATCTACTCCAAAATTAAGACATAGACTTCTAGTTCTAAGTGCAGCCACTTGATCTTCAGTTACGATATACCAAGCGACTTAAGGAAGAGTAAACTACTCGGCTAAGCTTTGCTCTTTCGAGCATCCACTTAGCCTTGTCGTTCAACCGAATAATGGCACCGAACTAGTTGACACAAAATAGCATTAAGTTCTAGTCTCAAGATGCATACACAAGTATGAACACCCCTTGACCGAATATGCTTAGCTACTTGTATTCATGGTAAGGAATACAAGCACCATACTTATGAAAGTAAAGAAAACAAGAAAAAGTAAAGACAAGTGACCGAAAACTTTTGTAACCGAGAGCAACAACAAGTAAAAGAAGCCTTAGCTACTTGCATTCATGTCAAGGAATACAAGTAGCCATGAGCTTTGACAAGGAAATGAAAAGGAAACCGAAAGTTTTTACAAGAAAATAAAAGAAAGCTTTAGCTACTTGTATTCATGTCAAGGAATACAAGTAGCCATGACTTTTGTGCAAGAAAGTAAAGGTAGAGGAGCTCCAAATCGAGTGCTTGCAGGAAAGTAAGAGCTTAGAAGCTCAAGAACAAGTGAAGAACAAAGAACAAAAGTGTGTTTGTTTTGAAAATGAAGTGGAGAAGAGAGATAAGCTCTCAACTCCATAAGTTTGTGGCACTTTTACATCTAAGGCTAAGCCTCTATTTATAGAAGAGGAAACTTAGGGACTAAGTTTTGCATTAGAAAATATCCCAAAAGCAAGTCACTCTCATTGGCTTAGCCAAAAGCAAAGCACATGGGTTGTGGAAGAGGATAAGAGCCACCACTTGGGATATTTCAAGCCAAAGCCACCACTTGCTCTTATCTCTTCCATGAGCCACGAATTGGTCTTGGTTTGAAGCCAAAGGGCAACCACTTGACTTCGTTGAGGCTTGGGACAAGTCACTTGGACTTGATTGAGGCTTAGTTTCTTCCCAAAGGTCAACCGAAGTGAATAGTAAGGCCAATCGGGAAATAAGTAGTTTGGATTTAGTTGGACTTCGCCGGAATGTGGCCGGAGCATGAAATGATCGGAGCATGGTGGTGAGGATATGAGCTTGATCGGAGCATCACCGGAGGTTGGCCGAATTTTGCCGGAATATGGCCGGAATCTGGCCGGAGCTTTGGTCGGAGCTTCTTGGATTTTGGAGAGTGTATTCTAAATGACAAAGTCATTCTAAGGTTTGATGAGCCGTATTTATACGACTCATAGAGTCATCAATTCCCACCATTTCATTCACTTTATTATGCGAACAGTTACTTTTTAGTGTTGTTTCGTATTTCAGGTGATTTGGAAGCTCTAGGAGGAATCGTGCCTAAAAGACGGCTTTTGAAGCCAAAAACATCGCAGTGGAAGAACGGAGCCAAAAGAGGGCCGTGAACAGTGTTTTTCGGCTGGTGAACAGTAACTCCGGCGTGAATAGTAACTCCGGCGTGAATAGTAACTCCGGCATGAATAGTAATTCCGGCGTGAACAGTGATTTTCGCGCAGTGAACAGTGATTTTCGCGCAGTGAACAGTGATTTTCGCGCAGTGAACAGTAACTTCGGGGAAAAATCCAAATTTCATGCTGAGTCCAAGCCCTAGCGTCCAAGTCCATTCGTCCGGCCCAAAAGTAATGTGAAATTAGGGCAAACTTACACCTAGGGTTTTGGAATCATCTAGAAGATTCAGGGTGGCTTGAAGATCAAGCAAGATTACTTTGGAAATATTTACATAATAATCTTTGGTGCCTATTTTGGAAGTTTTAGGGTTTCTACAAACTCTATATAAGGAGGTGCATACTACACTAGAATTCATCCCTTCAACACATAACAAACCGTGTGCTCTCCTCCTTGGCCGTGCACCACCTTGCTCCGCCCAGCTCCTCCGCCGTCCGCCGTAGCTCAGCCCTCACGGCAGCAGCTCCTCCGTGCCCTAGTTGCTCCATTCTCGGTTGTTTTTAGTGAAGTTTCTTCCTTTATTACTTGCATTGTTTCACCATGATCATGTGTAACTAAACCTTCTATTCGTATTAGGGTTTATTATATTGTGACTATGTTTTTGAGACTTGGTTATTAATGCTATATTCTATGTTTTACTAATTCTCGTACATTAATTCCATGAAATATTGTTAGACTAGACGTATACTTTGTCGTGAAATCTAGTTGCGCATATTTCTACATTAGTCATCTATCTAATACTTTGTCGTTTAGATAGGTAGTACGACTAGGGCAATTAACACCTTTGTCGGGTTAATTAAACCTAGGGGAATTAGGTAGTGGCATAACACCTTTGTCGGGTTATTTGGGAAGTCACCTTTGTCGGGACAACCACACTTAAAACATTGAATTAGATATTTAGAAGTCTATGATAAAACAAGTCACAATCAAACCCTAATCTGAATATTTCCCCCCTGATATTTACAACCCAGTTTATTTCGTGATTTACAGTTTTTGCACTAACAATTACTCTCATTCCAGTTTCTTGTCTTTCTCCATTACAGAACAAAGTAGTAGCTATCTAGCTCCCTTGGGTTCGACCCTTGCTTGCCATTGTGCTAACCCACAGTTCATTGCGAGGAAATTATAAATTGTTTTTGCGCAGGTACGACGACAAGCCTGCTCAATGATCTCAAGAAGGATGCTAAGCCAAATTCAGTCCGGAACATGGTCGAAATCCCAAATCGGCCGAAATTGCCCTATTTTGGCCTTGACCGGGCTCGGGCCCTTGGTTGTGCGTTCTTGTCCAAACGCCGACGGTTCTAGCATATTTGAGTGATTTGAAGTCGGGTCCATGAAGGTTGGTAAGGCTGAATTTGATCGTAGCATGGCCGTGCCCTATGATGGCCTAGGATGGCTTGAATTTTGGACCTTGCGTTCTTTGCCTTTTGAGTGGGATTTGGAACGAAATTCTTCATAGAAATCGAATGGCCAAAGTGGTTTGGTCGGAACGCCGCCGGAGATAGGTCGTGGCCTAAGTTCTTCATGTCGGGCCTGGTCTTCTCGGGCGGGGACCTGGTTTCTCGGACGGGGCCGAGACAGGGACCTGGCATTCTCGGACGGGCCCGGGTATGGTTCTCGGTACCCGCGTGAAGTTTCTCGGTCCCTGGCTGAGGTCCTCGGGCCTTGGCTGGCATTTTGGCGCAAATCTCACTTTTTAAGCGTGTTTCCTCTTTAGACCCCAAAATAGCCTGTATACACAAAATGGTATTAACAAGCACTTGTTCGTATCATCAAATGTCTAATTTGGTAGGTTTAGCTGTCTTGATGAATCGTATAAATACGCGCAATCAAATACCCTCACACTTAATCTTGTTCGTCCCGAACAAGTGTAGTCAATAAGAGGAACGACAACACCCTAAGTCGTGAATATGAATGATAGATGCAAAACTAGACTTCACCTTTTGCATGCATAACTTACTTGCTTCCAAATGAAATCATGCTCACATATGAAAGTAACTAGATACTTGTTACCTTTGAGCCGAGATGCAAACCAATTTGGATGATTGGGAGATAGCCACTTTTTATGCCTTTGAATTGTACTCTCGGATCCGATCTTACTATATGGTTATGTTACTTGCTTCTTCTAGCACGTGATTGATTCGGGCAACTTGGGTTGAGCTCTTTTTCTTTGTTTGTGTGGTTGGACAGCTTTTGTAGTGAGGTTTGGCCTTCGGCCTTTGATTTGACTTTTTGAGTACTTCACTTTTGCTTCGGTTTGGTTTCACCATATTGGCTGATTTCTTTCTTTTCTTCTTTGAGCTTTGCTCCTTTGATGATTGCTCGTCCATTTCTTCACTTTTGGGAGGTCCAATCATCGCCCGAGAGCATATGGAAATACCTCCCCGCTGTTTCTCATCCTTGCCCTTTTCATGCGGGTCAAGATGAGGGTCGCTCATCTCTTTTCCCGGCTACTTTGGACTAGAGAATGGACGGTTTGATTCCCGTCCCGCCTCTTGCATAGACGCTGCATGGCGGAGTCCACTCTTAACCAAGAAGCCCGACGTGCAGCCTCCACAATCTTCACATAACCATAACGTAAGGATTCGGTCCCTTGAGTGCTTGTCAAGCCTCTCTAGGGCATTTCTTTCAACTCCACATCCTACATTTATCTCAGCACACAAGGACAAGTAGAAAGTTACATACACATGTTTTTACACAACTAAGTTTTCACAAGGAAATGCATGAATCGGATCTATCTATTTTCACATCATGAAAGTGTATATTTTCAAAAAGTGTTGACTACTATGTGCAATTACTACTATGTGCAAATACTACTCAAATACCCCCACACTTTTGAACGAAGTCGTTCCTCTCGGAACGACTTAGTTGAAAACACAAAAAACAATTTTAACAAATGAAGTGAGTATGAAAAAAAACGACATAAGAAAATAAAAACTGAAAAACAGAACATGCCGGGTTACCTCCCGGCAAGTGCCTTTGTTTAACGTCGTTGGCTCGACGGAACCTTACTCATGGATCGTAAGGTGGGATCCCATGGGCGTTTGAGGTCAAACTTCTTCTCGGTTGCTCTTTTGCTCCGCCCAAAGAACGCATGGAGTGATGTGTTCGGTTCGGTTCTCCATAGGTCCGACAGGTTTTCTTTTACATGCATCTGAGAAGGTGAGGGCTCCTTGGCCATAGCTGCTGGTCCATTGAGCCGTGGTTTCTTGATACGCCATCCCGGCTTCCATTCTTTTGGGCCATGTCTTTCTCGCTTCTTCATGTTTGAATGGTTGGCACTTTTGCAATTTTGGAAGTTCAATCTTTTGCCTTCAAACATAGGCGACATCAAGCTTGTTCCCATGTTGAGCTTCTTCCTTGGGGAAGGGATGAATGGTCGTCTTGGAACGAGTGAGTTTTCCGAGCTGCTTTGTTGGCTTGTGATGAGAGCGAGCTCCTTTGTTGGCTGTTTTGGTTCATGCTCCTCCTCCAACTCCCCTTGCACCTCATCATCATTAATTCCACGATCTTCGGTGGCTATGATCTGCATAAAACATAAAGGGTTAAGTTGAGGCATTTCCACCACAAGGACCGTGTCTTTCTTGGGCAGCTCGGTAATGAGGTCCGGGACTTCCTCGACCAGCCCGTCCGTGAGGACCGGGGCTGTCTCGGCTAGCTCGCCAATGAGGACCGAGACTTCTGTTGGCTCGGTAGTGAGGACTGTGTTAGACTCTGCTGTTTCGGCAATGAGGTCTGGGACCGGCGTGATTTCCTCGGGTAGATTGGTAATGTGGACCGGGCCTGAATTGGGCAGTTTTTCTACTAACTCCCAGGGGTAATCTGAGTGGAGCTCTTCTTCAGGCAACCATGGGTCCTCATCCTCGTCATTTATATGGTCTACGGGGGCAATCACACAGAGGTCCGGGTATGATTTGGGAAGTTCTTCTTTGGCCATACGAGAGTCCTCATTCTTTGCCGGCTTTGTGGGCTCTTCCTTGATGACCCTTGGCTTAAGCATCTCATTGATCAGATATGCCGTTTCTTTTTGAGCCGCCTCAACTATTGCCCATGATTTCTCAGCTTTGGCCTAGTTTTGGTGCATCGAGGCACTCAATTGCTGTATGTCTGCGACCAACTGCTGGGTGCTAGCTGCCAGCTCCATGGGCTCCATTGTAAGATCTTCCTTGCTGACCCTTGCAGCTTCGTTTTCTGCCGCCCATGATTCGGTTTCGGCCCTGATTTGGTGCACCATGTTGGCCAGTTCTTCGAGCCGCATGGCCTGATCTTGTTTCGCGCTTCTTGCCATATCTTCTATTAAGTTCCACAGATCATCCATGCATAAGTTATCCACCGAGCCTCCTGCCGCATCATTAAGCCTATTCCACTCTCGTGGCATCATTCCACCGATAAACGTTTGAAGAAGATCAAAGTTGATGAATCCATGGTGCGGGCAGCTCGTCACAATGGAGTCAAAGTACGCCAAGTACTCATCCAAAGTTTTGTCCAGGGATTGCTCTATGTTGTTGATCTTCTCGCGGACTTCAAGTTCGAAGGATGGTGGGGAAAACTCCTCATAGTTCCAAGGCTCGCTTTTATAGTACAACGACAAGTTGGGCTACAAAACGAAAACAAAAAAAAACAAAAACAAAAAGAACAACAACTCCGAAACACAACTCCCCGGCAACGGCGCCAAAATTTGACAGTGCGTCGGTGATACGCTGCAAATTTACATTTATAGTTCCACTACTTTAGTGGCTCACTATTGGATAGCAAGCGGTAAGTAGGGGTCGAACCCAAGAGAGTCAGTGTGGAGTAGTTGTTCTTGAAAAGAAAATAAAAATAAAGGAAAGACGGATTGGGTTTTTTGGTTGTTTTTATACAGAAAGTAAATGACAGAAAGTAAATAACTGAAAAGTAAATGACTGAAATGTAAAGTGCTGAAAGTAAGTACTGAAAAGTAAATTGCGGGAACAGTCGAGTTCAATATCAACCAAACAACATACTTTTGGTTTGTCGCACGCTGTATTTCAAGCGCAATACGTGCCAAAGTTATGTTGGATTGATGTTGAAAACGTCTGTAGTGAAAGTAAAGTGTGGAAAGTAAATTGCGTAAAGTAAATACTGAAAGTAAAGTGCGTAAAATTAAGTGCGTAAAAGTAAAGTGCAAAAAAGTAAAGTGCTGAAATGTAAATGACAGAAAAGTAAAGTACTGAAAGTAATTGACAGAAAAGTAAAGTACTGAAAGTAAATGATAGGTAAGTAAGGACGAAAGATATTCAGTCTAGGGTCTCTACTTGTGAGACAACCATCATAGACGTCAAAGATCTTACTTTGTGTTCATAAGTGTGGAGTTATTTCTTTTCAAGACTTAACCCCTAAAGTAAGGCTTTTTCAAGCGCTTACACCACAATCTACTCCAAAATCAAGACATAGACTTCTAGTTCTAAGTGCAGCCACTTGATCTTCAGTTACGATCAACCAAGCGACTTAAGGAAGAGTAAACTACTCGGCTAAGCTTTGCTCTTCCGATCATCCACTTAGCCTTGTCGTTAAACCGAATAATGGCACCGAACTTGTTGACACAAAATAGCATTAAGTTCTAGTCTCAAGATGCATACACAAGTATGAACACCCCTTGACCGAATATGCTTAGCTACTTGTATTCATGGTAAGGAATACAAGCACCATACTTACGAAAGTAAAGAAAACAAGAAAAAGTAAAGACAAGTGACCGACAACTTTTGTAACCGAGAGCAACAACAAGTAAAAGAAGCCTTAGCTACTTGCATTCATGTCAAGGAATACAAGTAGCCGTGAGCTTTGACAAGGAAATGAAAAGGAAACCGAAAGTTTTTACAAGAAAATAAAAGAAAGCTTTAGCTACTTGTATTCATGTCAAGGAATACAAGTAGCCATGACTTTTGTGCAAGAAAGTAAAGGGAGAGGAGCTCCAAATCGAGTGCTTGCTGGAAAGTAAGAGCTTAGAAGCTCAAGAACAAGTGAAGAACAAAGAACAAAAGTGTGTTTGTTTTGAAAATGAAGTGGAGAAGAGTGATAAGCTCTCAACTCCCTAAGTTTGTGGCACTTTTACATCTAAGGCTAAGCCTCTATTTATAGAAGAGGAAACTTAGGGACTAAGTTTTGCATTGGAAAATATCCCAAAAGCAAGTCACTCTCATTGGCTTAGCCAAAAGCAAAGCACATGGGTTGTGGAAGAGGATAAGACCCACCACTTGGGATATTTCAAGCCAAAGCCACCACTTGCTCTTATCTCTTCCATGAGCCACGAATTGGTCTTGGTTTGAAGCCAAAGGGCAACCACTTGACTTCGTTGAGGCTTGGGACCAGTCACTTGGACTAGGTTAAGGCTTAGTTTCTTCCCAAAGGTCAACCGAAGTGAATAGTAAGGCCGACCGGGAAATAAGTAGTTTGGATTTAGTTGGACTTCGCCGGAATGTGGCCGGAGCATGAAATGACCGGAGCATGGTGGTGAGGATATGAGCTTGATCGGAGCATCACCGGAGGTTGGCCGAAGTTTGCCGGAATATGGCCGGAATCTGGCCGGAGCTTTGGTCGGAGCTTCTTGGATTTTGGAGAGTGTGTTCTAAACGACAAAGTCATTCTAAGATGATCTCAAGAAGGATGCTAAGCCAAATTTAGGCCGGAACATGGTCGAAATCCCAAATCGGCCGAAATTACCCTATTTTGGCCTTGACCGGGCTCGGGCCCTTGGTCGTGCGTTCTTGTCCAAACGCCGACGGTTCTAGCATATTTGAGTGATTTGAAGTCGGGTCCATGAAGGTTGGTAAGGCTGAATTTGATCGTAGCATGGTTGTGCCCTATGATGGCCTAGAACTCGGTCCCTTGGCCTAGGATGGCTTGAATTTTGGACCTTGCGTTCTTTGCCTTTTGAGTGGGATTTGGAACGACATTCTTCATAGAAATCTAATGGCCGAAGTGGTTTGGTCGGAACGCCGCTGGAGATAGGTCGTGGCCTAAGTTCTTCATGTCGGGCCTGGTCTCCTCGGGCGGGGACCTAGTTTCTAGTACGGGGCCGAGACAGGGACCTGGCATTCTCGGACGGTCCCGGGTATGGCTCTTGGTACCCGTGTGAAGTTTCTCAGTCCCTGGCTGAGGTCCTCGGGCCTTGGCTGGCTTTTTGGCGCAAATCTCACTTTTTAAGCGTGTTTCCTCTTTAGACCCCAAAACAGTCTGTATACACAAAATGGTATTAACAAGCACTTGTTCGTATCATCAAATGTCTTATTTGGTGGGTTTAGCTGTCTTGATGAATCGTATAAATACGCGCAATCAAATACCGCCACACTTAATCTTGTTCGTCCCGAACAAGTGTAGTCAATAAGAGGAACGACAACACCCTAAGTCCTGAATATGAATGATAGATGCAAAACTAGACTTCATCTTTTGCATGCATAACTTACTTGCTTCCAAACGAAATCATGCTCACATATGAAAGTTACTAGATACTTGTTACCTTTGAGCCGAGATGCAAACCAATTTGGATGATTGGGAGATAGCCACTTTTTAGGCCTTTGAATTGCACTCTCGGATCCGATCTTACTATATGGTTATGTTACTTGCTTCTTCTAGCATGTGATTGATTCGGGCAACTTGGGTTGTGCTCTTTTTCTTTGTTTGTGTGGTTGGACATCTTTTGTAGTGAGGTTTGGCCTTCGGCCTTTGATTTGACATTTTGAGTACTTCACTTTTGCTTCGGTTTGGTTTCACCATATTGGCTGATTTCTTTCTTTTCTTCTTTGAGCTTTGCTCCTTTGATGATTGCTCGTCCATTTCTTCACTTTTGGGAGGTCCAATCATCGCCCGAGAGCATATGGAAATACCTCCCCGCTGTTTCTCATCCTTGCCCTTTTCACGCGGGTCAAGATGAGGGTCGCTCATCTCTTTTCCCGGCTACTTTGGACTAGAGAATGGACGGTTTGATTCCCGTCCCGCCTCTTGCAAAGACGCTGCATTGCGGAGTCCACTCTTAACAAGGAAGCCCGACGTGCAGCCTCCACAATCTCCACATAACCATAACGTAAGGATTCGGTCCCTTGAGTGCTTGTCAAGCCTCTCTAGGGTATTTCTTTCAACTCCACATCCTACATTTATCTCAGCACACAAGGACAAGTAGAAAGTTACATACACATGTTTTTACACAACTAAGTTTTCACAAGGAAATGCATGAATCGGATCTATCTATTTTCACATCATGAAAGTGTATATTTTCAAAAAGTGTTGACTACTATGTGCAATTACTACTATGTGCAAATACTACTCAAATACCCCCACACTTTTGAACGAAGTCGTTCCTCTCGGAACGACTTAGTTGAAAACACAAAAAACAATTTTAACAAATGAACTGAGTATGAAAAAAAATGACATAAGAAAATAAAAACTGAAAAACAGAACATGCCGGGTTACCTCCCGGCAAGTGCCTTTGTTTAACGTCGTTGGCTCGACGGAACCTTACTCATGGATCATAAGGTGGGATCCCATGGGCGTTTGAGGTCAAACTTCTTCTCGGTTGCTCTTTTGCTCCGCCCAAAGAACGCATGGAGTGATGTGTTCGGTTCGGTTCTCCATAGGTCTGACAGGTTTTCTTTTACATGCATCCGAGAAGGTGAGGGCTCCTTGGCCATAGCTGCTGGTCCATTGAGCCGTGGTTTCTTGCTACTCCATCCCGGCTTCCATTCTTTTGGGCCATGTCTTTGTCGCTTCTCCATGTTTGAATGGTTGGCACTTTTGCAATTTTGGAAGTTCAGTCTTTTGCCTTCAAACATAGGCGACATCAATCTTGTTCCCATATTGAGCTTCTTCCATGGGGAAGGGATGAATGGTCGTCTTGGAACGAGTGAGTTTTCCGAGCTGCTTTGTTGGCTTGTGATGAGAGCGAGCTCCTTTGTTGGCTGTTTTGGTTCATGCTCCTCCTCCAACTCCCCTTGCACCTCATCATCATTGATTCCATGATCTTCGGTGGCTATGATCTGCATAAAACATAAACGGTTAAGTTGAGGCATTTCCACCACAAGGACCGTGTCTTTCTCGGGCAGCTCGATAATGAGGTCCGGGACTTCCTCGACCAGCCCGTCCGTGAGGACCGGGGCTGTCTCGGCTAGCTCGCCAATGAGGACCGGGACTTCTGTTGGCTCGGCAGTGAGGACTGTGTTAGACTCTGCTGTTTCGGCAATGAGGTCTGGGACCGGCGTGATTTCCTCGGGTAGATTGGTAATGGGGACCGGGCCTGAATTGGGCAGTTTTTCTACTAACTCCCAGGGGTAATCTGAGTGGAGCTCTTCTTCAGGCAACCATGGGTCCTCATCCTCGTCATTTATATGGTCTACGGGGGCAATCACACAAAGGTCCGGGTATGATTTGGGTAGTTCTTCTTTGGCCATACGAGAGTCCTCATTCTTTGCCGGCTCCGTGGGCTCTTCCTTGATGACCCTTGGCTTAAGCATCTCATTGATCAGATATACCGTTTCTTTTTGAGCCGCCTCAACTATTGCCTATGATTTCTCAGCTTTGGCCTGGTTTTGGTGCATCGAGGCACTCAATTGCTGTATGTCTGCGGCCAACTGCTGGGTGCTAGCTTCCAGCTCCATGGGCTGCATTGTAAGCTCTTCCTTGCTGACCCTTGCAGCTTCGTTTTCTGCCGCCCATGATTCGGTTTCGGCCCTGATTTGGTGCACCATGTTGGCCAGTTCTTCGAGCCGCATGGCCTGATCTTGTTTCGCGCTTCTTGCCATATCTTCTATTAAGTTCCACAGATCATCCATGCATAAGTTATCCACCGAGCCTCCTGCCGCATCATTAAGCCTATTCCACTCTCGTGGCATCATTCCACCGAGAAACGTTTGAAGAAGATCAAAGTTGATGAATTCATGGTGCGGCAGCTCGTCACAATGGAGTCAAAGTACGCGAAGTACTCGTCCAAAGTTTCGTCCCGGGATTGCTCTATGTTGTTGATCTTCTCGCGGACTTCAAGTTCGAAGGATGGTGGGGAAAACTCCTCATAGTTCCAAGGCTCGCTTTCATAGTACAACGACATGTTGGGCTACAAAACGAAAAAAAAAAGAACAACAACTCCGAAACACAACTCCCCGGCAACGATACTAAAATTTGACAGTGCGTCGTTGATACGCTGCAAATTTACATTTATAGTTCCACTACTTTAGTGGCTCACTATTGGATAGCAAGCGGTAAGTAGGGGTCGAACCCAAGAGAGTCAGTGTGGAGTAGTTGTTCTTGAAAAGAAAATAAAAATAAAGGAAAGACGGATTGGGTTTTTTGGTTGTTTTTATACAGAAAGTAAATGACAGAAAGTAAATAACTGAAAAGTAAATGACTGAAATGTAAAGTGCTGAAAGTAAGTACTGAAAAGTAAATTGCGGGAACAGTCGAGTTCAATATCAACCAAACAACATACTTTTGGTTTGTCGCACGTTGTATTTCAAGCGCAATACGTGCCAAAGTTATGTTGGATTGATGTTGAAAACGTCTGTAGTGAAAGTAAAGTGTGGAAAGTAAATTGCGTAAAGTAAATACTGAAAGTAAAGTGCGTAAAATTAAGTGCGTAAAAGTAAAGTGCAAAAAAGTAAAGTGCTGAAATGTAAATGACAGAAAAGTAAAGTACTGAAAGTAAATGACAGAAAAGTAAAGTACTGAAAGTAAATGACAGGTAAGTAAGGACGAAAGATATTCAGTCTAGGGTCTCTACTTGTGAGACAACCATCATAGACGTCAAAGATCTTACTTTGTGTTCATAAGTGTGGAGTTATTTCTTTTCAAGACTTAACCCCTAAACTAAGGCTTTTTCAAGCGCTTACACCACAATCTACTCCAAAATCAAGACATAGACTTCTAGTTCTAAGTGCAGCCACTTGATCTTCAGTTACGATCAACCAAGCGACTTAAGGAAGAGTAAACTACTCGGCTAAGCTTTGCTCTTCCGATCATCCACTTAGCCTTGTCGTTAAACCGAATAATGGCACCGAACTTGTTGACACAAAATAGCATTAAGTTCTAGTCTCAAGATGCATACACAAGTATGAACACCCCTTGACCGAATATGCTTAGCTACTTGTATTCATGGTAAGGAATACAAGCACCATACTTACGAAAGTAAAGAAAACAAGAAAAAGTAAAGACAAGTGACCGACAACTTTTGTAACCGAGAGCAACAACAAGTAAAAGAAGCCTTAGCTACTTGCATTCATGTCAAGGAATACAAGTAGCCGTGAGCTTTGACAAGGAAATGAAAAGGAAACCGAAAGTTTTTACAAGAAAATAAAAGAAAGCTTTAGCTACTTGTATTCATGTCAAGGAATACAAGTAGCCATGACTTTTGTGCAAGAAAGTAAAGGGAGAGGAGCTCCAAATCGAGTGCTTGCTGGAAAGTAAGGGCTTAGAAGCTCAAGAACAAGTGAAGAACAAAGAACAAAAGTGTGTTTGTTTTGAAAATGAAGTGGAGAAGAGAGATAAGCTCTCAACTCCCTAAGTTTGTGGCACTTCTACATCTAAGGCTAAGCCTCTATTTATAGAAGAGGAAACTTAGGGACTAAGTTTTGCATTGGAAAATATCCCAAAAGCAAGTCACTCTCATTGGCTTAGCCAAAAGCAAAGCACATGGGTTGTGGAAGAGGATAAGAGCCACCACTTGGGATATTTCAAGCCAAAGCCACCACTTGCTCTTATCTCTTCCATGAGCCACGAATTGGTCTTGGTTTGAAGCCAAAGGGCAATCACTTGACTTGGTTGAGGCTTGGGACAAGTCACTTGGACTTGGTTGAGGCTTATTTTCTTCCCAAAGGTCAACCAAAGTGAATAGTAAGGCCAACCGAAGTGAATAGTAAGGCCAACCGGGAAATAAGTAGTTTGGATTTAGTTGGACTTCGCCGGAATGTTGCCGGAGCATGAAATGACCGCAGCATGGTGGTGAGGATATGAGCTTGATCGGAGCATCACCGGAGGTTGGCCGGAGTTCACCGAAATATGGCCGGAGCTTTGGTCGGAGCTTCTTGGATTTTGGAGAGTGTATTCTGAACTAAAAAGTCATTCTAAGATGATCTCAAGAAGGATGCTAAGCCAAATTCTGCCCGGAACATGCCCTATTTTGGCCTTGACCGGGCTCGGGCCCTTGGTAGTGCGTTCTTGTCCAAACGCCAACGGCTCTAGCATATTTGAGTGATTTGAAGTCGGGTCCATGAAGGTTGCTAAGGCTGAATTTGATCATAGCATGGTCATGCCCTATGATGGCCTAGAACTCGGTCCCTTGGCCTAGGATGGCTTGAATTTTGGACCTTGCGTTCTTTGCCTTTTGAGTGTGGATTTGGAACGACATTCTTCATAGAAATCGAATGGCCAAAGTGGTTTGGTCGGAACGCCGCCGGAGATAGGTCATGGCCTAAGTTCTTCATGTCGGGCCTGGTCTCCTCGGGCGGGACCTGGTTTCTCGAACGGGCCCGGGACAGGGACCTGGCATTCTCGGACGGGCCTGGGTATGTGATGGACAAAAGTTATACGAGTCAGAAACACAGTAAAACCCCCTTAATTAGACTGTTTGTTTATCTAACGTCTACGTGTTAGTCCCGATATATTTTCACAGGGTATTTTAGAGACTGAAGTGAAAACACGCTAAGGAGAGGATTTTAAGCTGAAAAGATAACAAGAGTCAATCCAAGGTCAAGATCATATGCCGACTGAAGAAATATCAAGGATCCTGACGTTGAATTGACCAGAATAAATTAATCAGAAGAATCAGGAGTGGAGTCAAGACAGACCGGGGAAGGAACACATTGACAGTTTTGTGAAAAGACTGCACAAAACTGTACAAAATCACACATTGGGCAAGGATGACCGACCACCACTCAAGGAGGTGGCCAAGGGAGGAGATGCTCCCCCTTGGGCCACCGGCAACCGGCGGCTCCTCCACCCATGGTGACCGGCAGCGCCAACCTCCTCCACCAAAAGCCGCTGGCTCCTCCTCCTTGCGCCACTTGTCACCTCCTCCTCCTCCTCCCTTCTCCTCCCTTGGATCAAATGCACATGTCCACCATCTCCACCACCCATCTCCTCCCCTTTGGGCTATAAAAGGAGGAGCTCCTCGTCCTCATTTCACACACCAATTCCCAATTTCACTTCTCTCTCTAGAAGTTGTAATAATTGTAATGTTGTAATTTTGCTTTGGAAATAAAGGAAAGCTCCCTTGGCGCTTCAACGGTTGTAAGTTTCTCTTAGTATTAATTTATTTAACTGTTGTCTTTAATTTCCTTAGTATAATGTTTAGCGCGATGAATAGTAGCTAAACTAGTAGTTCGGTCTAAGGGGCGCACTTGTATTATAAATGTTTTAAGACTATTAAACTTAGTGTCTAGTATAAGTATTCAAAACTTATTCTATGTGCCATATATTAAGTCAGAACGTCCATGGTTGAGGGGACGCTTGGAATGGCAAAGCTCACCATGGGGGTTCGTAAACTTGTACGGATAAGTGGATGCTTGGAATGGCAAAGCTTATCTGAGAAGTTTGACTCATCCTAAACACCATTTGGTTGATCGGGAATGATTGATCAAATGGATGCACATAGGCTAATATAACCGGGAATGGAGTATTAGTCTAAATAGAATAAGTGTTCTACGTCCTTGGAATAGGCTAGACAGTGTACGCAAATCGAGTGCTTGGAATGGCCTTGATACACCGTTTGAATACTTAGGAGAGTCACTAAAGGTCAATGATAAACAGGATATAATACAAGTCCCCTGAAACCGAACATTTCTCTTAATCATTAAAATAGTAATTTACTTTCCAGTGTTAAAATCAACCAACCAACCAATCAATCAATCAAAATAGCTGGTAGCTTTAAAACCAACCAACCGACCTTAAAAACGCTCCCACGCTGCGTAATCCCCCTGAAGAACAATTATTCCCCTAGTTCCCTTGGGTTCGACCCCTACTTACCAAGTACTACCCAGTTGTATAGTTGCGAGTAGCGGACTATTATAAATTTATTTGCACAAATCGCTTCGACGACGAGCGGTTCTGTCAAATTGGCGCCGTTGCCGGGGAACTAGTCATCGGATAACTGTTCTTCCCTCCCCTTTTTCTTTTCTGTTCATCTCTCTATGTCATTACCTGTCACGCATGCATGGACAACGCGATTTCTGCCCATGTTCGGAGGAACGGAAGGAGAAGACCCTGTACAGCACTGCCGAAACTTCCACCAAGTCTGCCACAACATCAAACCTGAAAACGAAGTGTTAGAGGAATTTAAGCTGAAATGCTTTAAATTCTCTCTAACCGACTTCGCTACGATATGGTACTACACATCCACCGCTTGCAGTGCAGAACGTTTCGTAGACCTCTGCGTTCCGTTCCTGAAAGAATTCTCCCCACCTTCCTTACGCCAAGAAACCCGCGAGAAGATCCTGAACCTTCAACAATCCCGGGATGAGACTTTGGACGAATACTACATAAAATTTGATGCCATCGTCTCAAGCTGCCCGCACCATGGATTTACGAAGAAAATTCTTCTCCAAAAATTTCTTCGTGGGATGAGGTCCGAAGAGCTGGGAAGAGTCAACGAAGCTATGAGAAGGTCTGCCGCAAACCTCACCATTGCAGACATGTGGTACCTGATAACTGGCCTAGCCGTTGCCACAAGACGAGTTCCTCACACTGACGAGGAAATGCAGACAGAAGAAGCTAACCCTGAGGCTGACAAAGAAGAAACCACCGAGCCGTAAGAAGAGACTCCCGAACCATCCGAGGAATCAGACATGGAAAGCACCGGAAGCAACGAAGTAGAAGTCCAGAATACCACCAACGAACTGCCTATTCCATACCCGACTATCATTACCCAGGCAGCTGAGACTATCTACGATCAGTTCTTCACGAACCAACATTACGAGGCAGAACCGAGCCTCATGAGGCCGTCCCGACTTTTCCCCTTAATTAATGAGCAAGTCGCCGCGAACTATGCGATCTAAGAAGAAGCTCAAAGGAGAATGGGAAAAGGGCCCGAGCAGAATGACTCCTACATGGAGCACGCTTTCGCCATGACTGGACAAGGCAGCCCTAAACAGGAGAACACCCAGTTCACGAAGCTGATAGTGAAAGGTCCCTCGCCTTCTCAGAGACGTTGGAAGGAGATACCATCAGAACTGGACCCAAACCCGTCATCTGCTAAAAAATCAGGAAGACTCACCGCAAGAATCAAAGTCGGTGGAATCAAGAAGTTCGACCTCAGCCACCCATGGGACCCAAACCAATGAACCACAAACGAGGTATCGTCGAGCCAACGACGTTAAACAAGTGCACTGGTCGCGAGATAACCCGACACTATCTTACTTTTCCGCACTTTAATTTCTGTCTTTTAAATTCAGTATTTAGTTTTAAGCTTGCATGACTTTTGAACTAAGGCACGCCTTCGTTCAAAAGTGGGGGGTGAGAACCACCTGTGTACATAAATAACATGCAGCTGTTTTTTCTTTTTTAATAAGTACCTTTTTAAAAATATGAACTTAAGAATGTGAAAAAGATAAATCATAATTCATGCATTAACCTTGTGAAAATTCAACTGTTTAAAAACTTATAATGTAACTTTCCATTTGTCCTTTGTGCTGAGATAACTAGGGATGTGGAGTTGATATAAACTGCCCTAGAAAGGCTTGGAAAGCAATCAAAGGATCAGATCAAACTATATGGTTTTCAAAGTCAGTGGAGGCTGCACTTCGGGTTTTCAGTGAAGATTGAAGTCATCTCCGCCATGCAATGCAAAGGCGAGGACGGGAATCAGACCGTCCTCTCTCTAGTCAAAATATCCGAGAAAATAGATGGGCGACCCTCATCTTGACCCGCGCAAAACGACAAAGACGAGAGGAGCGGGGAGGTATTTCCATAGGCTTGCGGGCGATGATTGGACCTCCCAAAAAAGGCTCGAGAAAATGGACTAGCAATCACAAAAAGACGAAAAGCTCAATGAAGCAAACCAAAAGAGGCCCAAGGCCCAAAATTGTGAAGGTTTTAACCGAGCAAAAGTGAAGCACTCAAAAAAGTCAAATCAAAGGCCAAAGGCCGATTCACTACAACAACAAAAAGCAGTCCCTCGCCAAAGAAGAAAATCAAAAAGGCTCAACTCACAGAAACCCGAATCGAATCACGTGCTAGAGAAAGCTACCAGAAAACCATATAGTAAGAGACGATCCCGAGGTTGTAGTCCAGGAACCTAAAAAGGGCTATCTCCCGAGACATCCAATATAATTTGCATCTCAGCACGGAGGTACAAGTATTAAGTTTCTTCTATTTATTTACGCAGTTTAATTTGGTAATAAGTAAGCAATGCATGAATTAGGATAGATCGAGTACCACAGTCTAATTTTCATATTCCAAAGCCAAAATTAGAACTTACGCCCTTTAATAGCATTGTTCGGGACGAACAACTAAAAGTGGGGGGTAATCTGATGGACCAAAGTTATACGAGTCAGAAACACAGTAAAACCCCCTTAATTAGACTGTTTGTCTATCTAACATCTACGTGTTAGTCCCGATATATTTTCACAGGGTATTTTAGAGACTGAAGTGAAAACACGCTAAGGAGAGGATTTTAAGCTGAAAAGATAACAAGAGTCAATCCAAGGTCAAGATCATATGCCGACTGAAGAAATATCAAGGATCCTGACGTTGAATTGACCAGAATAAATTAATCAGAAGAATTAGGAGTGGAGTCAAGACAGACTGGGGAAGGAACACATTGACAGTTTTGTGAAAAGACTGCACAAAACTGTACAAAATCACACATTGGGCAAGGATGACCGACCACCACTCAAGGAGGTGGCCAAGGGTGGAGCTCCTCCCCCTTGGGCCACCGGCAACCGGCGGCTCCTCCACCCATGGTGACCGGCGGCGCCAACCTCCTCCACCAAAAGCCGTCGGCTCCTCCTTCTTGCGCCACTTGTCACCTCCTCCTCCTCCTCCATTCTCCTCCCTTGGATCAAATGCACATGTCCACCATCTCCACCACCCATCTCCTCCCCTTTGGGCTATAAAAGGAGGAGCTCCTCCTCCTCATTTCACACACCAATTCCCAATTTCACTTCTCTCTCTAGAAGTTGTAATAATTGTAATGTTGTAATTTTGCTTTGGAAATAAAGGAAAGCTCTCTTGGCGCTTCAACGGTTGTAAGTTTCTCTTAGTATTAATTTATTTGACTGTTGTCTTTAATTTCCTTAGTATAATGTTTAGCGTGATGAATAGTAGTTAAACTAGTAGTTCGGTCTAAGGGGCGCACTTGTATTATAAATGTTTTAAGACTATTAAACTTAGTGTCTAGTCTAAGTATTCAAAACTTATTCTATGTTCCATATATTAAGTCAGAACGTCCATGGTTGAGGGGACGCTTGGAATGGCAAAGCTCACCATGGGGGTTCGTAAACTTGTACGGATAAGTGGATGCTTGGAATGGCAAAGCTTATCTGAGAAGTTTGACTCATCCTAAACACCATTTGGTTGATCGGGAATGATTGATCAAATGGATGCACATAGGCTAATATAACCGGGAATGGAGTATTAGTCTAAATAGAATAAGTGTTCTACGTCCTTGGAATAGGCTAGACAGTGTACGCAAATCGAGTGCTTGGAATGGCCTTGATACACCGTTTGAATACTTAGGAGAGTCACTAAAGGTCAATGATAAACAGGATATAATACAAGTCCCCTGAAACCGAACATTTCTCTTAATCATTAAAATAGTAATTTACTTTCCAGTGTTAAAATCAACCAACCAATCAATCAATCAAAATAGCTGGTAGCTTTAAAACCAACCAACCGACCTTAAACACGCTCCCACGCTGCGTAATCCCCCCGAAGAACAATTATTCCCCTAGTTCCCTTGGGTTCGACCCCTACTTACCAAGTACTACCCAGTAGTATAGTTGCGAGTAGCGGACTATTATAAATTTATTTGCACAAATCGCTTCGACGACGAGCGGTTCTGTCAGTATGGCTCTCGGTACCCGGGTGAAGTTTTTCGGTCTCTGGCTGAGGTCTTCGCGCCTTGGCTGGCTTTTTGGCGCAAATCTTCCTTTTTAAGCGTGTTTCCTCTTTAGACCCCAAAATAGCCTGTACACACAAAATGGTATTAAGAAGCACTTGTTCGTGTCATCAAATGTCTAATTTAGTGGGTTTAGCTGTCTTGATAAATCGTATAAATACGCGCCATCACTAACCTTTGTCTTTCTTCATCCCAACTTAGTCTCGTTAGTCTCATTCTAAGGTTTGTCTAAGTTCGTCCTAAGAAATAGACTAACTTGGGACAAACTTAGACTAACTTGTGACGAACTTAGACAAACCTTAGAATGAGACTAAAGTTTGTCTTTGTTCGTCCCAAGTTAGTCTCGTTAGTCTCATTCTAAGGTTTGTCTAAGTTCATCCTTAGAAATAGACTAACTTGGGACGAACTTAGACAAACCTTAGAATGACACTAAAGTTTGTCTTTCTTCGTCCCAAGTTGGTCTCGTTAGTCTCATTCTAAGGTTTGTTTTAGTTCGTCCTTAGAAAGAGACTAACTTGGGACGAACATAGACAAACCTTAGAATGAGACTAACGTTTGTCTTTGTTCGTCCCAAGTTTGAGTCTCATTAGTCTCATTCTAAGGTTTGTCTAAGTTCATCCTTAGAAATAGACTAACTTGGGACAAACTTAGACTAACTTGGGATGAACTTAGACAAACCTTAGAATGAGACTAAAGTTTGTTTTTGTTTCTCCCAAGTTAGTCTCGTTAGTCTCATTTTAAGTTTTGTCTATATTCATCCTTAGAAAGAGACTAACTTGGGACGAACTTAGATAAACCTTAGAATGAGACTAAAGTTTGTCTTTGTTCGTCCCAAGTTTGTCTCGTTAGTTTCATTCTAAGGTTTGTCTAAGTTCGTCCTTAGAAAGATACTAACTTGGGACGAACTTAGACTAACCTTAGAATGAGACTAAAGTTGGTCTTTGTTCATCCCAAGTTAGTCTCGTTAGTCTCATTCTAAGGTTTGTTTTAGTTCGTCCTTAGAAAGAGACTAACTTGGGCGACCTTAGACTAATTTAGGACGAACTTATACCAACCTTAGAATGAGACTAACGTTTGTCCTTGTTCGTCCCAAGTTAGTCTCGTTAGTCTCATTCTAAGGTTTGTCTAAGTTTGTCCTTAGAAAGAGACTAACTTGGGACGAACTTAGAATAACTTCGGATGAACTTAGACAAACTTTAGAATGAGAATAAAGTTTGTCTTTGTTCGTCCCAAGTTAGTCTCGTTAGTCTCATCGCACGAGGGAAGTGCCAGTCCAACATTACTCTCTTCTTATTTTCCGTATTGTTTGCATGCATGTGAGTCTAGAGTCTAAGTTGTGCCGTGAGGACACGGCTTATTTCAAAAGTGTGGGGTGGGAGAGTCAGTCATCGAGTCAGCACGTTTACTTTCCTGCACCTGCACAGAGTCAACACGTTTCCCAAAATTTTTAAATTTTTTGTACATGTTTCTTCTCTATTTCCTAGATTTGTGGTATTGAATATTGATGATGTGAAATAGATAGAACCGATTACATGCATATCTTAGTGAAATTTGACTTGTGCGATTACATGTGATCTTAACCCATTGCGTGCCTTTGTTAGTTGAGATAAACAGGGATGTGGAGTTGATAGAAACGTCCTACAGAGACTTGACAGAGCATTCAAAGGGCCAAATTCGAGTTATATGGTCATGTGGATTTCGTGGAGGCTAGCACTTCGAGGCAACATGGTTACGAGTCTGTTCCGCCACTGCGGTACTTTTGCGGGTGGTTGGGACAGGAATACATCACACCGTCCAAACTCTAGTCCAAGTAGCTGGGAAAATAGACGAGCGACCCTCGGCTTGACTCGCGTCAAAAGGACGAGGATGAGTGAGAGCAAGTAGGTACGAGCAGTCACAATCCGTAGCACAAAGAAACAAATTCATTCCATTGTGAAGTCTTACTCCGAAACAAAGTGAAGTGCCCCATTGATACATCAAATCAAGTCACTACAAGCTGTCCGAAAAGAACTCAAACACATTAAAGCTCGAATCAATCACGTGCAAGAGAAAGCAATGAAGCGTAACCATATGGCAAGAGCTCGGCCCCGCGAGTGCAGTTCACGGGTCTAAAAAGGACTATCTCCCGAGACATCCGAATTGATTTGCATCTCCGTCCAAAGGTAACACGTATAATTATTTCCATGTTTCAGCACAAGGCTTTTAGTAACGAGTATGTGTGGAAAAGTGAAATCTAGATTATCCGAGTCACGTTCATGTAGCAATATCTAGGATGCCGAAGCTTTGTGTTGTTTGCACTTTATTTTTCCATTTATGACCTAGTCCTTGTTCGGGACAAACAAGTTTAAGTGTGGGGTGGTTTGATGAGCCGTATTTATACAACTCATCGAGTCAACAAATCCCATCAATTCCAGCACTTTATTATGCGAATAGTTACTTCTTAGTGTTGTTTTGCATTTCAGGTGATTTGGAAGCTCTAAGAGGAATCGCACTTAAAAGATGGCATTTGGAGCCAAAAACATCACAAGGAGTTCTAGACTGGTTTTTACACAAGGAGGACCGCCCGAAGAAAGCAAGGCCGGCCCAAGCCGGGTCCGAATCCACAATTTCGGCTCGTGAACAGTACTTTTCGACTCGTGAACAGTAATGCCAGTGTGAACAGTGTCTGATGAACAGTATTTCAGATAATTTCCCAATTTCGTCCTTGGCGGTTTAGAGGCTCCTAGAACCTCCTGGAAGAATCAGGAATTCTTGTTGGCCAAGTTAGCTTACAATCTAAGTTAACTTGCTCCCCAAGTTAGATTACATACCAAGCAAACCGGATTTGGAAACAAACGAGATCAGGCCTGGCCCATATTTAGACTATAAATAAGAGCTCTCCTCAGCCCTTCAAAGCATCCCATCAGCTCTCAACAATCCCAAAATGTGGAGAGCTCCTCTCTCTACAACATCCCACAAACGAGCATTCCCCCTCACGAGCGAGCTCACCTCTCCTCCTCTCGGCTGAAACCGTCCGGCGTTCCTAGCACCCTCGACACTCGGCCCTCCTGGCCCAGTCGTTCATCCTCCCTCTCGCCATTATAGAGAAGTTTACATTATTCTTTTGTTATTGTCTTGTTTCCATGGCCGTGTGTAGCTAAACCCGTTATTCGGGCTAGGGTTTGTACATTGTGACGATCGTTTTTGAGACTTAGTTCTTAATGCTATTCATGTTTTACTTATTCTCGTGCCTTATTCTGAATTATTACTAGACTATGTGGATGCTTTGTCGCAAAGCTTAGTTAATCAATATTTCTATCATTATTATCTGCCTATTAATTTGTCGTTTGGGTAGATAGCACATCTAGGGTAAATAGCACCCTTGCCGGGTTATTTAACTTAGGGGAATTAGAAGCTTAACACCTTTGTCAGGTTAAGTTGTGGCGTAACACCTTTGTCGGGTTACTTGGGAAGTCACCTTTGTCGGGACAACCACACTTAGAAACTATGAATTAGATTATTAGAAGTCAAGGATAAAACAAGTCTCGATCGAAAACCCTAGTCTGAATATTCTCTCTTATTGATACACACTTGCCTTATTTCTTATTTTTGCACTGTTTCTTAATTGCTCACAAACCCAATTGTCTTTTCTTTCCTTTTTTACAGAACAAATAGTAACCATCTAGCTCCCTTGGATTTGACCCTTGCTTGCCACTGTACTAACCCACAGTTTAGAGTAAGGAATTATAAATTTAGATTTGCAGGTACCAACGACGACCTGTCATCTATTTCTAAGGGTGAACTTAGACAAACCTTAGAATGAGACTAATGAGACTAACTTGGGACGAACAAAGACAAAGGTTAGTCTCATTCTAAGGTTTGTCTAAGTTCGTCCCAATTTATTCTAAGTTCGTCCCAAGTTAGTCCCTTTCTAAGGACGAACTTAGACAAACCTTAAAATGAGACTAACGACACTAACTTGGGACGAACAAAGACAAACTTTAGTCTCATTCTGAGGTTTGTCTAAGTTCGTCCCATGTTAGTCTACGTTTGTCCCAAGTTAATTGACGGATGCACGGTCGTCGTGTGCAAAAGTCAAGAATATATTTATAAGTCCGCTACTCGCGACTTCACTACAGGGTAGCAAGTGGTAAGTAGGGGTCGAACCCAAGGGAATTAGGGGGATAGTTGTTCTTTGAGGAATGTACTGAAAGGGAGTGTGATTTTAGGTGGATTGAGGTTTTAGCGATGAAAAGTGAGTGGTTGGTTGTTGGTTTTAGTTTTAGTACAGAAAAGTAAGTGGGTTGGTCGTGATTTTAGTGCAGAAAGTAAAGTACTGAAAGTAATTGCTTGAAAAAGAAGACTTACAGAGAGTGGGTTGCTTGAAGGGCAAGTCTTGCGAAAAGTAAGCAGTTGATATTTAGACTGAATGTAAAGTGCAGGTGATGTTTTAAGTTAAGGAAAGTATTCGGTTTTAGGGGCCTTGTATCATAGTCTGTTTATCATTGACCTCTAATGATCATACTAAGTATTCAAAAGTGTATCAAGGCCATTCCAAGCACTTTATTTGCCACACTGTCTAGTCCATTCCAAGACATAGAGCACTTGTTCTATTTAGACTAACACCCCATTCCAAGGTATATTAGCCTTGTGTGCATCCATTTGATCAATCATTCCCGATCAACCAAATGGTGTTTTAAAGAGGTCAAACTTCTCATATAAGCTTTGCCATTCCAAGCATCCACTTATCCGAGAATGTTTACGAACCCCACGGAAGAGTTTTTCCATTCCAAGCATCCACTCAACCTTGGAAGTTCTAACCTACTATGTGGCACATAGAACAAGTTTTGAACACATAAAGGTATTAAGAGTAAGGCCTAAACCATTTTATGACACAAGTACACCCCTTCAACCGAATGAAGGGTTTAGCTACGAATATCCTTAGAGGTGGATATCATAGCTAAATACTTGAAGGTTTTCGAAAGATAGTAAAGTAAAGGGAGAATACTCAAGAACCAACAGGAGTAAACTCAAGAACAACTAGAATACTCAAGAACCAACAGGAGTATTATAGATTTAAAACAAGTGTTTACAAGAGTAGTGCCCAAAATCTAGAGAGAAGCTAGAGCTTTGTGATGGATGATGTTTTGAAATGAGGATTGTGGGATGATTTACAAAGGGAAGGGATGAGTTCTATTTATAGACAAGGGAAAGATCTAGATCACAACACATGGCACAAAATGGGAGGAGAAGCTCTCAAAGCCGCCGGCCCATGTGGCTTTTCTCCCCAAAGCCGCCGGTGGTGAGTCACCAAGGAGGAAGAGCCGCCGGCTAGGTGGAGGAGAGAAGAGAGTTTGTGTGATTTTGTGACTTTTTCCAAAAGCCATCGGGTCCTTTCAGCTCCGAACTGACTCGAGTTGCTCTTCGGTTGGACTTGTTTTGAGTGATTCCATGTCAGGTTCATGAGATTTGTATAGTCGGAGTCTGGTCGTGACTTGTAATGACTCGTAATTCATTTTCAGCTTAAAAACTCCTCCTTAGCCTGTATTCTCTCTAGACTTCAAAATACCCTGTAGATAATTATCGAAACAAACAAGCAAAAGTTAAATAGACAAAGAGTCTAATTTGGTGGGTTTAACTGTGTTTATGATTCATACAATTATGGTCCATCAACGTGTCTCTTGTTTCTTCCAAAACCGTGTCTCTTTTCCACACTGAAAGTCAAGGTCTGGCCGATTAGGGTTTTGCTCGTCTTATTCTATTTATATCCTTCCCGAGATGCAAAATACGAAATTACGAAATTCGACAGCCAACTGTCATCCACGGACGTCTCTTGATTTATATTTCGCGGAGGTCTCTAAAATTATGGAAATGCAGAAGACCTTCGCGCCTTTAATGCTTCAGCCCTCCGCGGTTTGCACTGACTCAAACTTCGGACTTCATTTGTTTCGACGCCAGACATCTTCTAACAGGCTCTCTTTAGCCGATATTCCTTCCATGGTCTCCTAATGCACCTGAGAATGAAAACCACACACAGGTAGTAAAATAATATACAGGCAACCACTAAGAGACGGGGTTTTAACACAGAAGACAGTCGTACAACTGCGACTTATCAGAGGACAGGGCTTTGTTCAAAAGTGTGGGGTGGGAGAGTCAATTTGTTGCGTCAGCACGTTTATTTCTTGCACCTGTATAGAGTCAACACGTTTCCCTTGAAGTTTTAAATTTTTTGTACAAATTTCTCTCTATTTCCAAGATATGCGGTATTGAGTTTTGATGATGTGAAATAGATAGAGCCGATTACATACGCTTCTCTTGTGAAATTTGAATTGTGCGATTACATGTGAACTTAACCCTTTACGTGCCTTTGTGAGTTGAGATAAGCAGGGAGGTGGAGTTGATAGAAACGTCCTAGAGAGACTTGAAGAAGCATTCAAAGGACCGAGCTTCGAACTATATGGTTATATGGATTTCGTGGAGGCTAGCACTTCGAGACTTATTGATTCTAAGGACAAACTTAGACAAACCTTAGAATGAGACTAACGAGACTAACTTGGGACAAACAAAAACAAATGTTTGTCTCATTCTAAGGTTTGTTTAAGTTCGTCCCAAGTTAGTCTAAGTTCGTCCCAAGTTAGTCTCTTTCTAAGGACGAACTTAGACAAACCTTAGAATGAGGCTAACGAGACTAACTTGGGACGAACAAAGACAAACGTTAGTCTCATTCTAAGGCTTGTGTAAGTTCATCCCAAGTTAGTCTATTTCAAAGGACGAACTTAGACAAACTTTAGAATGAGACTAACGAGACTAACATGGGACGAACAAAGACAAACTTTAGTCTCATTCTGAGGTTTGTCTAAGTTCATCCCAAGTTAGTCTAAGTCATCCCAAGTGAGTCTATTTCTAAGGACGAACTTAGACAAACCTTAGAATGAGACTAACGAGACTAACTTGGGACGAACAAAGACAAAGGTTAGTCTCATTCTATGGTTTGTCTAAGTTCGTCCCAAGTTAGTCTCTTTCTAAGGACGAACTTATACAAACCTTAGAATGAGACTAACAAGACTAACTAGGGACGAACAAAGACAAACGTTAGTCTCATTCTAAGGTTTGCGTAAGTTCGTCCCAAGTCAGTCCATTTCTAAGGATGAACTTGGACAAACCTTAGAATGAGACTAACGAGACTAACTTGGGACGAACAAAGACAAACTTTAGTCTCATTCTAAGGGTTGTCTAAGTTCATCCCTAGTTAGTCTAAGTTCATCCCAAGTTAGTCTATTTCTAAGGATGAACTAAAACAAACCTTAGAATGAGACTAACGAGACTAACTTGGGACGAACCAAGACAAACTTTAGTCTCATTCTAAGGTTTGTCTAAGTTCGTCCCAAGTTTGTCTAATTTCGTCCCAAGTTAGTCTATTTCTAAGGACGAACTTAGACAAACCTTAGAATGAGACTAACGAGACTAACTTGGGACGAACAAAGACAAAGGTTTGTCTCATTCTAAGGTTTGTCTAAGTTCGTCCCAAGTTAGTCAAAGTTCGTCCCAAGTTAGTCTTTTTCTAAGGACGAACTAAAACAAACCTTAGAATGAGACTAACGAGAGTAACTTGGGACGAACAAAAACAAACTTTAGTCTCATTCCAAGGTTAGTCTAAGTTCGTACCAAGTTAGTCTCTTTCTAAGGACGAACTTAGACAAACCATAGAATGGGGCTAACGAGACTAACTTGGGACGAACAAAGACAAACGTTAGTCTCATTCTAAGGCTTGTGTAAGTTCGTCCCAAGTTAGTCTATTTCAAAGGACGAACTTAGACAAACCTTAGAATGAGACTAACGAGACTAACATGGGACGAACAAAGACAAACTTTAGTCTCATTCTGAGGTTTGTCTAAGTTCATCCCAAGTTAGTCTAAGTTCATCCCAAGTGAGTCTATTTCTAAGGAAGAACTTAGACAAACCTTAAAATGAAACTAACGAGACTAACTTGGGACTAACAAAGACAAAGGTTAGTCTCATTCTATGGTTTGTCTAAGTTTGTCCCAAGTTAGTCCCTTTCTAAGGACGAACTTATACAAACCTTAGAATGAGACTAACAAGACTAACTAGGGACGAACAAAGACAAACGTTACTCTCATTCTAAAGTTTGTGTAAGTTCGTCCCAAGTTAGTCCATTTCTAAGGATGAACTTGGACAAACCTTAGAATGAGACTAACGAGACTAACTTGGGAAGAACATAGACAAACTTTAGTCTCATTCTAAGGTTTGTCTAAGTTCATCCTTAGTTAGTCTAAAGTCGTCCCAAGTTAGTCTATTTCTAAGGACGAACTAAAACAAACCTTAGAATTAGACTCACGAGACTAACTTGGGACCAACAAAGACAAACTTTAGTCTCATTCTAAGGTTTGTCTAAGTTCGTCCCAAGTTTGTCTAATTTTGACCCAAGTTAGTCTATTTCTAAGGACGAACTTAGACAAACCTTAGAATGAGACTAACGAGACTAACTTGAGACGAACAAAGACAAAAGTTTGTCTCATTCTAATGTTTGTCTAAGTTCGTCCCAAGTTAGTCTAAGTTCTCCCCAAGTTAGTCTCTTACTAAGGACGAACTAAAACAAACCTTAGAATGAGACTAACGAGAGTAACTTGGGACGAACAAAGACAAACTTTAGTCTCATTCCATGGTTTGTCTAAGTTCATCCCAAGTTAGTCTCTTTCTAAGGACGAAATTAGTCAAACCTAAGAATGAGAATAACGAGACTAACTTGGGATGAACAAAGACAAACTTTAGTCTCATTCTAAGGTTGGTCTATGTTCGACCCAAGATAGTCAGTTTCTAAGGACGAACTTAGACAAACCTTCGAATGAGACTAACGAGACTAACTTGGGACGAACAAAGACAAACTTTAGTCTCATTCTAAGGGTTGTCTAAGTTCGTCGTAATTAGTCTCTTTCTAAGGATGAACTTAGACAACCCTTAGAATGAGACTAACGAGACTAACTTAGGACGAACAAAGACAAAGGTTTGTCTCATTCTAAGGTTAGTCTAAGTTAGTCTAAGTTCGTCCCAAGTTAGTCTCTTTCTAAGGCGAACTAAAACAAACCTTAGAATGAGTCTAACGAGACTAACTTCGGATGAACAAAGACGAACTATAGTCTCATTTTAAGGTTTGTCTAAGTTCGACCCAAGATAGTCTCTTTCTAAGAACGAACTTAGACAAACCTTAGAATGAGACTAACGAGACTAACATGGGACGAACAAAGACAAACTTTAGTGTCACTCTAAGGTTTGTCTAAGTTTGTCGTAAGTTTGTCTCTTTCTAAGGACGAACTTAGACAAACCTTAGAATGAGACTAACGAGAGTAACTTGGGACGAACAAAGACCAGCTTTAGTCTCATTCTAAGGTTTGTCTAAGTACGTCCCAAGTTAGTCTAAGTTCATCCCGGGTTAGTCTCTTTCTAAGGGAGAACTTAGACAAACCTTAGAATGATATTAACGAGACTAACTTGGGACGAACAAAGACAAACTTTAGTCTCATTCTAAGGTTTGTCTACGTTCGTCCCAAGTTATTCTAGGTTCATCCCAAGTTAGTCTCTTTCTAAGGACGAACTTAGACAAACCTTAGAATGAGAGTAACGAGACTAACTTGGGACGAACAAAGACAAACGTTAGTCTTATTCTAAGGTTTGTGTAAGTTCGTCCCAAGTTAGTCTATTTCTAAGGACGAACTTAGACAAACCTTAGAATGAGACTAACAAGACTAACTTGTGACGAACAAAGACAAACTTTAGTCTCATTCTAAGATTTGTCTAAGTTCGTCCCAAATTATTCTAAGTTCGTCCCAATTTAGTCTCTTTCTAAAGACGAACTTAGACAAACACTAGAATGAGACTAACGAGACTAACTTGGGACGAACAATGGCAAACGTTAATATCATTCTAAGGTTTGTGTAGGTTCGTCCTAAGTTAGTCTAAGTTAGTCCCAAGTTAGTCTCTTTCTAAGGACGAACTTAGACAAACCTTAGAATGAGGCTAACGAGACTAACTTGGGACGAACAAAGACAAACGTTAGTCTCATTCTAAGGCTTGTGTAAGTTCCTCCCAAGTTAGTCTATTTCAAAGGATGAACTTAGACAAACCTTAGAATGAGACTAACGAGACTAACATGGGACGAACAAAGATAAACTTTAGTCTCATTCTGAGGTTTGTCTAAGTTCATCCCAAGTTAGTCTAAGTTCGTCCCAAGTGAGTCTATTTCTAAGGATGATCTTAGACAAACCTTAGAATGAGACTAAAGAGACTAACTTGGGACGAACAAAGACAAAGGTTAGTCTCATTCTATGGTTTGTCTAAGTTCGTCCCAAGTTAGTCTCTTTCTAAGGACGAACTTATACAAACCTTAGAATGAGACTAAGAAGACTAACTAGGGACGAACAAAGACAAATGTGATTCTCATTCTAAGGTTTGGCTTTCTTTCACTACTTTATGTGACCAGTTCTTTTTAGGATTCTTCCAAAGTTAGTCCATTTTTAAGGATGAACTTGGATGAACTTGGACAAACCTTAGAATGAGACTAACGAGACTAACTTGGGACGAACATAGACAAACTTTAGTCTCATTCTAAGGTTTCTCTAAGTTCGTCCCTAGTTAGTCTAAAGTCGTCCCAAGTTAGTCTATTTCCAAGGACGAACTAAAACAAACCTTAGAATGAGACTAACGAGACTAAATTGGGATGAACAAAGACAAACTTTAGTATCATTCTAAGGTTTGTCTAAGTTCGTCCCAAGTTAGTCTCTTTCTAAGGACGAACTTTGTCAAACCTTAGAATGAGACTAACGAGACTAACTTGGGACGAACAAAGACAAACTTTAGTCTCATTCTAAGGTTGGTCTATGTTCGACCCAAGGTAGTCTCTTTCTAAGGACGAAAGTAGACAAACTTCGAATGAGACTAACGAGACAAACTTGGGACGAAAAAAGACAAACTTTAGTCTCATTCTAAGGGTTGTCTAAGTTCGTCGTAAGTTAGTCTCTTTCTAAGGAGGAACTTAGACAAACCTTAGAATGAGACTATCGAGACTAACTTGGGACGAACAAAGACAAAGGTTTGTCTCATTCTAAGGTTAGTCTAAGTTCGTTCCAAGTTAGTCTAAGTTCGTCCCAAGTTAGTCTCTTTCTAAGGCAAACTAAAACAAACCTTAGAATGAGTCTAACGAGACTAACTTGGGATGAACAAAGACGAATTTTAATCTCATTCTAAGGTTTGTCTAAGTTCGACCCAAGATAGTCTCTTTCTAAGAACGAACTTAGACAAACCTTAGAATGAGACTAACGAGACTAACTTGGGACGAACAAAGACAAACTTTATTCTCACTCTAAGGTTTGTCTAAGTTCGTCGTAAGTTAGTCTCTTTCTAAGGACGAACTTAGACAAACCTGAGAATGAGACAAACGAGACTAACTTGGGACGAACAAAGACAAACTTTAGTCTTATTCTAAGGTTAGTCTAAGTACATCCCAAGTTAGTCTAAGTTCGTCCGAGGTTAGTCTCTTTCTAAGGGCGAACTTAGACAAACCTTAGAATGATATTAACGAGACTAACTTGGGACGAACAAAGACAAACTTTAGTCTCATTCTATGGTTTGTCTACGTTCGTCCCAAGTTATTCTAAGTTAATCCCAAGTTAGTCTCTTTCTTAGGACGAACTTAGATAAACTTTAGAATGAGAGTAACGAGACTAACTTGGGACGAACAAAGACAAACGTTAGTCTCATTCTAAGGTTTGTGTCCGTTCGTCCCAAGTTAGTCTATTTCTAAGGACGAACTTTGACAAACCTTAGAATGAGAATAACGAGACTAACATGGGACGAACAAAGACAAACTTTAGTCTCATTCTAAGGCTTGTGTAAGTTCGTCCCAAGTTAGTCCATTTCTAAGGATGAACTTGGACAAACCTTAGAATGAGACTAACGAGTCTAACTTGGGATGAACAAAGACAAACTTTAGTCTCATTCTAAGGTTTGTCTAAGTTCGTCCCTAGTTAGTCTATTTCTAAGGACGAACTAAAACAAACCTTAGAATGAGAATAACGAGACTAACTTGGGACGAACAAAGACAAACTTTAGTCTCATTCTAAGGTTCGTCTAAGTTCGTCACAAGTTTGTCTCATTTCGTCCCAAGTTAGTCTATTTCTAAGGACGAACTTAGACATACCTTAGAATGAGACTAACGAGACTAACTTGGGACGAACAAAGACAAAGGTTTGTCTCATTCTAAGGTTTGTCTAAGTTCGTCCCAAGTTAGTCTAAGTTCGTCCCAAGCTAGTCTCTTTCTAAGGACGAACTAAAACAAACCTTAGAATGAGAGAAACGAGAGTAACTTGGGACGAACAAAGACAAACTTTAGTCTCATTCCATGGTTATACTAAGTTCGTCCCAAGTTAGTCTCTTTCTAAGGACGAACTTAGACAAACCTTTGAATGAGGCTAACGAGACTAACTTGGGACGAACAAAGACAAACGTTAGTCTCATTCTAAGTCTTGTGTAAGTTCATCCCAAGTTAGTCAATTTCAAAGGACGAACTTAGACAAACCTTAATATGAGACTAACAAGACTAACATCGGACGAACAAAGACAAACTTTAGTCTCATTCTGAGGTTTGTCTAAGTTCATCCCAAGTTAGTCTAAGTTCGTCCCAAGTGAGTCTATTTCTAAGGACGAACTTAGACAAACCTTAAAATGAGACTAATGAGACTAACTTGGGACTAACATAGACAAACGTTAGTCTCATTCTATGGTTTGTCTAAGTTCGTCCCAAGTTAGTCTCTTTCTAAGGACGAACTTAGCCAAACCTTAGAATGAGACAAACGAGACTAACTTGGGACGAACAAAGACAAACTTTAGTCTCATTCTAAGGTTTGTCTAAGTTCGTCCCAAGTTTGTCTAATTTCGTCCCAAGTTAGTCTATTTCTAAGGACGAACTTAGACAAACCTTAGAATGAGACTAAAGAGACTAACATGGGATGAACGAAGACAAAGGTTTGTCTCATTCTATGGTTTGTCTAAGTTCGTCCCAAGTTAGTCTAAGTTCGTCCTAAGTTAGTCTCTTTCTAAGGCGAACTAAAACAAACCTTAGAATGAGTCTAACGAGACTAACTTGGGATGAACAAAGACAAACTTTAGTCTCATTCTAAGGTTTGTCTAAGTTCGACCCAAGATAGTCTCTTTCTAAGAATGAACTTAGACAAACCTTAGAATGAGACTAACGAGACTAAATTGGGATGAACAAAGACAAACTTTAGTTTCACTCTATGGTTTGTCTAAGTTCGTCGTAAGTTAGTCTCTTTCTAAGGACGAAGTTAGACAAACCGTAGAATGAGACTAACGAGACTAACTTGGGACGAACAAAGACAAACTTTTGTCGCATTCTAAGGTTAGTCTAAGTACGTCCCAAGTTTGTCAAAGTTCGTCCCAAGTTAGTCTCTTTCTAAGGGCGAACTTAGACAAACCTTAGAATAATATTAACCAGACTAACTTGGGACGAACAAAGACAAACTTTAGTCTCATTCTAAGGTTTGTCTACGTTCGTCCCAAGTTATTCTAAGTTCATCCCAAGTTAGTCTCTTTCTAAGGACGAACTTAGACAAACCTTAGAATGAGAGTAACGAGACTAACTTAGGACGAACAAAGACAAACGTTAGTCTCACTCAAAGGTTTGTCTAAGTTTGTCGTAAGTTAGTCTCTTTGTAGGGACGAACTTAGACAAACCTCAGAATGAGACTAACGAGACTAACTTGGGACGAACAAAGACAAACTTTAGTCTCATTCTAAGGTTAGTGACGGATGCACAGTCGTCGTGTGCAAAAGTCAAGAATATATTTATAAGTCCGCTACTCACGACTTCACTACTGGGTAGTGGGTGGTAAGTAGGGGTCGAACCCAAGGGAATTAGGGGGATAGTTGTTCTTTGAGGAATGTACTGAAAGGGAGCATGATTTTAGGTGGATTGAGGTTTTAGCGATTAAAAGTGAATGGTTGGTTGTTGGTTTTAGTTTTAGTACAAAAAAGTAAGTGGGTTGGTCGTGATTTTAGTGCATAAAGTAAAGTACTGGAAGTAAAGTACTGAAAGTAATTGCTTGAAAAAAGAAGACTTACAGAGAGTGGGTTGCTAGAAGGGCAAGTCTTGCGAAAAGTAAGCAGTTGATATTTAGACTGAATGTAAAGTGCAGGTGATGTTTTAAGTTAAGGAAAGTATTCGGTTTTAGGGGCCTTCTATCATAGTCTGTTTATCATTGACCTCTAATGATCATACTAAGTATTCAAAAGTGTATCAAGGCCATTCCAAGCACTTGATTTGCCACACTGTCTAGTCCATTCCAAGACATAGAGCACTTGTTCTATTTTGACTAACACCCCATTCCAAGGTATATTAGCCTTGTGTGCATCCATTTGATCAATCATTCCCGATCAACTAAATGGTGTTTTAAAGAGGTCAAACTTCTCAGATAAGCTTTGCCATTCCAAGCATCCACTCGACCTTGGAAGTTCTAACCTAATATGTGGCACATAGAACAAGTTTTGAGCACATAGAGGTATTAAGAGTAGGGCCTAAAACATTTTATGACACAAGTACACCCCTTCAACCGGATTAAGGGTTTAGCTACGAATATCCATAGAGGTGGATATCATAGCTAAGTACTTGAAGGTTTTCGAAAAACAGTAACGTAAAGGGAGAATACTCAAGAACCAACAGGAGTAAACTCAAGAACAACTAGAATACTCAAGAACCAACAGGAGTGTTATAGATTTAAAACAAGTGTTTACAAGAGTAGTGCCCAAAATCTAGAGAGAAGCTAGAGCTTTGTGATGGATGATGTTTTGAAATGAGGATTGTGGGATGATTTACAAAGGGAAGGGATGAGCTCTATTTATAGCCAAGGGAAGGATCTGTATCACAACACATAGCACAAAATGGGAGGAGAAGCTCTCAAAGCCGCCGGCCCATGTGGCTTTTCTCCCCAAAGCCGCCGGTGGTGAGTCACCATGGAGGAAGAGCCACCGGCTAGGTGGAGGAGAGAAGAGAGTTTGTGTGATTTTGTGACTTTTTCCAAAAGCCATCGGGTCCTTTCAGCTCCGGACTGACTCTGGTTGCTCTTCGGTTGGACTTGTTTTGAGTGATTCCATGTCAGGTTCATGAGATTTGTATAGTCAGAGTCTGGTCGTGACTTGGAATGACTCGTAATTCAGTTTCAACTTAAAAACTCCTCCTTAGCATGTATTCTCTCTAGACTTCAAAATACCCTGTAGATAAATACAAACTTTAGTCTCATTCTAAGATTTGTCGCAGTTCGTCCCAAATTATTCTAAGTTCGTCCCAAGTTAGTCTCTTTCTAAGGACGAACTTAGACAAACATTAGAATGAGACTAACGAGACTAACTTCGGACGAACAATGACAAATGTTAATCTCATTCTAAGGTTTGTCTAAGTTCGTCCCAAGTTAGTCTCTTTCTAAAAGGACGAACTTAGACAAACCATAGAATGAGGCTAACGAGACTAACTTGGGACGAACAAAGACAAACGTTAGTCTCATTCTAAGGCTTGTGTAAGTTTGTCCTAAGTTAGTATATTTCAAAGGACGAACTTAGACAAACCTTAGAATGAGACTAACGAGACTAACATGGGACGAACAAAGACAAACTTTAGTCACATTCTGAGGTTTGTCTAAGTTCATCCCAAGTTGGTCTAAGTTCGTCCCAAGTGAGTCTATTACTAAAGACGAACTTAGACAAACCTTAGAATGAGACTAACGAGACTAACTTGGGACGAACAAAGACAAAGGTTAGTCTCATTCTATGGTTTGTCTAAGTTCGTCCCAAGTTAGTCTCTTTCTAAGGAAGAACTTATACAAACCTTAGAATGAGACTAACAAGACTAACTAGGGACGAACAAAGACAAACGTTAGTCTCACTCTAAGGTTTGGGTAAGTTCAACCCAAGTTAGTCCATTTCTAAGGATGAACTTGGACAAACCTTAGAATGAGACTAACGAGACTAACTTGGGACGAACAAAGACAAACTTTAGTCTCATTCTAAGGTTTGTCTAAGTTCGTCCCTAGTTAGTCTAAATTCATCCCAAGTTAGTCTATTTCTTAGGACGAACTAAAACAAACCTTAGAATGAGACTAACGAGACTAACTTGGGACGAACAAAGACAAACTTTAGTCTCATTCTAAATTTTGTCTAAGTTCGTCCCAAGTGTGTGTAATTTCGATCCAAGTTTGTCTATTTCTAAGGATGAACTTAGACAAACCTTAGAATGAAACTAACGAGACAAACTTAAGACGAACAAAGACCAAGGTTTGTCTCATTCTAAGGTTTGTCTAAGTTCGTCCCAAGTTAGTCTAAGTTCGTCCCAAGTTAGTCTCTTTCTAAGGACGAACTAAAAAAAACCTTAGAATGAGACTAACGAGAGTAACTTGGGACGAACAAAGACAAACTTTAGTCGCATTCCAAGGTTAGTCTAAGTTCGTCCCAGGTTAGTCTCTTTCTAAGGACGAACTTAGGCAAACCTTAGAATGAAGCTAACGAGACTAACTTGGGACAAACAAAGACAAACGTTAGTCTCATTCTACGGCTTGTGTAAGTTCGTCCAAATTTAGTCTATTTCTAAGGACGAACTTAAACAAACCTTAGAATGAGACTAACGAGACTAACATGGGACGAACAAAGACAAACTTTAGTCTCATTCTGAGGTTTGTCTAAGTTCATCCCAAGTTAGTCTAAGTTCGTCCCAAGTGAGTCTATTTCTAAGGACAAACTTAGACAAACCGTAGAATGAGACTAACGAGACTAACTTGGGACTAACAAAGACAAAGGTTAGACTCATTCTATGGTTCGTCTAAGTTCATCCCAAGTTAGTCTCTTTCTAAGGACGAACTTATACAAACCTTAGAATTAGACTAACAAGACCAACTAGGGACGAACAAAGACAAACGTTAGTCTCATTCTAAGGTTTGCGTAAGTTCATCCCAAGTTAGTCCATTTCTAAGGATGAACTTTGACAAACCATAGAATGAGACTAACGAGACTAACTTGGAACGAACAAAGACAAACTTTAGTCTCATTCTAAGGTTTGTCTAAGTTCGTCCCTAGTTAGTCTAAAGTCGTCCCAAGTTAGTCTATTTCTAAGGACGAACTAAAACAAACCTTAGAATGAGACTAACGAGACTAACTTGGGAAGAACAAAGATAAACTTTAGTCTCATTCTAAGGTTTGTCTAAGTTCGTCCCAAGTTTGTCTAATTTTGTCCCAAGTTAGTCTATTTCTAAGGACAAACTTAGACAAACCTTAGAATGAGACTAACGAGACTAACATGGGACGAACAAAGAAAAACTTTAGTCTAATTCTGAGGTTTGTCTAAGTTCATCCCAAGTTAGTCTAAGTTAGTCCCAAGTGAGTCTATTTCTATGGACGAACCTAGACAACCCTTAGAATGAGACTAACGAGACTGACTTGGGACGAACAAAGACAAAGGTTAGTCTCATTCTACGGTTTTTCTAAGTTCGTCCCAAGTTAGTCTCTTTCTAAGGATGAACTTATACAAACCTTAGAATGAGACTAACAAGACTAACTAGGGATAAACAAAGACAAACGTTAGTCTCATTCTAAGGTTTGTGTAAGTTCGTCCCAAGTTTGTCCATTTCTAAGGATGAACTTGGACAAACCTTAGAATGAGACTAACGAGACTAACTTGGGACGAACAAAGACAAACTTCAGTCTCATTCTAAGGTTTGTCTAAGTTCATCCCTAGTTAGTCTAAGTTCGTCCCTAGTGAGTCTATTTCTAAGGACGAACTAAAACAAATCTTAGAATGAGACTAATGAGACTAACGAGACTAACTTGGGACGAACAAAGACAAACTTTAGTCTCATTCTAAGGTTTGTCTAAGTTCGTCCCAAGTTTTTCTAATTTCATCCCAAGTTAGTCTATTTCTAAGGACGAACTTAGACAAACCTTAGAATGAGACTAACAAGACTAACTTGGGACAAACAAAGACAAAGGTTTGTCTCATCCCAAGTTAGACTATTTCTAAGGACGAACTAAAACAAACCTTAGAATGAGACTAACGAGACTAACTTGGGATAAACAAAGACAAACTTTAGTCTCATTCTAAGGTTTGTCTAAGTTCGTCCCAAGTTGGTCTTTTCTAAGGGCGAACTTAGTCAAACCTTAGAATAAGACTAATGAGACAAACTTGGGACGAACAAAGACAGACTTTAGTCTCATATTAAGGTTTGTCTAAGTTCGTCCCTAGCTAGTCTCTTTCTAAAGACGAACTAAGACAAACCATAGAATGAGACTAACGAGACTAAATTGGGATGAACAAAGACAAACTTTAGTCTCATTCTAAGGTTTGTCTAAGTTCGTCACAAGTTAGTCTCTTTCTAAAGATGAACTTAGTCAAACCTTAGAATGAGACTAACGAGACTAACTTGGGACGAACAAAGACAAACTTTAGTCTCATTCTAAGGTTTGTCTAAGTATATCCCAAGTTAGTCTATTTCTAAGGACGAACTAAAACAAACCTTAGACTGAGACTAACGAGACTAACTTGGGACGAACAAAAACAAACTTTAGTCTCATTCTAAGATTTGTCTAAGTTCGTCCCACATTAGTCTAAGTTCGTCCCAAGTTAGTCTCTTTCTAAGGACGAACGAAAACAAACCTTAGAATGAGACTAACGAGAGTAACTTGGGACGAACAAAGAAAAACTTTAGTCTCATTCCAAGGTTTGTCTAAGTTCATCCCAAGTTAGTCTCTTTCTAAGGACGAACTTAGTCAAACCTTAGAATGAGAATAACGAGACTAACCTGGGACGAACAAAGACGAACTTCAGTCTCATTCTAAGGTTTGTCTAAGTTCATCCCAAGTTAGTCTAAGTTCATACCAAGTTTGTCTATTTCTAAGGATGAACTTAGACAAACCTTAGAATGAGATTAACGAGACTAACTTGAGACGAACGAAGACAAAGGTTAGTCTCATTCTAAGGTTTGTCTAAGTTCATCCCAAGTTAGTCTCTTTCTAAGGACGAACTTAGACAAACCTTAGAATGAGACTAACGAGACTAACTTGGGAGGAACAAAGACAAACTTTAGTCTCATTTTAAGGTTTGTCTAAGTTCGTCTTAAGTTAGTCTCTTTCTAAGGATGAACATAGACAAACCTTAGAATGAGACTAAAGTGACTAACTTGGGACGAACAAAGACAAACTTTAGCCTCATTCTAAGGTTTGTCTAAGTTCATCCTAAGTTAGTTTATGTTCGTCCCAAGTAAGTCTATTTCTAAGGACAAATTTATACAAACCTTAGAATAAGACTAACGAGACTAACTTGGGACAAACAAAGACAAACTTTAGTCTCATTCTAAGCTTTTTCTAAGTTCATCGTAAGTTAGTGTCTTTCTAAGGACGAACTTAGACAAACCTTAGAATGAGACTAACGAGACTAACTTGGGAAGAATAAAGACAAACATTAGTCTCATTCTAAGGTTTCTGTAAGTTCGTCCCAAGTTAGTCTCGTTCTAAGGATGAACTTAGACAAACCTTAGAATGAGACTAACGAGACTAACTTGGGACGAACAAAGACAAACATTAGTCTCATTCTAAGGTTTGTGTAAGTTCGTCCCAAGTTAGTCTATTTGTAAGGATAAACTTAGACAAACCTTAGAATGAGACTAACGAGACTAACTTGGGACGAACAAAGACAAACTTTAGTCTCATTCTAAGGTTTGTCTAAGTTTGTCCCAAGTTAGTCTAAGTTCGTCCCAAGTTAGTCTATTTCTAAGGATGAACTTTGACAAACCTTAGAATGAGACTAACGAGACTAACTTTGGACGAACAAAGACAAAGGTTAGTCTCATTCTAAGGTTTGTCTAAGTTCATCGCATATTAGTCTCTTTCTAAGGATGAACTTAGACAAACCTCAGAATGAGACTAACGAGACTTACTTGGGACGAACAAAGACAAACTTTAGTCTCATTCTAAGGTTTGTCTAAGTTCATCCCAAGTTAGTCTATTTCTAAGGACGAACTAAAACATACCTTAGAATAAGACTAACGAGACTAACTTGGGGCGAACAAAGACAAACTTTAGTCTCATTCTAAGGTTTGTTTAAGTTCGTCCCAAGTTAGTCTAAGTTCATCCCAAGTTAGTCTATTTATAAGGACGAACTTAGACAAACCTTAGAAAGAGACTAACAAGACTAACTTGGGACAAACAAAGGCAAAGCTTAGTCTCATTCTAAGGTTTGTCTAAGTTCGTCCTAAGTTAGTCTCTTTCTAAGGACGACCTAAAACAAACCTTAGAACGAGACTAACGAGACTAAATTGGGACGAACAAAGACATACTTTAGTCTCATTCTAAGGTTTGTCTAAGTTCATCCCAATTTAGTCTCTTTCTAAGGAGGAACTTAGACAAACCTTAGAATGAGACTAAAGAGACTAACTTGGGACGAACAAAGACAAACATTAGTCTCATTCTAAGGTTTGTCTAAGTTCGTCCCAAGTTAGTCAAAGTTCGTCCCAAGTTAGTCCCTTTCTAAGGATAAACTTAGACAAACCTTAGAATGAGACTAACGTGACTAACTTAGAAAGAACAAAGACAAACTTTAGTCTCATTCTAAGGTTTGTCTGGGTTTGTGCCAAGTTAGTCTAAGTTCGTCCCAATTTTGTCTAAGTTCGTCCCAAATTAGTCTATTTCTAAGGAAGAACTTAGACAAACCTTAGATTGAGACTAACGAGACTAACTTGGGACGAACAAAGACAAAGGTTAGTCTCATTCAAAGGTTTGTCTAAGTTCGTCCCAAGTTAGTCTAAGTCCGTCGCAAGTTAGAGTCTTTCTAACATGAACTAAAACAAACCTTAGAATGAGACTAACGAGACTAACTTGGGATGAACAAAGACAAACTTTAGTCTCATTCTAAGGGTTGTCTAAGTTCGTCCCAAGTTAGTCTCTTTCTAAGGACGAACTTAGTCAAACCTTAGAATGAGACTAACGAGACTAACTTGGGATGAACAAAGACAAACTTTAGTCTCATTCTATGGTTTGTCTAAGTTTGTCCCAAGTTAGTCTCTTTCTAAGGACGAACTTAGACAAACCTTAGAATGAGACTAGTGAGACTAACTTGGGACGAACAAAGCAAAATTTAGTCTCATTCTAAGGTTTGTCTAAGTTCGTCCCAAGTTAGTCTATTTCTAAGGACAAACTAAAACAAACCTTAGAATGAGACTAACGAGATTAGCTTGGGACGAACAAAGACAAACTTTAGTCTCATTCTAAGGTTTGTTTAAGTTCGTCTTAAGTTAGTCTAAGTTCGTCCCAAGTTAGTCTAAGTTCGTCCCAAGTTAGTCTAAGTCTCATTCTAAGGTCTGACTCTTTATGGGCTATGCATGCGAGAAGAAAATTCCAACATGGTGTTAGGGGTTCATGCCTTTGGAATTCTATTGATCATCTCATTCTCAAGCTTTTGGAAGAATCTAGGTGAATCATTGGCCAAGGATTAACTCCTGTTAAAACCTTTTGTTCTAAGTTGGGCTTCGAGCCTCCCGAAGATCTGAGGCACATCACCATTCAGGAGGTTCGCACAAATAGTGATGATTGGAAAGGTTCCTTTCTTGCATCCCAGAGCAATGTCGGAGAGGCTATGATTAGATGACATTCTCTAGTGGGGACGACCTGTTCGTTTGGGAAGGTACTGCTTCTGGAAAATTCTCTACTAAGGCCTTTAGAGTTTCCTTCCAAACAAAGTGGCCAGAAGCTACTTGGGCAAAGCATATCTGGTATAGTTGGATCTCCATGAAAATTAGTTGTTTCATGTGGAAATTCTTCGTGGACGCTCTGCCATCAGATGATAAAGTGATGGAGATGGGGATTCAGATGGCATCTAAATGTAGATGTTGTCGAGAGGCGAGAATGGAAAGCATAAATCATATCTTTTTTAAAGGAGACGTGGCGGTGAATGCTTGGCATTATTTCAAAAAGTCTCTTGGAGGTGATTTAGTTGGAGGAAGAGCTAGCTGGGCAAGAATCTTTGCTGGGGATATACCCAAGGATTTCAAGGCCTGTTTTAAAATTGGTATGGCTTTCTGTACAATGTGGGAGATATGGAAGAATCGTAATGCCAGGTTCTTTGATAGCCCATGTCTTGATAATAAAACCTGCATTAGCAAATGGGGAACTGATCTTGGAAGACTCATCTCTCTGAAGTTTGCCAATAAGGCGAGTGAGACTACTCTTCGCAAAATGCATCATCTATATATTCCTGGCAGACGGTTCATGTTTGGCTAAATGCTCCTCTGCAAAGTAACCAGCATTCTATTTACTTAGCGCTTGTATATCAAGAAGGGACTATGTTTGGAGGAATTGTCGTAAAAAAGCCTACAGGTTCCTGTGTTTGCGTGCGAGGCGTTGAGTTGGCTGGCAATGACAAATGGACCTGTTTGATTGAGCTGATAAGGGATGCTATTTCTGGTAGTGTTGGCAATGATTTGGAGATTGGGATGGTGGTTGGCTCGTCTCCTTTCATGCACTGGTTGAGTAAATCCCGCAAAGATGATATCCCTTGGAATGAAATCACTAGGCAAAGGAATGTGATTAATAACTTTCATTTGGTGCAATTTATCAGATGTTGCCCAAGGGCGAATGGGTCTGCCATTGCTGTTGCGTGTGCGCACAAGGGAAGGAGGTCCGGTTGGGGCAATCTCCTGATTTTGTTAAGCAGGCCCTCTTACATGATCAAATCAACCACCTTTATTTCTGTGACAAGGAAGAGTGCGATCACAGTGAAGATAGCTTAGAAGTTGTCCTTCGGGAAGTTCAGGATAATATCCTCCTGCGAACTTACTAGCGTTTCTGCAAGTTGTTCTCCCATATTTGTTCTAATCTTTTGTTTCTAGTTTGGCCTGTTTTATTTTTGCTTGAGTCCACATGTTGGAGTGACAAGGCTATTGTTTACCCCGTAGCGGTTTTTGTAACAGGTTGAACCATCGGATTTATCAATAATACAAGGACAGCATGTCCGTTTAAAAAAAAGTTAGTGTATTTCTAAGGACGAACTTAGACAAACCTTAGAATGAGACTAACAAGACTAACTTGGGACGAACAAAGACAAAGGTTAGTCTCATTCTAAGGTTTGTCTAAGTTCGTCCCAAGTTAGTCTAAGTTCGTCCCAAGTTGTCTCTTTCTAAGGACGACCTAAAACAAACCTTAGAATGAGACTAACGAGACTAACTTGGGACGAACAAAGACAAACGTGAGTCTCATTCGAAGGTTTGTGTAAGTTCGTCCAAAGTTAGTCTATTTCTAAGGATGAACTTGGACAAACCTTAGAATGAGACTAACGAGACTAACTTGGGACGAACAAAGACAAACTTTAGTCTCATTCTAAGGGTTGTCTAAGTTCGTCCCAAGTTAGTCTAAGTTCGTCCCAAGTTTGTCTATTTATAAGGACGAACTAAAACAAACCTTAGAATGAAGCTAACGAGACTAACTTGGGACGAACAAAGACAAACTTTAGTCTCATTCTAAGATTTGTCTAAGTTCGTCCCAAGTTAGTCTAATTTCGTCCCAAGTTAGTCTATTTCTAAGGACGAACTTAGACAAACCTTAGAATGAGACGAACGAGACTAACTTGGGACGAACAAAGAAAAAGGTTTGTCTCATTCTAAGGTTTGTCTAAGTTCGTCCCAAGTTAGTCTCTTTCTAAGGACGAACTAAAACAAACCTTAGAACGAGACTAACGAGAGTAATTTGGGACGAACAAAGACAAACTTTAGTCTCATTCCAAGGTTGGTCTAAGTTCATCCCAAGTTAGTCTCTTTCTAAGGACGAACTTAGTCAAACCTTAGAATGAGACTAACGAGACTAACATGGGACGAACAAAGACAAACTTTAGTCTCATTCTAAGGTTTGTCTAAGTTCGTCCAAATTTAGTCTCTTTCTAAGAACAAACTTAGTCAAACCTTAGATTGAGACTAACGAGACTAACTTGGGACGAACAAAGACAAACTTTAGTCTCATTCTAAGGTTGGTCTAAGTTCGACCCAAGATAGACTCTTTCTAAGGACGAACTTAGACAAACCTTAGAATGAGACTAAGGAGACTAACTTGGGACGAACAAAGAAAAACTTTAGTCTCATTCTAAGGTTTGTCTAAGTTCGTCGTAAGTTAGTCTCCTTCTAAGGATGAACTTAGACAAACCTTAGAATGAGACTAACGAAACTAACTTGGGACGAACAAAGACAAACTTTAGTCTGATTCTAAGGTTAGTCTAATTTCGTTCTAAGTTAGTCTAAGTTCGTCCCAAGTTATTCTCTTTCTAAGGGTGACGTGCACAATGTCGTAGTGTGCAAATCAACTTTAAATTTATAATCCACTATCTTGTACTTTACTATAGAATAGTAAGGTGGCAAGTAGGGGTCGAACCCAAGGGAGATAGATCAAATACTCATTGCTCTTTGTGTGAAATGTAAAGGAAAGTAATACAAGTTTTTGGGGTTTTGAAAGTGGTTTTTGTAAAGTAAGTACAAGGGCAAAGTAAATAGCAAAAGATGTGGTCAAATAGAATGGAATTCGGTCTAGGGGCCTTTGTTATAGCTCAACTCATCATAGACCTCTAATGATCAATCCTTGTATCCATAAGTGTGGGTTAGTTCTTTTTCAAGAGAAAAACCCTAAAGTAAGGCTCGTTAGAGCGCATACACCACAATCCATTCCCTTTCGAGACTTGGATTTCTAGTACAAACAAGTTTCGTAACCATTTTAAGGCGTACTAGACTAGGTGCTAAAACTTGCTCATTTTTCAATGACAACAAGTACATTGGAGGTATTGAAACCACACGGCTAAACCTTGGCCTTTCGAACCATTAGTTTAACCTAGGTATTCATTCCCAAACCATTGGCACATGACTAGCAAATGAATATAAGGAAGCATTAAGATCAAGGTCTTAAAGCCTTGCTACAACATTAAGGGGATCCCAAACCGAATTATGAGGGTTTTAGCCACTCATATTCATAATGAGAACACAAGGGCTAAGGTTTTCACAATCGGAATCAGCAAGATCCTACCCAAAATGTGTAGGAAACAATAACAAAATGCGTAAAGAGTAAAGAGAAGGAGTAGAGAGAAGTTGGATTTCTTCAAGCCAAATGACAAGAGTAACAAGCAAGGAATTTTAGGGTCAATTTTGAATATCATTACATGATCCAAGGCCCTCCTTTTATAGGGCAATGTGGAAGGATCTAGACCTTGTATTGGCACAAGAAAATTGGCATTAGCAAGCCCTAAACCGACTTTCCATTTTGGGCATGAAGGGTGTGCCGATAGCCACTTTGGAGTGGCAAAACCACACGGAATGATGATGTGGCACATGGCGTAACAAGCCGAGAAAGTCAAGGGAGTGTTTGACTTTCCATTTTGGGTTTTGTCCTTGGGAAACGAGCCCATTTGGAGGTCCATTCGAAGCCTTGAACATGGCAGTACAGGCCTTCCGGTTTTGGTTGCTGATTGAGTCCGCCACTTTGGAGGTGGATTAGTCCGGTTTGGAGTGAGCTTTTGGCTGGGTTCAAGAGAAGCATGAATATAAGTTCAACATGTGGTCTTGGTGGTAGAGCACTGAAATGAGTCCATTAAATGGGCATATGAGGCACGGGAAGCCCTCAAAGTTGGAGTCCGAACCTCCAGACTTAGTCTAAAATAGGTTCCGGTTTTGGCTGATTTAGTCCGAACTTTGAGGCTATTTTGCACCGACCTCGGACATGGACTTGGCCGGGCACTTGGGTCATAGACCTAGCTTAACACTTGCTCTTGATGTTAGGCCCTTGAAACCAGACTTTTGAATAGGAATTGAAGCTCGGGAGGTCGTCAAAATAGGCATCTCGGACAGATTTGGGCGGTTCTGCACCAGTCCTCCGGTTCTTGGCCTGAGCGTGCTCGGTACTTGGGGACGTTTTAGATTGGCCTTAGGCAAGTCTTTTGACCGGGCTCTTGGGACGACAACCTTCATGGACATATTGACTTGGCCTTAGGACCTTGAAATTGGTCCTTTGTGTGGACGCTTTAGGCTCGGGAGGTCCTTAAAGATAGGGTCTCGGTCCTCCTCTTTTTGGTCCAAAATCCGGAATTGAGTCCCTAAGTCCCGGATGAAGTTCTTATGGTTCAAACTCGATCTCTTGGCCCCATTATATGCCCAAAACACCTCCTGATGTATTTATGGCCTAAAATGCCATTCTTAAGCTCATTTCCTCTTTAGTCTTCAAAAGGCCCTGAAATGCAAAACGACATTAACAAGTATATGCTCTCATGGTTAAATGCCGTAAATGGTGGGTATTAGTGACTTAATGAGTCGTATAAATACGTCTCATCAAACCACCCTACACTTGAACTTGTTCGTCCCGAACAAGGCCTTAAGTCACAAAAGGAACAACACAAATGCAAACACCACAAGCCCTTCTCGGCCACAATATACATGTTAGTCTAGATTTCCCCTTTCATGCATAACTCGACTATTACTCAAAGTATCATGCTTAGACATAGATTTCACTTGCTACTTGTTACCTTGGAGCTGAAATGCAAACCAATTCGGATGAGTGGGAGGTAGTCCTTTTCAAGCCCATGATCTACACTCTCGGGTTTGGGTTCTTGCCATATGGTTATATTTCTTCGCTTTCTCTAGCACATGATTCATTCGAGCTAAGGGTTTGAGTCTTTGGTACTTTCTTGGACATACTAGTAGTGAACTTGGCCTTCGGCCTTTGTATGGCTTTGATGATCCTTCACTTTTTGCTTCGGTTAGAATTTCACATGAGATGATTTTTCTTTCTTTGAGCCTTGCTCCTTTGTGATTTTTCTTTGTCCATTCCTTCTTGGGAGGTCCAATCATCGCCCTCAAGCATATGGAAATACCTCCCCGCTCTTTCTCATCCTCGTCGTTTTGTGCGAGTCAAGATGAGGGTCACCCATCTATTTTCCCGACTACTAAGACTAGAGATAGGACGGTTTGATTCCCGTCCCACCACTTGCATAAACGCTGCAATGGTGGAGTCACTCTATACCAATAGGCCTCGAAAAGCTAGCCTCCACGGCATCCATATAACCATATTGTTCAAACCCAATCCCTTGAGTGCTTTGTCAAGCTTCACTAGGACCCTTTCTTTCAACTCCACATCCCTCTTTATTCCGACTCACAAGGACAAGTAATGGGTTAATATCATAAGTCGTCACACAATTCAGATTTCATAAGAGGAATGCATATACTCGGATCCATCTATTTCACATCATTTAAGCACAAACACCCTTCTCCTACGCATTTTATTCACAAATCTACTCATTTTATTCAAAAAATTTAAAATTTTCAAAGGGAAACGTGCTGACTCATGCATATGCAAGAAAGTAAACGTGATGACACAACAACTACTAAACACCTCACCCCACACTTTTGAAATGAGCCGTGGCCTCGCGGCACAACTCAATAAACACAATTATGCACAAAATCAATGGAAAGAAACAAGGTACAAGGGTGAAACGGAAACTCCCCTCGTATGCCACGAAGTGGCAAGGCGTGTAATGGCATTTGGACTCATGGGGAGGTAGGTCGGGCTCGGCTTTTGCATAAAATGCGTAGCCGTGAAGGCAAAATGCGTAGCACGAGCGTCTTTCTTGGGCGAGCCTTGGCTTTGGGTGCGTCCCGGTCTAGGACCGTCGCTGGGTTCCTCGGGCATAAGGTCTTGATCTCTCTATAATGCGTAGCTCGCTCGGCAAAGTGCGTAGCGCGACCTACAAAAACATCCTTGATTCTTTCCAAATATAAGAGGGTGAGGGTTAATATAAAATGCAAGAAAATGAAATGCAAGAAAATATAAGTAAATGCCGGGCTGCCTCCCGGCGAGCGCCTTTGTTTAACGTCGTTGGCTCGACTGTACCTCCTTCAAGGAGGTTCGTTGGGGTCCCATGGGCGGGTGAGGTCAAACTTCACCTCAGTCTCTCCTTTGATCCGCCCCAAGTCCTTGTGGATCGATGTGCATGGTTCTTGTATCCAACAGTCGGGCGGTTTCGCCTTCACATTCCTCCATGCCGGCGAGGATCTTTTGTCCATAGCCATCGCTCCCTTGAGTCGGGCTCTCTTGTTCTCAGGACTCCCTTATCTAGTCGTGGCGAGAGCATGCTTCATCGAGGAGTCGTCCTGCTGAGCCCTTTTTTCCATTCTTCCTTCAGGCTTATTTTTGTCTCCGGGGGCACTTACACTGAGTGCTGGATATGTCCCGGATTGTTCATTAATTGGGACCGGGCCCGCCATGAGTGCTCCGTGCACCTCTTGGTCTAATGAACCGAGAGCTTCCAACTCTGGTGTCAATGGGTCTAACTCTTCTGATGGCTCGGGAGTGATATCCCATGTAGGCTCCTCCTCGGTGCTTTAAGTTTCTGATTCATCCATCGTGATTGCTACAATGTTTTCCCCTCTCCTCCTTAGAACGTCTTCTACTGTCCGCGCCCTTCTATCAGCTTGTTGCGCCGGCCTTCGTTTTGTGGCCTCGGCCAAGTCGTCTATGAGATCCCACATCTCATTCATGGTTAAGTGCATGGCCGATCCTGCTGCTGCGTCATTAAGTCTTGACCGCTCATCCGCCCTCATCCCTCTAAGGAATTTTTAAAGAAGCACCACGTCCGAGAATCCATGTTGCGGGCAACGCGAAACAATGATGTCGAAGTACGCATAATAATCATCCAATGTTTCGTCCTCGGTTTGTTGGAGACTGATGATTCTTGCGCGGGTGTCATGTCGTAGGGATGGCGGAGAGAATTCTTTTAAAAATTGGGCTCGGAGATCCTCATAGAAGTCTGCACATCTAGCAAATGATGAGTAATACCAGGTTTTCGCAAAGCCGGTTAGGGAGTGTTCAAAGCATTTAAGCTTGAACTCTTCTAACATCTCATTTTCGGGCTTAATGCGACCGCAAATGGAGTGGAATATTTGACAATGAAGCACAGGATCTTCTCCGATGGTCCCTCCAAACTGGGGAAGGTACCGAGTCATCCATGAAGACGTGTTGGCTTGTCGGACAAGCACCTCGGGGTCCTCATAGAATAGAGGTGGTGCATTGTCGCGACCGAATTAGTGCATATCATTGTTCACCTCACCCTCACCAAGATTGTCACTGTGGTGGGACATGGTTCACTAAGCACAAGTGTAACAAAAATAAAAAGAAACAAGAACAACTTTCAATGATTATCTATCTCCCCGGCAACGGCGCCAAAATTTGACGTGCACAAAGTCGTAGTGTGCAAATCAACTTTAAATTTATAATCCACTATCTTGTACTTTACTATAGAATAGTAAGGTGGCAAGTAGGGGTCGAACACAAGGGAGATAGATCAAATACTCATTGCTCTTTGTGCGAAATGTAAAGGAAAGTAATACAAGTTTTTTGGGTTTTGAAAGTGGTTTTTGTAAAGTAAGTACAAGTGCAAAGTAAATAGCAAAAGATGTGGTCAAATAGAATGGAATTCGGTCTAGGGGCCTTTGTTATAGCTCAACTCATCATAGACCTCTAATGATCAATCCTTGTATCCATAAGTGTGGGTTAGTTCTTTTTCAAGAGAAAAACCCTAAAGTAAGGCTCGTTAGAGCGCATACACCACAATCCATTCCCTTTCTAGACTTGGATTTCTAGTACAAACAAGTTTCGTAACCATTTTAAGGCGTACTAGACTAGGTGCTAAAACTTGCTCATTTTTCAATGACAACAAGTACAATGGAGGTATTGAAACCACACGGCTAAACCTAGGCCTTTCGAACCATTAGTTTAACCTAGGTATTCATTCCCAAACCATTGGCACATGACTAGCAAATGAATATAAGGAAGCATTAAGATCAAGGTCTCAAAGCCTTGCTACAACATTAAGGGGATCCCAAACTGAATTATGAGGGTTTTAGCCACTCATATTCATAATGAGAACACAAGGGCAAAGGTTTTCACAATCGGAATCAGCAAGATCCTACCCAAAATGTGTAGGAAACAATAACAAAATGCGTAAAGAGTAAAGAGAAGGAGTAGAGAGAAGTTGGATTTCTTCAAGCCAAATGACAAGAGTAACAAGCAAGGAATTTTAGGGTCAATTTCGAATATCATTACATGATCCAAGGCCCTCCTTTTATAGGGCAATGTGGAAGGATCTAGACCTTGGATTGGCACAAGAAAATTGGCATTAGCAAGCCCTAAACCGACTTTCCATTTTGGGCATGAAGGGTGTGCCGATAGCCACTTTGGAGTGGCAAAACCACACGGAATGATGATGTGGCACATGGGGTAACGAGCCGAGAAAGTCAAGGGAGTGTTTGACTTTCCATTTTGGGTTTTGTCCTTTGGAAACGAGCCCATTTGGAGGTCCATTCGAAGCCTTGAACATGGCAGTACAGGCCTTCCGGTTTTGGTTGCTGATTGAGTCCGCCACTTTGGAGGTGGATTAGTCCGGTTTGGAGTGAGCTTTTGGCCGGGTTCAAGGGCATGAAAATAAGTTCAACAGTGGTCTTGGTGGTAGAGCACTGAAATGAGTCCATTGAATGGCCATATGAGGCACGGGAAGCCCTCAAAGGTTGAGTCCGAACCTCCAGACTATGTCTAAAATAGGTTCCGGTTTTGGCTGATTTAGTCCGAACTTTGAGGATATTTTGCACCTTCCTCGGACATGGACTTGGCCGGGCACTTGGGTCATAGACCTAGCTTAACAGTTGCTCTTGATGTTAGGCCCTTGAAACCTGACTTTTGAATAGGAATTGAAGCTCGGGAGGTCGTCAAAGTAGGCATCTCGGACAGATTTGGGCGGTTCTGCACCAGTCCTCCGGTTCTTGGCCTGAGCGTGCTCGGTACTTGGGGACGTTTTAGATTGGCCTTAGGCAAGTCTTTTGACCGGGCTCTTGGGATGACAACCTTCATGGACATATTGACTTGGCCTTAGGAACTTCAAATTGGTCCTTTGTGTGGACGCTTTAGGCTCAGGAGGTCCTTAAAGATAGGGTCTCGGTCCTCTTCTTTTTGGTCCAAAATCCGGAATTGAGTCCCTAAGTCCCGGATGAAGTTCTTAAGGTCCAAACTCGATCTCTTGGCCCCATTTTATGCCCAAAACACCTCGTGATGTATTTATGGCCTAAAATGCCATTCTTAAGCTCATTTCCTCTTTAGTCTTCAAAAGGCCCTGAAATGCAAAACGACATTAACAAGTATATGCTCTCACGGTTAAATGCCGTAAATGGTGGGTATTAGTGACCTAATGAGTCATATAAATACGTCTCATCAAAGGGCGAACTTAGACAAACCTTAGAATGATGTTAACGAGACTAAATTGGAATGAACAAAGATAAACTTTAGTCTCATTCTAAGGTTTGCCTAAGTTCAACCCAAGTTATTCTAAGTTCGTCCCGAGTTAGTCTCTTTCTAAGGACGAACTTAGACAAACCTTAGAATGAGACTAACGAGACTAACTTGGGACGAACAAAGACAAAGGTTAGTCACATTCTAAGGTTAGTCACATTCTAAGGTTTGTCTAAGTTCGTCCCAGGTTATTCTAAGTTCGTCCCAAGTTAGTCTCTTTCTAAGGACGAACTTAGACAAACCTTAGAATGAGCCTAACGAGATAAACTTGGGACAAACAAAGACAAACGTTAGTCTCATTTTAAGGTTTGTCTATGTTCGTCCCAAGTTAGTCTAATTTCGTCCAAAGTTAGTCTATTTCTAAGGATGACCTTAGACAAACCTTAGAATGAGACTAACGAGACTGACTTAGGACGAACAAAGACAAAGGTTTGTCTCATTCTAAGGTTAGTCTAAGTTCGTCCCAAGTTAGTCTAAGTTCGTCCCAAGTTGGTCTCATTCTAATGCGAATTAAAACAAACCTTAGAATGAGTCTAACGAGACTAGCTTGGGATGAACAAAGACAAACTTTAGTCTCATTCTAAGGTTTGTCTAAGTTTGTCCCAAGTTAGTTTCTTTCTAAGGACGAACTTAGTCAAACCTTAGAATGAGACTAACGAGACTAACTTGGAACGAACAAAGACAAACTTTAGTCTCATTCTAAGGTTTGATTAAGTTCGTCCCAAGTTAGTCTATTTCAAAGGACGAACTAAAACAAACCTTAGAATGAGACTAACGAGACTAACTTGGGACGAACAAAGACAACCTTTAGTCTCATTCTAAGGTTTGTCTAAGTTCATCCCAATTTAGTATAATTTCATCCCAAGTTAGTCTATTTCTAAGGACGAACGTAGACAAACCTTGCAATGAGACTAACGAGACTAACTTGGGACGAACAAAGACAAAGGTTTGTCTCATTCTAAGGTTTGTCTAAGTTCGTCCCATGTTAGTCTAAGTTCATCCGAAGTTAGTCTATTTCTAAGGACGAACTAAAATAAACCGTAGAATGAGACTAACGAGAGTAACTTGGGACGAACAAAGAAAAACTTTAGTCTCATTCCAAGGTTTGTCTAAGTTCATCCCAAGTTAGTCTCTTTCTAAGGACGAACTTAGTCAAACCTTAGAATGAGACAAACAAGACTAACTTGGGATGAACAAACAGAAACATTAGTCTCATTCTAAGGTTGGTCTAAGTTTGACCTAAGATAGACTCTTTCTAAGGACGAACTTAGACAAACCTTAGAATGAGACTAACGAGACTAACTTGGGACGAACAAAGAAAAATTTTAGTCTCATTCTAAGGTTTGTCTAAGTTCGTCGTAAGTTAGTCTCTTTCTAAGGACGAACTTAGACAAACCTTAGAATGAGACTAACGAGACTAACTTGGGACGAACAAAGACAAACTTTAGTCTCATTCTAAGGTTAGTCTAATTTCGTTCCAAGTTAGTCAAAGTTCGTCCCAAGTTATTCTCTTTCTAAGGGCGAACTTAGACAAACCTCAGAATGATGTTAACGAGACTAAATTGGGACGAACAAAGATAAACTTTAGTCTCATCCCAAGTTAGACTATTTCTAAGGACGAACTAAAACAAACCTTAGAATGAGACTAACGAGACTAACTTGGGACAAACAAAGACAAACTTTAGTCTCATTCTATGGTTTGTCTAAGTTCGTCCCAAGTTAGTCTAATTTCATCCAAAGTTAGTCTATTTCTAAGGACGACCTTAGACAAACCTTAGAATGAGACAAACGAGACTAACTTGGGATGAACAAAGATAAAGGTTTGTCGCAATCTTAGGTTAGTATAAGTTCGTCCCAAGGTATTCTAAGTTCGTCCAAAGTTAGTCTCTTTCTAAGGCAAACTAACACAAACCTTAGAATGAGACTAACGAAACTAACTTGGGATAAACAAAGACAAACTTTAGTCTCATTCTAAGGTTTGTCTAAGTTCGTCCCAAGTTGGTATCTTTCTAAGGGCGAACTTAGTCAAACCTTAGAATAAGACTAATGAGACTAACTTGGGACGAACAAAGAGAGACTTTAGTCTCATTCTAAGGTTTGTCTAAGTTCATCCCAAGTTAGTCTCTTTCAAAGGACAAACTTAGACAAACCATAAAATGAGCCTAACGAGACTAAATTGGGATGAACAAAGACAAACTTTAGTCTCATTCTAAGGTTTGTCTAAGTTCGTCCCAAGTTAGTCTCTTTCTAAAGATGAACTTAGTCAAACCTTAGAATGAGACTAACGAGACTAACTTGGGACGAAAAAAGACATACTTTAGTCTCATTCTAAGGTTTGTCTAAGTTCATCCCAAGTTAGTCTATTTCAAAGGACGAACTAAAACAAACCTTAGACTGAGACTAACGTGACTAACTTGGGACGAATAAAAACAACTTTAGTCTCATTCTAAGGTTTGTCTAAGTTTGTCCCACTTTAGTCTAAGTTCGTCCCAAGTTTGACTCTTTCTAAGGACGAACTAAAACTAACCTTAGAATGAGACTAACGAGAGTAACTTAAGACGAACAAAGAAAAACTTTAGTCTCATTCCAAGGTTTGTCTAAGTTCATCCCAAGTTAGTCTCTTTCTAAGGACGAACTTAGTCAAACCTTAGAATGAGAATAACGAGACTAACCTGGGACGAACAAAGATGAACTTTAGTCTCATTCTAAGGTTTGTCTAAGTTCATCCCAAGTTAGTCTAAGTTCATCCCAAGTTAGTCTATTTCTAAGGACGAACTTAGACAAACCTTAGAATGAGACTGACGAGACTAACTTGGGACGAACAAAGACAAAGGTTAGTCTCATTCTAAGGTTTGTCTAAGTTCATCCCAAGTTAGTCTATTTCTAAGGACGAACTTAGACAAATCTTAGAATGAGACTAACGAGACTAACTTGGGAGGAACAAAGACAAACTTTAGTCTCATTTTAAGGTTTGTCTAAGTTCGTCCCAAGTTAGTTTATGTTCGTCCCAAGTTAGTCTATTTCTAAGGACGAACTTATACAAACCTTAGAATAAGACTAACGAGACTAACTTGGGACAAACAAAGACAAACTTTAGTCTCATTCTATGCTTTTTCTAAGTTCGTCGTAAGTTAGTGTCTTTCAAAGGACGAACCTAGACAAACCTTAGAATGAGACTAACGAGACTAACTTGGGAAGAACAAAGACAAACAGTAGTCTCATTCTAAGGTTTCTGTAAGTTCGTCCCAAGTTAGTCTCTTTCTAAGGATGAACTTAGACAAACCTTAGAATGAGACTAACGAGACAAACTTGGGACGAACAAAGACAAACATTAGTCTCATTCTAAGGTTTGTGTGAGTTCGTCCCAAGTTAGTCTCTTTCTAAGGATGAACTTAGACAAACCTTAGAATGAGACTAACGAGACTAACTTGGGACGAACAAAGACAAACATTAGTCTCATTCTAAGGTTTGTGTGAGTTCGTCCCAAGTTAGTCTATTTGTAAGGATGAACTTAGACAAACCTTAGAATGAGACTAACGAGACTAACTTGGGACGAGCAAAGACAAACTTTAGTCTCATTCTAAGGTTTGTCTAAGTTTGTCCCAAGTTAGTCTAAGTTCGTCCGAAGTTCGTCTATTTCTAAGGATGAACTTTGACAAACCTTAGAATGAGACTAACGAGACTAACGAGACTAACTTGGGACGAACAAAGACAAACTTTAGTCTCACTCTAAGGTTTGTCTAAGTTCGTCCCAAGTTAGTGTATTTCTAAGGACGAACTAAAACAAACCTTAGAATAAGACTAACGAGACTAACTTGGGGCAAACAACGACAAACTTTAGTCTCATTCTAAGGTTTGTTTAAGTTCGTCCCAAGTTAGTCTAAGTTCATCCTAAGTTAGTCTATTTATAAGGACGAACTTAGACAAACCTTAGAAAGAGACTAACAAGACTAACTTGGGACAAACAATGGCAAAGGTTAGTCTCATTCTAAGGTTTGTCTAAGTTCGACCTAAGTTAGTCTCTTTCTAAGGACGACCTAAAACAAACCTTAGAACGAGACTAACGAGACTAACTTGGGACGAACAAAGACATACTTTAGTCTCATTCTAAGGTTTGTCTAAGTTCATCCCAAGTTAGTCTCTTTCTAAGGAGGAACTTAGACAAACCATAGAATGAGACTAAAGTTTGTCTTTGTTCATCCCAAGTTAGTCTCGTTAGTCTCATTCTAAGGTTTGTGTAAGTTCATCCTTAGAAAAAGGCTAATATGGGATGAACTTAGACAAACCTTAGAATGAGACTAACCTTTGTCTTTGTTCGTCCCAAGTTAGTCTCGTTAGTCTCATTCTAAGGTTTGTCTAAGTTTGTCCCAAGTTAGTCTGTTTCTAAGGACGAACGTAGACAAACCTTAGAATGAGACTAGTGAGACTAACTTGGGACGAACAAAGCAAAATTTAGTCTCATTCTAAGGTTTGTCTAAGTTTGTCCTAATTTAGGCTATTTCTAAGGACAAACTAAAACAAACCTTAGAATGAGACTAACGAGACTAGCTTGGGACGAACAAAGACAAACTTTAGTCTCATTCTAAGGTTTTTTTTAAGTTCGTCCCAAGTTAGTCTAAGTTCGTCCCAAGTTAGTCTAAGTTCGTCCCAAGTTAGTCTAAGTCTCATTCTAAGATCTAACTCTTTATGGGCTATGCATGCGAGACGAAAATTCCAACATGGTGTTAGGGGTTCACGCCTTTGGAATTATATTGATCATCTCATTCTCAAGCTTCAGGAAGAATCTAGGTGAATCATTGGCCAGGGATTAACTCCTGTTAAAACCTTTTGTTCTAAGTTGGGCTTCGAGCCTCCCGAAGATCTGAGGCACATCACCCTTCAGGAGGTTCGCATAAATAGTGATGGTTGGGAAAGGTTCCTTTCTTGCATCCCAGAGCAATGTCGGAGAGGCTATGATCAGATGACATTCTCTAGTGGGGACGACCTGTTTGTTTGGGAAGGTACTGCTTCTGGAAAATTCTCTACTAAGGCCTTTACAGTTTCCTTCCAAACAAAGTGGCCAGAAGCTACTTGGGCAAAGCATATCTGGTATAGTTGGATCCCCATGAAAATTAGTTGTTTCATGTGGAAATTCTTCGTGGACTCTCTACCATCAGATGATAAAGTGATGGAGATGGGGATTCAGATGGCATCTAAATGTAGATGTTGTCGAGAGGCGAGAATGGAAAGCATAAATCATATCTTTTTAAAGGAGACGTGGCGGTGAATGCTTGGCATTATTTCAAAAAGTCTCTTGGAGGTGATTTAGTAGGACGAAGAGCTAGCTGGGCCAGAATCTTTGCTGGGGATATACCCAAGGATTTCAAGGCCTGTTTTAAAATTGGTATGGCTTTCTGTACAATGTGGGAGATATGGAAGAATCGTAATGCCAGGTTCTTTGATAGCCCATGTCTTGATAATAAAGCCTGCATTAGCAAATGGGGAACTGATCTTGGAAGACTCATCCCTCTGAAGTTTGCCAATAAGGTGAGTGAGACTACTCTTCGCAAAATGCATGATTTATATATTCCTGGCAGACGGTTCATGTTTGGCTAAATGCTCCTCTGCAAAGTAACCAGCATTCTATTTACTTAGCGCTTGTATATCAAGAAGGGACTATGTTTGGAGGAATTATCGTAAAAAAAGCCTACAGGTTCCTGTGTTTGCGTGCGAGGCGTTGAGTTGGCTGGCAATGACAAATGGACCTGTTTGATTGAGCTGATAAGGGATGCTATTTCTGGTAGTGTTGGCAATGATTTGGAGATTGGGATGGTGGTTGGCTCGTCTCCTTTCATGCATTGGTTGAGTAAATCTCGCAAAGATGATATCCCTTGGAAGGAAATCACTAGGCAAAGGAATGTGATTAATAACTTTCATTTGGTGCAATTTATCAGATGTTGCCCAAGGGCGAATGGGTGTGCCATTGCTGTTGCGTGTGCGCACAAGGGAAGGAGGTCCGGTTGGGGCAATCTCCTGATTTTCTAAAGCAGGCCCTCTTACATGATCAAATCAGCCACCTTTATTTCTGTGACAAGGAAGAGTGCGATCACAGTGAAGATAGCTTAGAAGTTGTCCTTCGGGAAGTCCGGGATAATATCCTCCTGCGAACTTATTAGCGTTTCTGCAAGTGGTTTTCCAATATTTGTTCTAGTCTTTTGTTTCTAGTTTGGCCTGTTTTATTTTTGCTTGAGTCCACATGTTAGAGTGACAAGGCAATTGTTTACCCCGTAGGGGTTTTTGTAACAGGTTGAACCAGCGGATTTATCAATAATACAAGGACAGCATGTCCGTTTAAAAAAAGTTAGTGTATTTCTAAGGAGGAACTTAGACAAACTTTAGAATGAGACTAACAAGACTAACTTGGGACGAACAAAGACAAAGGTTAGTCTCATTCTAAGGTTTGTCTAAGTTTTTACCAAGTTAGTCTAAGTTCGTCCCAAGTTAGTCTCTTTCTAAGGACGACCTAAAACAAACCTTAGAATGAGACTAACGAGACTAACTTGGGACGAACAAAGACAAACGTGAGTCTCATTCGAAGGTTTGTGTAAGTTTGTCCAAATTTAGTCTATTTCTAAGGATGAACTTGGACAAACCTTAGAATGAGACTAACGAGACTAACTTGGGACGAACAAAGACAAAATTTAGTCTCATTCTAAGGGTTGTCTAAGTTCGTCCCAAGTTAGTCTAAGTTAGTCTAAGTTCGTCCCAAGTTTGTCTATTTCTAAGGACAAACTAAAACAAACTTTAGAATGAAGCTAGCGAGACTAACTTGGGACGAACAAAGACAAACTTTAGTCTCATTCTAAGGTTTGTCTAAGTTCATCCCAAGTTAGTCTAATTTCGTCCCAAGTTAGTCTATTTCTAAGGACGAACTTAGACAAACCTTAGAATGAGCAGAACGAGACTAACTTGGGACGAACAAAGAAAAAGGTTTGTCTCATTCTAAGGTTTGTCTAAGTTCGTCCCAAGTGAGTCTAAGTTCGTCCCAAGTTAGTCTCTTTCTAAGGACGAACTAAAACAAACCTTAGAATGAGACTAACGAGAGTAATTTGGGACGAACAAAGACAAACTTTAGTCTCATTCCAAGGTTTGTCTAAGTTCGTCCCAAGTTAGTCTCTTTCTAAGGACGAACTTAGTCAAACCTTAGAATGAGACTAACGAGACTAACATGGGATGAACAAAGACAAACTTTAGTCTCATTCTAAGGTTTGTCTAAGTTCGTCCAAATTTAGTCTCTTTCTAAGAACAAACTTAGTCAAACCTTAGATTGAGACTAACGAGACTAACTAGGGACAAACAAAGACAAAATTTAGTCTCATTTCAAGATTGGTCTAAGTTCGACCCAAGATAGACTCTTTCTAAGGACGAACTTAGACAAACCTTAGAATGAGACTAACGAGACTAACTTGGGACGAACAAATAAAAACTTAAGTCTCATTCTAAGGTTTGTCTAAGTTCGTCGTAAGTTAGTCTCTTTCTAAGGACGAACTTAGACAAACCTTAGAATGAGACTTACGAGACTAACTTGGGACGAACAAAGACAAACTTTAGTCTCATTCTAAGGTTAGTTTAATTTCGTTCCAAGTTAGTCTAAGTTCGTCCCAAGTTATTCTCTTTATAAGGGCGAACATAGACAAACCTTAGAATGATGTTAACGAGACTAAATTGGGACGAACAAAGATAAACTTTAGTCTCAATCTAAGGTTTGCCTAAGTTCAACCCAAGTTATTCTAAGTTCGTCCCAAGTTAGTCTATTTCAAAGGACGAACTTTGACAAACCTTAGAATGAGACTAACGAGACTAACTTGGGACGAACAAAGACAAAGGTTAGTCTCATTCTAAGGTATGTCTAAGTTCGTCCCAGGTTATTCTAAGTTCGTCCCAAGTTAGTCTCTTTCTAAGGACGAACTTAGACACACCTTAGAATGAGACTAACGAGACAAACTTGGGACAAACAAAGACGAACGTTAGTCTCATTTTAAGGTTTGTCTATGTTCGTCCCAAGTTAGTCTAATTTCGTCCAAAGTTAGTCTATTTCTAAGGATAATCTTAGACAAACCTTAGAATGAGACTAACGAGACTGACTTAGGACGAACAAAGACAAAGGTTTGTCTCATTCTAAGGTTCATCTAAGTTCGTCCCAAGTTAGTCTAAGTTCGTCCCAAGTTAGTCTCTTTCTAAGGTGAACTAAAACAACCCTTAGAATGAGTCTAACGAGACTAGCTTGGGATGAACAAAGACAAACTTTAGTCTCATTATAAGGTTTGTCTAAGTTTGTCCCAAGTTAGTCTCTTTCTAAGGACGAACTTAGTCAAACCTAAGAATGAGACTAACGAGACTAACTTGGGACGACCAAAGACAAACTTTATTCTCATTCTAAGGTTTGTCTAAGTTCGTCCCAAGTTAGTCTCTTTCTATGGACGAACTTAGACAAACCATAGAATGAGACTAACGAGACTAACTTGGGAAAAACAAAGACAAACTTTAGTCTCATTCTAAGGTTTGTTTAAGTTCGTCCCAAGTTAGTCTATTTCAAAGGATGAACTAAAACAGACCTTAGAATGAGACTAACGAGACTAACTTGGGACGAACAAAGACAACCTTTGGTCTCATTCTAAGGTTTGTCTAAGTTCATCCCAATTTAGTCTAATTTCATCCCAAGTTAGTCTATTTCTAAGGACGAACATAGACAAACCTTGGAATGAGAATAACGAGACTAACTTGGGACGAACAATGACAAAGGTTTGTCTCATTCTCAGGTTTGTCTATGTTCGTCCCATGTTAGTCTAAGTTCGTCTGAAGTTAGTCTCTTTCTAAGGACGAACTAAAATAAACCGTAGAATGAGACTAACGAGAGTAACTTGGGACGAGCGAAGAAAAACTTTAGTCTCATTCCAAGGTTTGTCTAAGTTCATCCCAAGTTAGTCTTTTTCTTAGGACGAACTTAGTCAAACCTTAGAATGAGACAAACGAGACTAACTTGGGGCGAACAAAGACAAACTTTAGTCTCATTCTAAGGTTGGTCTAAGTTCGACCCAAGATAGACTCTTTCTAAGGACGAACTTAGACAAACCTTAGAATGAGACTAACGAGACTAACTTGGGACGAACAAAGAAAAACTTTAGTCTCATTCTAAGGTTTGTCTAAGTTCGTTCCAAGTTAGTCTAAGTTCATCCTAAGTTATTCTCTTTCTAAGGGCGAACTTAGACAAACCTCATAATGATGTTAACGAGACTAAATTGGGACGAACAAAGATAAACTTTAGTCTCATTCTAAGGTTTGCCTAAGTTCAACCCAAGTTATTCGAAGTTCATCCCAAGTTAGTCTCCTTCTAAGGACGAACTTAGACAAACCTTAAAATGAGAATAACGAGACTAACTTGGGACGAACAAAGACAAACTTTAGTCTCATTCTAAGGTTTGTCTAAGTCTGTCCCAAGTTAGTCTCTTTCTATGGACGAACTTAGACAAACCATAGAATGAGACTAACGAGACTAACATGGGAAAAACAAAGACAAACTTTAGTCTCATTCTAAGGTTTGTTTAAGTTCGTCCCAAGTTAGTCTATTTCAAAGGACGAACTAAAACAAACCTTAGAATGAGACTAACGAGACTAACGAGACTAACTTGGGATGAACAAAGACAACCTTTAGTCTCATTCTAAGGTTTGTCTAAGTTCATCCCAATTTAGTCTAATTTCATCCCAAGTTAGTCTATTTCTAAGGACGAACGTAGACAAACCTTGGAATGAGACTAACGAGACTAACTTGGGACGAACAAAGACAGAGGTTTGTCTCATTCTAAGGTTTGTCTAAGTTCGTCCCATGTTAGTCTAAGTTCGTCCGAAGTTTGTCTCTTTCTGGGGACGAACTAAAATAAACCTTAGAATGAGACTAACGAGAGTAACTTGGGACGAACAAAGAAAAACTTTAGTCTCATTCCAAGGTTTGTCAAAGTTCATCCCAAGTTAGTCTCTTTCTAAGGACAAACTTAGTCAAACCTTAGAATGAGACAAACGAGACTAACTTGGGACGAACAAAGACAAACTTTAGTCTCATTCTCAGTTTTGTCTAAGTTCATCCCAAGTTAGTCTAAAGTCATCCCAAGTTAGTCTATTTCTAAGGATGAAATTAGACAAACCTTAGAATGAGACTAACGAGACTAACTTGGGACGAACAAAGACAAAGGTTAGTCTCATTCTAAGGTTTGTCTAAGTTCATCCCAAGTTAGTCTATTTCTAAGGACGAACTTAGACAAACCTTAGAATGAGACCAATGAGACTAACTTGGGACGAACAAAGACAAACTTTAGTCTCATTTTAAGGTTTGTCTAAGTTCGTCCCAAGTTAGTCTCTTTCAAAGGACGAACATACACAAACCTTAGAATTAGACTAAAGTGACTAACTTGGGACGAACAAAAACCAACTTTAGTCTCATTCTAAGGTTTGTCTAAGTTCGTCCCAAGTTAGTCTATGTTCGTCCCAAGTTAGTCTATGTTCGTCCCAAGTTAGTCTATTTCTTAGGACGAACTTACAAAAACCTTAGAATGAGAATAACGAGACTAACTTGGGACAAACAAAGACAAACTTTAGTCTCATTCTAAGGTTTTTCTAAGTTCGTCGTAAGTTAGTGTCTTTCTAAGGACGAACTTAGACAAAACTTAGAATGAGACTAACGAGACTAACTTGGGAAGAACAAAGACAAACTTTAGTCTCATTCTAAGGTTTGTCTAAGTTCATCGCAAGTTAATCTAAGTTCGTACCAAGTTAGTCTCTTTCTAAGGACGAACTTAGACAAGCCTTAGAATGAGACTAATGATGGACCATAATTATACGAATCAAAAACATAGTAAAACCCACCAAACTAAACTGTTGGTCTATTTAACTTTTGCTTGTTAGTTCCGATATATTTCTACAGGGCATTTTAGAGACTAAAGTGAAAACACGCTAAGGAGAGGATTTTACGCTGAAAAGATATTAAGAGTCAATCCAAGGTCAAGATCAGACGCCGAACGAAGAAATCTCAAGATCCTGACGTTGAATTACTCAAATCAAATCCAACCGAGGAATAATCAAGGACAGCCCGGGGTGAAATTGGACTGATAGTTTTGTGAAAAGACTGCACAAAAATCACAAAACTCCTCCTCCTCCATGGGTGACCGGCGGCTTAAGGGAGGAGGTGGCCAAAACCACCTCCCTTCCTCCTCCATGACCGGCTACCCGGCGGCTTTACCTCCTCCCCTCCTCACCATGGGAATGTGACATGTGGTGGCTTCTCCTCCACAAGCTCATCTCTTCCTCCTCCACCCTTGGATCAAAAACACATGCCATTCATCTCCACCACCCATCTCCTCCTCCTTTGGCTTATAAAAGGAGGCCATCTCCTCCTCATTTGGATTCATCCACCACAATCCACAAATTTGTAAATCACTTCTCTCTCTAAGTTACTTTGTAAGTTTGGTTTGGTTTGAAAATAATACTCCTGTTTGTTCTTGAGTATTATACTGATTGGAAATAATACTCCTGTTTGTTCTTGAGTATTATACTTTAGAGAATACTCCTGTTGGTTCTTGAGTATTCAGTAGGAAATTGGGAATACTCCTGTTGGTTCTTGAGTATTCCACCCCTTTCCCTCTTACTATTTTAAAAAACCCCCGAGTATTTAGTTATGATGTCCTTTTCCATGGATATTCGTAGCTAAACTCCTCATTCGGTCGAAGGTATGTTCTTGTATTTTATAATGTTTTAATTTCTTTTAGTTTCATTTCTTTGTATTCAAAACTTGTTCTATGTGCCATTTATAGTCAGAGTTTCCAAGGTTGAGTGGAAGCTGTAACAAGCAAAGCTCTTCCGTGGGAATTCGTGATCATACTCGGTAAGTGGAAGCAGTAACAAGCAAAGCTTATCGAGGAGTTTGACTTATCTAAAACACCACTTGGTCGATCGTAACTGAGAGATCAGGTGGATGCACAAAAGGCTAAGATACTTCGAAAGGAGGAATTAGTCTGAAGTAGAACAAGTGTTGCTTTAAACGATGTTGCAAGTCTTGCGCTGCGAAAGGGCCTCGATTCATCTTTGAATACTTAGAAAGGTTACTAACGGTTATTAATAAACATGTTATAATACAAGGTACCTGAAATCGAATACTTTTCCTTGAATTACAAAAAACCCCCTGTATTTACTTTTATAAACTGCTCGATCAACTACAACCATCAACCGCTCATCTACCGGAGGAATCGCAATCACGCATCACCCACTGTAAGTCTTCTTCCCTTAACTCCTTTATTTTCTGTATTTATTTTCTGTAATTCACTTTTCCGCACTCAAAACCAAAAAAACCAAAAACAATAGCTTAGTCAATCGCGCTAAAATCTCAATCAACCTAAAACACGTTCCCCGCTAGTATAAAGAACAACGTATCCCTCTAATTCCCTTGGGTTCGACCCCTACTTACCACTTACTTCCCAGTAGTGTAGTCGCGAGTAGCGGAAAATATAAATTTATTTGTACAGAGAACATTGCACCTTAACGACAGTGCAGTGGGCTCCGTCAACTAACAAGACTAACTTGGGACGAACAAAGACAAAGGTTAGTCTCATTCTAAGGTTTGTCTAAGTTCGTCCCAAGTTAGTCTCTTTCTAAGGACGAACTTAGTCAAACCTTAGAATGAGACTAACGAGACTAACTTGGGACGAACAAAGACATACATTAGTCTCCTTCTAAGGTTTGTCTAAGTTCATCCCAAGTTAGTCTCTTTCTAAGGACGAACTTAGACAAAACTTAGAATGAGACTAACGAGACTAACTTGGGACGAACAAAGATAAACGTTTGTCTCATTCTAAGGTTTGTCTAAGTTCGTCCCAAGTTAGTCTATTTCTAAGGACGAACTTAGACAAACCTTAGAATGAGACTAACCTGGGATGAACAAAGACAATCTTTAATCTCATTTTAAGGTTTGTCTAAGTTCGTCCCAAGTTATTCTCTTTCTAAGGACGAACTTAGACAAACCTTAGAATGAGACTAACGAGACTAACTTTGGACGAACAAAGAAAAACGTTAGTCTCATTCTAAGGTTTGTCTAAGTTCTTCCCAAGTTAGTCTCTTTCTAAGGACGAACTTAGTCAAACCTTAGAATGAGACTAACGAGACTAACTTGGGACGACAAAGACAAACTTTTGTCTCATTCTAAGGTTTGTCTAAGTTCGTCCCAAGTTAGTCTCTTTCTATGGACGAACTTAGACAAACCATAGAATGAGATTAACGAGACTAACTTGGGAAAAACAAAGACAAACTTTAGTCTCATTCTAAGGTTTGTTTAAGTTCGTCCCAAGTTAGTCTATTTCAAAGGACGAACTAAAACAAACCTTAGAATGAGACTAACGAGACTAACTTGGGACGAACAAAGACAACCTTTAGTCTCATTCTAAGGTTTGTCTAAGTTCGTCCCAATTTAGTCTAATTTCATCCCAAGTTAGTCTATTTCTATGGACGAACGTAGACAAACCTTGGAATGAGACTAACGAGACTAACTTGGGACAAACAATGACATAGGTTTGTCTCATTCTAAGGTTTGTCTAAGTTTGTCCCAAGTTACTTTAAGTTCGTCCGAAGTTAGTCTCTTCCTTAGGACGAACTTAGACAAACCTTAGAATGTGACTAACGAGACTAACTTGGGACGAACAAAGACCAACTTTAGTCTCATTCTAAGGTTTTTTTAAGTTCGTCGTAAGTTAGTTTCTTTCTAAGGATGAACTTAGACAAAACTTAGAATGAGACTAACGAGACTAACTTGGGAAGAACAAAGACAAACTTTAGTCTCATTCTAAGGTTTGTCTAAGTTCGTCCCAAGTTAATCCAAGTTTGTTCCAAGTTAGTCTCTTTCTAAGGACGAACTTAGACAAACCTAAGAATGAGACTAACAAGACTAACTTGGGACGAACAAAGACAAAGGTTAGTCTCATTCTAAGGTTTGTCTAAGTTCGTCCCAAGTTAGTCTCTTTCTAAGGACGAACTTAGTCAAACCTTAGAATGAGACTAACGAGACTAACTTGGGAAGAACAAAGACATACATTAGTATCCTTCTAAGGTTTGTCTAAGTTCATCCCAAGTTAGTCTCTTTCTAAGGACGAACTTAAACAAAACTTAGAATGAGACTAACGAGACTAACTTGGGACGAACAAAGACAAACGTTAGTCTCATTCTAAGGTTTGTCTAAGTTCGTCCCAAGTTAGTCTATTTCTAAGGACGAACTTAGACAAACCTTAGAATGAGACTAACCTGGGATGAACAAAGACAATCTTTAGTCTCATTTTAAGGTTTGTCTAAGTTCTTCCCAAGTTAGTCTCTTTCTAAGGACGAACATAGACAAACCTTAGAATATGACTAAAGTGACTAACTTGGGACAAACAAAGACAAACTTTGGCCTCATTTTAAGATTTGTCTAAGTTCGTCCCAAGTTAGTCTAAGTTCGTCCCATGTTAGTCTAAGTTCGTCCCAAGTTAGTTAAGGACGAACTTGGACAAACCTTATAATGAGACTAACGAGACTAACTTGGGCCAAACAAAGACAAACGTTAGTCTCATTCTATGGTTTATCTAAGTTAGTCGTAATTTAGTCCCTTTCTAAGGACAAACTTAGACAAACCTTAGAATGAGATTAACGAGACTAACTTGGGACGAACAAAGACAAAGGTTTGTCTCATTCTAAGGTTTGTCTAAGTTCGTCCCAAGTTAGTCTAAGTTCGTCCTAAGTTAGTCTCTTTCTAAGGACGAACTAAAACAAACCTTAGAATCAGACGAACGAGAGTAATTTGGGACGAACAAAGACAAACTTTAGTCTCATTCCAAGGTTTGTCTAAGTTCGTCCCAAGTTAGTCTCCTTCTAAGGATGAACTTCGTCAAACCATAGAATGAGACTAACGAGACTAACATGGGACGAACAAAGACAAACTTTAGTCTCATTCTAAGGTTTGTCTAAGTTCGTCCAAAGTTAGTCTCTTTCTAAGGGTGAACTTAGTCAAACCTTAGAATGAGACTAATGAGACTAACTTGGGATGAACAATAACAGACTTTTGTCTCATTCTAAGGTTTGTCTAAGTTCGTCCCAAGTTAGTCTAAGTTCGTCCCAACTTTAGACAAAGGTTTGTGTCATTCTAAGGTTAGTCTAAGTTCGTCCCAAGTTAGTCCCTTTCTAAGCCGAACTAAAACAAACCTTAGAATGAGACAAACGAGACTAACTTGGGATAAACAAAGACAAACATTAGTCTCATTCTAAGGTTTATCTATGTTCGTCCCAAGTTAGTCTTTTTCTAAGGGCAAACTTAGTCAAACCTTAGAATAACACTAATGAGACTAACTTGGGATGAACAATAACAGACTTTAGTCTCATTCTAAGGTTTGTCTGAGTTCGTCCCAAGTTAGTCTCTTTCTAAGGACAAACTTAGACAAACCATAGAATGAGACGAACGAGACTACCTTGGGATGAACAAAGACAAACTTTAGTCTCATTCTAAGGTTTGTCTGAGTTCGTCCTAAGTTAGTCTCTTTCTAAGGACGAACTTAGTGAAACCTTAGAATGAGACTAACGAGACTAACTTGGGAAGAACAAAGACGAACTTTAGTCTCATTCTAAGGTTTGTCTAAGTTCGTCCCAAGTTAATCTCTTTCTAAGGACGAACTTAGTCAAACCTTAGAATGAGACTAACGCGACTAACTTGGGATGAACAAAGACAACCTTTAGTCTCATTCTAAGGTTTGTCTAAGTTTGTCCCAATTTAGTCTAATTTCATCCCAAGTTAGTCTATTTCTAAGGACGAACGTAGACAAACCTTGGAATGAGACTAACGAGACTAAATTGGGACGAACAAAGACAGAGGTTTGTCTCATTCTAAGGTTTGTCTAAGTTCGTCCCATGTTAGTCTAAGTTCGTCCGAAGTTAGTCTCTTTCTAAGGACGAATTGAAATAAACCTTAGAATGAGACTAACGAGAGTAACTTGGGACGAACAAAGAAAAACTTTAGTCTCATTCCAAGGTTTGTCTATGTTCATCCCAAGTTAGTCTCTTTCTAAGGACGAACATAGTCAAACCTTAGAATGAGACAAATGAGACTAACTTGGGACGAACAAAGACAAACTTTAGTCTCATTCTCAGGTTTGTCTAAGTTCGTCCCAAGTTAGTCTAAAGTCATCTCAAGTTAGTCTATTTCTAAGGACGAACTTAGACAAACCTTAGAATGAGACTAACGAGACTAACTTGGGACGAACAAAGACAAAGGTTAGTCTCATTCTAAGGTTTGTCTAAGTTCATCCCAAGTTAGTCTATTTCTAAGCGCGAACTTAGACAAACCTTAGAATGAGACCAACGAGACTAACTTGGGACGAACAAAGACAAACTTTAGTTTCATTTTAAGGTTTGTCTAAGGTTCGTCCCAAGTTAATCTCTTTCTAAGGACGAACATAGACAAACCTTAGAATGACACTAAAGTGACTAACTTGGGACGAACAAAGACCAACTTCATTCTCATTCTAAGGTTTGTCTAAGGTCGTCCCAAGTTAGTCTATGTTCGTACAAAGTTAGTCTATTTCTTAGGACGAACTTAGAAAAACCTTAGAATGAGAATAACGAGACTAACTTGGGACAAACAAAGACAAACTTTAGTCTCATTCTAAGGTTTTTCTAAGTTTGTCGTAAGTTAGTGTCTTTCTAAGGACGAACTTAGACAAAACTTAGAATGAGACTAACGAAACTAACTTGGGAAAAACAAAGACAAACTTTAGTCTCATTCTCAGGTTTGTCTAAGTTCGTCCCAAGTTAATCTAAGTTCGTTCCAAGTTAGTCTCTTTCTAAGGACGAACTTAGACAAACCTTAGAATGAGACAAAAGTCTGTTATTGTTCATCCCAAGTTAGTCTCATTAGTCGCATTCTAAGGTTTGACTAAGTTCACCCTTAGAAAGAGACTAACTTGGGACGAACTTAGACAAACCTTAGAATTAGACTAAAGTTTGTCTTTGTTCATCCCAAGTTAGTCTCGTTAGTCTCATTCTAAGGTTTGTCTAAGTTTGTCCCAAGTTAATCTAAGTTCGTTCCAAGTTAGTCTCTCTCTAAGGACGAACTTAGACAAACCTTAGAATGAGACTAAGAAGACTAACTTGGGACGAACAAAGACAAAGGTTAGTCTCATTCTAAGGTTTGTCTAAGTTTGTCCCAAGTTAGTCTCTTTCTAAGGACGAACTTAGTCAAACCTTAGAATAAGACTAACGAGACTAACTTGGGAAGAACAAAGACAAACTTTAGTCTCATTCTAAGGTTTGTCTAAGTTCGTCCCAAGTTAATCTCTTTCTAAGGACGAACTTAGTCAAACCTTAGAATGAGACTAACGAGACTAACTTGGGACGAACAAAGACAACCTTTAGTCTCATTCTAAGGTTTGTTTAAGTTTGTCCCAATTTAGTCTAATTTCATCCCAAGTTAGTCTATTTCTAAGGACGAACGTAGACAAACCTTGGAATGAGACTAACGAGACTAACTTGGGACGAACAAAGACAGAGGTTTGTCTCAGTCTAAGGTTTGTCTAAGTTCGTCCCATGTTAGTCTAAGTTCGTCCGAAGTTAGTCTCTTTCTAAGGACAAATTAAAATAAACCTTAGAATGAGACTAACGAGAGTAACTTGGGACGAACAAAGAAAAACTTTAGTCTCATTCCAAGGTTTGTCTAAGTTCATCCCAAGTTAGTCTCTTTCTAAGGACGAACTTAGTCAAACCTTAGAATGAGACAAATGAGACTAACTTGGGACGAACAAAGACAAACTTTAGTCTCATTCTCAGGTTTGTCTAAGTTCGTCCCAAGTTAGTCTAAAGTCATCTCAAGTTAGTCTATTTCTAAGGACGAACTTAGACAAACCTTAGAATGAGACTAACGAGACTAACTTGGGACGAACAAAGACAAAGGTTAGTCTCATTCTAAGGTTTGTCTAAGTTCATCCCAAGTTCGTCTATTTCTAAGGGCGAACTTAGACAAACCTTAGAATGAGACCAACGAGACTAACTTGGGACGAACAAAGACAAACTTTAGTCTCATTTTATGGTTTGTCTAAGGTTCGTCCCAAGTTAATCTCTTTCTAAGGACGAACATAGACAAACCTTAGAATGAGACTAAAGTGACTAACTTGGGACGAACAAAGACCAACTTTAGTCTCATTCTAAGGTTTGTCTAAGGTCGTCCCAAGTTAGTCTATGTTCGTCCCAAGTTAGTCTATTTCTTAGGACGAACTTAGAAAAACCTTAGAATGAGAATAACGAGACTAACTTGGGACAAACAAAGACAAACTTTAGTCTCATTCTAAGGTTTTTCTAAGTTTGTCGTAAGTTAGTGACTTTCTAAGGACGAACTTAGACAAAACTTAAAATGAGACTAACGAGACTAACTTGGGAAAAACAAAGACAAACTTTAGTCTCATTCTCAGGTTTGTCTAAGTTCGTCCCAAGTTAATCTAAGTTCGTTCCAAGTTAGTCTCTTTCTAAGGACGAACTTAGACAAACCTTAGAATGAGACAAAAGTCTGTTATTGTTCATCCCAAGTTAGTCTCATTAGTCGCATTCTAAGGTTTGACTAAGTTCACCCTTAGAAAGAGACTAACTTGGGACGAACTTAGACAAACCTTAGAATTAGACTAATGTTTGTCTTTGTTCATCCCAAGTTAGTCTCGTTAGTCTCATTCTAAGGTTTGTCTAAGTTCGTCCCAAGTTAATCTAAGTTCGTTCCAAGTTAGTCTCTCTCTAAGGACGAACTTAGACAAACCTTAAAATGAGACTAACAAGACTAACTTGGGACGAACAAAGACAAAGGTTAGTCTCATTCTAAGGTTTGTCTAAGTTCGTCCCAAGTTATTCTCTTTCTAAGAACTAACTTAGTCAAACCTTAGAATGAGACTAACGAGACTAACTTGGGACGAACAAAGACAACCTTTAGTCTCATTCTAAGGTTTGTCTAAGTTTGTCCCAATTTAGTCTAATTTCATCCCAAGTTAGTCTATTTCTAAGGACGAACGTAGACAAACCTTGGAATGAGACTAACTAGACTAACTTGGGACGAACAAAGACAGAGGTTTGTCTCATTCTAAGGTTTGTCTAAGTTCGTCCCATGTTAGTCTAAGTTCGTCCGAAGTTAGTCTCTTTCTAAGGACAAATTAAAATAAACCTTAGAATGAGACTAACGAGAGTAACTTGGGACGAACAAAGAAAAACTTTAGTCTCATTCCAAGGTTTGTCTAAGTTCATCCCAAGTTAGTCTCTTTCTAAGGACGAACTTAGTCAAACCTTAAAATGAGACAAATGAGACTAACTTGGGACGAACAAAGACAAACTTTAGTCTCATTCTCAGGTTTGTCTAAGTTCGTCCCAAGTTAGTCTAAAGTCATCTCAAGTTAGTCTATTTCTAAGGACGAACTTAGACAAACCTTAGAATGAGACTAACGAGACTAACTTGGGACGAACAAAGACAAAGGTTAGTCTCATTCTAAGGTTTGTCTAAGTTCATCCCAAGTTCGTCTATTTCTAAGGGCGAACTTAGACAAACCTTAGAATGAGACCAACGAGACTAACTTGGAACGAACAAAGACAAACTTTAGTCTCATTTTAAGGTTTGTCTAAGGTTCGTCCCAAGTTAATCTCTTTCTAAGGACGAACATAGACAAACCTTAGAATGAGACTAAAGTGACTAACTTGGGACGAACAAAGACCAACTTTAGTCTCATTCTAAGGTTTGTCTAAGGTCGTCCCAAGTAAGTCTATGTTCGTCCCAAGTTAGTCTATTTCTTAGGACGAACTTAGAAAAACATTAGAATGAGAATAACGAGACTAACTTGGGACAAACAAAGACAAACTTTACTCTCATTCTAAGGTTTTTCTAAGTTTGTCGTAAGTTAGTGTCTTTCTAAGGACGAACTTAGACAAAACTTAGAATGATACTAACGAGACTAACTTGGGAAAAACAAAGACAAACTTTAGTCTCATTCTCAGGTTTGTCTAAGTTCGTCCCAAGTTAATCTATGTTCGTTCCAAGTTAGTCTCTTTCTAAGGACGAACTTAGACAAACCTTAGAATGAGACGAAAGTCTGTTATTGTTCATCCCAAGTTAGTCTCATTAGTTGCATTCTAAGGTTTGACTAAGTTCACCCTTAGAAAAAGACTAACTTGGGACGAACTTAGACAAACCTTAGAATTAGACTAAAGTTTGTCTTCGTTCATCCCAAGTTAGTCTCGTTAGTCTCATTCTAAGGTTTGTCTAAGTTCGTCCCAAGTTAATCTAAGTTCGTTCCAAGTTAGTCTCTCTCTAAGGACGAACTTAGACAAACCTTAGAATGAGACTAACAAGACAAACTTGGGACGAACAAAGACAAAGGTTAGTCTCATTCTAAGGTTTGTCTAAGTTCGTCCCAAGTTAATCTCTTTCTAAGAACTAACTTAGTCAAACCTTAGAATGAGACTAACGAGACTAACTTGGGACGAACAAAGACAACCTTTAGTCTCATTCTAAGGTTTGTCTAAGTTTGTCCCAATTTAGTCTAATTTCATCCCAAGTTAGTCTATTTCTAAGGACGAACGTAGACAAACCTTGGAATGAGACTAACAAGACTAACTTGGGACGAACAAAGATAGAGGTTTGTCTCATTCTAAGGTTTGTCTAAGTTCGTCCCATGTTAGTCTAAGTTCGTCCGAAGTTAGTCTCTTTCTAAGGACAAATTAAAATAAACCTTAGAATGAGACTAACGAGAGTAACTTGGGACGAACAAAGAAAAACTTTAGTCTCATTCCAAGGGTTGTCTAAGTTCATCCCAAGTTAGTCTCTTTCTAAGGACGAACTTAGTCAAACCTTAGAATGAGACAAATGAGACTAAATTGGGACGAACAAAGACAAACTTTAGTCTCATTCTCAGGTTTGTCTAAGTTCGTCCCAAGTTAGTCTAAAGTCATCTCAAGTTAGTCTATTTCTAAGGACGAACTTAGATAAACCTTAGAATAAGACTAACGAGACTAACTTGGGACGAACAAAGACAAAGGTTAGTCTCATTCTAAGGTTTGTCTAAGTTCATCCCAAGTTAGTCTATTTGTAAGGGCGAACTTAGACAAACCATAGAATGACACCAACGAGACTAACTTGGGACGAACAAAGACAAACTTTAGTCTCATTTTAAGGTTTGTCTAAGGTTCGTCCCAAGTTAATCACTTTCTAAGGACGAACATAGACAAACCTTAGAATGAGACTAAAGTGACTAACTTGGGACGAACAAAGACCAACTTTAGTCTCATTCTAAGGTTTGTCTAAGGTCGTCCCAAGTAAGTCTATGTTCGTCCCAAGTTAGTCTATTTCTTAGGACGAACTTAGAAAAACCTTAGAATGAGAATAACGAGACTAACTTGGGACAAACAAAGACAAACTTTAGTCTCATTCTAAGGTTTTTCTAAGTTTGTCGTAAGTTAGTGTCTTTCTAAGGACGAACTTAGACAAAACTTAGAATGAGACTAACGAGACTAACATGGGAAAAACAAAGACAAACTTTAGTCTCATTCTCAGGTTTGTCTAAGTTCGTCCCAAGTTAATCTAAGTTCGTTCCAAGTTAGTCTCTTTCTAAGGACGAACTTAGACAAACCTTAGAATGAGACAAAAGTCTGTTATTGTTCATCCCAAGTTAGTCTCATTAGTCGCATTCTAAGGTTTGACTAAGTTCACCCTTAGAAAGAGACTAACTTGGGACGAACTTAGACAAACCTTAGAATTAGACTAATGTTTGTCTTTGTTCATCCCAAGTTAGTCTCGTTAGTCTCATTCTAAGGTTTGTCTAAGTTCGTCCAAAGTTAATCTAAGTTCGTTCCAAGTTAGTCTCTCTCTAAGGACGAACTTAGACAAACCTTAAAATGAGACTAACAAGACTAACTTGGGACGAACAAAGACAAAGGTTAGTCTCATTCTAAGGTTTGTCTAAGTTCGTCCCAAGTTAATCTCTTTCTAAGAACTAACTTAGTCAAACATTAGAATGAGACTAACGAGACTAACTTGGGACGAACAAAGACAACCTTTAGTCTCATTCTAAGGTTTGTCTAAGTTTGTCCCAATTTAGTCTAATTTCATCCCAAGTTAGTCTATTTCTAAGGACGAACGTAGACAAACCTTGGAATGAGACTAACTATACTAACTTGGGACGAACAAAGACAGAGGTTTGTCTCATTCTAAGGTTTGTCTAAGTTCGTCCCATGTTAGTCTAAGTTCGTCCGAAGTTAGTCTCTTTCTAAGGACAAATTAAAATAAACCTTAGAATGAGACTAACGAGAGTAACTTGGGACGAACAAAGAAAAACTTTAGTCTCATTCCAAGGTTTGTCTAAGTTCATCCCAAGTTAGTCTCTTTCTAAGGAAGAACTTAGTCAAACCTTAGAATGAGACAAATGAGACTAACTTGGGACGAACAAAGACAAACTTTAGTCTCATTCTCAGGTTTGTCTAAGTTCGTCCCAAGTTAGTCTAAAGTCATCTCAAGTTAGTCTATTTCTAAGGACGAACTTAGACAAACCTTAGAATGAGACTAACGAGACTAACTTGGGACGAACAAAGACAAAGGTTAGTCTCATTCTAAGGTTTGTCTAAGTTCATCCCAAGTTCGTCTATTTCTAAGGGCGAACTTAGACAAACCTTAGAATGAGACCAACGAGACTAACTTGGGACGAACAAAGACAAACTTTAGTCTCATTTTAAGGTTTGTCTAAGGTTCGTCCCAAGTTAATCTCTTTCTAAGGACGAACATAGACAAACCTTAGAATGAGACTAAAGTGACTAACTTCGGACGAACAAAGACCAACTTTAGTCTCATTCTAAGGTTTGTCTAAGGTCGTCCCAAGTAAGTCTATGTTCGTCCCAAGTTAGTCTATTTCTTAGGACGAACTTAGAAAAACCTTAGAATGAGAATAACGAGACTAACTTGGGACAAACAAAGACAAACTTTAGTCTCATTCTAAGGTTTTTCTAAGTTTGTCGTAAGTTAGTGTCTTTCTAAGGACGAACTTAGACAAAACTTAGAATGAGACTAACGAGACTAACTTGGGAAAAACAAAGACAAACTTTAGTCTCATTCTCAGGTTTGTCTAAGTTCGTCCCAAGTTAGTCTCTTTCTAAGGACGAACTTAGACAAACCTTAGAATGAGACAAAAGTATGTTATTGTTCATCCCAAGTTAGTCTCATTAGTCGCATTCTAAGGTTTGACTAAGTTCACCCTTAGAAAGAGACTAACTTGGGACGAACTTTGACAAACCTTAGAATTAGACTAAAGTTTGTCTTTGTTCATCCCAAGTTAGTCTCGTTAGTCTCATTCTAAGGTTTGTCTAAGTTCGTCCCAAGTTAATCTAAGTTCGTTCCAAGTTAGTCTCTCTCTAAGGACGAACTTAGACAAACCTTCGAATGAGACTAACAAGACTAACTTGGGACGAACAAAGACAAAGGTTAGTCTCATTCTAAGGTTTGTCAAAGTTCGTCCCAAGTTAGTCTCTTTCCAAGGACGAATTTAGTCAAACCTTAGAATAAGACTAACGAGACTAACTTGGGACGAACAAAGACATACATTAGTCTCCTTCTAAGGTTTGTCTAAGTTCATCCCAAGTTAGTCTCTTTCTAAGGACGAACTTAGACAAAACTTAGAATGAGACTAATGAGACTAACTTGGGACGAACAAAGACAAACGTTAATCTCATTCTAAGGTTTGTCTAAGTTCGTCCCAAGTTAATCTCTTTCTAAGGACGAACTTAGTCAAACCTTAGAATGAGACAAATGAGACTAACTTGGGACGAACAAAGACAAACTTTAGTCTCATTCTCAGGTTTGTCTAAGTTCGTCCCAAGTTAGTCTAAAGTCATCTCAAGTTAGTCTATTTCTAAGGACGAACTTAGACAAACCTTAGAATGAGACTAACGAGACTAACTTGGGACGAACAAAGACAAAGGTTAGTCTCATTCTAAGGTTTGTCTAAGTTCATCCCAAGTTCGTCTATTTCTAAGGGCGAACTTAGACAAACCTTAGAATGAGACCAACGAGACTAACTTGGGACGAACAAAGACAAACTTTAGTCTCATTTTAAGGTTTGTCTAAGGTTTGTCCCAAGTTAATCTCTTTCTAAGGACGAACATTGACAAACCTTAGAATGAGACTAAAGTGACTAACTTCGGACGAACAAAGACCAACTTTAGTCTCATTCTAAGGTTTGTCTAAGGTCGTCCCAAGTAAGTCTATGTTCGTCCCAAGTTAGTCTATTTCTTAGGACGAACTTAGAAAAACCTTAGAATGAGAATAACGAGACTAACTTGGGACAAACAAAGACAAACTTTAGTCTCATTCTAAGGTTTTTCTAAGTTTGTCGTAAGTTAGTGTCTTTCTAAGGACGAACTTAGACAAAACTTAGAATGATACTAACGAGACTAACTTGGGAAAAACAAAGACAAACTTTAGTCTCATTCTCAGGTTTGTCTAAGTTCGTCCCAAGTTAATCTATGTTCGTTCCAAGTTAGTCTCTTTCTAAGGACGAACTTAGACAAACCTTAGAATGAGACGAAAGTCTGTTATTGTTCATCCCAAGTTAGTCTCATTAGTTGCATTCTAAGGTTTGACTAAGTTCACCCTTAGAAAGAGACTAACTTGGGACGAACTTTGGCAAACCTTAGAATTAGACTAAAGTTTGTCTTTGTTCATCCCAAGTTAGTCTCGTTAGTCTCATTCTAAGGTTTGTCTAAGTTCGTCCCAAGTTAATCTAAGTTCGTTCCAAGTTAGTCTCTCTCTAAGGACGAACTTAGACAAACCTTAGAATGAGACTAACAAGACTAACTTGGGACGAACAAAGACAAAGGTTAGTCTCATTCTAAGGTTTGTCTAAGTTCGTCCCAAGTTAATCTCTTTCTAAGAACTAACTTAGTCAAACCTTAGAATGAGACTAACGAGACTAACTTGGGACGAACAAAGACAACCTTTAGTCTCATTCTAAGGTTTGTATAAGTTTGTCCCAATTTAGTCTAATTTCATCCCAAGTTAGTCTATTTCTAAGGACGAACGTAGACAAACCTTGGAATGAGACTAACAAGACTAACTTGGGACGAACAAAGACAGAGGTTTGTCTCATTCTAAGGTTTGTCTAAGTTCGTCCCATGTTAGTCTAAGTTCGTCCGAAGTTAGTCTCTTTCTAAGGACAAATTAAAATAAACCTTAGAATGAGACTAACGAGAGTAACTTGGGACGAACAAAGAAAAACTTTAGTCTCATTCCAAGGTTTGTGTAAGTTCATCCCAAGTTAGTCTCTTTCTAAGGACGAACTTAGTCAAACCTTAGAATGAGACAAATGAGACTAACTTGGGACGAACAAAGACAAACTTTAGTCTCATTCTCAGGTTTGTCTAAGTTCGTCCCAAGTTAGTCTAAAGTCATCTCAAGTTAGTCTATTTCTAAGGACGAACTTAGACAAACCTTAGAATGAGACTAACGAGACTAACTTGGGACGAACAAAGACAAAGGTTAGTCTCATTCTAAGGTTTGTCTAAGTTCATCCCAAGTTAGTCTATTTGTAAGGGCGAACTTAGACAAACCATAGAATGAGACCAACGAGACTAACTTGGGACGAACAAAGACAAACTTTAGTCTCATTTTAAGGTTTGTCTAAGGTTCGTCCCAAGTTAATCTCTTTCTAAGGACGAACATAGACAAACCTTAGAATGAGACTAAAGTGACTAACTTCGGACGAACAAAGACCAACTTTAGTCTCATTCTAAGGTTTGTCTAAGGTCGTCCCAAGTAAGTCTATGTTCGTCCCAAGTTAGTCTATTTCTTAGGACGAACTTAGAAAAACCTTAGAATGAGAATAACGAGACTAACTTGGGACAAACAAAGACAAACTTTAGTCTCATTCTAAGGTTTTTCTAAGTTTGTCGTAAGTTAGTGTCTTTCTAAGGACGAACTTAGACAAAACTTAGAATGAGACTAACGAGACTAACTTGGGAAAAACAAAGACAAACTTTAGTGTCATTCTCAGGTTTGTCTAAGTTCGTCCCAAGTTAGTCTCTTTCTAAGGACGAACTTAGACAAACCTTAGAATGAGACAAAAGTATGTTATTGTTCATCCCAAGTTAGTCTCATTAGTCGCATTCTAAGGTTTGACTAAGTTCACCCTTAGAAAGAGACTAACTTGGGACGAACTTTGACAAACCTTAGAATTAGACTAAAGTTTGTCTTTGTTCATCCCAAGTTAGTCTCGTTAGTCTCATTCTAAGGTTTGTCTAAGTTCGTCCCAAGTTAATCTAAGTTCGTTCCAAGTTAGTCTCTCTCTAAGGACGAACTTAGACAAACCTTCGAATGAGACTAACAAGACTAACTTGGGACGAACAAAGACAAAGGTTAGTCTCATTCTAAGGTTTGTCAAAGTTCGTCCCAAGTTAGTCTCTTTCCAAGGACGAACTTAGTCAAACCTTAGAATAAGACTAACGAGACTAACTTGGGACGAACAAAGACATACATTAGTCTCCTTCTAAGGTTTGTCTAAATTCATCCCAAGTTAGTCTCTTTCTAAGGACGAACTTAGACAAAACTTAGAATGAGACTAATGAGACTAACTTGGGACGAACAAAGACAAACGTTAGTCTCATTCTAAGGTTTGTCTAAGTTCGTCCCAAGTTAATCTCTTTCTAAGGACGAACTTAGTCAAACCTTAGAATGAGACAAATGAGACTAACTTGGGACGAACAAAGACAAACTTTAGTCTCATTCTCAGGTTTGTCTAAGTTCGTCCCAAGTTAGTCTAAAGTCATCTCAAGTTAGTCTATTTCTAAGGACGAACTTAGACAATCCTTAGAATGAGACTAACGAGACTAACTTGGGACGAACAAAGACAAAGGTTAGTCTCATTCTAAGGTTTGTCTAAGTTCATCCCAAGTTCGTCTATTTCTAAGGGCGAACTTAGACAAACCTTAGAATGAGACCAACGAGACTAACTTGGGACGAACAAAGACAAACTTTAGTCTCATTTTAAGGTTTGTCTAAGGTTTGTCCCAAGTTAATCTCTTTCTAAGGACGAACATTGACAAACCTTAGAATGAGACTAAAGTGACTAACTTCGGACGAACAAAGACCAACTTTAGTCTCATTCTAAGGTTTGTCTAAGGTCGTCCCAAGTAAGTCTATGTTCGTCCCAAGTTAGTCTATTTCTTAGGACGAACTTAGAAAAACCTTAGAATGAGAATAACGAGACTAACTTGGGACAAACAAAGACAAACTTTAGTCTCATTCTAAGGTTTTTCTAAGTTTGTCGTAAGTTAGTGTCTTTCTAAGGACGAACTTAGACAAAACTTAGAATGATACTAACGAGACTAACTTGGGAAAAACAAAGACAAACTTTAGTCTCATTCTCAGGTTTGTCTAAGTTCGTCCCAAGTTAATCTATGTTCGTTCCAAGTTAGTCTCTTTCTAAGGACGAACTTAGACAAACCTTAGAATGAGACGAAAGTCTGTTATTGTTCATCCCAAGTTAGTCTCATTAGTTGCATTCTAAGGTTTGACTAAGTTCACCCTTAGAAAGAGACTAACTTGGGACGAACTTTGGCAAACCTTAGAATTAGACTAAAGTTTGTCTTTGTTCATCCCAAGTTAGTCTCGTTAGTCTCATTCTAAGGTTTGTCTAAGTTCGTCCCAAGTTAATCTAAGTTCGTTCCAAGTTAGTCTCTCTCTAAGGACGAACTTAGACAAACCTTAGAATGAGACTAACAAGACTAACTTGGGACGAACAAAGACAAAGGTTAGTCTCATTCTAAGGTTTGTCTAAGTTCGTCCCAAGTTAATCTCTTTCTAAGAACTAACTTAGTCAAACCTTAGAATGAGACTAACGAGACTAACTTGGGACGAACAAAGACAACCTTTAGTCTCATTCTAAGGTTTGTATAAGTTTGTCCCAATTTAGTCTAATTTCATCCCAAGTTAGTCTATTTCTAAGGACGAACGTAGACAAACCTTGGAATGAGACTAACAAGACTAACTTGGGACGAACAAAGACAGAGGTTTGTCTCATTCTAAGGTTTGTCTAAGTTCGTCCCATGTTAGTCTAAGTTCGTCCGAAGTTAGTCTCTTTCTAAGGACAAATTAAAATAAACCTTAGAATGAGACTAACGAGAGTAACTTGGGACGAACAAAGAAAAACTTTAGTCTCATTCCAAGGTTTGTGTAAGTTCATCCCAAGTTAGTCTCTTTCTAAGGACGAACTTAGTCAAACCTTAGAATGAGACAAATGAGACTAACTTGGGACGAACAAAGACAAACTTTAGTCTCATTCTCAGGTTTGTCTAAGTTCGTCCCAAGTTAGTCTAAAGTCATCTCAAGTTAGTCTATTTCTAAGGACGAACTTAGACAAACCTTAGAATGAGACTAACGAGACTAACTTGGGACGAACAAAGACAAAGGTTAGTCTCATTCTAAGGTTTGTCTAAGTTCATCCCAAGTTAGTCTATTTGTAAGGGCGAACTTAGACAAACCATAGAATGAGACCAACGAGACTAACTTGGGACGAACAAAGACAAACTTTAGTCTCATTTTAAGGTTTGTCTAAGGTTCGTCCCAAGTTAATCTCTTTCTAAGGACGAACATAGACAAACCTTAGAATGAGACTAAAGTGACTAACTTCGGACGAACAAAGACCAACTTTAGTCTCATTCTAAGGTTTGTCTAAGGTCGTCCCAAGTAAGTCTATGTTCGTCCCAAGTTAGTCTATTTCTTAGGACGAACTTAGAAAAACCTTAGAATGAGAATAACGAGACTAACTTGGGACAAACAAAGACAAACTTTAGTCTCATTCTAAGGTTTTTCTAAGTTTGTCGTAAGTTAGTGTCTTTCTAAGGACGAACTTAGACAAAACTTAGAATGAGACTAACGAGACTAACTTGGGAAAAACAAAGACAAACTTTAGTGTCATTCTCAGGTTTGTCTAAGTTCGTCCCAAGTTAGTCTCTTTCTAAGGACGAACTTAGACAAACCTTAGAATGAGACAAAAGTATGTTATTGTTCATCCCAAGTTAGTCTCATTAGTCGCATTCTAAGGTTTGACTAAGTTCACCCTTAGAAAGAGACTAACTTGGGACGAACTTTGACAAACCTTAGAATTAGACTAAAGTTTGTCTTTGTTCATCCCAAGTTAGTCTCGTTAGTCTCATTCTAAGGTTTGTCTAAGTTCGTCCCAAGTTAATCTAAGTTCGTTCCAAGTTAGTCTCTCTCTAAGGACGAACTTAGACAAACCTTCGAATGAGACTAACAAGACTAACTTGGGACGAACAAAGACAAAGGTTAGTCTCATTCTAAGGTTTGTCAAAGTTCGTCCCAAGTTAGTCTCTTTCCAAGGACGAACTTAGTCAAACCTTAGAATAAGACTAACGAGACTAACTTGGGACGAACAAAGACATACATTAGTCTCCTTCTAAGGTTTGTCTAAGTTCATCCCAAGTTAGTCTCTTTCTAAGGACGAACTTAGACAAAACTTAGAATGAGACTAATGAGACTAACTTGGGACGAACAAAGACAAACGTTAGTCTCATTCTAAGGTTTGTCTAAGTTCGTCCCAAGTTAATCTCTTTCTAAGGACGAACTTAGTCAAACCTTAGAATGAGACAAATGAGACTAACTTGGGACGAACAAAGACAAACTTTAGTCTCATTCTCAGGTTTGTCTAAGTTCGTCCCAAGTTAGTCTAAAGTCATCTCAAGTTAGTCTATTTCTAAGGACGAACTTAGACAATCCTTAGAATCAGACTAACGAGACTAACTTGGGACGAACAAAGACAAAGGTTAGTCTCATTCTAAGGTTTGTCTAAGTTCATCCCAAGTTCGTCTATTTCTAAGGGCGAACTTAGACAAACCTTAGAATGAGACCAACGAGACTAATTTGGGACGAACAAAGACAAACTTTAGTCTCATTTTAAGGTTTGTCTAAGGTTTGTCCCAAGTTAATCTCTTTCTAAGGACGAACATAGACAAACCTTAGAATGAGACTAAAGTGACTAACTTTGGACGAACAAAGACCAACTTTAGTCTCATTCTAAGGTTTGTCTAAGGTCGTCCCAAGTAAGTCTATGTTCGTCCCAAGTTAGTCTATTTCTTAGGACGAACTTAGAAAAACCTTAGAATGAGAATAACGAGACTAACTTGGGACAAACAAAGACAAACTTTAGTCTCATTCTAAGGTTTTTCTAAGTTTGTCGTAAGTTAGTGTCTTTCTAAGGACGAACTTAGACAAAACTTAGAATGATACTAACGAGACTAACTTGGGAAAAACAAAGACAAACTTTAGTCTCATTCTCAGGTTTGTCTAAGTTCGTCCCAAGTTAATCTATGTTCGTTCCAAGTTAGTCTCTTTCTAAGGACGAACTTAGACAAACCTTAGAATGAGACGAAAGTCTGTTATTGTTCATCCCAAGTTAGTCTCATTAGTTGCATTCTAAGGTTTGACTAAGTTCACCCTTAGAAAGAGACTAACTTGGGACGAACTTTGACAAACCTTAGAATTAGACTAAAGTTTGTCTTTGTTCATCCCAAGTTAGTCTCGTTAGTCTCATTCTAAGGTTTGTCTAAGTTCGTCCCAAGTTAATCTAAGTTCGTTCCAAGTTAGTCTCTCTCTAAGGACGAACTTAGACAAACCTTAGAATGAGACTAACAAGACTAACTTGGGACGAACAAAGACAAAGGTTAGTCTCATTCTAAGGTTTGTCTAAGTTCGTCCCAAGTTAATCTCTTTCTAAGAACTAACTTAGTCAAACCTTAGAATGAGACTAACGAGACTAACTTGGGACGAACAAAGACAACCTTTAGTCTCATTCTAAGGTTTGTATAAGTTTGTCCCAATTTAGTCTAATTTCATCCCAAGTTAGTCTATTTCTAAGGACGAACGTAGACAAACCTTGGAATGAGACTAACAAGACTAACTTGGGACGAACAAAGATAGAGGTTTGTCTCATTCTAAGGTTTGTCTAAGTTCGTCCCATGTTAGTCTAAGTTCGTCCGAAGTTAGTCTCTTTCTAAGGACAAATTAAAATAAACCTTAGAATGAGACTAACGAGAGTAACTTGGGACGAACAAAGAAAAACTTTAGTCTCATTCCAAGGTTTGTGTAAGTTCATCCCAAGTTAGTCTCTTTCTAAGGACGAACTTAGTCAAACCTTAGAATGAGACAAATGAGACTAACTTGGGACGAACAAAGACAAACTTTAGTCTCATTCTCAGGTTTGTCTAAGTTCGTCCCAAGTTAGTCTAAAGTCATCTCAAGTTAGTCTATTTCTAAGGACGAACTTTGACAAACCTTAGAATGAGACTAACGAGACTAACTTGGGACGAACAAAGACAAAGGTTAGTCTCATTCTAAGGTTTGTCTAAGTTCATCCCAAGTTAGTCTATTTGTAAGGGCGAACTTAGACAAACCATAGAATGAGACCAACGAGACTAACTTGGGACGAACAAAGACAAACTTTAGTCTCATTTTAAGGTTTGTCTAAGGTTCGTCCCAAGTTAATCTCTTTCTAAGGACGAACATAGACAAACCTTAGAATGAGACTAAAGTGACTAACTTCGGACGAACAAAGACCAACTTTAGTCTCATTCTAAGGTTTGTCTAAGGTCGTCCCAAGTAAGTCTATGTTCGTCCCAAGTTAGTCTATTTCTTAGGACGAACTTAGAAAAACCTTAGAATGAGAATAACGAGACTAACTTGGGACAAACAAAGACAAACTTTAGTCTCATTCTAAGGTTTTTCTAAGTTTGTCGTAAGTTAGTGTCTTTCTAAGGACGAACTTTGACAAAACTTAGAATGAGACTAACGAGACTAACTTGGGAAAAACAAAGACAAACTTTAGTCTCATTCTCAGGTTTGTCTAAGTTCGTCCCAAGTTAGTCTCTTTCTAAGGACGAACTTAGACAAACCTTAGAATGAGACAAAAGTATGTTATTGTTCATCCCAAGTTAGTGTCATTAGTCGCATTCTAAGGTTTGACTAAGTTCACCCTTAGAAAGAGACTAACTTGGGACGAACTTTGACAAACCTTAGAATTAGACTAAAGTTTGTCTTTGTTCATCCCAAGTTAGTCTCGTTAGTCTCATTCTAAGGTTTGTCTAAGTTCGTCCCAAGTTAATCTAAGTTCGTTCCAAGTTAGTCTCTCTCTAAGGACGAACTTAGACAAACCTTCGAATGAGACTAACAAGACTAACTTGGGACGAACAAAGACAAAGGTTAGTCTCATTCTAAGGTTTGTCAAAGTTCGTCCCAAGTTAGTCTCTTTCCAAGGACGAACTTAGTCAAACCTTAGAATAAGACTAACGAGACTAACTTGGGACGAACAAAGACATACATTAGTCTCCTTCTAAGGTTTGTCTAAGTTCATCCCAAGTTAGTCTCTTTCTAAGGACGAACTTAGACAAAACTTAGAATGAGACTAATGAGACTAACTTGGGACGAACAAAGACAAACGTTAGTCTCATTCTAAGGTTTGTCTAAGTTCGTCCCAAGTTAATCTCTTTCTAAGGACGAACTTAGTCAAACCTTAGAATGACACAAATGAGACTAACTTGGGACGAACAAAGACAAACTTTAGTCTCATTCTCAGGTTTGTCTAAGTTCGTCCCAAGTTAGTCTAAAGTCATCTCAAGTTAGTCTATTTCTAAGGACGAACTTAGACAATCCTTAGAATGAGACTAACGAGACTAACTTGGGACGAACAAAGACAAAGGTTAGTCTCATTCTAAGGTTTGTCTAAGTTCATCCCAAGTTCGTCTATTTCTAAGGGCGAACTTAGACAAACCTTAGAATGAGACCAACGAGACTAATTTGGGACGAACAAAGACAAACTTTAGTCTCATTTTAAGGTTTGTCTAAGGTTTGTCCCAAGTTAATCTCTTTCTAAGGACGAACATAGACAAACCTTAGAATGAGACTAAAGTGACTAACTTTGGACGAACAAAGACCAACTTTAGTCTCATTCTAAGGTTTGTCTAAGGTCGTCCCAAGTAAGTCTATGTTCGTCCCAAGTTAGTCTATTTCTTAGGACGAACTTAGAAAAACCTTAGAATGAGAATAACGAGACTAACTTGGGACAAACAAAGACAAACTTTAGTCTCATTCTAAGGTTTTTCTAAGTTTGTCGTAAGTTAGTGTCTTTCTAAGGACGAACTTAGACAAAACTTAGAATGATACTAACGAGACTAACTTGGGAAAAACAAAGACAAACTTTAGTCTCATTCTCAGGTTTGTCTAAGTTCGTCCCAAGTTAATCTATGTTCGTTCCAAGTTAGTCTCTTTCTAAGGACGAACTTAGACAAACCTTAGAATGAGACGAAAGTCTGTTATTGTTCATCCCAAGTTAGTCTCATTAGTTGCATTCTAAGGTTTGACTAAGTTCACCCTTAGAAAGAGACTAACTTGGGACGAACTTTGACAAACCTTAGAATTAGACTAAAGTTTGTCTTTGTTCATCCCAAGTTAGTCTCGTTAGTCTCATTCTAAGGTTTGTCTAAGTTCGTCCCAAGTTAATCTAAGTTCGTTCCAAGTTAGTCTCTCTCTAAGGACGAACTTAGACAAACCTTAGAATGAGACTAACAAGACTAACTTGGGACGAACAAAGACAAAGGTTAGTCTCATTCTAAGGTTTGTCTAAGTTCGTCCCAAGTTAATCTCTTTCTAAGAACTAACTTAGTCAAACCTTAGAATGAGACTAACGAGACTAACTTGGGACGAACAAAGACAACCTTTAGTCTCATTCTAAGGTTTGTATAAGTTTGTCCCAATTTAGTCTAATTTCATCCCAAGTTAGTCTATTTCTAAGGACGAACGTAGACAAACCTTGGAATGAGACTAACAAGACTAACTTGGGACGAACAAAGATAGAGGTTTGTCTCATTCTAAGGTTTGTCTAAGTTCGTCCCATGTTAGTCTAAGTTCGTCCGAAGTTAGTCTCTTTCTAAGGACAAATTAAAATAAACCTTAGAATGAGACTAACGAGAGTAACTTGGGACGAACAAAGAAAAACTTTAGTCTCATTCCAAGGTTTGTGTAAGTTCATCCCAAGTTAGTCTCTTTCTAAGGACGAACTTAGTCAAACCTTAGAATGAGACAAATGAGACTAACTTGGGACGAACAAAGACAAACTTTAGTCTCATTTTCAGGTTTGTCTAAGTTCGTCCCAAGTTAGTCTAAAGTCATCTCAAGTTAGTCTATTTCTAAGGACGAACTTAGACAAACCTTAGAATGAGACTAACGAGACTAACTTGGGACGAACAAAGACAAAGGTTAGTCTCATTCTAAGGTTTGTCTAAGTTCATCCCAAGTTAGTCTATTTGTAAGGGCGAACTTAGACAAACCATAGAATGAGACCAACGAGACTAACTTGGGACGAACAAAGACAAACTTTAGTCTCATTTTAAGGTTTGTCTAAGGTTTGTCCCAAGTTAATCTCTTTCTAAGGACGAACATAGACAAACCTTAGAATGAGACTAAAGTGACTAACTTCGGACGAACAAAGACCAACTTTAGTCTCATTCTAAGGTTTGTCTAAGGTCGTCCCAAGTAAGTCTATGTTCGTCCCAAGTTAGTCTATTTCTTAGGACGAACTTAGAAAAACCTTAGAATGAGAATAACGAGACTAACTTGGGACAAACAAAGACAAACTTTAGTCTCATTCTAAGGTTTTTCTAAGTTTGTCGTAAGTTAGTGTCTTTCTAAGGACGAACTTAGACAAAACTTAGAATGATACTAACGAGACTAACTTGGGAAAAACAAAGACAAACTTTAGTCTCATTCTCAGGTTTGTCTAAGTTCGTCCCAAGTTAATCTATGTTCGTTCCAAGTTAGTCTCTTTCTAAGGACGAACTTAGACAAACCTTAGAATGAGACGAAAGTCTGTTATTGTTCATCCCAAGTTAGTCTCATTAGTTGCATTCTAAGGTTTGACTAAGTTAGCCCTTAGAAAGAGACTAACTTGGGACGAACTTTGACAAACCTTAGAATTAGACTAAAGTTTGTCTTTGTTCATCCCAAGTTAGTCTCGTTAGTCTCATTCTAAGGTTTGTCTAAGTTCGTCCCAAGTTAATCTAAGTTCGTTCCAAGTTAGTCTCTCTCTAAGGACGAACTTAGACAAACCTTAGAATGAGACTAACAAGACTAACTTGGGACGAACAAAGACAAAGGTTAGTCTCATTCTAAGGTTTGTCTAAGTTCGTCCCAAGTTAATCTCTTTCTAAGAACTAACTTAGTCAAACCTTAGAATGAGACTAACGAGACTAACTTGGGACGAACAAAGACAACCTTTAGTCTCATTCTAAGGTTTGTATAAGTTTGTCCCAATTTAGTCTAATTTCATCCCAAGTTAGTCTATTTCTAAGGACGAACGTAGACAAACCTTGGAATGAGACTAACAAGACTAACTTGGGACGAACAAAGACAGAGGTTTGTCTCATTCTAAGGTTTGTCTAAGTTCGTCCCATGTTAGTCTAAGTTCGTCCGAAGTTAGTCTCTTTCTAAGGACAAATTAAAATAAACCTTAGAATGAGACTAACGAGAGTAACTTGGGACGAACAAAGAAAAACTTTAGTCTCATTCCAAGGTTTGTGTAAGTTCATCCCAAGTTAGTCTCTTTCTAAGGACGAACTTAGTCAAACCTTAGAATGAGACAAATGAGACTAACTTGGGACGAACAAAGACAAACTTTAGTCTCATTCTCAGGTTTGTCTAAGTTCATCCCAAGTTAGTCTAAAGTCATCTCAAGTTAGTATATTTCTAAGGACGAACTTAGACAAACCTTAGAATGAGACTAACGAGACTAACTTGGGACGAACAAAGACAAAGGTTAGTCTCATTCTAAGGTTTGTCTAAGTTCATCCCAAGTTAGTCTATTTGTAAGGGCGAACTTAGACAAACCATAGAATGAGACCAACGAGACTAACTTGGGACGAACAAAGACAAACTTTAGTCTCATTTTAAGGTTTGTCTAAGGTTCGTCCCAAGTTAATCTCTTTCTAAGGACGAACATAGACAAACCTTAGAATGAGACTTAAGTGACTAACTTGGGACGAACAAAGACCAACTTTAGTCTCATTCTAAGGTTTGTCTAAGGTCGTCCCAAGTAAGTCTATGTTCGTCCCAAGTTAGTCTATTTCTTAGGACGAACTTAGAAAAACCTTAGAATGAGAATAACGAGACTAACTTGGGACAAACAAAGACAAAATTTAGTCTCATTCTAAGGTTTTTCTAAGTTTGTCGTAAGTTAGTGTCTTTCTAAGGACGAACTTAGACAAAACTTAGAATGAGACTAACGAGACTAACTTGGGAAAAACAAAGACAAACTTTAGTCTCATTCTCAGGTTTGTCTAAGTTCGTCCCAAGTTAATCTATGTTCGTTCCAAGTTAGTCTCTTTCTAAGGACGAACTTAGACAAACCTTAGAATGAGACGAAAGTCTGTTATTGTTCATCCCAAGTTAGTCTCATTAGTTGCATTCTAAGGTTTGACTAAGTTCACCCTTAGAAAGACACTAACTTGGGACGAACTTAGACAAACCTTAGAATTAGACTAAAGTTTGTCTTTGTTCATCCCAAGTTAGTCTCGTTAGTCTCATTCTAAGGTTTGTCTAAGTTCGTCCCAAGTTAATCTAGGTTCGTTCCAAGTTAGTCTCTCTCTAAGGACGAACTTAGACAAACCTTAGAATGAGACTAACAAGACTAACTTGGGACGAACAAAGACAAAGGTTAGTCTCATTCTAAGGTTTGTCTAAGTTCGTCCCAAGTTAATCTCTTTCTGAGAACTAACTTAGTCAAACCTTAGAATGAGACTAACGAGACTAACTTGGGACGAACAAAGACAACCTTTAGTCTCATTCTAAGGTTTGTCTAAGTTTGTCCCAATTTAGTCTAATTTCATCCCAAGTTAGTCTATTTCTAAGGACGAACGTAGACAAACCTTGGAATGAGACTAACGAGACTAACTTGGGACGAACAAAGACAGAGGTTTGTCTCATTCTAAGGTTTGTCTAAGTTCGTCCCATGTTAGTCTAAGTTCGTCCGAAGTTAGTCTCTTTCTAAAGACAAATTAAAATAAACCTTAGAATGAGACTAACGAGAGTAACTTGGGACGAACAAAGAAAAACTTTAGTCTCATTCCAAGGTTTGTCTAAGTTCATCCCAAGTTAGTCTCTTTCTAAGGACGAACTTAGTCAAACCTTAGAATGAGACAAATGAGACTAACTTGGGACGAACAAAGACAAACTTTAGTCTCATTCTCAGGTTTGTCTATGTTCGTCCCAAGTTAGTCTAAAGTCATCTCAAGTTAGTCTATTTCTAAGGACGAACTTAGACAAACCTTAGAATGAGACTAACGAGACTAACTTGGGACGAACAAAGACAAAGGTTAGTCTCATTCTAAGGTTTGTCTAAGTTCATCCCAAGTTAGTCTATTTGTAAGGGCGAACTTAGACAAACCATAGAATGACACCAACGAGACTAACTTGGGACGAACAAAGACAAACTTTAGTCTCATTTTAAGGTTTGTCTAAGGTTCGTCCCAAGTTAATCTCTTTCTAAGGACGAACATAGACAAACCTTAGAATGAGACTAAAGTGACTAACTTGGGACGAACAAAGACCAACTTTAGTCTCATTCTAAGGTTTGTCTAAGGTCGTCCCAAGTAAGTCTATGTTCGTCCCAAGTTAGTCTATTTCTTAGGACGAACTTAGAAAAACCTTAGAATGAGAATAACGAGACTAACTTGGGACAAACAAAGACAAACTTTAGTCTCATTCTAAGGTTTTTCTAAGTTTGTCGTAATTTAGTGTCTTTCTAAGGACGAACTTAGACAAAATTTTGAATGAGACTAACGAGACTAACTTGGGAAAAACAAAGACAAACTTTAGTCTCATTCTCAGGTTTGTCTAAGTTCGTCCCAAGTTAATCTATGTTCGTTCCAAGTTAGTCTGTTTCTAACGACGAACTTAGACAAACCTTAGAATGAGACGAAAGTCTGTTATTGTTCATCCCAAGTTAGTCTCATTAGTTGCATTCTAAGGTTTGACTAAGTTCACCCTTAGAAAGAGACTAACTTGGGACGAACTTAGACAAACCTTAGAATTAGACTAAAGTTTGTCTTTGTTCATCCCAAGTTAGTCTCGTTAGTCTCATTCTAAGGTTTGTCTAAGTTCGTCCCAAGTTAATCTAAGTTCGTTCCAAGTTAGTCTCTCTCTAAGGACGAACTTAGACAACCCTTAGAATGAGACTAACAAGACTAACTTGGGACGAACAAAGACAAAGGTTAGTCTCATTCTAAGGTTTGTCTAAGTTCGTCCCAAGTTAATCTCTTTCTAAGAACTAACTTAGTCAAACCTTAGAATGAGACTAACGAGACTAACTTGGGACGAACAAAGACAACCTTTAGTCTCATTCTAAGGTTTGTCTAAGTTTGTCCCAATTTAGTCTAATTTCATCCCAAGTTAGTCTATTTCTAAGGACGAACGTAGACAAAACTTGGAATGAGACTAACGAGACTAACTTGGGACGAACAAAGACAGAGGTTTGTCTCATTCTAAGGTTTGTCTAAGTTCGTCCCATGTTAGTCTAAGTTCGTCCGAAGTTAGTCTCTTTCTAAGGACGAATTAAAATAAACCTTAGAATGAGACTAACGAGAGTAACTTGGGACGAACAAAGAAAAACTTTAGTCTCATTCCAAGGTTTTTCTAAGTTCATCCCAAGTTAGTCTCTTTCTAAGGACGAACTTAGTCAAACCTTAGAATGAGACAAACGAGACTAACTTGGGACGAACAAAGACAAACTTTAGTCTCATTTTCAGGTTTGTCTAAGTTCGTCCCAAGTTAGTCTAAAGTCATCTCAAGTTAGTCTAGTTCTAAGGACGAACTTAGACAAACCTTAGAATGAGACTAACGAGACTAACTTGGGACGAACAAACACGAAGGTTAGTCTCATTCTAAGGTTTGTCTAAGTTCATCCCAAGTTAGTCTATTTCTAAGGGCGAACTTAGACAAACCTTTGAATGAGACCAACGAGACTAACTTGGGACGAACAAAGACAAACTTTAGTATCATTTTAAGGTTTGTCTAAGGTTTGTCCCAAGTTAATCTCTTTCTAAGGATGAACATAGACAAACCTTAGAATGAGACTAAAGTGACTAACTTGGGACGAACAAAGACCAACTTTAGTCTCATTCTAAGGTTTGTCTAAGGTCGTCCCAAGTTAGTCTATGTTGGTCCCAAGTTAGTCTATTTCTTAGGACGAACTTAGAAAAACCTTAGAATGAGAATAACGAGACTAACTTGGGACAAACAAAGACAAACTTTAGTCTCATTCTAAGGTTTTTCTAAGTTTGTCGTAAGTTAGTGTCTTTCTAAGGACGAACTTAGACAAAACTTAGAATGAGACTAACGAGACTAACTTGGGAAAAACAAAGACAAACTTTAGTCTCATTCTCAGGTTTGTCTAAGTTCGTCCCAAGGTAATCTAAGTTCGTTCCAAGTTAGTCTCTTTCTAAGGACGAACTTAGACAAACCTTAGAATGAGACAAAAGTCTGTTATTGTTCATCCCAAGTTAGTCTCATTAGTCGCATTCTAAGGTTTGACTAAGTTCACCCTTAGAAAGAGACTAACTTGGGACGAACTTAGACAAACCTTAGAATTAGACTAAAGTTTGTCTTTGTTCATCCCAAGTTAGTCTCGTTAGTCTCATTCTAAGGTTTGTCTAAGTTCGTCCCAAGTTAATCTAAGTTCGTTCCAAGTTAGTCTCTCTCTAAGGACGAACTTAGACAAACCTTAGAATGAGACTAACAAGACTAACTTGGGACGAACAAAGACAAAGGTTAGTCTCATTCTAAGGTTTGTCTAAGTTCGTCCCAAGTTAGTCTCTTTCCAAGGACGAACTTAGTCAAACCTTAGAATAAGACTAACGAGACTAACTTGGGACGAACAAAGACATACATTAGTCTCCTTCTAAGGTTTGTCTAAGTTCATCCCAAGTTAGTCTCTTTCTAAGGACGAACTTAGACAAAACTTAGAATGAGACTAACGAGACTAACTTGGGACGAACAAAGACAAACGTTAGTCTCATTCTAAGGTTTGTCTAAGTTCGTCCCAAGTTAATCTCTTTCTAAGGACGAACTTAGTCAAACCTTAGAATGAGACTAACGAGACTAACTTGGGACGAACAAAGACAAACTTTAGTCTCATTCTAATGTTTGTCTAAGTTCGTCCCAAGTTAGTCTCTTTCTATGGACGAACTTAGACACACCAGAGAATGAGACTAACGAGACTAACTAGGGAAAAACAAGTACAAACTTTAGTCTCATTCTAAGGTTTGTTTAAGTTCGTCCCAAGTTAGTCTATTTCAAAGGACGAACTAAAACAAACCTTAGAATGAGACTAACGAGACTAACTTGGGACGAACAAAGACAACCTTTAGTCTCATTCTAAGGTTTGTCTAAGTTTGTCCCAATTTAGTCTAATTTCATCCCAAGTTAGTCTATTTATAAGGACGAACGTAGACAAAACTTGGAATGAGACTAACGAGACTAACTTGGGACGAACAAAGACAGAGGTTTGTCTCATTCTAAGGTTTGTCTAAGTTCGTCCCATGTTAGTCTAAGTTCGTCCGAAGTTAGTCTCTTTCTAAGGACGAATTAAAATAAACCTTAGAATGAGACTAACGAGAGTAACTTGGGACGAACAAAGAAAAACTTTAGTCTCATTCCAAGGTTTGTCTAAGTTCATCCCAAGTTAGTCTCTTTCTAAGGACGAACTTAGTCAAACCTTAGAATGAGACAAACGAGACTAACTTGGGACGAACAAAGACAAACTTTAGTCTCATTTTCAGGTTTGTCTAAGTTCGTCCCAAGTTAGTCTAAAGTCATCTCAAGTTAGTCTAGTTCTAAGGACGAACTTAGACAAACCTTAGAATGAGACTAACGAGACTAACTTGGGACGAACAAACACGAAGGTTAGTCTCATTCTAAGGTTTGTCTAAGTTCATCCCAAGTTAGTCTATTTCTAAGGGCGAACTTAGACAAACCTTAGAATGAGACCAACGAGACTAACTTGGGACGAACAAAGACAAACTTTAATCTCATTTTAAGGTTTGTCTAAGGTTTGTCCCAAGTTAATCTCTTTCTAAGGATGAACATAGACAAACCTTAGAATGAGACTAAAGTGACTAACTTGGGACGAACAAAGACCAACTTTAGTCTCATTCTAAGGTTTGTCTAAGTTCGTCCCAAGTTAGTCTATTTCTAAGGACGAACTTAGACAAACCTTAGAATGAGACTAACCTGGGATGAACAAAGACAATCTTTAGTCTCATTTTAAGGTTTGTCTAAGTTCTTCCCAAGTTAGTCTCTTTCTAAGGACGAACATAGACAAACCTTAGAATATGACTAAAGTGACTAACTTGGGACAAACAAAGACAAACTTTAGTCTCATTCTAAGGTTTGTCTAAGTTCGTCCCAAGTTAGTCCATTTCTAAGGACGAACTTAGACAAACCTTAGAATGAGACTAACCTGGGATGAACAAAGACAATCTTTAGTCTCATTTTAAGGTTTGTCTAAGTTCTTCCCAAGTTAGTCTCTTTCTAAGGACGAACATAGACAAACCTTAGAATATGACTAAAGTGACTAACTTGGGACAAACAAAGACAAACTTTAGTCTCATTCTAAGGTTTGTCTAAGTTCGTCCCAAGTTAGTCTATTTCTAAGGACGAACTTAGACAAACCTTAGAATGAGACTAACCTGGAATGAACAAAGACAATCTTTAGTCTCATTTTAAGGTTTGTCTAAGTTCTTCCCAAGTTAGTCTCTTTCTGAGGACGAACATAGACAAACCTTAGAATATGACTAAAGTGACTAACTTGGGACAAACAAAGACAAACTTTAGTCTCATTGTAAGGTTTGTCTATGTTCGTCCCAAGTTAATCTCTTTCTAAGGACGAACTTAGTCAAACCTTAGAATGAGACTAACGAGACTAACTTGGGACGAACAAAGACAAACTTTAGTCTCATTCTAAGGTTTGTCTAAGTTCGTCCCAAGTTAGTCTCTTTCTATGGACGAACTTAGACACACCAGAGAATGAGACTAACGAGACTAACTTGGGAAAAACAAGGACAAACTTTAGTCTCATTCTAAGGTTTGTTTAAGTTCGTCCCAAGTTAGTCTATTTCAAAGGACGAACTAAAACAAACCTTAGAATGAGACTAACGAGACTAACTTGGGACGAACAAAGACAACCTTTAGTCTCATTCTAAGGTTTGTCTAAGTTTGTCCCAATTTAGTCTAATTTCATCCCAAGTTAGTCTATTTCTAAGGACGAACGTAGACAAAACTTGGAATGAGACTAACGAGACTAACTTGGGACGAACAAAGATAGAGGTTTGTCTCATTCTAAGGTTTGTCTAAGTTCGTCCCATGTTAGTCTAAGTTCGTCCGAAGTTAGTCTCTTTCTAAGGACGAATTAAAATAAACCTTAGAATGAGACTAACGAGAGTAACTTGGGACGAACAAAGAAAAACTTTAGTCTCATTCCAAGGTTTGTCTAAGTTCATCCCAAGTTAGTCTCTTTCTAAGGACGAACTTAGTCAAACCTTAGAATGAGACAAACGAGACTAACTTGGGACGAACAAAGACAAACTTTAGTCTCATTTTCAGGTTTGTCTAAGTTCGTCCCAAGTTAGTCTAAAGTCATCTCAAGTTAGTCTAGTTCTAAGGACGAACTTAGACAAACCTTAGAATGAGACTAACGAGACTAACTTGGGACGAACAAACACGAAGGTTAGTCTCATTCTAAGGTTTGTCTAAGTTCATCCCAAGTTAGTCTATTTCTAAGGGCGAACTTAGACAAACCTTAGAATGAGACTAACGAGACTAACTTGGGACGAACAAAGACAAACTTTAATCTCATTTTAAGGTTTGTCTAAGGTTTGTCCCAAGTTAATCTCTTTCTAAGGATGAACATAGACAAACCTTAGAATGAGACTAAAGTGACTAACTTGGGACGAACAAAGACCAACTTTAGTCTCATTCTAAGGTTTGTCTAAGTTCGTCCCAAGTTAGTCTATTTCTAAGGACGAACTTAGAAAAATCTTAGAATGAGACTAACCTGGGATGAACAAAGACAATCTTTAGTCTCATTTTAAGGTTTGTCTAAGTTCTTCCCAAGTTAGTCTCTTTCTAAGGACGAACATAGACAAACCTTAGAATATGACTAAAGTGACTAACTTGGGACAAACAAAGACAAACTTTAGTCTCATTCTAAGGTTTGTCTAAGTTCGTCCCAAGTTAGTCCATTTCTAAGGACGAACTTAGACAAACCTTAGAATGAGACTAACCTGGGATGAACAAAGACAATCTTTAGTCTCATTTTAAGGTTTGTCTAAGTTCTTCCCAAGTTAGTCTCTTTCTAAGGACGAACATAGACAAACCTTAGAATATGACTAAAGTGACTAACTTGGGACAAACAAAGACAAACTTTAGTCTCATTCTAAGGTTTGTCTAAGTTCGTCCCAAGTTAGTCTATTTCTAAGGACGAACTTAGACAAACCTTAGATTGAGACTAACCTGGAATGAACAAAGACAATCTTTAGTCTCATTTTAAGGTTTGTCTAAGTTCTTCCCAAGTTAGTCTCTTTCTGAGGACGAACAAAGACAAACCTTAGAATATGACTAAAGTGACTAACTTGGGACAAACAAAGACAAACTTTAGTCTCATTCTAAGGTTTGTCTAAGTTCGTCCCAAGTTAATCTCTTTCTAAGGACGAACTTAGTCAAACCTTAGAATGAGACTAACGAGACTAACTTGGGACGAACAAAGACAAACTTTAGTCTCATTCTAAGGTTTGTCTAAGTTCGTCCCAAGTTAGTCTCTTTCTATGGACGAACTTAGACACACCAGAGAATGAGACTAACGAGACTAACTTGGGAAAAACAAGGACAAACTTTAGTCTCATTCTAAGGTTTGTTCAAGTTCGTCCCAAGTTAGTCTATTTCAAAGGACGAACTAAAACAAACCTTAGAATGAGACTAACGAGACTAACTTGGGACGAACAAAGACAACCTTTAGTCTCATTCTAAGGTTTGTCTAAGTTTGTCCCAATTTAGTCTAATTTCATCCCAAGTTAGTCTATTTCTAAGGACGAACGTAGACAAAACTTGGAATGAGACTAACGAGACTAACTTGGGACGAACAAAGACAGAGGTTTGTCTCATTCTAAGGTTTGTCTAAGTTCGTCCCATGTTAGTCTAAGTTCGTCCGAAGTTAGTCTCTTTCTAAGGACGAATTAAAATAAACCTTAGAATGAGACTAACGAGAGTAACTTGGGACGAACAAAGAAAAACTTTAGTCTCATTCCAAGGTTTGTCTAAGTTCATCCCAAGTTAGTCTCTTTCTAAGGACGAACTTAGTCAAACCTTAGAATGAGACAAACGAGACTAACTTGGGACGAACAAAGACAAACTTTAGTCTCATTTTCAGGTTTGTCTAAGTTCGTCCCAAGTTAGTCTAAAGTCATCTCAAGTTAGTCTAGATCTAAGGACGAACTTAGACAAACCTTAGAATGAGACTAACGAGACTAACTTGGGACGAACAAACACGAAGGTTAGTCTCATTCTAAGGTTTGTCTAAGTTCATCCCAAGTTAGTCTATTTCTAAGGGCGAACTTAGACAAACCTTAGAATGAGACCAACGAGACTAACTTGGGACGAACAAAGACAAACTTTAATCTCATTTTAAGGTTTGTCTAAGGTTTGTCCCAAGTTAATCTCTTTCTAAGGATGAACATAGACAAACCTTAGAATGAGACTAAAGTGACTAACTTGGGACGAACAAAGACCAACTTTAGTCTCATTCTAAGGTTTGTCTAAGTTCGTCCCAAGTTAGTCTATTTCTAAGGACGAACTTAGACAAACCTTAGAATGAGACTAACCTGGGATGAACAAAGACAATCTTTAGTCTCATTTTATGGTTTGTCTAAGTTCTTCCCAAGTTAGTCTCTTTCTAAGGACGAACATAGACAAACCTTAGAATATGACTAAAGTGACTAACTTGGGACAAACAAAGACAAACTTTAGTCTCATTCTAAGGTTTGTCTAAGTTCGTCCCAAGTTAGTCCATTTCTAAGGACGAACTTAGACAAACCTTAGAATGAGACTAACCTGGGATGAACAAAGACAATCTTTAGTCTCATTTTAAGGTTTGTCTAAGTTCTTCCCAAGTTAGTCTCTTTCTAAGGACGAACATAGACAAACCTTAGAATATGACTAAAGTGACTAACTTGGGACAAACAAAGACAAACTTTAGTCTCATTCTAAGGTTTGTCTAAGTTCGTCCCAAGTTAGTCTATTTCTAAGGACGAACTTAGACAAACCTTAGAATGAGACTAACCTGGAATGAACAAAGACAATCTTTAGTCTCATTTTAAGGTTTGTCTAAGTTCTTCCCAAGTTAGTCTCTTTCTGAGGACGAACATAGACAAACCTTAGAATATGACTAAAGTGACTAACTTGGGACAAACAAAAACAAACTTTAGTCTCATTCTAAGGTTTGTCTAAGTTCGTCCCAAGTTAGTCTATTTCTAAGGACAAACTTAGACAAACCTTAGAATGAGACTAACCTGGGATGAACAAAGACAATCTTTAGTCTCATTTTAAGGTTTGTCTAAGTTCTTCCCAAGTTAGTCTCTTTCTAAGGTTTGTCCCAAGTTAATCTCTTTCTAAGGATGAACATAGACAAACCTTAGAATGAGACTAAAGTGACTAACTTGGGACGAACAAAGACAACCTTTAGTCTCATTCTAAGGTTTGTCTAAGTTCGTCCCAAGTTAGTCTATTTCTAAGGACGAACTTAGACAAACCTTAGAATGAGACTAACCTGGGATGAACAAAGACAATCTTTAGTCTCATTTTAAGGTTTGTCTAATTTCTTCCCAAGTTAGTCTCTTTCTAAGGACGAACATAGACAAACCTTAGAATATGACTAAAGTGACTAACTTGGGACAAACAAAGACAAACTTTAGCCTCATTTTAAGAATTGTCTAAGTTCGTCCCAAGTTAGTCTAAGTTTGTCCCAAGTTAGTCTCTTTCTAAGGACGAACATAGACAAACCTTTGAATGAGACTAAAGTGACTAACTTGGGATGAAAAAAGACAAACTTTAGTCTCATTCTAAGGTTTGTCTAAGTTCATCCCAAGATAGTCTAAGTTCGTCCCATGTTAGTCTAAGTTCGTCCCAAGTTAGTTAAGGACAAACTTAGACAAACCTTAGAATGAGACTAACGAGACTAACTTGGGACAAACAAAGACAAACTTTAGTCTCATTCTAAAGTTTATCTAAGTTCGTGGTAAGTTAGTCCCTTTCTAAGGACAAACTTAGACAAACCTTAGAATGAGACTAACGAGACTAACTTGGGACGAACAAAGACAAAGGTTTGTCTCTTTCTAAGGTTTGTCTAAGTTCGTCCCAAGTTAGTCTAAGTTCGTCCTAAGTTAGTCTCTTTCTAAGGACGAACTAAAACAAACCTTAGAATGAGACTAACGAGAGTAATTTGGGACGAACAAAGACAAACTTTAGTCTAATTCCAAGGTTTGTCTAAGTTCGTCCCAAGTTAGTCTCTTTCTAAGGATGAACTTAGTCAAACCTTAGAATGAGACTAACGAGACTAACATAGGACGAACAAAGACAAACTTTAGTCTCATTCTAAGGTTTGTCTATGTTCGTCCAAAGTTAGTCTCTTTCTAAGGGCGAACTTAGACAAACCTTAGAATGAGACTAACGAGACTAATTTGGGACGAACAAAGACAAACTTTAGTCTCATTCCAAGGTATGTCTAAGTTCGTCCCAAGTTAGTCTCTTTCTAAGGATGAACTTAGTCAAATCTTAGAACAAGACTAACGAGACTAACTTGGGACGAACAAAGACAAACTTTAGTCTCACTCTAAGGTTTGTCTAAGTTCGTCCCAAGTTAGTCCAATTTCGTCAAAAGTTAGTCTATTTCTAAGGATGACCTTAGACAAACCTTAGAATCAGACTAATGAGAGTAACTTGGGATGAACAAAGAACAACTTTATTCTCATTCCAAGGTTTGTCTAAGTTCGTTCCAAGTTATTCTCTTTCTAAGGACGAACCTAGTCAAACCTTAGAATGAGACTAACGAAACTAACTTGGGACAAACAAAGACAAACTTTAGTCTCATTTGAAGGTTTGTCTAAGTTCGTCCCAAGTTAGTCTCTTTCTAAGGACTAACACAGACAAACCTTAGGATGAGACTAAAGTGACTAACTTGAGACGAACAAAGACCAACTTTAGTCTCATTCTAAGGTTTGTCTAAGTTCGTCCCAAGTTAGTCTATGTTCGTCCCAAGTTAGTCTATTTCTTAGGACGAACTTAAGAAAATCCTTAGAATGAGAATAACGAGACTAACTTGGGACAAACAAAGACAAACTTTAGTGTCATTCTAAGGTTTTTCTAAGTTCGTCGTAAGTTAGTGTCTTTCTAAGGACGAACTTAGACAAAACTTAGAATGAGACTAACGAGACTAACTTGGGAAGAACAAAGACAAACTTTAGTCTCATTCTAAGGTTTGTCTAAGTTCGTCCCAAGTTAGTCTAAGTTCATCCTAAGTTAGTCTATTTCTAAGGACAAACTTAGACAAACCTTAGAATGAGACTAACGAGACTAACTTGCGACGAACAAAGACAAAGGTTAGTCTCATTCTAAGGTTTGTCTAAGTTCGTCCCAAGTTAGTCTCTTTCCAAGGATGAACTTAGACAAACCTTTGAATGAGACTAAAGTGACTAACTTGGGATGAACAAAGACAAACTTTAGTCTCATTCTAAGGTTTGTCTAAGTTCATCCAAAGTTAGTCTAAGTTCGTCCCATGTTAGTCTAAGTTCGTCCCAAGTTAGTTAAGGACAAACTTAGACAAACCTTAGAATGAGACTAACGAGACTAACTTGGGACAAACAAAGACAAACTTTAGTCTCATTCTAAGGTTTATCTAAGTTCGTCGTAAGTTAGTCCCTTTCTAAGGACAAACTTAGACAAACCTCAGAATGAGACTAACGAGACTAACTTGGGACGAACAAAGACAAAGGTTTGTCTCATTCTAAGGTTTGTCTAAGTTCGTCCCAAGTTAGTCTAAGTTCGTCCTAAGTTAGTCTCTTTCTAAGGACGAACTAAAACAAACCTTAGAATGAGACTAACGAGAGTAATTTGGGACGAACAAAGACAAACTTTAGTCTAATTCCAAGGTTTGTCTAAGTTCGTCCCAAGTTAGTCTCTTTCTAAGGATGAACTTAGTCAAACCTTTGAATGAGACTAACGAGACTAACATAGGACGAACAAAGACAAACTTTAGTCTCATTCTAAGGTTTGTCTATGTTCGTCCAAAGTTAGTCTCTTTCTAAGGGCGAACTTAGACAAACCTTAGAATGAGACTAACGAGACTAATTTGGGACGAACAAAGACAAACTTTAGTCTCATTCCAAGGTATGTCTAAGTTCGTCCCAAGTTAGTCTCTTTCTAAGGATGAACTTAGTCAAACCTTAGAACAAGACTAACGAGACTAACTTGGGACGAACAAAGACAAACTTTAGTCTCACTCTAAGGTTTGTCTAAGTTCGTCCCAAGTTAGTCCAATTTCGTCAAAAGTTAGTCTATTTCTAAGGACGACCTTAGACAAACCTTAGAATCAGACTAATGAGAGTAACTTAGGATGCACAAAGAAAAACTTAATTCTCATTCCAAGGTTTGTCTAAGTTCGTTCCAAGTTATTCTCTTTCTAAGGACGAACCTAGTCAAACCTTAGAATGAGACTAACGAGACTAACGTGGGACAAACAAAGACAAACTTTAGTCTCATTCTAAAGTTTGTCTAAGTTCGTCCGAAGTTAGTCTAAGTTCATCCCAAGTTAGTCTATTTCTAAGGACAAACTTAGACAAACCTTAGAATGAGACTAACGAGACTAACTTGGGATGAACAAAGACAAACTTTAGTCTAATTCTAAGGTTTGTCTAAGTTCGTCCCAAGTTAGTCTCTTTCAAAGGGTGAACTTAGTAAAACCTTAGAATGAGACTAATGAGACTAACTTGCGATGAACAATAACAGACTTTTGTCTCATTCTAAGGTTTGTCTAAGTTCGTCCCAATTTCATCTAAGTTCGTCCCAACTTTAGACAAAGGTTTGTCTCATTCTAAGGTTAGTCTAAGTTCTTCCCAAGTTAGTCTCTTTCTAAGCCGAACTAAAACAAACCTTAGAATGAGACTAACGAGACTAACTTGGGATAAACAAAGACAATCTTTAGTCTCATTCTAAGGTTTGTCTAAGTTCGTTCCAAGTTAGTCTCTTTCTAAGGGCGAACTTGGTCAAACCTTAGAATGAGACTACTGAGACTAACTTGGGATGAACAATAACAGACTTTAGTCTCATTCTAAGGTTTGTCTAAGTTCGTCCCAAGTTAGTCTCTTTCTAAGGACAAACTTAGACAAACCATAGAATGAGACTAACGAGACTAACTTGGGATGAACAAAGACAAACTTTAGTCTCATTCTAAGGTTTGTCTAAGTTCGTCCCAAGTTAGTCTCTTTCTAAGGACGAACTTAGTCAAACCTTAGAATGAGACTAACGAGACTAACTTGCGACGAAGAAAGACAAACTTTAGTCTCATTCTCAAGTTTGTCTAAGTTCGTCCCAGGTTAGTCTAAAGTCATCCCAAGTTAGTCTATTTCTAAGGACGAACTTAGACAAACCTTAGAATGAGACTAACGAGACTAACTTGGGACGAACAAAGACCAACTTTAGTCTCATTCTAATGTTGTAAGGACGAACTTAGACAAACCTTAGAATGAGACCAACGAGACTAACTTGGGACGAACAAAGACAAACTTTAGTCTCATTTGAAGGTTTGTCTAAGTTCGTCCCAAGTTAGTCTCTTTCTAAGGACTAACATATACAAACCTTAGGATGAGACTAAAGTGACTAACTTGGGACGAACAAAGACCAACTTTAGTCTCATTCTAAGGTTTGTCTAAGTTCGTCCCAAGTTAGTCTATGTTCGTCCCAAGTTAGTCTATTTCTTAGGACGAACTTAGAAAATCCTTAGAATGAGAATAACGAGACTAACTTGGGACAAACAAAGACAAACTTTAGTGTCATTCTAAGGTTTTTCTAAGTTCGTCGTAAGTTAGTGTCTTTCTAAGGACGAACTTAGACAAAACTTAGAATGAGACTAACGAGACTAACTTGGGAAGAACAAAGACAAACTTTAGTCTCATTCTAAGGTTTGTCTAAGTTCGTCCCAAGTTAGTCTAAGTTCATCCTAAGTTAGTCTATTTCTAAGGACAAACTTAGACAAACCTTAGAATGAGACTAACGAGACTAACTTGGGACGAACTTAGGTTAGTCTCATTCTAAGGTTTGTCTAAGTTCGTCCCAAGTTAGTCTCTTTCTCAGGACGAACTTAGACAAACCTAAGAATGAGACTAACGAGACTAACTTGGGACGAACAAAGACAAACTTTAGTCTCATTATAAGGTTTGTCTAAGTTCGTCCCAAGTTAGTCTAAGTAGGTCCTAAGTTAGTCTATTTCTAAGCACGAACTGAGACAAACCTTAGAATGAGACTAACAAGACTAACTTGGGACGAACAAAGACAAAGGTTAGTCTCATTCTAAGGTTTGTCTAAGGTCGTCCCAAGTTAGTCTCTTTCTAAGGACGACCTAAAACAAACCTTAGAATGAGACTAACGAGACTAACTTGGGACGAACAAAGACATACTTTAGTCTCATTCTAAGGTGTCTAAGTTCATCCCAAGTTAGTCTCTTTCTAAGGGCGAACTTAGACAAACCTTAGAATGATGTTATCGAGACTAAATTGGGACGAATAAAGATAAACATTATTCACATTCCAAGATTTGTCTAAGTTCGTCCCATGTTAGTCTCTTTCTAAGGACAAACCTAGTCAAACCTTAGAATGGGACTAACGAGACTAACTTGGGACAAACAAAGACAAACTTTAGTCTCATTCTAAGGTTTGTTTAAGTTCTTCCAAAGTTAGTCTGAGTTCATTCCAAGTTAGTCTATTTCTAAGGACGAACTTAGAAAAACCTTAGAATGAGACTAACGAGACTAACTTGGGATGAACAAAGACAAACTTTAGTCTAATTCTAAAGGTTTGTCTAAGTTCGTCCTTAGAAATACGATCTTAGACAAACCTTAGAATGAGACTAACGAGACTAACTTGGGACGAACAAAGACAAACTTTAGTATCATTCTATGTTTTGTCTAAGTTTGTCCCAAGTTAGTCTATTACAAAGGACGAACTAAAACAAACCTTAGAATGAGACTAACGAGACTAACTTGGGACGAACAAAGAGAAACTTTAGTCTCATTCTAAGGTTTGTCTAAGTTCGTCCCAATTTAGTCTAATTTCCTCCCAAGTTAGTCTATTTCTAAGGACGAACTTAGACAAACCTTAGGATGAGACTAACGAGACTAACTTGGGATGAACAAAGACAAACTTTAGTCTAATTCTAAAGTTTGTCTAAGTTCGTCCCAAGTTAGTCTCTTTCTAAGGGCGAACTTAGTCAAACCTTAGAATGAGACTAATGAGACTAACTTGGGATGAACAATAACAGACTTTTGTCTCATTCTAAGGATTGTCTAAGTTCGTCCCATGTTAGTCTAAGTTCGTCCCAACTTTAGACAAAGGTTTGTCTCATTCTAAGGTTAGTCTAAGTTCGTCCCAAGTTAGTCTCTTTCTAAGCCGAACTAAAACAAACCTTAGAATGAGACTAACAAGAATAACTTGGGATAAACAATGACAAACTTTAGTCTCATTCTAAGGTTTGTCTAAGTTCGTCCCAAGTTAGTCTCTTTCTAAGGGTGAACTTAGTCAAACCTTAGAACGTCCCAAGTTAGTCTCTTTCTAAGGACGAACTTTGTCAAACCTTAGAATGTGACTAACGAGACTAACTTAGGACGAACAAAGACAAACTTTAGTCTCATTCAAAGGTTTGTCTAAGTTCGTCCCAAGTTAGTCTATTTCTAAGGACGAACTAAAACAAACCTTAGAATGAGACTAACAAGACTAACTTGGGACGGACAAGAAGAAACTTTAGTCTCATTCTAAGGTTTGTCTAAGTTCGTCCCAATTTAGTCTAATTCCATCCCAAGTTAGTCTATTTCTAAGGACGAACTTAGAAAAACCTTAGAATGAGACTAACGAACTTGGGACGAACAAAGACAAATGTTTGTCTCATTCTAAGGTTTGTCTAAGTTCGCCCCAAGTTAGTCTAAGTTCGTCCCAAGTTAGTTTCTTTCTAAGGATGAACTTAAACAAACCTTAGATTGAGACTAACGAGAGTAACTTTGGACGAATAAAGAAAAACAACTTTATTCTCATTCCATGGTTTGTCTAAGTTCATCCCAAGTTAGTCTCTTTCTAAGGACGAACCTAGTCAAACCTGAGAAAGAGACTAACGAGACTAACTTGGGGCAAACAAAGACAAACTTCAGTCTCATTCTAAGGTTTGTCTAAGTTCGTCCGAAGTTAGTCGAAGTTCATCCCAAGTTAGTCTATTTCTAAGGACGAACTTTACAAACCTTAGAATGAGACTAACGAGACTAACTTGGGACGAACAAAGACAAAGTTTAGTCTCATTCTAAGGTTTGTCTAAGTTCATCCCAAGTTAGTCTATTTCAAAGGATGAACTTAGACAAACCTTAGAATGAGACTAACGAGACTAACTTGGGAGGAACAAAGACAAACTTTAGTCTCATTTTAAGGTTTGTCTAAGTTTGTCCCAAGTTAGTCTATTTCTAAGGACGAACATAGACAAACCTTAGAATGAGACTAAAGTGACTAACTTGGGACGAACAAGGACAAACTTTAGGCTCATTCTAAGGTTTGTCTATGTTCGTCCCAAGTTAGTTTATGTTCGTCCCAAGTTAGTCTATTTCTAAGGACGAACTTAGACAAACCATAGAATGAGACTAACGAGACTAACTTGGGATAAACAAAGACAAACTTTAGTCTCATTCGAAGGTTTATCTAAGTTCGTCGTAAGTTAGTCCCTTTCTAAGGACAAACTTAGACAAACCTCAGAATGAGACTAACGAGACTAACTTGGGACGAACAAAGACAAAGGTTTGTCTCATTCTAAGGTTTGTCTAAGTTCGTCCCAAGTTAGTCTAAGTTCGTCCTAAGTTAGTCTCTTTCTAAGGACGAACTAAAACAAACCTTAGAATGAGACTAACGAGAGTAAATTGGGACGAACAAAGACAAACTTTAGTCTAATTCCAAGGTTTGTCTAAGTTCGTCCCAAGTTAGTCTCTTTCAAAGGATGAACTTAGTCAAACCTTTGAATGAGACTAACGAGACTAACATAGGACGAACAAAGACAAACTTTAGTCTCATTCTAAGGTTTGTCTATGTTCGTCCAAAGTTAGTCTCTTTCTAAGGGCAAACTTAGACAAACCTTAGAATGAGACTAACGAGACTAATTTGGGACGAACAAAGACAAACTTTAGTCTCATTCCAAGGTATGTCTAAGTTCGTCCCAAGTTAGTCTCTTTCTAAGGATGAACTTAGTCAAACCTTAGAACAAGACTAACGAGACTAACTTGGGACGAACAAAGACAAACTTTAGTCTCACTCTAAGGTTTGTCTAAGTTCGTCCCAAGTTAGTCCAATTTCGTCAAAAGTTAGTCTATTTCTAAGGACGACCTTAGACAAACCTTAGAATCAGACTAATGAGAGTAACTTAGGATGCACAAAGAAAAACTTTATTCTCATTCCAAGGTTTGTCTAAGTTCGTTCCAAGTTATTCTCTTTCTAAGGACGAACCTAGTCAAACCTTAGAATGAGACTAACGAGACTAACGTGGGACAAACAAAGACAAACTTTAGTCTCATTCTAAAGTTTGTCTAAGTTCGTCCGAAGTTAGTCTAAGTTCATCCCAAGTTAGTCTATTTCTAAGGACAAACTTAGACAAACCTTAGAATGAGACTAACGAGACTAACTTGGGATGAACAAAGACAAACTTTAGTCTAATTCTAAGGTTTGTCTAAGTTCGTCCCAAGTTAGTCTCTTTCAAAGGGTGAACTTAGTCAAACCTTAGAATGAGACTAATGAGACTAACTTGCGATGAACAATAACAGACTTTTGTCTCATTCTAAGGTTTGTCTAAGTTCGTCCCAATTTCATCTAAGTTCGTCCCAACTTTAGACAAAGGTTTGTCTCATTCTAAGGTTAGTCTAAGTTCTTCCCAAGTTAGTCTCTTTCTAAGCCGAACTAAAACAAACCTTAGAATGAGACTAACGAGACTAACTTGGGATAAACAAAGACAATCTTTAGTCTCATTCTAAGGTTTGTCTAAGTTCGTTCCAAGTTAGTCTCTTTCTAAGGGCGAACTTGGTCAAACCTTAGAATGAGACTAATGAGACTAACTTGGGATGAACAATAACAGACTTTAGTCTCATTCTAAGGTTTGTCTAAGTTCGTCCCAAGTTAGTCTCTTTCTAAGGACAAACTTAGACAAACCATTGAATGAGACTAACGAGACTAACTTGGGATGAACAAAGACAAACTTTAGTCTCATTCTAAGGTTTGTCTAAGTTCGTCCCAAGTTAGTCTCTTTCTAAGGACGAACTTAGTCAAACCTTAGAATGAGACTAACGAGACTAACTTGCGACGAAGAAAGACAAACTTTAGTCTCATTCTCAAGTTTGTCTAAGTTCGTCCCAGGTTAGTCTAAAGTCATCCCAAGTTAGTCTATTTCTAAGGACGAACTTAGACAAACCTTAGAATGAGACTAACGAGACTAACTTGGGACGAACAAAGACCAACTTTAGTCTCATTCTAATGTTGTAAGGACGAACTTAGACAAACCTTAGAATGAGACCAACGAGACTAACTTGGGACGAACAAAGACAAACTTTAGTCTCATTTGAAGGTTTGTCTAAGTTCGTCCCAAGTTAGTCTCTTTCTAAGGACTAACATATACAAACCTTAGGATGAGACTAAAGTGACTAACTTGGGACGAACAAAGACCAACTTTAGTCTCATTCTAAGGTTTGTCTAAGTTCGTCCCAAATTAGTCTATGTTCGTCCCAAGTTAGTCTATTTCTTAGGACGAACTTAGAAAATCCTTAGAATGAGAATAACGAGACTAACTTGGGACAAACAAAGACAAACTTTAGTGTCATTCTAAGGTTTTTCTAAGTTCATCGTAATTTAGTGTCTTTCTAAGGACGAACTTAGACAAAACTTAGAATGAGACTAACGAGACTAACTTGGGAAGAACAAAGACAAACTTTAGTCTCATTCTAAGGTTTGTCTAAGTTCGTCCCAAGTTAGTCTAAGTTCATCCTAAGTTAGTCTATTTCTAAGGACAAACTTAGACAAACCTTAGAATGAGACTAACGAGACTAACTTGGGACGAACTTAGGTTAGTCTCATTCTAAGGTTTGTCTAAGTTCGTCCCAAGTTAGTCTCTTTCTCAGGACGAACTTAGAAAAACCTAAGAATGAGACTAACGAGACTAACTTGGGACGAACAAAGACAAACTTTAGTCTCATTATAAGGTTTGTCTAAGTTCGTCCCAAGTTAGTCTAAGTAGGTCCTAAGTTAGTCTATTTCTAAGCACGAACTGAGACAAACCTTAGAATGAGACTAACAAGACTAACTTGGGACGAACAAAGACAAAGGTTAGTCTCATTCTAAGGTTTGTCTAAGTTCGTCCCAAGTTAGTCTCTTTCTAAGGACGACCTAAAACAAACCTTAGAATGAGACTAACGAGACTAACTTGGGACGAACAAAGACATACTTTAGTCTCATTCTAAGGTGTCTAAGTTCATCCCAAGTTAGTCTCTTTCTAAGGGCGAACTTAGACAAACCTTAGAATGATGTTATCGAGACTAAATTGGGACGAATAAAGATAAACATTATTCACATTCCAAGATTTGTCTAAGTTCGTCCCATGTTAGTCTCTTTCTAAGGACAAACCTAGTCAAACCTTAGAATGGGACTAACGAGACTAACTTGGGACAAACAAAGACAAACTTTAGTCTCATTCTAAGGTTTGTTTAAGTTCTTCCAAAGTTAGTCTGAGTTCATTCCAAGTTAGTCTATTTCTAAGGACGAACTTAGACAAACCTTAGAATGAGACTAACGAGACTAACTTGGGATGAACAAAGACAAACTTTAGTCTAATTCTAAAGGTTTGTCTAAGTTCGTCCTTAGAAATACGATCTTAGACAAACCTTAGAATGAGACTAACGAGACTAACTTGGGACGAACAAAGACAAACTTTAGTATCATTCTATGTTTTGTCTAAGTTTGTCCCAAGTTAGTCTATTACAAAGGACGAACTAAAACAAACCTTAGAATGAGACTAACGAGACTAACTTGGGACGAACAAAGAGAAACTTTAGTCTCATTCTAAGGTTTGTCTAAGTTCGTCCCAATTTAGTCTAATTTCCTCCCAAGTTAGTCTATTTCTAAGGACGAACTTAGACAAACCTTAGGATAAGACTAACGAGACTAACTTGGGATGAACAAAGACAAACTTTAGTCTAATTCTAAAGTTTGTCTAAGTTCGTCCCAAGTTAGTCTCTTTCTAAGGGCGAACTTAGTCAAACCTTAGAATGAGACTAATGAGACTAACTTGGGATGAACAATAACAGACTTTTGTCTCATTCTAAGGATTGTCTAAGTTCGTCCCATGTTAGTCTAAGTTCATCCCAACTTTAGACAAAGGTTTGTCTCATTCTAAGGTTAGTCTAAGTTCGTCCCAAGTTAGTCTCTTTCTAAGCCGAACTAAAACAAACCTTAGAATGAGACTAACAAGAATAACTTGGGATAAACAATGACAAACTTTAGTCTCATTCTAAGGTTTGTCTAAGTTCGTCCCAAGTTAGTCTCTTTCTAAGGGTGAACTTAATCAAACCTTAGAACGTCCCAAGTTAGTCTCTTTCTAAGGACGAACTTTGTCAAACCTTAGAATGTGACTAACGAGACTAACTTAGGACGAACAAAGACAAACTTTAGTCTCATTCAAAGGTTTGTCTAAGTTCGTCCCAAGTTAGTCTATTTCTAAGGACGAACTAAAACAAACCTTAGAATGAGACTAACAAGACTAACTTGGGACGGAAAAGAAGAAACTTTAGTCTCATTCTAAGGTTTGTCTAAGTTCGTCCCAATTTAGTCTAATTCCATCCCAAGTTAGTCTATTTCTAAGGACGAACTTAGAAAAACCTTAGAATGAGACTAACGAACTTGGGACGAACAAAGACAAATGTTTGTCTCATTCTAAGGTTTGTCTAAGTTCGCCCCAAGTAAGTCTAAGTTCGTCCCAAGTTAGTTTCTTTCTAAGGATGAACTTAAACAAACCTTAGATTGAGACTAACGAGAGTAACTTTGGACGAATAAAGAAAAACAACTTTATTCTCATTCCATGGTTTGTCTAAGTTCATCCCAAGTTAGTCTCTTTCTAAGGACGAACCTAGTCACACCTGAGAAAGAGACTAACGAGACTAACTTGGGGCAAACAAAGACAAACTTCAGTCTCATTCTAAGGTTTGTCTAAGTTCGTCCGAAGTTAGTCGAAGTTCATCCCAAGTTAGTCTATTTCTAAGGACGAACTTTACAAACCTTAGAATGAGACTAACGAGACTAACTTGGGACGAACAAAGACAAAGTTTAGTCTCATTCTAAGGTTTGTCTAAGTTCATCCCAAGTTAGTCTATTTCAAAGGATGAACTTAGACAAACCTTAGAATGAGACTAACGAGACTAACTTGGGAGGAACAAAGACAAACTTTAGTCTCATTTTAAGGTTTGTCTAAGTTTGTCCCAAGTTAGTCTATTTTTAAGGACGAACATAGACAAACCTTAGAATGAGACTAAAGTGACTAACTTGGGACGAACAAGGACAAACTTTAGGCTCATTCTAAGGTTTGTCTATGTTCGTCCCAAGTTAGTTTATGTTCGTCCCAAGTTAGTCTATTTCTAAGGACGAACTTAGACAAACCATAGAATGAGACTAACGAGACTGACTTGGGATAAACAAAGACAAACTTTAGTCTCATTCGAAGGTTTTTCTAAGTTTGTCGTAAGTTAGTGTCTTTCTAAGGACGAACTTAGCAAACCTTAGCATGAGACTAACTTGGGAAGAACAAAGACAAACTTTAGTCTCATTCTAAGGTTTGTCTAAGTTCGTCCCAAGTTAGTCTAAGTTCGTCCCAAGTTAGTCTCTTTCTAAGGACGAACTTAGAAAAACCTTAGAATGAGACTAACGAGACTAACTTGGGACGAACAAAGACAAACTTAAGTCTCATTCTAAGGTTTGTCTAAGTTTGTCCCAAGTTAGTCTCTTTCTAAGGACGAACTTAGACAACCCTTAGAATGAGACTAACGTGACTAACTTGGGACGAACAAAGACAAACATAAGTCTCATTCTAAGGTTTGTCTTTGTTCGTCCCAAGTTAGTCTCTTTCTAAGGACGAACTTAGACAAATCTTAGAATGAGACTAATGAGACTAACTTGGAACGAACAAAGACATACTTTAGTCTCATTCTAAGGTGTCTAAGTTCATCCCAAGTTAGTCTCTTTCTAAGGGCGAACTTAGACAAACCTTAGAATGAGACTAACGAGACTAACTTGGGACGAACAAAGACTAACTTAAGTCTCATTCTAAGGTTTGTCTAAGTTCGTCCAATGTTAGTCACTTTCTAAGGACGAACTTAGACAAACCTTAGAATGAGACTAACGAGACAAACTTGGGACGAACAATGACAAACTTAAGTCTCATTCTAAGGTTTCTCTAAGTTCGTCCCAAGTTAGTCTCTTTCTAAGGACAAACTTAGACAAACCTTAGAATGAGACTAACGAGACTAACTTGGGACGAACAAAGACAAACTTAAGTCCCATTCTAAGGTTTGTCTTAGTTCATCCCAAGTTAGTCTCTTTCTAAGGACGAACTTAGACAAACCTTAGAATGAGACTAACGAGACAAACTTGGGACGAACAAAGACAAACTTTAGTCTCATTCTAAGGTTTGTCTAAGTATGTCCCAAGTTAGTCTCTTTCTAAGGACGAACTTAGATAAACCTTAGAATGAGACTAATAAGACTAACTTGGGACGAACAAAGACAAACTTAAGTCCCATTCTAAGGTTTGTCTTAGTTCGTCCCTAGTTAGTCTCTTTCTAAGGCCGAAATTAGACAAACCTTAGAATGAGACTAACGAGACAAACTTGGGATGAACAAAGACAAACTTAAGTCGCATTCTAAGGTTTTCTAAGTTCGTCCCAAGTTAGTCTCTTTCTAAGGACGAACTTAGACAAACCTTAGAATGAGAATAATGAGACTAACTTGGGACGAACAAAGACAAAGTTAAGTGCCATTCTAAGGTTTGTCTAAGTTCGTCCCAAGTTAGTCTCTTTCTAAGGAAGAACTTAGACAAACCTTAGAATGAGACTAACGAGACTAACTTGGGACGAACAAAGAAAAACTTTAGTCTCATTCTAAGGTTTGTCTTAGTTCGTCCCTAGTTAGTCTCTTTCTAAGGACGAACTTAGACAAACCTTAGAATGAGACTAACGAGACTTACTTGGGATGAACAAAGAAAAACGTTAGTCTCATTCTAAGGTTTGTCTTAGTTCGTCCCAAGTTAGTCTCTTTCTAAGGACGAACTTAGACAAACCTTAGAATGAGACTAACGAGACTAACGAGACTAACTTGGGACGAACAAGGAAAAATGTTAGTCTCATTCTAAGGTTTGTCTTAGTTCGTCCCAAGTGTGTCTCTTTCTAAGGATGAACTTAGAAAAACCTTAGCATGAGACTAACGAGACTAACTTGGGACGAACAAAGAAAAACTTAAGTCTCATTCTAAGGTTTGTCTAAGTTAGTCCCAAGTTAGTCTCTTTCTAAGGACGAACTTAGACAATCCTTGGAATGAGACTAACGAGACAAACTTGGGACGAACAAAGACAAACTTTAGTCTCATTCTAAGGTTTGTCTAAGTTCGTCCCAAGTTAGTCTCTCTCTTTCTAAGGACGAACTTAGACAAACCTTAGAATGAGACTAACGAGACTAACTTGGGACGAACAAAGAAAAACGTTAGTCTCATTCTAAGGTTTGTCTTAGTTCGTCCCAAGTTAGTCTCTTTCTAAGGACGAACTTAGACAAACCTTAGAATGAGACTAACGAGACTAACTTGGGACAAACAAAGAAAAACGTTAGTCTCATTCTAAGGTTTGTCTTAGTTCGTCCCAAGTTAGTCTCTTTCTAAGGACGAACTTAGACAAACCTTAGAATGAGACTAACGAGACTAACTTGGGACGAACAAAGACAAACTTAAGTCCCATTCTAAGGTTTGTCTTAGTTCGTCCCAAGTTAGTCTCTTTCTAAGGACGAACTTAGACAAACCTTATAATTAGACTAACGAGACTAACTTGGGACGAACAAAGACAAACTTAAGTCCCATTCTAAGGTTTGTCTTAGTTCGTCCCAAGTTAGTCTCTTTCTAAGGACGAACTAGAAACAAACCTTAGAATGAGACTAACGAGACTAACTTTGGACGAACAAAGACAAACTTAAGTCCCATTCTAAGGTTTGTCTTTGTTCGTCCCAAGTTAGTCTCTTTCTAAGGACGAACTTTGACAAACCTTAGAATGAGACTAACGAGACTAACTTGGGACGAACAAAGACAAACTAAAGTCTCATTCTATGGTTTGTCTAAGTTCGTCCCAAGTTAGTCTCTTTCTAAGGACGAACTTAGACAAACCTTAGAATGAGACTTACGAGACTAACTTGGGACGAACAAAGACAAACTTAAGTCCCATTCTAAGGTTTGTCTTAGTTCGTCCCAAGTTAGTCTCTTTCTAAGGACGAACTTTGACAAACCTTAGAATGAGACTAACGAGACTAACTTGGGACAAACAAAGACAAACTTAAGTCTCATTCTAAGGTATGTCTAAGTTCGTCCCAAGTTAATCTCTTTCTAAAGAGAAACTTAGACAAACCTTAGAATGAGACTAACAAGACTAACTTTGTACGAACACAGAAAAACGTTAGTCTCATTCTAAGGTTTGTTTAAGTTCGTCCCAAGTTATTCTCTTTCTAAGGACGAACTTAGACAAACCTTAGAATGAGACTAACGGGACTAACTTGGGACGAACAAAGACAAACTTAAGTCCCATTCTAAGGTTTGTCTTTATTCGTCCCAAGTTAGTCTCTTTCTAAGGACGAACTTTGACAAACCTTAGAATGAGGCTAACGAGACTAACTTTGGACGAACAAAGAAAAACGTTAGTCTCATTCTAAGGTTTGTCTTAGTTCATCCCAAGTTAGTCTCTTTCTAAGGACGAACTTAGACAAACCTTAGAATGAGACTAACGAGACTAACTTGGGACGAACAAAGACAAACTTAAGTCCCATTCTAAGGTTTGTCTTAGTTCGTCCCAAGTTAGTCTCTTTCTAAGGACGAAATTTGACAAACCTTAGAATGAGACTAACGAGACTAACTTGGGACGAACAAAGACAAACTTAAGTCTCATTCTAAGGTTTGTCTAAGTTCGTCCCAAGTTAGTCTCTTTCTAAGGAGAAACTTAGACAAACCTTAGAATGAGACTAACGAGACTAACTATGGACGAACAAAGAAAAACGTTAGTCTCATTCCAAGGTTTGTCTTAGTTATTCCCAAGTTATTCTCTTTCTAAGGACGAACTTAGACAAACCTTAGAATGAGACTAACGGGACTAACTTGGGACGAACAAAGACAAACTTAAGTCCCATTCTAAGGTTTGTCTTTCTTCGTCCCAAGTTAGTCTTTTTCTAAGGACGAACTTTGACAAACCTTAGAATGAGGCTAACGAGACTAACTTTGGACGAACAAAGAAAATCGTTAGTCTCATTCTAAGGTTTGTCTTAGTTCATCCCAAGTTAGTCTCTTTCTAAGGACGAACTTAGACAAACCTTAGAATGAGACTAACGAGACTAACTTGGGACGAACAAAGACAAACTTAAGTCCCATTCTAAGGTTTGTCTTAGTTCGTCCCAAGTTAGTCTCTTTCTAAGGACGAAATTTGACAAACCTTAGAATGAGACTAACGAGACTAACTTGGGACGAACAAAGACAAACTTAAGTCTCATTCTAAGGTTTGTCTAAGTTCGTCCCAAGTTAGTCTCTTTCTAAGGAGAAACTTAGATAAACCTTAGAATGAGACTAACGAGACTAACTATGGACGAACAAAGAAAAACGTTAGTCTCATTCCAAGGTTTGTCTTAGTTATTCCCAAGTTAGTCTCTTTCTAAGGACGAACTTAGACAAACCTTAGAATGAGACTAACGAGACTAACTTGGGATGAACAAAGACAAACTTAAGTCCCATTCTAAGGTTTGTCTTAGTTCGTCCCAAGTTAGTCTCTTTCTAAGTACGAACTTTGACAAACCTTAGAATGAGACTAACGAGACTAACTTGGGACGAGCAAAGACAAACTTAAGTCTCATTCTAAGGTTTGTCTAAGTTTGTCCCAAGTTAGTCTCTTTCTAAGGACGAACTTAGACAAACTTAGAATGAGACTAATGAGACAAACTTGGGACGAACAAAGACAAACTTAAGTCTCATTCTAAGGTTTGTCTAAGTTCGTCCCAAGTTAGTCTCTTTCTAAGGATGAACTTAGAAAAACCTTAGAATGATACTACTAAGACTAACTTGGGACGAACAAAGACAAACTTAAGTCCCATTCTAAGGTTTGTCTTAGTTCGTCCCAAGTTAGTCTCTTTCTAAGGACGAACTTAGACAAACCTTAGAATGAGACTAACGAGACTAACTTGGGACCAAAAAAGACAAACTTAAGTCTCATTCTAAGGTTTGTCTAAGTTCGTCCCAAGTTAGTCTCTTTCTAAGGACGAACTTAGACAAACCTTAGAATGAGACTAACGAGACTAACTTGGGACGAACAAAGACAAACTTAAGTCCCATTCTAAGGTTTGTCTTAGTTCGTCCCAAGTTAGTCTCTTTCTAAGGACGAATTTAGACAAACCTTAGAATGGGACTAACGAGAATAACTTGGGACGAACAAAGACAAACTTAAGTCTCATTCTAAGGTTTGTCTAAGTTCGTCCCAAGTTAGTCTTTTTCTAAGGACGAACTTATACAAACCTTAGAATGAGACTAACGAGACTAACTTGGGACGAACAAAGAAAAACGTTAGACTCATTCTAAGGTTTGTCTTAGTTCGTCCCAAGTTAGTCTCTTTCTACGGACAAACTTAGACAAACCTTAGAATGAGACTAATGAGACTAACTTGGGACAAACAAAGAAAAACGTTAGTCTCATTCTAAGGTTTGTCTTAGTTCGTCCCAAGTTAGTCTATTTCTAAGGACGAACTTAGACAAACCTTAGAATGAGACTAACGAGACTAACTTGGGACGAACAAAGACAAACTTAAGTCCCATTCTAAGGTTTGTCTTAGTTCGTCCCAAGTTAGTCTCTTTCTAAGGACGAACTTAGACAAACCTTATAATTAGACTAACGAGACTAACTTGGGACGAACAAAGACAAACTTAAGTCCCATTCTAAGGTTTGTCTTAGTTCGTCCCAAGTTAGTCTCTTTCTAAGGACGAACTTGAAACAAACCTTAGAATGAGACTAACGAGACTAACTTTGGACGAACAAAGACAAACTTAAGTCCCATTCTAAGGTTTGTCTTAGTTCGTCCCAAGTTAGTCTCTTTCTAAGGACGAACTTCGACAAACCTTAGAATGAGACTAACGAGACTAACTTGGGACGAACAAAGACAAACTAAAGTCTCATTCTAAGGTTTGTCTAAGTTCGTCCCAAGTTAGTCTCTTTCTAAGGACGAACTTAGACAAACCTTAGAATGAGACTTACGAGACTAACTTGGGACGAACAAAGACAAACTTAAGTCCCATTCTAAGGTTTGTCTTAGTTCGTCCCAAGTTAGTCTCTTGCTAAGGACGAACTTTGACAAACCTTAGAATGAGACTAACGAGACTAACTTGGGACAAACAAAGACAAACTTAAGTCTCATTCTAAGGTATGTCTAAGTTTGTCCCAAGTTAATCTCTTTCTAAAGAGAAACTTAGACAAACCTTAGAATGAGACTAACGAGACTAACTTTGTACGAACACAGAAAAACGTTAGTCTCATTCTAAGGTTTGTTTAAGTTCGTCCCAAGTTATTCTCTTTCTAAGGACGAACTTAGACAAACCTTAGAATGAGACTAACGGGACTAACTTGGGACGAACAAAGACAAACTTAAGTCCCATTCTAAGGTTTGTCTTTCTTCGTCCCAAGTTAGTCTCTTTCTAAGGACGAACTTTGACAAACCTTAGAATGAGGCTAACGAGACTAACTTTGGACGAACAAAGAAAAACGTTAGTCTCATTCTAAGGTTTGTCTAAGTTTGTCCCAAGTTAGTCTCTTTCTAAGGACGAACATAGACAAACTTAGAATGAGACTAACGAGACAAACTCGGGACGAACAAAGACAAACTTAAGTCTCATTCTAAGGTTTGTCTAAGTTCGTCCCAAGTTAGTCTCTTTCCAAGGATGAACTTAGACAAACTTAGAATGAGACTAACGAGACTAACTTGGGACGAACAAAGACAAACTTAAGTCTCATTCTAAGGTTTGTCTAAGTTCGTCCCAAGTTAGTCTCTTTCTAAGGAGAAACTTAGACAAACCTTAGAATGAGACTAACGAGACTAACTATGGACGAACAAAGAAAAACGTTAGTCTCATTCCAAGGTTTGTCTTAGTTATTCCCAAGTTAGTCTCTTTCTAAGGACGAACTTAGACAAACCTTAGAATGAGACTAACGAGACTAACTTGGGACGAACAAAGACAAACTTAAGTCCCATTCTAAGGTTTGTCTTAGTTCGTCCCAAGTTAGTCTCTTTCTAAGTACAAACTTTGACAAACCTTAGAATGAGACTAACGAGACTAACTTGGGACGAGCAAAGACAAACTTAAGTCTCATTCTATGGTTTGTCTAAGTTTGTCCCAAGTTAGTCTCTTTCTAAGGACGAACTTAGACAAACTTAGAATGAGACTAATGAGACAAACTTGGGACGAACAAAGACAAACTTAAGTCTCATTCTAAGGTTTGTCTTAGTTCGTCCCAAGTTAGTCTCTTTCTAAGGACAAACTTAGACAAACCTTAGAATGAGACTAATGAGACTAACTTGGGACAAACAAAGAAAAACGTTAGTCTCATTCTAAGGTTTGTCTTAGTTCATCCCAAGTTAGTCTCTTTCTAAGGACGAACTTTGACAAACCTTAGAATGAGACTAACGAGACTAACTTGGGACAAACAAAGACAAACTTAAGTCTCATTCTAAGGTATGTCTAAGTTTGTCCCAAGTTAATCTCTTTCTAAAGAGAAACTTTGACAAGCCTTAGAATGAGACTAACGAGACTAACTTTGTACGAACACAGAAAAACGTTAGTCTCATTCTAAGGTTTGTTTAAGTTCGTCCCAAGTTATTCTCTTTCTAAGGACGAACTTAGACAAACCTTAGAATGAGACTAACGGGACTAACTTGGGACGAACAAAGACAAACTTAAGTCCCATTCTAAGGTTTGTCTTTCTTCGTCCCAAGTTAGTCTCTTTCTAAGGACGAACTTTGACAAACCTTAGAATGAGGCTAACGAGACTAACTTTGGACGAACAAAGAAAAACGTTAGTCTCATTCTAAGGTTTGTCTTAGTTCATCCCAAGTTAGTCTCTTTCTAAGGACGAACTTAGACAAACCTTAGAATGAGACTAACGAGACTAACTTGGGACGAACAAAGACAAACTTAAGTCCCATTCTAAGGTTTGTCTTAGTTCGTCCCAAGTTAGTCTCTTTCTAAGGACGAACTTTGACAAACCTTAGAATGAGACTAACGAGACTAACTTGGGACGAACAAAGACAAACTTAAGTCTCATTCTAAGGTTTGTCTAAGTTCGTCCCAAGTTAGTCTCTTTCTAAGGAGAAACTTAGACAAACCTTAGAATGAGACTAACGAGACTAACTATGGACGAACAAAGAAAAACGTTAGTCTCATTCCAAGGTTTGTCTTAGTTATTCCCAAGTTAGTCTCTTTCTAAGGACGAACTTAGACAAACCTTAGAATGAGACTAACGAGACTAACTTGGGACGAACAAAGACAAACTTAAGTCCCATTCTAAGGTTTGTCTTAGTTCGTCCCAAGTTAGTCTCTTTCTAAGTACGAACTTTGACAAACCTTAGAATGAGACTAACGAGACTAACTTGGGACGAGCAAAGACAAACTTAAGTCTCATTCTAAGGTTTGTCTAAGTTTGTCCCAAGTTAGTCTCTTTCTAAGGACGAACTTAGACAAACTTAGAATGAGACTAATGAGACAAACTTGGGACGAACAAAGACAAACTTAAGTCTCATTCTAAGGTTTGTCTAAGTTCGTCCCAAGTTAGTCTCTTTCCAAGGATGAACTTAGACAAACCTTAGAATGATACTAACGAGACTAACTTGGGACGAACAAAGACAAACATAAGTGCCATTCTAAGGTTTGTCTTAGTTCGTCCCAAGTTAGTCTCTTTCTAAGGACGAACTTAGACAAACCTTAGAATGAGACTAACGAGACTAACTTGGGATCAAAAAAGACAAACTTAAGTCTCATTCTAAGGTTTGTCTAAGTTCGTCCCAAGTTAGTCTCTTTCTAAGGACGAACTTAGACAAACCTTAGAATGAGACTAACGAGACTAACTTGGGACGAACAAAGACAAACTTAAGTCCCATTCTAAGGTTTGTCTTAGTTCGTCCCAAGTTAGTCTCTTTCTAAGGACGAATTTAGACAAACCTTAGAATGAGACCAACGAGACCAACTTAGGACGAACAAAGACAAACTTAAGTCCCATTCTAAGGTTTGTCTTAGTTCGTCCCAAGTTAGTCTCTTTCTAAGGATGAACTTTGACAAACCTTAGAATGAGACTAATGAGACAAACTTGGGACGAACAAAGACAAACTTAAGTCTCATTCTAAGGTTTGTCTAAGTTCGTCCCAAGTTAGTCTCTTTCTAAGGACGAACTTAGACAAACCTTAGAATGAGACTAACGAGACTAACTTGGGACGAACAAAGACAAACTTAAGTCCCATTCTAAGGTTTGTCTTAGTTCGTCCCAAGTTAGTCTCTTTCTAAGAACGAACTTAGACAAACCTTAGAATGAGACTAACGAGACTAACTTGGGACCAAAAAAGACAAACTTAAGTCTCAATCTAAGGTTTGTCTAAGTTCGTCCCAAGTTAGTCTCTTTCTAAGGATGAACTTAGACAAACCTTAGAATGAGACTAACGAGACTAACTTGGGACGAACAAAGACAAACTTAAGTGCCATTCTAAGGTTTGTCTTAGTTCGTCCCAAGTTAGTCTCTTTCTAAGGACGAACTTAGACAAACCTTAGAATGAGACCAACGAGACTAACTTAGGACGAACAAAGACAAACTTAAGTCCCATTCTAAGGTTTGTCTTAGTTCGTCCCAAGTTAGTCTCTTTCTAAGGACGAACTTCGACAAACCTTAGAATGAGACTAACGAGACTAACTTGGGACGAACAAAGACAAACTTAAGTCTCAGTCTAAGGTTTGTTTAAATTCGTCCCAAGTTAGTCTCTTTCTAAGGACGAACTTAGACAAACCTTAGAATGAGACTAATGAGACTAACTTGGGACGAACAAAGACAAACTTAAGTCCCATTCTAAGGTTTGTCTTAGTTCGTCCCAAGTTAATCTCTTTCTAAGGATGAACTTTGACAAACCTAAGAATGAGACTAACGAGACTAACTTTGGACGAACAAAGAAAAACTTTAGTCTCATTCTAAGGTTGTTTTAAGTTCGTCCCAAGTTATTCTCCTTCTAAGTATGAAGTTTGACAAACCTTAGAATGAGACTAACGAGACTAACTTGGGACGAATAAAGACAAACTTAAGTCTCATTCTAAGGTTTGTCTAAGTTCGTCCCAAGTTAGTCTCTTTCTAAGGAGAAACTTAGACAAACCTTAGAATGAGACTAACGAGACTAACTTTGGACGAACAAAGAAAAACGTTAGTCTCATTCTAAGGTTTGTCTTAGTTCATCCCAAGTTAGTCTCTTTCTAAGGACGAACTTAAACAAACCTTAGAATGAGACTAACGAGACTAACTAGGGACGAACAAAGACAAACTAAAGTCTCATTCTAAGGTTTGTCTTAGTTCGTCCCAAGTTAGTCTCTTTCTAAGGACGAACTTAGACAAACCTTAGAATGAGACTAACGAGACTAACTTGGGACCAAAAAAGACAAACTTAAGTCTCATTCTAAGGTTTGTCTAAGTTCGTCCCAAGTTAGTCTCTTTCTAAGGACGAACTTAGACAAACCTTTGAATGAGACTAACGAGACTAACTTGGGACGAACAAAGACAAACTTAAGTCCCATTCTAAGGTTTGTCTTAGTTCGTCCCAAGTTAGTCTCTTTCTAAGGACGAATTTAGACAAACCTTAGAATGAGACCAACGAGACCAACTTAGGACGAACAAAGACAAACTTAAGTCTCATTCTAAGGTTTGTCTTAGTTCGTCCCAAGTTAGTCTCTTTCTAAGGACGAACTTAGACAAACCTTAGAATGAGACTAACGAGACTAACTTGGGACCAAAAAAGACAAACTTAAGTCTCATTCTAAGGTTTGTCTAAGTTCGTCCAAAGTTAGTCTCTTTCTAAGGACGAACTTAGACAAACCTTAGAATGAGACTAACGAGACTAACTTGGGACGAACAAAGACAAACTTAAGTCCCATTCTAAGGTTTGTCTTAGTTCATCCCAAGTTAGTCTCTTTCTAAGGACGAACTTTGACAAACCTAAGAATGAGACTAACGAGACTAACTTTGGACGAACAAAGAAAAACTTTAGTCTCATTCTAAGGTTATTTAAAGTTCGTCCCAAGTTATTCTCTTTCTAAGGACGAACTTAGACAAACCTTAGAATGAGACTAACAAGACTAACTTTGGACGAACAAAGAAAAACGTTAGTCTCATTCTAAGGTTTTTCTTAGTTCGTCCCAAGTTATTCTCTTTCTAAGGACGAACTTAGACAAACCTTAGAATGAGACTAACGAGACTAACTTGGGACGAACAAAGACAAACTTAGAAAGAGACTAACTTGGGACGAACTAAGACAAACCTTAGAATTGGACTTAAGTTTGTCTTTGTTCATCCCAAGTTAGTCTCGTTAGTCTCATTCTAAGGTTTGTCTAAGTTCGTCCTTAGAAAGAGACTAACTTGGGACGAACTTAGAAAAACCTTAGAATGAGACTTAAGTTTGTCTTTGTTTGTCCCAAGTTTGTCTCGTTAGTCTCATTCTAAGGTTTGTCTAAGTTTGTCCTTAGAAAGAGAATAATTTGGGACGAACTTAGACAAACCTTAGAATGAGACTTAAGTTTGTCTTTGTTCGTCCCAAGTTAGTCTCGTTAGTCTCATTCTAAGGTTTGTCTAAGTTCGTCCTTAGAAAGAGACTAACTTGGGATGAACTAAGACAAACTTTAGAATGGGACTTAAGTTTGTCTTTGTTCGTCCCAAGTTAGTCTCGTTAGTCTCATTCTAAGGTTTGTCTAAGTTCGTCCTTAGAAAGAGACGAACTTGGGACGAACTTAGACAAACCTTAGAATGAGACTTAAGTTTTTCTTTGTTCGTCTTAAGTTTGTCTCGTTATTCTCATTCTAAGGTTTGTCTAAGTTCGTCTTTAGAAAGAAACTAACTTGGGACGAACTTAGACAAACCTTAGAATGAGACTTAGGTTTGTCTTTGTTCGTCCCAAGTTTGTCTCGTTAGTCTCATTATAAGGTATGTCTATGTTCATCCTTAGAAAGAGACTAACTTGGGACGAACTAAGACAAACTTTAGAATGGGACTAACGTTTTTCTTTGTTTGTCCCAGGTTAGTCTCGTTAGGCTCATTCTAAGGTTTGTCTAAGTTCGTCCTTAGAAAGAGAATAACTTGGGACGAACTTAGCCAAACCTTAGAATGAGACTTATGTTTGTCTTTGTTCGTCCCATGTTTGTCTCGTTGGCTCATTCTAATGTTTGTCTAAGTTCGTCCTTAGAAAGAGACTAACTTGGGACAAACTTAGACAAACCTTAGAATGAGACTTAAGTTTGTCTTTGTTCATCCCAAGTTGGTCTCGTTAGTCTCATTCTAAGGTTTGTCTAAGTTCGTCCTTAGAAAGAGACTAACTTGGGACGAACGTAGACAAACCTTAGAATGAGACTTAAGTTTGTCTTTGTTCGTCCCAAGTTAGTCTCGTTGTCTCATTCTAAGGTATGTCTAAGTTTGTCCTTAGAAAGAGACTAACTTGGGACTAACTTAGACAAACCTTAGAATGAGACTTAAGTTTATCTTTGTTCGTCCCAAGTTAGTCTCGTTAGTCTCATTCTAAGGTTAGTCTAAGTTGTCCTTAGAAAGAGACTAACTTGGGATGAACTAAGACAAACCTTAGAATGGGACTTAAGTTTGTCTTTGTTCATCCCCAGTTAGTCTCGTTAGTCTCATTCTAAGGTTTGTCTAAGTTCGTCCTTAGAAAGAGACTAACTTGGGACGAACTTAGACAAACCTTAGAATGAGACTAACGTTTTTCTTTGTTCGTCCAAAGTTAGTCTCTTTCTAAGGTTTATCTAAGTTCATCCTTAGAAAGAGAATAACTTGGGATGAACATAGACAAACCTTAGAATGAGACTTAAGTTTGTCTTTGTTCGTTCCAAGTTTGTCTCGTTAGTCTCATTCAAAGGTTTGTCTAAGTTCTTCCTTAGAAAGAGACTAACTGGGGACGAACTAAGACAAACCATAGAATGGGACTTAAGTTTGTCTTTGTTCGTCCCAAGTTTGTCTCGTTAGTCTCATTCTATTGTTTGTCTTAGTTCGTCCTTAGAAAGAGACTAACTTGGGACGAACTTAGACAAACCTTAGAATGAGACTTAAGTTTGTCTTTGTTCGTCCCAAGTTAGTCTCGTTAGTCTCATTCTATGGTTTGTCAAAGTTCGTCCTTAGAAAGAGAATAACTTGGGACGAACTTAGCCAAACCTTAGAATGAGACTTAAGTTTGTCTTTGTTCGTCCCAAGTTAGTCTCGTTAGTCTCATTCTAAGGTTTGTCTAAGTTCGTCCTTAGAAAGAGACTAACTTGGGACGAACTAAGACAAACCTTAGAATGGGACTTAAGTTTGTCTTTGTTCGTCCCAAGTTAGTCTCGTTAGTCTATTTCTAAGGTTTGTCGAAGTTCGTCCTTAGAAAGAGACTAACTTGGGATGAACTTAGACAAACCTTAGATTGAGACTTAAGTTTGTCTTTGTTCGTCCCAAGTTTGTCTCGTTAGTCTCATTATAAGGTTTGTCTAAGTTTGTCCTTAGAAAGAGAATAACTTGGGACGAACTTAGACAAACCTTAGAATGAGACTTAAGTTTGTCTTTGTTCGTCCCAAGTTAGTCTCGTTAGTCTCATTCTAAGGTTAGTCTAAGTTGTCCTTAGAAAGAGACTAACTTGGGACCAACTAAGACAAACCTTAGAATGGGACTTAAGTTCGTCTTTGTTTGTCCCAAGTTAGTCTCGTTAGTTTAATTCTAAGGTTTGTCTATGTTCGTCCTTAGAAAGAGACTACCTTGGGACGAACTTAGACAAACCTTAGAATGAGACTTAAGTTTGTCTTTGTTTGTCCGAAGTTTGTCTCGTTAGTCTCATTATATGGTTTGTCTTAGTTCGTCCTTAGAAAGAGACTAACTTGGGACGAACTAAGACAAACCTTAGAATGGGACTTAAGTTCGTCTTTGTTTGTCCCAAGTTAGTCTCGTTAGTTTCATTCTAAGGTTTGTCTAAGTTCATCCTTAGAAAGAGACTAACTTGGGACGAACTTAGACAAACCTTAGAATGGGACTTAAGTTTGTCTTTGTTTGTCCCAAGTTTGTCTCGTTAGTCTCAATATATGGTTTGTCTTAGTTCGTCCTTAGAAAGAGACTAACTTGGGACGAACTAAGACAAACCTTTGAATGAGACTTAAGTTTGTCTTTGTTCGTCCCAAGTTAGTCTCGTTAGTCTCATTCTAAGGTTTGTCTAAGTTCGTCCTTAGAAAGAGACTATCTTGGGACGAACTAAGACAAACCTTAGAATGAGACTAACGTTTTTCTTTGTTCGTCCAAAGTTAGTCTCATTCTAAGGTTTGTCTAAGTTCGTCCTTAGAAAGAGAATAACTTGGGACGAACTTAGACAAACCTTAGAATGAGACTTAAGTTTGTCTTTGTTCGTCCCAAGTTAGTCTCGTTAGTCTCATTCTATGGTTTGTCTAAGTTCGTCCTTAGAAAGAGAATAACTTGGGACGAACTTAGCCAAACCTTAGAATGAGACTTAAGTTTGTCTTTGTTCGTCCCAAGTTAGTCTTGTTAGTCTCATTCTAAGGTTTGTCTAAGTTCGTCCTTAGAAAGAGACTAACTTGGGATGAACTAAGACAAACCTTAGAATGGGACTTAAGTTTGTCTTTGTTCGTCCCAAGTTAGTATCGTTAATCTATTTCTAAGGTTTGTCGAAGTTCGTCCTTAGAAAGATACTAACTTGGGACGAACTTAGACAAACCTTAGAATGAGACTTAAGTTTGTCTTTGTTCGTCCCAAGTTTGTCTCGTTAGTCTCATTACAAGGTTTGTCTAAGTTCGTCCTTAGAAAGAGAATAACTTGGGACGAACTTAGCCAAACCTTAGAATGAGACTTAAGTTTGTCTTTGTTCGTCCCAAGTTAGTCTCGTTAGTCTCATTCTAAGGTTTGTCTAAGTTCGTCCTTAGAAAGAGACTAACTTGGGACGAACTAAGACAAACCTTAGAATGGGACTTAAGTTTGTCTTTGTTCGTCCCAAGTTAGTCTCGTTAGTCTATTTCTAAGGTTTGTCGAAGTTCGTCCTTAGAAAGAGACTAACTTGGGATGAACTTAAACAAACCTTAGAATGAGACTTAAGTTTGTCTTTGTTCATCCCAAGTTTGTCTCGTTAGTCTCATTATAAGGTTTGTCTAAGTTTGTCCTTAGAAAGAGAATAACTTGGGACGAACTTAGACAAACCTTAGAATGAGACTTAAGTTTGTCTTTGTTCGTCCCAAGTTAGTCTCGTTAGTCTCATTCTAAGGTTAGTCTAAGTTGTCCTTAGAAAGAGACTAACTTGGGACGAACTAAGACAAACCTTAGAATGGGACTTAAGTTCGTCTTTGTTTGTCCCAAGTTAGTCTCGTTAGTTTCATTCTAAGGTTTGTCTATGTTCGTCCTTAGAAAGAGACTACCTTGGGACGAACTTAGACAAACCTTAGAATGGGACTTAAGTTTGTCTTTGTTTGTCCGAAGTTTGTCTCGTTAGTCTCATTATATGGTTTGTCTTAGTTCGTCCTTAGAAAGAGACTAACTTGGGACGAACTAAGACAAACCTTAGAATGGGACTTAAGTTCGTCTTTGTTTGTCCCAAGTTAGTCTCGTTAGTTTCATTCTAAGGTTTGTCTAAGTTCATCCTTAGAAAGAGACTAACTTGGGACGAACTTAGACAAACCTTAGAATGGGACTTAAGTTTGTCTTTGTTTGTCCCAAGTTTGTCTCGTTAGTCTCATTATATGGTTTGTCTTAGTTCGTCCTTAGAAAGAGACTAACTTGGGACGAACTAAGACAAACCTTTGAATGAGACTTAAGTTTGTCTTTGTTCGTCCCAAGTTAGTCTCGTTAGTCTCATTCTAAGGTTTGTCTAAGTTCGTCCTTAGAAAGAGACTATCTTGGGACGAACTAAGACAAACCTTAGAATGAGACTAACGTTTTTCTTTGTTCGTCCAAAGTTAGTCTCATTCTAAGGTTTGTCTAAGTTCGTCCTTAGAAAGAGAACAACTTGGGACGAACTTAGACAAACCTTAGAATGAGACTTAAGTTTGTCTTTGTTCGTCCCAAGTTAGTCTCGTTAGTCTCATTCTGAGGTTTGTCTAAGTTCGTCCTTAGAAAGAGACTAACTTGGGACGAACTTAGACAAACTTTAGAATGAGACTAACGTTTTTCTTTGTACGTCCATAGTTAGTCTCGTTAGTCTCATTCTATGGTTTGTTTATGTTCGTCTTTAGAAAGAGAATAACTTGGGACGAACTTAGACAAACCTTAGAATGAGACTTAAGTTTGTCTTTGTTCGTCCCAAGTTAGTCTCGTTAGTCTCATTCTATGGTTTGTCTAAGTTCGTCCTTAGAAAGAGAATAACTTGGGACGAACTTAGCCAAACCATAGAATGAGACTTAAGTTTGTCTTTGTTCGTCCCAAGTTAGTCTTGTTAGTCTCATTCTAAGGTTTGTCTAAGTTCGTCCTTAGAAAGAGACTAACTTGGGACGAACTAAGACAAACCTTAGAATGGGACTTAAGTTTGTCTTTGTTCGTCCCAAGTTAGTCTCGTTAGTCTATTTCTAAGGTTTGTCGAAGTTCGTCCTTAGAAAGATACTAACTTGGGACGAACTTAGACAAACCTTAGAATGAGACTTAAGTTTGTCTTTGTTCGTCCCAAGTTTGTCTCGTTAGTCTCATTACAAGGTTTGTCTAAGTTTGTCCTTAGAAAGAGAATAACTTGGGACGAACTTAGACAAACCTTAGAATGAGACTTAAGTTTTTCTTTGTTCGTCCCAAGTTAGTCTCGTTAGTCTCATTCTAAGGTTAGTCTAAGTTGTCCTTAGAAAGAGACTAACTTGGGACGAACTAAGACAAACCTTAGAATGGGACTTAAGTTCGTCTTTGTTTGTCCCAAGTTAGTCTCGTTAGTTTCATTCTAAGGTTTGTCTAAGTTCGTCCTTAGAAAGAGACTAACTTGGGACGAACTTAGACAAACCTTAGAATGGGACTTAAGTTTGTCTTTGTTTGTCCCAAGTTTGTCTCGTTAGTCTCATTATATGGTTTGTCTTAGTTCGTCCTTAGAAAGGGACTAACTTGGGACGAACTTAGACAAACCTTAGAATGAGACTTAAGTTTGTCTTTGTTCGTCCCAAGTTAGTCTCGTTAGTCTCATTCTATGGTTTGTCTAAGTTCGTCCTTAGAAAGAGAATAACTTGGGACGAACTTTGTCAAACCTTAGAATGAGACTTATGTTTCTCTTTGTTCGTCCCAAGTTAGTCTCGTTAGTCTCATTCTAAGGTTTGTCTAAGTTCGTCCTTAGAAAGAGACTAACTTGGGACGAACTAAGACAAACCTTAGAATGGGACTTAAGTTTGTCTTTGTTTGTCCCAAGTTAGTCTCGTTAGTCTATTTCTAAGGTTTGTCGAAGTTCGTCCTTAGAAAGAGACTAACTTGGGACGAACTTAGACAAACCTTAGAATGAGACTTAAGTTTGTCTTTGTTCGTCCGAAGTTTGTCTCGTTAGTCTCATTATAAGGTTTGTCTAAGTTTGTCCTTAGAAAGAGACTAACTTGGGACGAACTTAGACAAACCTTAGAATGGGACTTAATTTTGTCTTTGTTCGTCCCAAGTTAGTCTTGTTAGTCTCATTCTAAGGTTTGTCTAAGTTCGTCCTTAGAAAGAGACTAACTTGGGACGAACTAGGACAAACCTTAGAATGAGACTAACGGTTTTCTTTGTTCGTCCAAAGTTAGTCTCGTTAGTCTCATTCTAAGGTTTGTCTTAGTTCGTCCTTAGAAAGAGAATAACTTGGGATGAACTTAGCCAAACCTTAGAATGAGACTAAAGTTTGTCTTTGTTCATCCCAAGTTTGTCTCGTTAGTCTCATTCAAAGGTTTGTCTAAGTTCGTCCTTAGAAAGAGACTAACTTGGGACGAACTAAGACAAACCGTAAAATGGGACTTAAGTTTGTCTTTGTTCTTCCCAAGTTAGTCTCGTTAGTCTCATTCTAAGGTTTGTCTAAGTTCGTCCTTAGAAAGAGACTAACTTGGGACGAACTTAGACAAACCTTAGAATGAGACTTAAGTTTGTCTTTGTTCGTCCCAAGTTTGTCTCGTTAGTCTCATTCTAAGGTTTGTCTAAGTTCGTCCTTAGAAAGAGACTAACTTGGGACGAACTTAGACAAACCTCTGGTGCTTGAAGGTAGGTTCTGCTCTTCCCCTTTCCTAGTCTGTTCGGAATTTTTAAGTGGGTAGGTTCTATAACTACCCTCTGGTGCTTGAGGACTCTTGTATTTGCCACGATCCAGGCTTTTTGGATCCTTATCTAATAAATGCGCCGGCCCCGTCCAATTTAAAAAAAAAACTAGGGACGAACTTAGACAAACCTTAGAATGAGACTTAAGTTTGTCTTTGTTCGTCCTTAGTTAGTCTCGTTAGTCTCATTCTAAGGTTAGTCTAAGTTGTCCTTAGAAAGAGACTAACTTGGGACGAACTAAGACAAACCATAGAATGGGACTTAAGTTTGTCTTTGTTCGTCCCAAGTTAGTCTCGTTAGTCTCATTCTAAGGTTTGTCTAAGTTCGTCCTTAGAAAGAGACTAACTTGGGATGAACTAAGACAAACCTTAGAATGAGACTAACGTTTTTCTTTGTTCGTCCAAAGTTAGTCTCGTTAGTCTCATTCTAAGGTTTGTCTAAGTTCGTCCTTAGAAAGAGACTAACTTGGGACGAACTTAGACAAACCTTAGAATGAGACTTAAGTTTGTCTTTGTTCATCCCAAGTTAGTCTCGTTAGTCTCATTCTAAGGTTAGTCTAAGTTGTCCTTAGAAAGAGACTAACTTGGGACGAACTAAGACAAACCTTAGAATGGGACTTAAGTTTGTATTTGTTCTTCCCAAGTTAGTCTCGTTAGTCTCATTTTAAGGTTTGTCTACGTTCGTCCTTAGAAAGAGACTAACTTGGGACGAACTAAGACAAACCTTAGAATGGGACTTAAGTTTGTCTTTGTTCGTCCCAAGTTAGTCTCGTTAGTCTATTTCTAAGGTTTGTCGAAGTTCGTCCTTAGAAAGAGACTAACTTGGGACGAACTTAGACAAACCTTAGAATTAGACTTAAGTTTGTCTTGGTTCGTCCGAAGTTTGTCTCGTTAGTCTCATTATAAGGTTTGTCTAAGTTTGTCCTTAGAAAGAGACTAACTTGGGACGAACTTAGACAAACCTTAGAATGAGACTTAAGTTTGTCTTTGTTCGTCCCAAGTTAGTCTCGTTAGTCTCATTCTAAGGTTAGTCTAAAGTTGTCTTTAGAAAGAGACTAACTTGGGACGAACTAAGACAAACCTTAGAATGGGACTTAATTTTGTCTTTGTTCGTCCCAAGTTAGTCTCGTTAGTCTCATTCTAAGGTTTGTCTAAGTTCGTCCTTAGAAAGAGACTAACTTGGGACGAACTAGGACAAACCTTAGAACGAGACTAACGTTTTTCTTTGTTCGTCCAAAGTTAGTCTCGTTAGTCTCATTCTAAGGTTTGTCTAAGTTCGTCCTTAGAAAGAGAATAACTTGGGATGAACTTAGCCAAACCTTAGAATGAGACTTAAGTTTGTCTTTGTTCATCCCAAGTTTGTCTCGTTAGTCTCATTCAAAGGTTTGTCTAAGTTCGTCCTTAGAAAGAGACTAACTTGGGACAAACTAAGACAAACCGTAAAATGGGACTTAAGTTTGTCTTTGTTCTTCCCAAGTTAGTCTCGTTAGTCTCATTCTAAGGTTTGTCTAAGTTCGTCATTAGAAAGAGACTAACTTGGGACGAACTTAGACAAACCTTAGAATGAGACTTAAGTTTGTCTTTGTTCGTCCCAAGTTTGTCTCGTTAGTCTCATTCTAAGGTTTGTCTAAGTTCGTCCTTAGAAAGAGACTAACTTGGGACGAACTTAGACAAACCTCTGGTGCTTGAAGGTAGGTTCTGCTCTTCCCCTTTCCTAGTCTGTTTGGCATTTTTAAGTGGGTAGGTTCTATAACTACCCTCTGGTGCTTGAGGACTCTTGTATTTGCCACGATCCAGGCTTTTTGGATCCTTATCTAATAAATGCGCCGGCTCCGTCCAATTTAAAAAAAAACTAGGGACGAACTTAGACAAACCTTAGAATGAGACTTAAGTTTGTCTTTGTTCGTCCCTAGTTAGTCTCGTTTGTCTCATTCTAAGGTTAGTCTAAGTTGTCCTTAGAAAGAGACTAACTTGGGACGAACTAAGACAAACCATAGAATGGGACTTAAGTTTGTCTTTGTTCGTCCCAAGTTAGTCTCGTTAGTCTCATTCTAAGGTTTGTCTAAGTTCATCCTTAGAAAGAGACTAACTTGGGACAAACTAAGACAAACCTTAGAATGAGACTAATGTTTTTCTTTGTTCGTCCAAATTTAGTCTCGTTAGTCTCATTCTAAGGTTTGTCTATGTTCGTCCTTAGAAAGAGACTAACTTGGGACGAACTTAGACAAACCTTAGAATGAGACTTAAGTTTGTCTTTGTTAATCCCAAGTTAGTCTCGTTAGTCTCATTCTAAGGTTAGTCTAAGTTGTCCTTAGAAAGAGACTAACTTGGGACGAACTAAGACAAACCTTAGAATGGGACTTAAGTTTGTCTTTGTTCTTCCCAAGTTAGTCTCGTTAGTCTCATTCTAAGGTTTGTCTAAGTTCGTCCTTAGAAAGAGACTAACTTGGGACGAACTAAGACAAACTTTAGAATGAGACTAACGTTTTTCTTTGTTTGTCCATAGTTAGTCTCGTTAGTCTCATTCTATGGTTTGTCTAAGTTCGTCCTTAGAAAGAGAATAACTTGGGACGAACTTAGACAAACCTTAGAATGAGACTTAAATTTGTCTTTGTTCGTCCCAAGTTAGTCTCGTTAGTCTCATTCTAAGGTTTGTCTAAGTTCGTCCTTAGAAAGAGACTGACTTGGGACGAACTAAGACAACCCTTAGAATGTAACTTAAGTTTGTCTTTGTTCGTCCCAAGTTAGTCTCGTTAGTCTCATTCTAAGGTTTGTCTAAGTTCGTCCTTAGAAAGAGACTAACTTGGGACGAACTAAGACAAACCTTAAAATGGGACTTAAGTTTGTCTTTGTTCTTCCCAAGTTAGTCTCGTTAGTCTCATTCTAAGGTTTGTCTAAGTTCGTCCTTAGAAAGAGACTAACTTGGGAGGAACTTAGACAAACCTCTGGTGCTTGAAGGTATGTTCTGCTCTTCCCCTTTCCTAGTCTTTTCGGCATTTTTAAGTGGGTAGGTTCTATAACTACCCTCTAGTGCTTGAGGACTCTTATATTTGCCACGATCCAGGCTTTTTGGATACTTATCTAATAAATGCGCCGGCTCCGTCCAATTTAAAAAAAACTAGGGGCGAACATAGACAAACCTTAGAATGAGACTTAAGTTTGTCTTTGTTCGTCCCTAATTAGTCTCGTTAGTCTCATTCTAAGGTTAGTCTAAGTTGTCCTTAGAAAGAGACTAACTTGGGACGAACTAAGACAAACCATAGAATGGGACTTAAGTTTGTCTTTGTTCGTCCCAAGTTAGTCTCGTTAGTCTCATTCTAAGGTTTGTCTAAGTTCGTCCTTAGAAAGAGACTAACTTGGGATGAACTAAGACAAACCTTAGAATGAGACTAACGTTTTTCTTTGTTCGTCCAAAGTTAGTCTCGTTAGTCTCATTCTAAGGTTTGTCTATGTTCGTCCTTAGAAAGAGACTAACTGGGGACGAACTTAGACAAACCTTAGAATGAGACTTAAGTTTGTCTTTGTTCATCCCAAGTTAGTCTCGTTAGTCTCATTCTAAGGTTAGTCTAAGTTGTCCTTAGAAAGAGACTAACTTGGGATGAACTAAGACAAACCTTAGAATGGGACTTAAGTTTGTCTTTGTTCTTCCAAAGTTAGTCTCGTTAGTCTCATTCTATGGTTTGTCTAAGTTCGTCCTTAGAAAGAGACTAACTTGGGACGAACTAAGACAAACCTTAGAATGGGACTTAAGTTTGTCTTTGTTCGTCCCAAGTTAGTCTCGTAAGTCTATTTCTAAGGTTTGTCGAAGTTCGTCCTTAGAAAGAGACTAACTTGGGACGAACTTAGACAAACCTTAGAATGAGACTTAAGTTTGTCTTGGTTCGTCCGAAGTTTGTCTCGTTAGTCTCATTATAAGGTTTGTCTAAGTTTGTCCTTAGAAAGAGACTAACTTGGGACGAACTTAGACAAACCTTAGAATGAGACTTAAGTTTGTCTTTGTTCGTCCCAAGTTAGTCTCGTTAGTCTCATTCTAAGGTTAGTCTAAGTTGTCCTTAGAAAGAGATTAACTTGGGACGAACTAAGAGAAACCTTAGAATGGGACTTAATTTTGTCTTTGTTCGTCCCAAGTTAGTCTCGTTAGTCTCATTCTAAGGTTTGTCTAAGTTCGTCCTTAGAAAGAGACTAACTTGGGACGAACTAGGACAAACCTTAGAACGAGACTAACGTTTTTCTTTGTTCGTCCAAAGTTAGTCTCGTTAGTCTCATTCTAAGGTTTGTCTAAGTTCGTCCTTAGAAAGAGAATAACTTGGGATGAACTTAGCCAAACCTTAGAATGAGACTTAAGTTTGTCTTTGTTCATCCCAAGTTTGTCTCGTTAGTCTCATTCAAAGGTTTGTCTAAGTTCGTCCTTTGAAAGAGACTAACTTGGGACAAACTAAGACAAACCGTAAAATGGGACTTAAGTTTGTCTTTGTTCTTCCCAAGTTAGTCTCGTTAGTCTCATTCTAAGGTTTGTCTAAGTTCGTCATTAGAAAGAGACTAACTTGGGACGAACTTAGACAAACCTTAGAATGAGACTTAAGTTTGTCTTTGTTCGTCCCAAGTTTGTCTCGTTAGTCTCATTCTAAGGTTTGTCTAAGTTCGTCCTTAGAAAGAGACTAACTTGGGACGAACTTAGACAAACCTCTGGTGCTTGAAGGTAGGTTCTGCTCTTCCCCTTTCCTAGTCTGTTTGGCATTTTTAAGTGGGTAGGTTCTATAACTACCCTCTGGTGCTTGAGGACTCTTGTATTTGCCACGATCCAAGCTTTTTGGATCCTTATCTAATAAATGCGCCGGCTCCGTCCAATTTAAAAAAAAACTAGGGACGAACTTAGACAAACCTTAGAATGAGACTTAAGTTTGTCTTTGTTCGTCCCTAGTTAGTCTCGTTTGTCTCATTCTAAGGTTAGTCTAAGTTGTCCTTAGAAAGAGACTAACTTGGGACGAACTAAGACAAACCATAGAATGGGACTTAAGTTTGTCTTTGTTCGTCTTAAGTTAGTCTCGTTAGTCTCATTCTATGGTTTGTCTAAGTTCGTCCTTAGAAAGAGAATAACTTGGGACGAACTTAGACAAACCTTAGAATGAGACTTAAATTTGTCTTTGTTCGTCCCAAGTTAGTCTCGTTAGTCTCATTCTAAGGTTTGTCTAAGTTCGTCCTTAGAAAGAGACTGACTTGGGACGAACTAAGACAACCCTTAGAATGTAACTTAAGTTTGTCTTTGTTCGTCCCAAGTTAGTCTCGTTAGTCTCATTCTAAGGTTTGTCTAAGTTCGTCCTTAGAAAGAGACTAACTTGGGACGAACTAAGACAAACCTTAAAATGGGACTTAAGTTTGTCTTTGTTCTTCCCAAGTTAGTCTCGTTAGTCTCATTCTAAGGTTTGTCTAAGTTCGTCCTTAGAAAGAGACTAACTTGGGAGGAACTTAGACAAACCTCTGGTGCTTGAAGGTATGTTCTGCTCTTCCCCTTTCCTAGTCTTTTCGGCATTTTTAAGTGGGTAGGTTCTATAACTACCCTCTAGTGCTTGAGGACTCTTATATTTGCCACGATCCAGGCTTTTTGGATACTTATCTAATAAATGCGCCGGCTCCGTCCAATTTAAAAAAAACTAGGGGCGAACATAGACAAACCTTAGAATGAGACTTAAGTTTGTCTTTGTTCGTCCCTAATTAGTCTCGTTAGTCTCATTCTAAGGTTAGTCTAAGTTGTCCTTAGAAAGAGACTAACTTGGGACGAACTAAGACAAACCATAGAATGGGACTTAAGTTTGTCTTTGTTCGTCCCAAGTTAGTCTCGTTAGTCTCATTCTAAGGTTTGTCTAAGTTCGTCCTTAGAAAGAGACTAACTTGGGATGAACTAAGACAAACCTTAGAATGAGACTAACGTTTTTCTTTGTTCGTCCAAAGTTAGTCTCGTTAGTCTCATTCTAAGGTTTGTCTATGTTCGTCCTTAGAAAGAGACTAACTGGGGACGAACTTAGACAAACCTTAGAATGAGACTTAAGTTTGTCTTTGTTCATCCCAAGTTAGTCTCGTTAGTCTCATTCTAAGGTTAGTCTAAGTTGTCCTTAGAAAGAGACTAACTTGGGATGAACTAAGACAAACCTTAGAATGGGACTTAAGTTTGTCTTTGTTCTTCCAAAGTTAGTCTCGTTAGTCTCATTCTAAGGTTTGTCTAAGTTCGTCCTTAGAAAGAGACTAACTTGGGACGAACTAAGACAAACCTTAGAATGGGACTTAAGTTTGTCTTTGTTCGTCCCAAGTTAGTCTCGTAAGTCTATTTCTAAGGTTTGTCGAAGTTCGTCCTTAGAAAGAGACTAACTTGGGACGAACTTAGACAAACCTTAGAATGAGACTTAAGTTTGTCTTGGTTCGTCCGAAGTTTGTCTCGTTAGTCTCATTATAAGGTTTGTCTAAGTTTGTCCTTAGAAAGAGACTAACTTGGGACGAACTTAGACAAACCTTAGAATGAGACTTAAGTTTGTCTTTGTTCGTCCCAAGTTAGTCTCGTTAGTCTCATTCTAAGGTTAGTCTAAGTTGTCCTTAGAAAGAGATTAACTTGGGACGAACTAAGAGAAACCTTAGAATGGGACTTAATTTTGTCTTTGTTCGTCCCAAGTTAGTCTCGTTAGTCTCATTCTAAGGTTTGTCTAAGTTCGTCCTTAGAAAGAGACTAACTTGGGACGAACTAGGACAAACCTTAGAACGAGACTAACGTTTTTCTTTGTTCGTCCAAAGTTAGTCTCGTTAGTCTCATTCTAAGGTTTGTCTAAGTTCGTCCTTAGAAAGAGAATAACTTGGGATGAACTTAGCCAAACCTTAGAATGAGACTTAAGTTTGTCTTTGTTCATCCCAAGTTTGTCTCGTTAGTCTCATTCAAAGGTTTGTCTAAGTTCGTCCTTTGAAAGAGACTAACTTGGGACAAACTAAGACAAACCGTAAAATGGGACTTAAGTTTGTCTTTGTTCTTCCCAAGTTAGTCTCGTTAGTCTCATTCTAAGGTTTGTCTAAGTTCGTCATTAGAAAGAGACTAACTTGGGACGAACTTAGACAAACCTTAGAATGAGACTTAAGTTTGTCTTTGTTCGTCCCAAGTTTGTCTCGTTAGTCTCATTCTAAGGTTTGTCTAAGTTCGTCCTTAGAAAGAGACTAACTTGGGACGAACTTAGACAAACCTCTGGTGCTTGAAGGTAGGTTCTGCTCTTCCCCTTTCCTAGTCTGTTTGGCATTTTTAAGTGGGTAGGTTCTATAACTACCCTCTGGTGCTTGAGGACTCTTGTATTTGCCACGATCCAAGCTTTTTGGATCCTTATCTAATAAATGCGCCGGCTCCGTCCAATTTAAAAAAAAACTAGGGACGAACTTAGACAAACCTTAGAATGAGACTTAAGTTTGTCTTTGTTCGTCCCTAGTTAGTCTCGTTTGTCTCATTCTAAGGTTAGTCTAAGTTGTCCTTAGAAAGAGACTAACTTGGGACGAACTAAGACAAACCATAGAATGGGACTTAAGTTTGTCTTTGTTCGTCTTAAGTTAGTCTCGTTAGTCTCATTCTAAGGTTTGTCTAAGTTCGTCCTTAGAAAGAGACTAACTTGGGACGAACTAAGACAAACCTTAGAATGAGACTAACGTTTTTCTTTGTTCGTCCAAAGTTAGTCTCGTTAGTCTCATTCTAAGGTTTGTCTATGTTCGTCCTTAGAAAGAGACTAACTTGGGACGAACTTAGACAAACCTTAGAATGAGACTTAAGTTTGTCTTTGTTCATCCCAAGTTAGTCTCGTTAGTCTCATTCTAAGGTTAGTCTAAGTTGTCCTTAGAAAGAGACTAACTTGGGACGAACTAAGACAAACCTTAGAATGGGACTTAAGTTTGTCTTTGTTCTTCCCAAGTTAGTCTCGTTAGTCTCATTCTAAGGTTTGTCTAAGTTCGTCCTTAGAAAGAGACTAACTTGGGATGAACTAAGACAAACTTTAGAATGAGACTAACATTTTTCTTTGTTTTTCCATAGTTAGTCTCGTTAGTCTCATTCTATGGTTTGTCTAAGTTCGTCCTTAGAAAGAGAATAACTTGGGACGAACTTAGACAAACCTTAGAATGAGACTTAAATTTGTCTTTGTTCGTCCAAAGTTAGTCTCGTTAGTCTCATTCTAAGGTTTGTCTAAGTTCGTCCTCAGAAAGAGACTGACTTGGGACGAACTAAGACAACCCTTAGAATGTGACTTAAGTTTGTCTTTGTTCTTCCCAAGTTAGTCTCGTTAGTCTCATTCTAAGGTTTGTCTAAGTTTTCCTTAGAAAGACACTAACTTGGGACGAACTAAGACAAACCTTAGAATGGGACTTAAGTTTGTCTTTGTTCGTCCCAAGTTTGTCTCGTTAGTCTCATTCTAAGGTTTGTCTAAGTTCGTCCTTAGAAAGAGACTAACTTGGGACGAACTTAGACTAACCTTAGAATGAGACTTAAGTTTGTCTTTGTTCGTCCCAAGCTTGTCTCGTTAGTCTCATTCTAAGGTTTGTCGAAGTTCGTCCTTAGAAAGAGACTAACTTGGGACGAACTTAGACAAACCTCTGGTGCTTGCAGGTAGGTTCTGCTCTTCCCATTTCCTAGTCTGTTCGGCATTTTTAAGTGGGTAGGTTCTATAACTACCCTCTAGTGCTTGAGGACTCTTGTATTTGCCACGATCCAGGCTTTTTGGATACTTATCTAATAAATGCGCCGGCTCCGTCCAATTTAAAAAAAACTAGGGGCGAACATAGACAAACCTTAGAATGAGACTTAAGTTTGTCTTTGTTCGTCCCTAGTTAGTCTCGTTAGTCTCATTCTAAGGTTAGTCTAAGTTGTCCTTAGAAAGAGACTAACTTGGGACGAACTAAGACAAACCATAGAATGGGACTTAAGTTTGTCTTTGTTCGTCCCAAGTTAGTTACGTTAGTCTCATTCTAAGGTTTGTGTAAGTTCGTCCTTAGAAAGAGACTAACTTGGGACGAACTAAGACAAACCTTAGAATGAGACTAACATTTTTCTTTGTTCGTCCAAAGTTAGTCTCGTTAGTCTCATTCTAAGGTTTGTCTATGTTCGTCCTTAGAAAGAGACTAACTTGGGACGAACTTAGACAAACCTTAGAATGAGACTTAAGTTTGTCTTTGTTTGTCCCAAGTTTGTCTCGTTAGTCTCATTCTAAAGTTTGTCTAAGTTCGTCCTTAGAAAGAGTATAACTTGGGACGAACTAAGACAAACCTTAGAATGGGACTAACATTTTTCTTTGTTCGTCCCAAGTTAGTCTCGTTAGTCTTATTCTAAGGTTTGTCTACGTTCATCCCTAGAAAGAGACTCACTTGGGACGAACTAAGACAAACCTTAGAATGAGACTAACGTTTTTCTTTGTTCGTCCAAAGTTAGTCTCGTTAGTCTCATTCTAAGGTTTGTCTAAGTTCGTACTTAGAAAGAGCCTAACTTGGGACGAACTTAGACAAACCTTAGAATGGGACTTAAGTTTGTCTTTGTTCGTCCCAAGTTAGTCTCGTTAGTCTCATTCTAAGGTTTGTCTAAGTTCGTCCTTAGAAAGAGACTAACTTGGGATGAACTAAGACAAACCTTAGAATGGGACTTAAGTTTGTCTTTATTCGTCCCAAGTTAGTCTCGTTAGTCTCATTTTAAGGTTTGTCTAAGTTCGTCCTTAGAAAGACACTAACTTGGGACGAACTAAGACAAACCTTAGAATGGGACTTAAGTTTGTTTTTGTTCGTCCCAAGTTTGTCTCGTTAGTCTCATTCTAAGGTTTGTCTAAGTTCGTCCTTAGAAAGAGACTAACTTGGGACGAACTTAGACAAACCTTAGAATGAGACTTAAGTTTGTCTTTGTTCGTCCCAAGTTAGTCTCGTTAATCTCATTCTAAGGCTTGTCAAAGTTCGTCCTTAGAAAGAGACTAACTTGGGACGAACCAAGACAAACCTTAGAATGGGACCTAAGTTTGTCTTTGTTCGTCCCAAGTTAGTCTCGTTAGTCTCATTCTAAGGTTTGTCAAAGTTCGTCCTTAGAAAGAGTCTAACTTGGGACAAACTAAGACAAACCTTAGAATGAGACTAACGTTTTTTTTTGTTCGTCCAAAGTTAGTCTCGTTAGTCTCATTCTAAGGTTTGTCTAAGTTCGTCCTTAGAAAGAGACTAACTTGGGACGAACTAAGACAAACCTTGGAATGAGACTAACGTTTTTCTTTGTTCGTTCAAAGTTAGTCTCGTTAGTCTCATTCTAAGGTTTGTCTAAGTTCGTCCTTAGAAAGAGACTAACTTGGTACGAACTTCGACAAACCTTAGAATGGGACTTAAGTTTGTCTTTGTTCGTCCCAAGTTAGTCTCGTTAGTCTCATTCTAAGGTTTGTCTAAGTTCGTCCTTAGAAAGAGACTAACTTGGGACGAACTTAGACAAACCTTAGAATGAGACATAAGTTTGTCTTTGTTCGTCCCAAGTTTGTCTCGTTAGTCCCATTCTAAGGTTTGTCTAAGTTCGTCCTTAGAAAGAGACTAACTTGGGACGAACTAAGCCAAACCTTAGAATGGGACTAACATTTTTCTTTGTTCGTCCGAAATTAGTCTCGTTAGTCTCATTCTAAGGTTTGTCTAAGTTCGTCCCTAGAAAGGGACAAACTTGGGACGAACTAAGACAAACCTTAGAATGAGACTAACGTTTTTCTTTGTTCGTCCAAAGTTAGTCTCGTTAGTCTCATTCTAAGGTTTGTCTAAGTTCGTACTTAGAAAGAGCCTAACTTGGGACGAACTTAGACAAACCTTAGAATGGGACTTAAGTTCGTCGTTGTTCGTCCCAAGTTAGTCTCGTTAGTCTCATTCTAAGGTTTGTTTAAGTTCGTCCTTCGAAAGAGAATAACTTGGGACGAACTTAGACAAACCTTACAATGAGACTTAAGTTTGTCTTTGTTCGTCCCAAGTTAGTCTCGTTAGTCTCATTCTAAGGTTAGTCTAAGTTGTCCTTAGAAAGAGACTAACTTGGGACAAACTAAGACAAACCTTAGAATGGGACTTAAGTTTGTCTTTGTTCGTCCCAAGTTAGTCTCGTTAGTCTCATTCTATGTTTTGTCTAAGTTCGTCCTTAGAAAGAGACTAACTTGGGACGAACTAAGACAAACCTTAGAATGAGACTAACATTTTTTTTGTTCGTCTAAAGTTTGTCTCGTTAGTCTCATTCTAAGGTTTGTCTAAGTTCGTCCTTAGAAAGAGAATAACTTGGGACAAACTTAGACAAACCTTAGAATGAGACTTAAGTTTGTCTTTGTTCGTCCCAAGTTAGTCTCGTTAGTCTCATTCTAAGGTTTGTCTAAGTTCGTTCTTAGAAAGTGACTAACTTGGGACGAACTAAGACAAACCTTAGAATGGGACTTAAGTTTGTCTTTGTTCGTCCCAAGTTAGTCTCGTTAGTCTCATTCTAAGGTTTGTCTAAGTTCGTCCTTAGAAAGAGACTAACTTGGGACAAACTTAGACAAACCTTAGAATGAGACTTAAGTTTGTCTTTGTTAGTCCCAAGTTAGTCTCCTTAGTCTCATTCCAAGGTTTGTCTAAGTTCGTCCTTAGAAAGAGACTAACTTGGGACGAACTAAGACAAACCTTAGAATGGGACTTAAGTTTGTCTTTGTTCGTCCCAAGTTAGTCTCGTTAGTTTCATTCTAAGGTTTGTCTAAGTTCGTCCTTAGAAAGAGACTAACTTGGGACAAACTTAGACAAACCTTAGAATGAGACTTAAGTTTGTCTTTGTTCGTCCCAAGTTAGTCTCGTTAGTCTCATTCTAAGGTTTGTCTAAGTTCGTCCTTAGAAAGAGACTAACTTTGGACGAACTAAGACAAACCTTGGAATGGGACTTAAGTTTGTCTTTGTTCGTCCCAAGTTAGTCTCGTTAGTCTCATTCTAAGGTTTGTCTAAGTTCGTCCTTAGAAAGAGACTAACTTGGGACGAACTAAGACAAACCTTAAAATGGGACTTAAGTTTGTCTTTGTTCTTCCCAAGTTAGTCTCGTTAGTCTCATTCTAAGGTTTGTCTAAGTTCGTCCTTAGAAAGAGACTAACTTGGGATGAACTTAGACAAACCTTAGAATGAGACTTAAGTTTGTCTTTGTTCGTCCCAAGTTAGTCTCGTTAGTCTCATTCTAAGGTTTGTCTAAGTTCGTCCTTAGAAAGAGACTAACTTTGGACGAACTAAGACAAACCTTAGAATGGGACTTAAGTTTGTCTTTGTTCGTCCCAAGTTAGTCTCGTTAGTCTCATTCTAAGGTTTGTCTAAGTTCGTCCTTAGAAAGAGACTAACTTGGGACGAACTAAGACAAACCTTAAAATGGGACTTAAGTTTGTCTTTGTTCTTCCCAAGTTAGTCTCGTTAGTCTCATTCTAAGGTTTGTCTAAGTTCGTCCTTAGAAAGAGACTAACTTGGGACGAACTTAGACAAACCTTAGAATGAGACTTAAGTTTGTCTTTGTTCGTCCCAAGCTTGTCTCGTTAGTCTCATTCTAAGGTTTGTCTAAGTTCGTCCTTAGAAAGAGACTAACTTGGGACGAACTTAGACAAACCTCTGGTGCTTGAAGGTAGGTTCTGCTCTTCCCCTTTCCTAGTCTGTTCGGCATTTTTAAGTGGGTAGGTTCTATAACTACCCTCTGGTGCTTGAGGACTCTTGTATTTGCCACGATCCAGGCTTTTTGGATCCTTATCTAATAAATGAGCCGGCTCCGTCCAATTTAAAAAAAACTAGGGGCGAACTTAGACAAACCTTAGAATGAGACTTAAGTTTGTCTTTGTTCGTCCCTAGTTAGTCTCGTTAGTCTCATTCTAAGGTTAGTCTAAGTTGTCCTTAGAAAGAGACTAACTTGGGACGAACTAAGACAAACTATAGAATGAGACTTAAGTTTGTCTTTGTTCGTCCCAAGTTAGTCTCGTTAGTCTCATTCTAAGGTTTGTCTACGTTCATCCCTAGAAAGAGACTCACTTGGGACGAACTAAGACAAACCTTAGAATGAGACTAACATTTTTCTTTGTTCGTCCAAAGTTAGTCTCGTTAGTCTCATTCTAAGGTTTGTCTAAGTTCGTACTTAGAAAGAGCCTAACTTGGGACGAACTTAGACAAACCTTAGAATGGGACTTAAGTTTGTCTTTGTTCGTCCCAAGTTAGTCTCGTTAGTCTCATTCTCAGGTTTGTCTAAGTTTGTCCTTAGAAAGAGTCTAACTTGGGACGAACTAAGACAAACCTTAGAATGGGACTTAAGTTTGTCTTTGTTCATCCCAAGTTAGTCTCGTTAGTCTCATTTTAAGGTTTGTCTAAGTTCGTCCTTAGAAAGACACTAACTTGGGACGAACTAAGACAAACCTTAGAATGGGACTTAAGTTTGTTTTTGTTCGTCCCAAGTTTGTCTCGTTAGTCTCATTCTAAGGTTTGTCTAAGTTCGTCCTTAGAAAGAGACTAACTTGGGACGAACTTAGAGAAACCTTAGAATGAGACTTAAGTTTGTCTTTGTTTGTCCCAAGTTAGTCTCGTTAATCTCATTCTAAGGCTTGTCCAAGTTCGACCTTAGAAAGAGACTAACTTGGGACGAACTAAGACAAACCTTAGAATGGGACCTAAGTTTGTCTTTGTTCGTCCCAAGTTAGTCTCGTTAGTCTCATTCTAAGGTTTGTCTAAGTTCATCCTTAGAAAGAGTCTAACTTGAGACGAACTTAGACAAACCTTAGAATGAGACTTAAGTTTGTCTTTGTTCGTCCCAAGTTTGTCTCGTTAGTCTCATTCTAAGGTTTGTCTAAGTTCGTCCTTAGAAAGAGACTAACTTGGGACGAAATAAGACAAACCTTAGAATGGGACTTAAGTTTGTCTTTGTTCGTCCCAAGTTAGTCTCTTTAGTCTCATTCTAAGGTTTGTCTAAGTTCGTCCTTAGAAAGAGACTAACGTAGGACGAACTTAGACAAACCTTAGAATGAGGTTTAAGTTTGTCTTTGTTCATCCCAAGTTAGTCTCGTTAGTCTCATTCTAAGGTTAGTCTAAGTTGTCCTTAGAAAGAGACTAACTTGGGACGAACTAAGACAAACCTTAGAATGGGACTTAAGTTTGTCTTTGTTTGTCCCAAGTTAGTATCGTTAGTCTCATTCTAAGGTTTGTCTATGTTCGTCCTTAGAAAGAGACTAACTTGGGACGAACTAAGACAAACCTTGGAATGAGACTAACGTTTTTCTTTGTTCGTTCAAAGTTAGTCTCGTTAGTCTCATTCTAAGGTTTGTCTAAGTTCGTCCTTAGAAAGAGACGAACTTGGGACGAACTTCGACAAACCTTAGAATGGGACTTAAGTTTGTCTTTGTTCGTCCCAAGTTAGTCTCGTTAGTCTCATTTTAAGGTTTGTCTAAGTTCGTCCTTAGAAAGAGACTAACTTGGGACGAACTTAGACAAACCTTAGAATGAGACATAAGTTTGTCTTTGTTCGTCCCAAGTTTGTCTCGTTAGTCTCATTCTAAGGTTTGTCTAAGTTCGTCCTTAGAAAGAGACTAACTTGGGACGAACTAAGACAAACCTTAGAATGGGACTAACATTTTTCTTTGTTCGTCCGAAATTAGTCTCGTTAGTCTCATTCTTAGGTTTGTCTAAGTTCGTCCCTAGAAAGGGACAAACTTGGGACGAACTAAGACAAACCTTAGAATGAGACTAACGTTTTTCTTTGTTCGTCCAAAGTTAGTCTCGTTAGTCTCATTCTAAGGTTTGTCTAAGTTCGTACTTAGAAAGAGCCTAACTTGGGACGAACTTAGACAAACCTTAGAATGGGACTTAAGTTCGTCTTTGTTCGTCCCAAGTTAGTCTCGTTAGTCTCATTCTAAGGTTTGTCTAAGTTCGTCCTTCGAAAGAGACTAACTTGGGACGAACTTAGACAAACCTTACAATGAGACTTAAGTTTGTCTTTGTTCGTCCCAAGTTAGTCTCGTTAGTCTCATTCTAAGGTTAGTCTAAGTTGTCCTTAGAAAGAGACTAACTTGGGACAAACTAAGACAAACCTTAGAATGGGACTTAAGTTTGTCTTTGTTCGTCCCAAGTTAGTCTCGTTAGTCTCATTCTAAGTTTTGTCTAAGTTCGTCCTTAGAAAGAGACTAACTTGGGACGAACTAAGACAAACCTTAGAATGAGACTAACGTTTTTTTTGTTCGTCTAAAGTTTGTCTCGTTAGTCTCATTCTAAGGTTTGTCTAAGTTCGTCCTTAGAAAGAGAATAACTTGGGACGAACTTAGACAAACCTTAGAATGAGACTTATGTTTGTCTTTGTTCGTCCCAAGTTAGTCTCGTTAGTCTCATTCTAAGGTTTGTCTAAGTTCGTCCTTAGAAAGTGACTAACTTGGGACGAACTAAGACAAACCTTAGAATGGGACTTAAGTTTGTCTTTGTTCGTCCCAAGTTAGTCTCGTTAGTCTCATTCTAAGGTTTGTCTAAGTTCGTCCTTAGAAAGAGACTAACTTGGGACAAACTTAGACAAACCTTAGAATGAGACTTAAGTTTGCCTTTGTTCGTCCCAAGTTAGTCTCGTTAGTCTCATTCCAAGGTTTGTCTAAGTTCGTCCTTAGAAAGAGACTAACTTGGGACGAACTAAGACAAACCTTAGAATGGGACTTAAGTTTGTCTTTGTTCGTCCAAAGTTAGTCTCGTTAGTTTCATTCTACGGTTTGTCTAAGTTCGTCCTTAGAAAGCGAGTAACTTGGGACAAACTTAGACAAACCTTAGAATGAGACTTAAGTTTGTCTTTGTTCATCCCAAGTTAGTCTCGTTAGTCTCATTCTAAGGTTTGTGTAAGTTCGTCCTTAGAAAGAGACTAACTTTGGACGAACTAAGACAAACCTTAGAATGGGACTTAAGTTTGTCTTTGTTCGTCCCAAGTTAGTCTCGTTAGTCTCATTCTAAGGTTTGTCTAAGTTTGTCCTTAGAAAGAGACTAACTTTGGACGAACTAAGACAAACCTTAGAATGGGACTTAAGTTTGTCTTTGTTCGTCCCAAGTTAGTCTCGTTAGTCACATTCTAAGGTTTGTCTAAGTTCGTCCTTAGAAAGAGACTAACTTGGGACGAACTAAGACAAACCTTAAAATGGGACTTAAGTTTGTCTTTGTTCTTCCCAAGTTAGTCTCGTTAGTCTCATTCTGAGGTTTGTCTAAGTTCGTCCTTAGAAAGAGACTAACTTGGGACGAACTTAGACAAACCTTAGAATGAGACTTAAGTTTGTCTTTGTTCGTCCCAAGCTTGTCTCGTTAGTCTCATTCTAAGGTTTGTCTAAGTTTGTCCTTAGAAAGAGACTAACTTGGGACGAACTTAGACAAACCTCTGGTGCTTGAAGGTAGGTTCTGCTCTTCCCCTTTCCTAGTCTGTTCGGCATTTTTAAGTGGGTAGGTTCTATAACTACCCTCTGGTGCTTGAGGACTCTTGTATTTGCCACGATCCAGGCTTTTTGGATCCTTATCTAATAAATGCGCCGGCTCCGTCCAATTTAAAAAAAAACTAGGGGCGAACTTAGACAAACCTTAGAATGAGACTTAAGTTTGTCTTTGTTCGTCCCTAGTTAGTCTCGTTAGTCTCATTCTAAGGTTAGTCTAAGTTGTCCTTAGAAAGAGACTAACTTGGGACGAACTAACACAAACCGTAGAATGGGACTTAAGTTTGTCTTTGTTCGTCCCAAGTTAGTCTAGTTAGTCTCATTCTAAGGTTTGTCTAAGTTCGTCCTTAGAAAGAGACTAACTTGGGACGAACTAAGACAAACCTTAGAATGAGACTAACGTTTTTCTTTGTTCGTCCAAAGTTAGTCTCGTTAGTCTCATTCTAAGGTTTGTCTATGTTCGTCCTTCGAAAGAGACTAACTTGGGACGAACTTAGACAAACCTTAGAATGAGACTTAAGTTTGTCTTTGTTTGTCCCAAGTTTGTCTCGTTAGTCTCATTCTAAGGTTTATCTAAGTTCGTCCTTAGAAAGAGAATAACTTGGGACGAACTAAGACAAACCTTAGAATGGGACTAACATTTTTCTTTGTTCGTCCCAAGTTAGTCTCGTTAGTCTCATTCTAAGGTTTGTCTACGTTCATCCCTAGAAAGAGACTCACTTGGGACGAACTAAGACAAACCTTAGAATGAGACTAACGTTTTTCTTTGTTCGTCCAAAGTTAGTCTCGTTAGTCTCATTCTAAGGTTTGTCTAAGTTCGTAATTAGAAAGAGCCTAACTTGGGACGAACTTAGACAAACCTTAGAATGGGACTTAAGTTTGTCTTTGTTCGTCCCAAGTTAGTCTCGTTAGTCTCATTCTCAGGTTTGTCTAAGTTCGTCCTTAGAAAGAGACTAACTTGGGACGAACTAAGACAAACCTTAGAATGGGACTTAAGTTTGTCTTTGTTCGTCCCAAGTTAGTCTCGTTAGTCTCATTTTAAGGTTTGTCTAAGTTCGTCCTTAGAAAGAGACTAACTTGGGACGAACTAAGACAAACCTTAGAATGGGACTTAAGTTTGTTTTTGTTCGTCCCAAGTTTGTCTCGTTAGTCTCATTCTAAGGTTTGTCTAAGTTCATCCTTAGAAAGAGACTAACTTGGGACGAACTTAGACAAACCTTAGAATGAGACTTAAGTTTGTCTTTGTTCGTCCCAAGTTAGTCTCGTTAATCTCATTCTAAGGTTTGTCAAAGTTCATCCTTAGAAAGAGACTAACTTGGGACGAACTAAGACAAACCTTAGAATGGGACTTAAGTTTGTCTTTGTTCGTCCCAAGTTAGTCTCGTTAGTCTCATTCTAAGGTTTGTCTAAGTTCATCCTTAGAAAGAGACTAACTTGGGACGAACTAAGACAAACCTTAGAATGGGACTTAAGTTTGTTTTTGTTCGTCCCAAGTTTGTCTCGTTAGTCTCATTCTAAGGTTTGTCTAAGTTCATCCTTAGAAAGAGACTAACTTGGGACGAACTTAGACCAACCTTAGAATGAGACTTAAGTTTGTCTTTGTTCGTCCCAAGTTAGTCTCGTTAATCTCATTCTAAGGTTTGTCAAAGTTCATCCTTAGAAAGAGACTAACTTGGGACGAACTAAGACAAACCTTAGAATGGGACTTAAGTTTGTCTTTGTTCGTCCCAAGTTAGTCTCGTTAGTCTCATTCTAAGGTTTGTCTAAGTTCATCCTTAGAAAGAGACTAACTTGAGACGAACTTAGACAAACCTTAGAATGAGACTTAAGTTTGTCTTTGTTCGTCCCAAGTTTGTCTCGTTAGTCTCATTCTAAGGTTTGTCTAAGTTCGTCCTTAGAAAGAGACTAACTTGGGACGAAATAAGACAAACCTTAGAATGGGACTTAAGTTTGTCTTTGTTCGTCCCAAGTTAGTCTCTTTAGTCTCATTCTAAGGTTTGTCTAAGTTCGTCGTTAGAAAGAGACTAACTTGGGACGAACTAAGACAAACCTTAGAATGGGACTTAAGTTTGTCTTTGTTCGTCCCAAGTTAGTCTCGTTAGTCTCATTCTAAGGTTTGTCTAAGTTCGTCCTTAGAAAGAGACTAACTTGGGACGAACTAAGACAAACCTCAGAATGAGACTTAAGTTTGTCTTTGTTCGTCCCAAGTTTGTCTCGTTAGTCTCATTCTAAGGTTTGTCTAAGTTTGTCCTTAGAAAGAGACTAACTTGGGACGAACTTAGACAAACCTTAGAATGAGACTTAAGTTTGTCTTTGTTCGTCCCAAGTTAGTCTCGTTAGTCTCATTCTAAGGTTAGTCTAAGTTAGTCTCGTTAGTCTCATTCTAAGCCATCATCATCTGAACTTGCTCCCACGCAAGCCTCTAGTGCAAATACGCCTGCAGCCGAAGACTTACCGGGAGGGCAGATGCATATTCAAGAATCTCGCCGGAAGGAAACGGAAAAGATGGAGGAGGTTGTGGTGGTGCGTGACCATCTAGTGGCTCAAACTTCAAGCAATGGAAAGCATGCTTGGACTCTTGTTCAATCAAAAAAGCAAAGGAAAAAGGACAAAAAAATGCTAGTGTGTCATTGCCTTTGTCCTGTGGAAATTCCGAAAAGGACATGGGGGACCATCCCTTGATGCAAAAGATAGTACCTTATGTTGCTCCAAAAGGGAATAAAAAACAAAATTCGAATGTTGGGCAAGATGGGGACCAGAAGGACATGGCTCCTACTGTTTTGGGCTCTACTAGACTTCCCCCTACCCATGATGGTACTCCCAACCTTTTGGCTAACGAGGATCAAAAGAGGAAATGGAAAAAGGAAAAAGCATTGATGCCCCAACTAATAAAGTTATAGAAGAAGGGCTAGGTGGGGAAAAGGAAAAACAATGGAATTACGGTTCCAACGTGGATGATGGGGAGGCATCGTATATGCATCTCGCCGTGATTGAAGGTATGGGCAGCGAGAAGGCGCCTAACACCAGCTCCCTCAAGGACACACTAGAAGAGATAAAGAAGAGCTATGATAGCGTGATCCCAGATCTTATCCTTGCGAAGGAAGACAAGACTAGGCTTCAATCCTTATATATTAAACCTATTCTCAAGCGCTCCAAGGATGCTAATTCGCCTCAATCGAGTCGCAAAGTCTCTTTTAGTGTCTAGTGTGAGTCTTTCTAAGGGCTCTCTCCTAGCGCGCTTGCGTTCCTTGTTTGTTCTGTTTCTTTGTTTGGGCTTTGCCCCTTCAATAAAATTTTTAAATTAAAAAAAAGAAGTTCGTGCTTAGAAAGAGACTAACTTGGGCCGAACTTAGACAAACCTTAGAATGGGACTTAAGTTTGTCTTTGTTCGTCCCAAGTTAGTCTCGTTATTCTCATTCTAAGGTTTGTGTAAGTTCGTCCTTAGAAAGAGACTAACTTGGGACGAACTTAGCCAAACCTTAGAATGAGACTTAAGTTTGTCTTTGTTCGTCCAAAGTTTGTCTCGTTAGTCTCATTCTAAGGTTTGTCTAAGTTTGTCCTTAGAAAGAGACTAACTTGGGACGAACTAAGACAAACCTTAGAATGAGACTTAAGTTTGCCTTTGTTCGTCCCAAGTTAGTCTCGTTAGTCTCATTCTGAGGTTTGTCTAAGTTCGTCCTTAGAAAGAGACTAACTTTTAGACGAATTAAGACAAACCTTAGAATGTGACTTAAGTTTGTCTTTGTTCGTCCCAAGTTAGTCTCGTTAGTCTCATTCTAAGGTTTGTCTAAGTTCGTCCTTAGAAAGAGACTAACTTGGGACGAACTAAGACAAACCTTAGAATGGGAGTTAAGTTTGTCTTTGTTTGTCCCAAGTTAGTCTCGTTAGTCTCATTCTAAGGTTTGTCTAAGTTTGTCCTTAGAAAGAGACTAACTTGGGACGAACTAAGACAAACCTTAGAATGAGACTAACGTTTTTCTTTGTTCATCCAAAGTTAGTCTCGTTAGTCTCATTCTAAGGTTTGTCTAAGTTAGTCTCGTTAGTCTCATTCTAAGCCATCATCATCTGAACTTGCTCCCACGCAAGCCTCTAGTGCAAATACGCCTGCAGCCGAAGACTTACCGGGAGGGCAGATGCATATTCAAGAATCTCGCCGGAAGGAAAAGGAAAAGATGGAGGAGGTTGTGGTGGTGCGTGACCATCTAGTGGCTCAAACTTCGAGCAATGGAAAGCATGCTTGGACTCTTGTTCAATCAAAAAAGCAAAGGAAAAAGGACAAAAAAATGCTAGTGTGTCATTGCCTTTGTCCTGTGGAAATTCTGAAAAGGACATGGGGGACCATCCCTTGATGCAAAAGATAGTACCTTATGTTGCTCCAAAAGGGAATAAAAAACAAAATTCGAATGTTGGGCAAGATGGGGACCAGAAGGACATGGCTCCTACTGTTTTTGGCTCTACTAGACTGCCCCCTACCCATGATGGTACTCCCAACCTTTTGGCTAACGAGGATCAAAAGAGGAAATGGAAAAAGGAAAAAGCATTGATGCCCTGACTAATAAAGCTTTAGAAGAAGGGCTAGGTGGGGAAAAGGAAAAACAATGGAATTATGGTTCCAACGTGGATGATGGGGAGGCATCGTATATGCATCTCGCCGTGATTGAAGGTATGGGCAGCGAGAAGGCGCCTAACACCAGCTCCCTCAAGGACACCCTAGAAGAGATAAAGAAGAGCTATGACAGCGTGATCCCAGATCTTATCCTTGCGAAGGAAGACAAGACTAGGCTTCAATCCTTATAAACTAAACCTATTCTCAAGCGCTCCAAGGATGCTAATTCGCCTCAATCGAGTCGCAAGGTCTCTTTTAGTGTCTAGTGTGAGTCTTTCTTAGGGCTCTCTCCTTGCGCGCTTGCGTGCCCAGTTTTTTCTGTTTCTTTGTTTGGGCTATGCCCCTTCAATAAAATTTTTAAATTAAAAAAAAAAAGAAGTTCGTCCTTAGAAAGAGACTAACTTGGGACGAACTTAGACGAACCTTAGAATGGGACTTAAGTTTGTCTTTGTTCGTCCCAAGTTAGTCTCGTTATTCTCATTCTAAGGTTTGTGTAAGTTCGTCCTTAGAAAGAGACTAACTTGGGACGAACTTAGACAAACCTTAGATTGAGACTTAAGTTTGTCTTTGTTCGTCCCAAGTTTGTCTCGTTAGTCTCATTCTAAGGTTTGTCTAAGTTTGTCCTTAGAAAGAGACTAACTTGGGACGAACTTAGACAAACCTTAGAATGAGACTTAAGTTTTCCTTTGTTCGTCCCAAGTTAGTCTCGTTAGTCGGTTTGTCTAAGTTCGTCCTTAGAAAGAGACTAACTTGGGACGAACTAAGACAAACCTTAGAATGGGACTTAAGTTTGTCTTTGTTCGTCCCAAGTTAGTCTCGTTAGTCTCATTCTAAGGTTTGTCTAAGTTCATCATTAGAAAGAGACTAACTTGGGACGAACTAAGACAAACCTTAGAATGAGACTAACGTTTTTCTTTGTTCGTCCAAAGTTAGTCTAGTTAGTCTCATTTCTAAGGTTTGTCTAAGTTCCTCCTTAGAAAGAGAATAACTTGGGACGAACTTAGAAAAACCCTAAAATGAGACTTAAGTTTATCTTTTTTCGTCCCAAGTTAGTCTCGTTAGTCTCATTCTAGGGTTTGTCTAAGTTCGTCCTTATAAATAGACTAACTTGGGACGAACTAAGACAAACCTTAGAATGGGACTTAAGTTTGTCTTTGTTCGTCCCAAGTTAGTCTCGTTAGTCTCATTCTAAGGTTTGTCTAAGTTCGTCATTAGAAAGAGACTAACTTGGGACGAACTTAGACAAACCTTAGAATGAGACTAACGTTTTTCTTTGTTCGTCCAAAGTTAGTCTCGTTAGTCTCATTCTAAGGTTTGTCTAAGTTCGTCTTTAGAAAGAGAATAAATTGGGACGAACTTAGACAAACCTTAAAATGAGACTTAAGTTTGTCTTTGTTCGTCCCAAGTTAGTCTCGTTAGTCTCATTCTAAGGTTTCTCTAAGTTCGCCCTTAGAAAGAGACTAACTTGGGACGAACTTAGACAAACCTTAGAATGGGACTTAAGTTTGTCTTTGTTCGTCCCAAGTTAGTCTCGTTAGTCTCATTCTAAACTTTGTCTAAGTTCGTCCTTAGAAAGAGACTAACTTGGGACGAACTAAGACAAACCTTAGAATGAGACTAACGTTTTTCTTTGTTCGTCCAAAGTTCGTCTCGTTAGTCTCATTCTAAGGTTTGTCTAAGTTCGTCCTTAGAAAGAGAATAACTTGCGACGAACTTAGACAAACCTTAGAATGAGACTTAAGTTTGTCTTTGTTCGTCGCAAGTTAGTCTCGTTAGTCTCATTCTAAGGTTTGTCTAAGTTCATCCTTTGAAAGAGACTAACTTGGGACAACCTTAGACAAACCTTAGAATGAGACTTAAGTTTGTCTTTGTTCGTCCCAAGTTAGTCTCGTTAGTCTCATTCTAAGGTTTGTCTAAGTTCGTCCTTAGAAAGAGACTAACTTGGGACGAACTAAGACAAACCTTAGAATGGGACTTAAGTTCGTCTTTGTTCGTCCCAAGTTAGTCTCGTTAGTCTCATTCTAAGTTTTGTCTAAGTTCGTCCTTAGAAAGAGACTAACTTGGGACGAACTAAGACAAACCTTAGAATGAGACTAACGTTTTTCTTTGTTCGTCCAAAGTTAGTCTCGTTAGTCTCATTCTAAGGTTTGTCTAAGTTCGTCCTTAGAAAGAGACTAACTTGGGACGAACTATGACAAATCTTAGAATGGGACTTAAGTTTGTCTTTGTTCATCCCAAGTTAGTCTCGTTAGTCTCATTCTAAGGTTTGTCTAAGTTCGTCCTTGGAAAGAGACTAACTTGGGACGAACTAAGACAAACCTTAGAATGGGACTTAAGTTTGTCTTTGTGTTAGAATTGAGAGACTAAGAGAGTATTGGAATAGAGAGAATAGAGAGAATAGAAAGAGAGCAAAATCAGATTTACTTTCTTGTATTCAACTTGATAAAATATACAAGCTTATATAGAGGCTAGATCAACCATTTAATATCAACTCTCAACTACATCCTAACAGCTCTTTTCTCATTTAATGTTAACTCCCAACGGCTCCTTATTTGAATATTTGAATGAGCTCTTGGATAGTTATATTCTTGAATAGAGTTGATCTTGGATATAGTCTTCCTGTCAATACTCCCCCTCAAGCTTGACAACCAGAACTTGTTAAGCTTGGAACCATGAAGACTTGCCTCATTAAAAACCTAAGTATGTAAATCCTCATGGGATGAAACCATACTTAGGGAAAAAGAGTGCAAACCCTCATGGCCTAGGGACTCATGACAGAGGAATGCTGGTGAGTCCAAGTTTTGAATTGATGAACTTGCACACCTTTGAGCTTGCAGCTTTGGTGAAGATGTCTGCCAACTGATCTCCACTTCTTGTATAACATGGAAGAATCACTCCTTATTCCACCATTTGCCTAACTTTGTGGCAGTCAACTTCAATGTGCTTGGTCCTTTCATGGAACACTGAGTTGGATGCAATGTAAATGGCTGCTTGATTGTCACAATGCATGGTGATTGGTGTTGGAGACTCGATGCCTAAGTCCTTGAGCAAAGCCTTGATCCATATGAGTTCATTGGTGAGCTTCCTCATTGCTCTATATTCTACTTCAGCACTTGAGCATGAGATCACCTTTTGCTTCTTGCTCTTCCAAGTAACTAAGTTGCCTCCAATGAATGTGCAATAGCCTGTGGTAGACTTCCTATCCACTCTATCTCCAGCCCAATCAGCATCACAACAACCCACAATCTCAGTGCTTCCATTGCACCCCATCCATATACCTTGACCGGGTGAGCCTTTGAGGTATCTAAGGAGCCTCTCCACCATATGCCAATGATGCATCTTTGGTTTTTGCATATGTTGGCTCACCTGATTCACAGCAAAGCAAATATCAGGTCTAGAAATGGTTAAGTAGATGAGTTTACCAACCATCCTTCTATATTGCTTGAAGTCTTCAAATGGCCTATCTTCGATCTCCCCCCTCTCTAGACACTTTGTAGCCTTCCTCAAGGGGTGTATTGGCTGGCTTTGCTCCAAGTTTTCCTGCCTCACACAAAAGATCAAGTGTGTACTTCCTTTGGGATAAGAAGAGCCCCTCTTTTGATTGGCATACTTCAATTCCAAGGAAGTACTTTAGCTTACCCAAATCTTTAATATCAAATATAGTTTTTAAGAAAACTTTGGTAGCATTTATACCTTCCTTGTCACTCCTTGTGATGATGATATCATCAACATACACAAGGATGACAACTCTACCTTTTGGACCAGAGAGGTTGAAGAGGGTGTGATCAGCTTCTGACCTCTTGAAACCTCTCTTTATAAGAGTTGAACTCGGCTTGTGGTACCAAGCTCTTGGTGATTGCTTCAAGCCATAAATTGCCTTCTTCAATCTAAGCACTTTCCCTGGCTTGACTGAGTCTTCTAGGCCAGGAGGGGGAAGCATATATACCTCTTCTTCTAGTTCTCCTTGGATAAAAGCATTTTTGACATCCATCTGCCATAATTCCCACTCAAGGTTGGTTGCAAGTGAAAGGATGATCCTTACCGTATGTAGCTTGGCCACCGGAGCAAATGTATCAATATAGTCTTCTCCATATGTTTGAGTGAATCCTCTTTCTACCAATCTTGCCTTGTGCCTTTCAATCTGTCCATCACTCTTGTATTTGATTGTGAAGACCCACTTGCTTGACACTGCCTTCTTTCCTTTGGGAAGATCAGACTCATACCAAGTGCCATTGACCTCCATTGCCTTGGTTTCGTCGCAAATAGCTTCCCTCCACAACTTATGCTCTTTAGCTTCATCATAGGATCTTGGCACATGTCCTTCATCCAGTTTGCTAATGAACACTTGATGTTCGTGAGGGAAATGAGCCAAAAAACACATAGCTTTAATAGGGTGAGCTACAGCCATGTTGTTGTAGAACACCCTTGTGTTTACCCAATTGGAACGATCATTCCTCACCCTTGTGCTTCTCCTAAGAGGTTGCACTTCTTCAAGCTCTTTACCTTGATGCTCTTCATCATTCAGAGCAAAGTCTGAATCATCTTGGGCTCCATCTTGATCATGACTAGATGAGCCAGCTTCTTGTGGCTCTACTTGTGCTTCATCTTGATCACCATCTTAATCATGACTAGATGAGTCAGCTTCTTGTGGCTCCACCTGTGATTCATCTTGATTTCCCCCCTCGTGATCAGGATGGGGTAATTCCTCAGTCTCTTGAGGGGTCATAGGAGTAGGAACTTCCCGTGTTCCCCCCTGATCCTTGGGGAGATTTAGCCTAAAGCCCTCAAAGATGATCGTTAGGTTCGTGGCTCTATCTGATGGTACTTGAGACAGGTTCTTTAGGTCATCCCAACTCCTACTCTCGTAGTACCCCTTTGCCTCCACAAACTTCACATCTCGAGACACTAAGACTTTCCGTGCTACTGGATCATAGCACTTGTATCCCTTCTGAGTTGTTGAGTAGCCAATGAACATTGCCTTTGTACTCTTAGCTTCTAGTTTGTTTCTTTGTTCCCCTGGGATTAGCACAAAACAAAGACACCCAAATACTCTTAAGTGATTAATGGAAGGTTTGGATTTGTTGAGTACCTCATAGGGAGATATGTCATCAAGGCTCCTTTTTGGAATTCTGTTGATGAGGTAAGAAGCTGTCATCACAGCATCTCCCCAAAACCTCTTTGGCACATTGGTATGGAACATCATGGACCTCGCTATCTCCATTAAGTTCCTATTCTTCCTCTCCGCCACGTCATTCTGTTGAGGGGTATAAGGGCAGCTTGTTTGATGTATAATCGCATGATTAGCCAAATGTTGCTTGAAAGTATTGCTAGTGTATTCCCCACCATTATCTGATCTGAAAACTTTTATCTTGGCATTGAACTGGTTAGTAATATAGTTCTGAAAATTCATAAATGCCTCTAGAACTCTATCCTTTGATTGGATCAATGTTAGCCAAGTATACTTAGATTTTTCATCAATGAATGTGACAAAGTACTTATGGTTTTCTCTAGACATACAAGGTGCAGTCCATACATCAGAATGCACAAGATCAAAACAATTCCTATAAGTAGTAATTGATCTTGGAAATACTGATTTGCAATGTTTTCCCAAAATACAAGCCTCGCAATCATCATTCTTAAAAGAAACACTAGGCAACATCAAGTTTAGAGCTCTAGTATGTGGATGTCCTAATCTAGCATGCCACATTGTATCATTGGACAAATAAGAGCTAAACGCACAATTCAAATCAGATAGGGGCTTAGTGTCTTCAAGCAAATATAAGCCTTCTTTGGTTACTCCTTTTCCAAGTAACTGATGACTCTTAATGTCCTGAAATTTCACATCATTATGACTAAAGATAACATTGCAATCCAAATCAGTTGCAACCTTTTTAACGGATAACAAGTTAGATGTACAACTAGGCATATAAAAAGCTCTAGACTTCTTATCAAATAGATTAAGGTTTCAACACCCTTAATAGGTATTTTATCACCATTTGCAATTACCACATTCCTAAGGCAGGCTCAACATCATTAATCAACTTAGAGTTACTAATCATGTGATGAGAGGCTCCTGAATCTATAATCAATGATTTAGAAATGTTTGATGCAATGAATGATTTACCAAGTGTGTTACCAAGGTTCTCCTTGAGAGCTTTGATGAGTGCATCAAGATCTGATCTCCTGATCATCCCATCCTCAGTGCTCTTCAAGGCAGTCAAGGCTTGCCCTTCTTCCTCATTGGAGAGGTGAGCTCTTGCATCCTTGAACTTGTTTGGCTTCAAGTGAGGGTAAAGGATCCAGCATTTGTCCTTCATGTGCCCCTTTTTATTGCAAAACTCACAAGTAAAGACCTTCCTCTCCTCTGATTTATACACCACCTTGTTGGCTTGAGCTGCTTCAGCTTTGTTAGCCATGGAGAGTTCTCCTATTCCTCTAAAAAGACCAAGAGAACCTTGCTCCTTTCGGATTTGAGCACACATTTCTTCAAGTGTTGGAAGCTTGTCGGCCCTCAAGATGTGTTTGGTCAGGTCTTTGTAGGTTGGGTTCAAGGTTAGAAGTAGCCCAAACACCTTGTCTTGCTCCCTTCTTTCATTAATAGTTGCTGGATACATGGTGCTTGGTCTAAGCATTTCCAGCTCAGCCCATAAGGACCTAAATTTCCCGAAGTGCTGGGTGAACTCCATGTCTTCTTGGCTTAGGTTGTTGATGGCCTTCTTGACCTCAAACACCCTGCTCAAGTTGGATGTGTTTCCATACACTGTTTGGAGTGTATCCCAAAGGTCTTTTGCTGTCTCGCAATAGGAATATGCCTCTAAGATTGATGCTTCAAGAGAGTTTTGAATGATGGACAGAACCATCAAGTCTTCTTGAAGCCACCTATCCTTATCAACAGGGACAATCTCCCTACCATCTTCTTGTTGGACAATTTGGCTTGGAGCATCACTCTTGGTGATATGACTCCATATACCTCTTCCTCCCAGGGCTGTTTTGATCATTCTTGACCATAGCAGGTAATTCACCCCCTTGAGAGTCACCGGAATGACCACAGCTTTGGTATCCATCTTGGATGAGCTTGTGGTTTGATTTCCAAAAAAATGAATGAAAGAGAATAAGAGTATGCTGTGGAATTTGGATCTATGCTGCTGATACCATGTTAGAATTGAGAGACTAAGAGAGTATTGGAATAGAGAGAATAGAGAGAATAGAAAGAGAGCAAAATCAGATTTACTTTCTTGTATTCAACTTGATAAAATATACAAGCTTATATAGAGGCTATATCAACCTTTTAATATCAACTCTCAACTACATCCTAACAGCTCTTTTCTCATTTAATGTTAACTCCCAACAGCTCCTCATTTGAATATTTGAATGAGCTCTTGGATAGTTATATTCTTGAATAGAGTTGATCTTGGATATAGTCTTCCTGTCAATACTTTGTTCGTCCCAAGTTTGTCTCGTTAGTCTCATTCTAAGGTTTGTCTAAGTTCGTCCTTAGAAAGAGACTAACTTGGGACGAAGTTAGACAACCCTTAGAATGGGACTTAAGTTTGTCTTTGTTCGTCCCAAGTTTGTCTCGTTAGTCTCATTCTAAGGTTTGTCTAAGTTCGTCCTTAGAAAGAGACTAACTTGGGACGAACTTAGGCAAACCTTAGAATAAGACTTAAGTTTGTCTTTGTTCGTCTCAAGTTAGTCTCGTTAGTCTCATTCTAAGGTTTGTCTAAGTTCGTCCTTAGAAAGAGAATAACTTGGGACAAACTTAGACAAACCTTAGAATGAGACTTAAGTTTGTCTTTGTTCGTCCCAAGTTAGTCTCGTTAGTCTCATTCTAAGGTTTGTCTAAGTTCATCCTTAGAAAGAGAATAACTTGGGACGAACTTAGACAACCCTTAGAATGAGACTTAAGTTTGTCTTGGTTCGTCCCAAGTTAGTCTCATTCTAAGGTTTGTCTAAGTTCGTCTTTAGAAAGATACTAACTTGGGACGAACTAAGACAAACCTTAGAATGAGACTTAAGTTTGTCTTTGTTCATCCCAAGTTAGTCTCATTCTAAGGTTTGTCTAAGTTCGTCCTTAGAAAGAGACTAACTTGGGACGAACTTAGACAAAACTTAGAATGGGACTTAAGTTTGTCTTTGTTCGTCCCAAGTTTGTCTCGTTAGTCTCATTCTATGGTTTGGCTAAGTTCGTCCTTAGAAAGAGACTTACTTGGGACGAACTTAGACAAACCATAGAATGAAACTTAAGTTTGTCTTTGTTCGTCCCAAGTTAGTCTCGTTAGTCTCTTTCTAAGGTTTGTCTAAGTTCGTCCTTAGAAAGAGACTAACTTGGGACGAACTTAGACAAACCTTAGAATGGGACTTAAGTTTGTCTTTGTTCGTCCCAAGTTAGTCTTGTTAGTCTCATTCTAAGGTTTGTCTAAGTTGTCCTTAGAAAGAGACTAACTTGGGATGAACTTAGACAAACCTTAGAATGAGACTTAAGTTTGTTTTTGTTCGTCCCAAGTTTGTCTCGTTAGTCTCATTCTAAGGTTTGTCTAAGTTCGTCCTTAGAAAGAGACTAACTTGGGACTTACCTAGACAACCCTTAGAATGAGACTTACGTTTTTCTTTGTTCGTCCAAAGTTAGTCTCATTAGTCTCATTCTAAGGTTTGTCTAAGTTCGTGCTTAGAAAGAGAATAACTTGGGACGAACTTAGACAAACCTTAGAATGAGATTTAAGTTTGTCTTTGTTTGTCCCAAGTTAGTGTCATTCTAAGGTTTGTCTAAGTTCGTCCTTAGAAAGAGACTAACTTGGGACGAACTAAGACAAACCTTAGAATGGGACATAAGTTTGTCGTTGTTCGTCCCAAGTTAGTCTCGTTAGTCTCATTCTAAGGTTTGTCTAAGTTCGTCCTTAGAAAGAGACTAACTTGGGACGAACTTAGACAAACCTTAGAATGGGACTTAAGTTTGTTTTTGTTCGTCCCAAGTTAGTCTCGTTAGTCTCATTCTAAGGTTTGTCTAAGATCATCCTAATAAAGAGAATAACTTGGGACGAACTTAGACAAACCTTAGAATGAGACTTAAGTTTGTCTTTGTTCGTCGCAAGTTAGTCTCGTTAGTCCCATTTCTAAGGTTTGTCTAAGTTTGTCCTTAGAAAGAGAATAACTTGGGACGAACTTAGACAAACCTTAGAATGAGACTTAAGTTTGTCTTTGTTCGTCCCAAGTTAGTGTCATTCTAAGGTTTGTCTAAGTTCGTCCTTAGAAAGAGACTAACTTGGGACGAACTAAGACAAACCTTAGAATGGGACTTAAGTTTGTCGTTGTTCGTCCCAAGTTAGTCTCGTTAGTCTCATTCTAAGGTTTGGCTAAGTTCGTCCTTAGAAAGAGACTAACTTGGGACGAACATAGGCAAACCTTAGAATGAGACTTAACTTTGTCTTTGTTCGTCCCAAGTTAGTCTCGTTACTCTCATTCTAAGGGTTGTCTAAGTTCGTCCTTAGAAAGAGAATAACTTGGGACGAACTTAGACAAACCTTAGAATGAGACTTAAGTTTGTCTTTGTTCGTCCCAAGTTAGTCTCGTTAGTGTAATTCTAAGGTTTGTCTAAGTTCGTCCTTAGAATAAGAATAACTTGGGACGAACTTAGACAAACCTTAGAATGAGACTTAAGTTTGTCTTTGTTTGTCCCAAGTTAGTCTCATTCTAAGGTTTGTCAAATTCGTCGTTAGAAAGATACTAACTTGGGATGAACTAAGACAAACCTTAGAATGGGACTTAAGTTTGTCTTTGTTCATCCCAAGTTAGTCTCATTCTAAGGTTTGTCTAAGTTCTTCCTTAGAAAGAGAATAACTTGGGACGAACTTAGACAAACCTTAGAATGGGACTTAAGTTTGTCGTTGTTCGTCCTAAGTTAGTCTCGTTAGTCTCATTCTAAGGTTTGGCTAAGTTCGTCCTTAGAAAGAGACTAACTTGGGACGAACTTAGGCAAACCTTAGAATCAGACTTAAGTTTGTCTTTGTTCGTCCCAAGTTAGTCTCGTTACTCTCATTCTAAGGGTTGTCTAAGTTCGTCCTTAGAAAGAGAATAACTTGGGACGAACTTAGACAAACCTTAGAATGAGACTTAAGTTTGTCTTTGTTCGTCCCAACTTAGTCTCGTTAGTGTCATTCTAAGGTTTGTCTAAGTTCGTCCTTAGAAAGAGAATAACTTGGGACGAACTTAGACAAACCTTCGAATGAGACTTAAGTTTGTCTTTGTTTGTCCCAAGTTAGTCTCATTCTAAGGTTTGTCTAAGTTCGTCGTTAGAAAGATACTAACTTGGGACGAACTAAGAGAAACCTTAGAATGGGACTTAAGTTTGTCTTTGTTCATCCCAAGTTAGTCTCATTCTAAGGTTTGTCTAAGTTCGTCCTTAGAAAGAGAATAACTTGGGACGAACTTAGACAAACCTTAGAATGAGACTTAAGTTTGTCTTTGTTCGTCCCAAGTTAGTGTCATTCTAAGGTTTGTCTAAGTTCGTCCTTAGAAAGAGACTAACTTGGGACGAACTAAGACAAACCTTAGAATGGGACTTAAGTTTGTCATTGTTCGTCCCAAGTTAGTCTCGTTAGTCTCATTCTAAGGTTTGGCTAAGTTCGTCCTTAGAAAGAGACTAACTTGGGACGAACTTAGGCAAACCTTAGAATGAGACTTAAGTTTGTCTTTGTTCGTCCCAAGTTAGTCTCGTTACTCTCATTCTAAGGGTTGTCTAAGTTCGTCCTTAGAAAGAGAATAACTTGGGACAAACTTAGACAAACCTTAGAATGAGACTTAAGTTTGTCTTTGTTCGTCCCGAGTTAGTCTCGTTAGTGTCATTCTAAGGTTTGTCTAAGTTCGTCCTTAGAAAGAGACTAACTTGGGACGAACTAAGACAAACCTTAGAATGGGACTTAAGTTTGTCGTTGTTCGTCCCAAGTTAGTCTCGTTAGTCTCATTCTAAGGTTTGGCTAAGTTCGTCCTTAGAAAGAGAATAACTTGGGACAAACTTAGACAAACCTTAGAATGAGACTTAAGTTTGTCTTTGTTCGTCCCAAGTTAGTCTCGTTAGTCTCATTCTAAGGTTTGTCTAAGTTCATCCTTAGAAAGAGAATAACTTGGGACGAACTTAGACAACCCTTAGAATGAGACTTAAGTTTGTCTTCGTTCGTCCCAAGTTAGTCTCATTCTAAGGTTTGTCTAAGTTCGTCGTTAGAAAGATACTAACTTGGGACGAACAAAGACAAACCTTAGAATGAGACTTAAGTTTGTCTTTGTTCATCCCAAGTTAGTCTCATTCTAAGGTTTGTCTAAGTTCGTCCTTAGAAAGAGACTAACTTGGGACGAACTTAGGCAAACCTTAGAATGAGACTTAAGTTTCTCTTTGTTCGTCCCAAGTTAGTCTCGTTACTCTCATTCTAAGGGTTGTCTAAGTTCGTCCTTAGAAAGAGAATAACTTGGGACAAACTTAGACAAACCTTAGAATGAGACTTAAGTTTGTCTTTGTTCGTCCCGAGTTAGTCTCGTTAGTGTCATTCTAAGGTTTGTCTAAGTTCGTCCTTAGAAAGAGACTAACTTGGGACGAACTAAGACAAACCTTAGAATGGGACTTAAGTTTGTCGTTGTTCGTCCCAAGTTAGTCTCGTTAGTCTCATTCTAAGGTTTGGCTAAGTTCGTCCTTAGAAAGAGAATAACTTGGGACAAACTTAGACAAACCTTAGAATGAGACTTAAGTTTGTCTTTGTTCGTCCCAAGTTAGTCTCGTTAGTCTCATTCTAAGGTTTGTCTAAGTTCATCCTTAGAAAGAGAATAACTTGGGACGAACTTAGACAACCCTTAGAATGAGACTTAAGTTTGTCTTCGTTCGTCCCAAGTTAGTCTCATTCTAAGGTTTGTCTAAGTTCGTCGTTAGAAAGATACTAACTTGGGACGAACAAAGACAAACCTTAGAATGAGACTTAAGTTTGTCTTTGTTCATCCCAAGTTAGTCTCATTCTAAGGTTTGTCTAAGTTCGTCCTTAGAAAGAGACTAACTTGGGACGAACTTAGACAAAACTTAGAATGGGACTTAAGTTTGTCTTTGTTCGTCCCAAGTTTGTCTCGTTAGTCTCATTCTATGGTTTGTCTAAGTTCGTCCTTAGAAAGAGACTAACTTGGGACGAACTTAGACAAACCTTAGAATGAAACTTAAGTTTGTCTTTGTTCGTCCCAAGTTAGTCTCGTTAGTCTCTTTCTAAGGTTTGTCTAAGTTCGTCCTTAGAAAGAGACTAACTTGGTACGAACTTAGACAAACCTTAGAATGGGACTTAAGTTTGTCTTTGTTCGTCCCAAGTTAGTCTTGTTAGTCTCATTCTAAGGTTTGTCTAAGTTGTCCTTATAAAGAGACTACTTGGGATAAACTTAGACAAACCTTAGAATGAGACTTAAGTTTGTCTTTGTTCGCCTCAAGTTTGTCTCGTTAGTCTCATTCTAAGGTTTGTCTAAGTTCGTCCTTAGAAAGAGACTAACTTGGGACTTACCTAGACAACCCTTAGAATGAGACTTACGTTTTTCTTTGTTCGTCCAAAGTTAGTCTCGTTAGTCTCATTCTAAGGTTTGTCTAAGTTCGTGCTTAGAAAGAGAATAACTTGGGACGAACTTAGACAAACCTTAGAATGAGACTTAAGTTTGACTTTGTTCGTCCCAAGTTAGTCTCGTTAGTCTCATTCTAAGGTTTGTCTAAGATCTTCCTAAGGAAGAGAATAACTTGGGACGAACTTAGACAAACCTTAGAATGAGACTTAAGTTTGTCTTTGTTCGTCGCAAGTTAGTCTCGTTAGTCTCATTTCTAAGGTTTGTCTAAGTTCGTCCTTAGAAAGAGAATAACTTGGGACGAACTTAGACAAACCTTAGAATGAGACTTAAGTTTGTCTATGTTCGTCCCAAGTTAGTGTCATTCTAAGGTTTGTCTAAGTTCGTCCTTAGAAAGAGACTAACTTGGTACGAACTAAGACAAACCTTAGAATGAGACTTACGTTTTTCTTTGTTCGTCCAAAGTTAGTCTCGTTAGTCTCATTCTAAGGTTTGTCTAAGTTCGTGCTTAGAAAGAGAATAACTTGGGACGAACTTAGACAAACCTTAGAATGAGATTTAAGTTTGACTTTGTTCGTCCCAAGTTAGTCTCGTTAGTCTCATTCTAAGGTTTGTCTAAGATCATCCTAAGGAAGAGAATAACTTGGGACGAACTTAGACAAACCTTAGAATGAGACTTAAGTTTGTCTTTGTTCGTCGCAAGTTAGTCTCGTTAGTGTCATTCTAAGGTTTGTCTAAGTTCGTCCTTAGAAAGAGAATAACTTGGGACGAACTTAGACAAACCTTAGAATGAGACTTAAGTTTGTCTTTGTTTGTCCCAAGTTAGTCTCATACTAAGGTTTGTCTAAGTTCGTCGTTAGAAAGATACTAACTTGGGACGAACTAAGACAAACCTTAGAATGGGACTTAAGTTTGTCTTTGTTCATCCCAAGTTAGTCTCATTCTAAGGTTTGTCTAAGTTCGTCCTTAGAAAGAGAATAACTTGGGACGAACTTAGACAAACCTTAGAATGAGACTTAAGTTTGTCGTTGTTCGTCCCAAGTTAGTCTCGTTAGTCTCATTCTAAGGTTTGGCTAAGTTCGTCCTTAGAAAGAGACTAACTTGGGATGAACTTAGGCAAACCTTAGAATGAGACTTAAGTTTGTCTTTGTTCGTCCCAAGTTAGTCTCGTTACTCTCATTCTAAGGGTTGTCTAAGTTCGTCCTTAGAAAGAGAATAACTTGGGACGAACTTAGACAAACCTTAGAATGAGACTTAAGTTTGTCTTTGTTCGTCCCAAGTTAGTCTCGTTAGTGTCATTCTAAGGTTTGTCTAAGTTTGTCCTTAGAAAGAGAATAACTTGGGACGAACTTATACAAACCTTAGAATGAGACTTAAGTTTGTCTTTGTTTGTCCCAAGTTAGTCTCATTCTAAGGTTTGTCTAAGTTCGTCATTAGAAAGATACTAACTTGGGACGAACTAAGACAAACCTTAGAATGGGACTTAAGTTTGTCTTTGTTCATCCCAAGTTAGTCTAGTTCTAAGGTTTGTCTAAGTTCGTCCTTAGAAAGAGAATAACTTGGGACGAACTTAGACAAACCTTAGAATGAGACTGAAGTTTGTCTTTGTTCGTCCCAAGTTAGTGTCATTCTAAGGTTTGTCTAAGTTTGTCCTTAGAAAGAGACTAACTTGGGACGAACTAAGACAAACCTTAGAATGGGACTTAAGTTTGTCGTTGTTCGTCCCAAGTTAGTCTCGTTAGACTCATTCTAAGGTTTGTCTAAGTTCGTCCTTAGAAAGAGACTAACTTGGGACGAACTTAGACAAACCTTAGAATGGGACTTAAGTTTGTCTTTGTTCGTCCCAAGTTAGTCTCGTTAGTCTCATTCTAAGGTTTGTCTAAGATCATCCTAAGAAAGAGAATAACTTGGGACGAACTTAGACAAACCTTAGAATGGGACTTAAGTTTGTCTTTGTTCGTCTCAAGTTAGTCTCGTTAGTCTCATTCTAAGGTTTGTCTAAGTTCGTCCTTAGAAAGAGAATAACTTGGGACAAACTTAGACAAACCTTAGAATGAGACTTAAGTTTGTCTTTGTTCGTCCCAAGTTAGTCTCGTTAGTCTCATTCTAAGGTTTGTCTAAGTTCATCCTTAGAAAGAGAATAACTTGGGACGAACTTAGACAACCCTTAGAATGAGACTTAAGTTTGTCTTCGTTCGTCCCAAGTTAGTCTCATTCTAAGGTTTGTCTAAGTTCGTCGTTAGAAAGATACTAACTTGGGACGAACAAAGACAAACCTTAGAATGAGACTTAAGTTTGTCTTTGTTCATCCCAAGTTAGTCTCATTCTAAGGTTTGTCTAAGTTCGTCCTTAGAAAGAGACTAACTTGGGACGAACTTAGACAAAACTTAGAATGGGACTTAAGTTTGTCTTTGTTCGTCCCAAGTTTGTCTCGTTAGTCTCATTCTATGGTTTGTCTAAGTTCGTCCTTAGAAAGAGACTAACTTGGGACGAACTTAGACAAACCTTAGAATGAAACTTAAGTTTGTCTTTGTTCGTCCCAAGTTAGTCTCGTTAGTCTCTTTCTAAGGTTTGTCTAAGTTCGTCCTTAGAAAGAGACTAACTTGGTACGAACTTAGACAAACCTTAGAATGGGACTTAAGTTTGTCTTTGTTCGTCCCAAGTTAGTCTTGTTAGTCTCATTCTAAGGTTTGTCTAAGTTGTCCTTATAAAGAGACTACTTGGGATAAACTTAGACAAACCTTAGAATGAGACTTAAGTTTGTCTTTGTTCGCCCCAAGTTTGTCTCGTTAGTCTCATTCTAAGGTTTGTCTAAGTTCGTCCTTAGAAAGAGACTAACTTGGGACTTACCTAGACAACCCTTAGAATGAGACTTACGTTTTTCTTTGTTCGTCCAAAGTTAGTCTCGTTAGTCTCATTCTAAGGTTTGTCTAAGTTCGTGCTTAGAAAGAGAATAACTTGGGACGAACTTAGACAAACCTTAGAATGAGACTTAAGTTTGACTTTGTTCGTCCCAAGTTAGTCTCGTTAGTCTCATTCTAAGGTTTGTCTAAGATCTTCCTAAGGAAGAGAATAACTTGGGACGAACTTAGACAAACCTTAGAATGAGACTTAAGTTTGTCTTTGTTCGTCGCAAGTTAGTCTCGTTAGTCTCATTTCTAAGGTTTGTCTAAGTTCGTCCTTAGAAAGAGAATAACTTGGGACGAACTTAGACAAACCTTAGAATGAGACTTAAGTTTGTCTATGTTCGTCCCAAGTTAGTGTCATTCTAAGGTTTGTCTAAGTTCGTCCTTAGAAAGAGACTAACTTGGTACGAACTAAGACAAACCTTAGAATGAGACTTACATTTTTCTTTGTTCGTCCAAAGTTAGTCTCGTTAGTCTCATTCTAAGGTTTGTCTAAGTTCGTGCTTAGAAAGAGAATAACTTGGGACGAACTTAGACAAACCTTAGAATGAGACTTAAGTTTGACTTTGTTCGTCCCAAGTTAGTCTCGTTAGTCTCATTCTAAGGTTTGTCTAAGATCATCCTAAGGAAGAGAATAACTTGGGACGAACTTAGACAAACCTTAGAATGAGACTTAAGTTTGTCTTTGTTCGTCGCAAGTTAGTCTCGTTAGTGTCATTCTAAGGTTTGTCTAAGTTCGTCCTTAGAAAGAGAATAACTTGGGACGAACTTAGACAAACCTTAGAATGAGACTTAAGTTTGTCTTTGTTTGTCCCAAGTTAGTCTCATACTAAGGTTTGTCTAAGTTCGTCGTTAGAAAGATACTAACTTGGGACGAACTAAGACAAACCTTAGAATGGGACTTAAGTTTGTCTTTGTTCATCCCAAGTTAGTCTCATTCTAAGGTTTGTCTAAGTTCGTCCTTAGAAAGAGAATAACTTGGGACGAACTTAGACAAACCTTAGAATGAGACTTAAGTTTGTCGTTGTTCGTCCCAAGTTAGTCTCGTTAGTCTCATTCTAAGGTTTGGCTAAGTTCGTCCTTAGAAAGAGACTAACTTGGGACGAACTTAGGCAAACCTTAGAATGAGACTTAAGTTTGTCTTTGTTCGTCCCAAGTTAGTCTCGTTACTCTCATTCTAAGGGTTGTCTAAGTTCGTCCTTAGAAAGAGAATAACTTGGGACGAACTTAGACAAACCTTAGAATGAGACTTAAGTTTGTCTTTGTTCGTCCCAAGTTAGTCTCGTTAGTGTCATTCTAAGGTTTGTCTAAGTTTGTCCTTAGAAAGAGAATAACTTGGGACGAACTTATACAAACCTTAGAATGAGACTTAAGTTTGTCTTTGTTTGTCCCAAGTTAGTCTCATTCTAAGGTTTGTCTAAGTTCGTCATTAGAAAGATACTAACTTGGGACGAACTAAGACAAACCTTAGAATGGGACTTAAGTTTGTCTTTGTTCATCCCAAGTTAGTCTAGTTCTAAGGTTTGTCTAAGTTCGTCCTTAGAAAGAGAATAACTTGGGACGAACTTAGACAAACCTTAGAATGAGACTGAAGTTTGTCTTTGTTCGTCCCAAGTTAGTGTCATTCTAAGGTTTGTCTAAGTTTGTCCTTAGAAAGAGACTAACTTGGGACGAACTAAGACAAACCTTAGAATGGGACTTAAGTTTGTCGTTGTTCGTCCCAAGTTAGTCTCGTTAGACTCATTCTAAGGTTTGTCTAAGTTCGTCCTTAGAAAGAGACTAACTTGGGACGAACTTAGACAAACCTTAGAATGGGACTTAAGTTTGTCTTTGTTCGTCCCAAGTTAGTCTCGTTAGTCTCATTCTAAGGTTTGTCTAAGATCATCCTAAGAAAGAGAATAACTTGGGACGAACTTAGACAAACCTTAGAATGGGACTTAAGTTTGTCTTTGTTCGTCTCAAGTTAGTCTCGTTAGTCTCATTCTAAGGTTTGTCTAAGTTCGTCCTTAGAAAGAGAATAACTTGGGACAAACTTAGACAAACCTTAGAATGAGACTTAAGTTTGTCTTTGTTCGTCCCAAGTTAGTCTCGTTAGTCTCATTCTAAGGTTTGTCTAAGTTCATCCTTAGAAAGAGAATAACTTGGGACGAACTTAGACAACCCTTAGAATGAGACTTAAGTTTGTCTTTGTTCGTCCCAAGTTAGTCTCATTCTAAGGTTTGTCTAAGTTTGTCGTTAGAAAGATACTAACTTGGGACGAACTAAGACAAACCTTAGAATGAGACTTAAGTTTGTCTTTGTTCATCCCAAGTTAGTCTCATTCTAAGGTTTGTCTAAGTTCGTCCTTAGAAAGAGACTAACTTGGGACGAACTTAGACAAACCTTAGAATGAAACTTAAGTTTGTCTTTGTTCGTCCCAAGTTAGTGTCATTCTAAGGTTTGTCTAAGTTCGTCCTTAGAAAGAGACTAACTTGGGACGAACTAAGACAAACCTTAGAATGGGACTTAAGTTTTTCTTTGTTCGTCCCAAGTTTGTCTCGTTAGTCTCATTCTATGGTTTGTCTAAGTTCGTCCTTAGAAAGAGACTAACTTGGGACGAACTTAGACAAACCTTAGAATGAAACTTAAGTTTGTCTTTGTTCGTCCCAAGTTAGTGTCATTCTAAGGTTTGTCTAAGTTCGTCCTTAGAAAGAGACTAACTTGGGACGAACTAAGACAAACCTTAGAATGGGACTTAAGTTTGTCGTTGTTCGTCCCAAGTTAGTCTCGTTAGTCTCATTCTAAGGTTTGTCTAAGTTCGTCCTTAGAAAGAGACTAACTTGGGACGAACTTAGACAAACCTTAGAATGGGACTTAAGTTTGTTTTTGTTCGTCCCAAGTTAGTCTCGTTAGTCTCATTCTAAGGTTTGTCTAAGATCATCCTAAGAAAGAGAATAACTTGGGACGAACTTAGACAAACCTTAGAATGAGACTTAAGTTTGTCTTTGTTCGTCGCAAGTTACTCTCGTTAGTCTCATTTCTAAGGTTTGTCTAAGTTCGTCCTTAGAAAGAGAATAACTTGGGACGATCTTAGACAAACCTTAGAATGAGACTTAAGTTTGTCTTTGTTCATTCCAAGTTAGTGTCATTCTAAGGTTTGTCTAAGTTCGTCCTTAGAAAGAGACTAACTTGGGACGAACTAAGACAAACCTTAGAATGGGACTTAAGTTTGTCGTTGTTCGTCCCAAGTTAGTCTCGTTAGTCTCATTCTATGGTTTGTCTAAGTTCGTCCTTAGAAAGAGACTAACTTGGGACGAACTTAGAAAAACCTTAGAATGAGACTTAAGTTTGTCTTTGTTCGTCCCAAGTTAGTCTCGTTAGTGTCATTCTAAGGTTTGTCTAAGTTCGTCCTTAGAATAAGAATAACTTGGGACGAACTTAGACAAACCTTAGAATGAGACTTAAGTTTGTCTTTGTTTGTCCCAAGTTAGTCTCATTCTAAGGTTTGTCTAATTCGTCGTTAGAAAGATACTAACTTGGGACGAACTAAGACAAACCTTAGAATGGGACTTAAGTTTGTCTTTGTTCATCTTAAGTTAGTCTCATTCTAAGGTTTGTCTAAGTTCGTCCTTAGAAAGAGAATAACTTGGGACGAACTTAGACAAACCTTAGAATGGGACTTAAGTTTGTCGTTGTTCGTCCCAAGTTAGTCTCGTTAGTCTCATTCTAAGGTTTGGCTAAGTTCGTCCTTAGAAAGAGACTAACTTGGGACGAACTTAGGCAAACCTTAGAATCAGACTTAAGTTTGTCTTTGTTCGTCCCAAGTTAGTCTCGTTACTCTCATTCTAAGGGTTTTCTAAGTTCGTCCTTAGAAAGAGAATAACTTGGGACGAACTTAGACAAACCTTAGAATGAGACTTAAGTTTGTCTTTGTTCGTCCCAAGTTAGTCTCGTTAGTGTCATTCTAAGGTTTGTCTAAGTTCGTCCTTAGAAAGAGAATAACTTGGGACGAACTTAGAAAAACCTTAGAATGAGACTTAAGTTTGTCTTTGTTTGTCCCAAGTTAGTCTCATTCTAAGGTTTGTCTAAGTTCGTCGTTAGAAAGATACTAACTTGGGACGAACTAAGAGAAACCTTAGAATGGGACTTAAGTTTGTCTTTGTTCATCCCAAGTTAGTCTCATTCTAAGGTTTGTCTAAGTTCGTCCTTAGAAAGAGAATAACTTGGGACGAACTTAGACAAACCTTAGAATGAGACTTAAGTTTGTCTTTGTTCGTCCCAAGTTAGTGTCATTATAAGGTTTGTCTAAGTTCGTCCTTAGAAAGAGACTAACTTGGGACGAACTAAGACAAACCTTAGAATGGGACTTAAGTTTGTCGTTGTTCGTCCCAAGTTAGTCTCGTTAGTCTCATTCTAAGGTTTGGCTAAGTTCGTCCTTAGAAAGAGACTAACTTGGGACGAACTTAGGCAAACCTTAGAATGAGACTTAAGTTTGTCTTTGTTCATCCCAAGTTAGTCTCGTTACTCTCATTCTAAGGGTTGTCTAAGTTCGTCCTTAGAAAGAGAATAACTTGGGACAAACTTAGACAAACCTTAGAATGAGACTTAAGTTTGTCTTTGTTCGTCCCGAGTTAGTCTCGTTAGTGTCATTCTAAGGTTTGTCTAAGTTCGTCTTTAGAAAGAGACTAACTTGGGACGAACTAAGACAAACCTTAGAATGGGACTTAAGTTTGTCGTTGTTCGTCCCAAGTTAGTCTCGTTAGTCTCATTCTAAGGTTTGGCTAAGTTCGTCCTTAGAAAGAGAATAACTTGGGACAAACTTAGACAAACCTTAGAATGAGACTTAAGTTTGTCTTTGTTCGTCCCAAGTTAGTCTCGTTAGTCTCATTCTAAGGTTTGTCTAAGTTCATCCTTAGAAAGAGAATAACTTGGGACGAACTTAGACAACCCTTAGAATGAGACTTAAGTTTGTCTTCGTTCGTCCCAAGTTAGTCTCATTCTAAGGTTTGTCTAAGTTCGTCGTTAGAAAGATACTAACTTGGGACGAACAAAGACAAACCTTAGAATGAGACTTAAGTTTGTCTTTGTTCATCCCAAGTTAGTGTCATTCTAAGGTTTGTCTAAGTTCGTCCTTAGAAAGAGACTAACTTGGGACGAACTAAGACAAACCTTAGAATGGGACTTAAGTTTGTCGTTGTTCGTCCCAAGTTAGTCTCGTTAGTCTCATTCTAAGGTTTGTCTAAGTTCGTCCTTAGAAAGAGACTAACTTGGGACGAACTTAGACAAACCTTAGAATGGGACTTAAGTTTGTTTTTGTTCGTCCCAAGTTAGTCTCGTTAGTCTCATTCTAAGGTTTGTCTAAGATCATCCTAAGAAAGAGAATAACTTGGGACGAACTTAGACAAACCTTAGAATGAGACTTAAGTTTGTCTTTGTTCGTCGCAAGTTAGTCTCGTTAGTCTCATTTCTAAGGTTTGTCTAAGTTCGTCCTTAGAAAGAGAATAACTTGGGACGAACTTAGACAAACCTTAGAATGAGACTTAAGTTTGTCTTTGTTCATTCCAAGTTAGTGTCATTCTAAGGTTTGTCTAAGTTCGTCCTTAGAAAGAGACTAACTTGGGACGAACTAAGACAAACCTTAGAATGGGACTTAAGTTTGTCGTTGTTCGTCCCAAGTTAGTCTCGTTAGTCTCATTCTATGGTTTGTCTAAGTTCGTCCTTAGAAAGAGACTAACTTGGGACGAACTTAGAAAAACCTTAGAATGAGACTTAAGTTTGTCTTTGTTCGTCCCAAGTTAGTCTCGTTAGTGTCATTCTAAGGTTTGTCTAAGTTCGTCCTTAGAATAAGAATAACTTGGGACGAACTTAGACAAACCTTAGAATGAGACTTAAGTTTGTCTTTGTTTGTCCCAAGTTAGTCTCATTCTAAGGTTTGTCTAATTCGTCGTTAGAAAGATACTAACTTGGGACGAACTAAGACAAACCTTAGAATGGGACTTAAGTTTGTCTTTGTTCATCTTAAGTTAGTCTCATTCTAAGGTTTGTCTAAGTTCGTCCTTAGAAAGAGAATAACTTGGGACGAACTTAGACAAACCTTAGAATGGGACTTAAGTTTGTCGTTGTTCGTCCCAAGTTAGTCTCGTTAGTCTCATTCTAAGGTTTGGTTAAGTTCGTCCTTAGAAAGAGACTAACTTGGGACGAACTTAGGCAAACCTTAGAATCAGACTTAAGTTTGTCTTTGTTCGTCCCAAGTTAGTCTCGTTACTCTCATTCTAAGGGTTTTCTAAGTTCGTCCTTAGAAAGAGAATAACTTGGGACGAACTTAGACAAACCTTAGAATGAGACTTAAGTTTGTCTTTGTTCGTCCCAAGTTAGTCTCGTTAGTGTCATTCTAAGGTTTGTCTAAGTTCGTCCTTAGAAAGAGAATAACTTGGGACGAACTTAGACAAACCTTAGAATGAGACTTAAGTTTGTCTTTGTTTGTCCCAAGTTAGTCTCATTCTAAGGTTTGTCTAAGTTCGTCGTTAGAAAGATACTAACTTGGGACGAACTAAGAGAAACCTTAGAATGGGACTTAAGTTTGTCTTTGTTCATCCCAAGTTAGTCTCATTCTAAGGTTTGTCTAAGTTCGTCCTTAGAAAGAGAATAACTTGGGACGAACTTAGACAAACCTTAGAATGAGACTTAAGTTTGTCTTTGTTCGTCCCAAGTTAGTGTCATTATAAGGTTTGTCTAAGTTCGTCCTTAGAAAGAGACTAACTTGGGACGAACTAAGACAAACCTTAGAATGGGACTTAAGTTTGTCGTTGTTCGTCCCAAGTTAGTCTCGTTAGTCTCATTCTAAGGTTTGGCTAAGTTCGTCCTTAGAAAGAGACTAACTTGGGACGAACTTAGGCAAACCTTAGAATGAGACTTAAGTTTGTCTTTGTTCATCCCAAGTTAGTCTCGTTACTCTCATTCTAAGGGTTGTCTAAGTTCGTCCTTAGAAAGAGAATAACTTGGGACAAACTTAGACAAACCTTAGAATGAGACTTAAGTTTGTCTTTGTTCGTCCCGAGTTAGTCTCGTTAGTGTCATTCTAAGGTTTGTCTAAGTTCGTCTTTAGAAAGAGACTAACTTGGGACGAACTAAGACAAACCTTAGAATGGGACTTAAGTTTGTCGTTGTTCGTCCCAAGTTAGTCTCGTTAGTCTCATTCTAAGGTTTGGCTAAGTTCGTCCTTAGAAAGAGAATAACTTGGGACAAACTTAGACAAACCTTAGAATGAGACTTAAGTTTGTCTTTGTTCGTCCCAAGTTAGTCTCGTTAGTCTCATTCTAAGGTTTGTCTAAGTTCATCCTTAGAAAGAGAATAACTTGGGACGAACTTAGACAACCCTTAGAATGAGACTTAAGTTTGTCTTCGTTCGTCCCAAGTTAGTCTCATTCTAAGGTTTGTCTAAGTTCGTCGTTAGAAAGATACTAACTTGGGACGAACAAAGACAAACCTTAGAATGAGACTTAAGTTTGTCTTTGTTCATCCCAAGTTAGTCTCATTCTAAGGTTTGTCTAAGTTCGTCCTTAGAAAGAGACTAACTTGGGACGAACTTAGACAAAACTTAGTATGGGACTTAAGTTTGTCTTTGTTCGTCCCAAGTTTGTCTCGTTAGTCTCATTCTATGGTTTGTCTAAGTTCGTCCTTAGAAAGAGACTAACTTGGGACGAACTTAGACAAACCTTAGAATGAAACTTAAGTTTGTCTTTGTTCGTCCCAAGTTAGTCTCGTTAGTCTCTTTCTAAGGTTTGTCTAAGTTCGTCCTTAGAAAGAGACTAACTTGGTACGAACTTAGACAAACCTTAGAATGGGACTTAAGTTTGTCTTTGTTCGTCCCAAGTTAGTCTTGTTAGTCTCATTCTAAGGTTTGTCTAAGTTGTCCTTAGAAAGAGACTAACTTGGGACGAACTAAGACAAACCATAGAATGAGACTTAAGTTTGTCTTTGTTCGTCCCAAGTTAGTCTAGTTAGTCTCATTCTAAGGTTTGTCTATGTTCGTCCTTAGAAAGAGACTAACTTGGGACAAACTAAGACAAACCTTAGAATCAGACTTAAGTTTGTCTTTGTTCGTCCCAAGTTAGTCTCGTTACAAAGTTAGTCTCTTTCCATGGTTTGTCTACAAGTTAGTCTCGTTGAAGAAAAACTTTTTCTAGAGAGATATGCTCTGGTTTTTTTCTCGCCATATGTGAAGTTCTGGCTTTTCTGGCGTCTTATCCGGCGAGCTCCGCCTGATGGTGTTCCGACGGTTGGATCTGGAGCTGGCGTCGTCTCCTGCTTTGCTATCGTCGTCCGGCTTCGATTCTCAGAACTGAGATTCGCTTCGTCTGGTTCAGATTGGTAGCAGCTCTCTTCCGTCTCCGTTCTCAACCTCAGATCTGGTGTTCTTCGTCCAGCTCAGCTCAGTTGTGCTCTCAGATCCGTTTCTTTGTCCGGTTCAGATCTGGTGCTATCAGGCCGGTTCGCTCGCAGTTCTCAGATCTGGTTTCGTCTTCAATCTGGTTTCAGATCTGCTCGATTTCGTTCTCAGTTCAGATTTGCTCCTGCTCGGATCTGTCTCGGCTGTTAGGTCACGGCTGCTGTCACGACTGCCCTGTTCTCTTTGCTTTGCCACGGCTGCTCACGGCTGTTCAGATCTGATCGAAACTCAGATCTGTATTCAGCTCTTTTTGTGTTTGATGGCGAGTTTGTTGAAGATGCAACAGTCGCCGGAGGCAATCAAGATGCAGGGATCGTATGCATCGGCAGTTAAGGGTGAGAACTCTCTTGCTCCGGTGGTGACGAATCCTAGATTGGTTCCTCGCTTCAAACCAATCGTTTTACCATCCCGTCAATACTCAACCGTAGATGGGAAGCCCTCTGTTCATTTCACAGCAGCTGAGTTCGAAGCAGGGGTAGCTCTCTTCAAACATTCGCTGGTTGCTAAATTCACCATGGGGAGGCCGACTATTGAGGTGATTCGGCAAGTTTTCAAGGAAAATTGGCCTATTAAAGGCAGAGCTACGGTCAGTGATATATGGGACTCTCGGCATTTGATTATAATATTAGATTCTGAGGAAGATGCTAATGCGGTCCTTACTTCTCCTCTCCGAAAGGTAGGGCATGCTATGTTTCGCCTATTTCGGTATTCCCCTGATTACAGTCCAAAGAAGGAATCTTCTACTACTACTAAGTGGGTCAGACTACCAGGTATTCATCCTGGTTTCGTTACTAGTAACTATGTGGCTGGTATTGTGAATACCTTTGGTTGTTTTCTTGATTTGGATGAGAGATCGAAGGCTTGTGCCACTCTTAGATATGTTAGAGCTTGTGTGGAGCTTGATGTTTGTATTCCTATTCCGGAGGAAGTTAGGATTTCTCTATCGGATGGGAGAGTGTTCTGGCAAAAAATTGAAGTGGAAGGCAATATGGCCTATTGTTCTTACTGTAAGGTTCATGGGCATGACTTATCGATGTGTAGGAAGAAACATGTCTCAAAAAGTGTTCCAAAGGAGCAGTTCAATATGCCTGTTATGAAGGAGCAGTTCAATATGCCTGTTATGAAGGAGCACATTCCCATAGAAAGTATTATCCAGAATAGTCCTGAAGTCCCAGGTGAGAATATGGACACTAGTAAGCAAGAAGAATGGGTGCAAGTCAAGAAGAAAAAGAGTGCAAGGAAAGTTCGTAAGAAGGACACTGTTAAAAGTGTCACTCTTGAGACACAAGTTGTTTCTTCTTGTGATATTAGTGTTGCATTGCCAAGTGAAGATGTTCAGGAGGAAACTCCTAATAATACTAAGTCGGCTGTGGAAGTTTCGAATGAAAAGGAGGTAGTGGTGGTATCTTTAGAGAATAAAGAGGATGTTAAAGATTTGAATATGGCTGATCCTACAACAGCTCCTATCATTAGTTCCCTCATGGACAACCTTGATGGGATTAAAAAGAGTTATGACAGCGTTCTCCCGGATGTTATCCTCACCAAGGAAACCAAGGCCAAATTCATGAAAGACTTAGCCCTAGCTCCTAGCACTCAAACTAAGCCTATTCTAATGTGTTCAAAGGATGTTGCGGTTTCGCCCAAATCGAACCGTAAGGTCACCTTCAGTGTTGACTAGATTAGGCCTCCTTTAGCGCGGTTTTGTTTGCTGTTTCGTTTTCTTTCTTGGGCTTTGTCCCTTAATAAAATAAGTTTGTTTTAAAAAAAAAGTTAGTCACGTTACTCTCATTCTAAGGGTTGTCTAAGTTCGTCCTTAGAAAGAGAATAACTTGGGACGAACTTAGACACACCTTAGAATGAGACTTAAGTTTGTCTTTGTTCGTCCCAAGTTAGTCGCGTTAGTGTCATTCTAAGGTTTGTCTAAGTTCGTCTTTAGAAAGAGACTAACTTGGGACGAACTTAGGCAAACCTTAGAATGAGACTTAAGTTTGTCTTTGTTCATCCCAAGTTAGTCTCGTTACTCTCATTCTAAGGGTTGTCTAAGTTCGTCCTTAGAAAGAGAATAACTTGGGACAAACTTAGACAAACCTTAGAATGAGACTTAAGTTTGTCTTTGTTCGTCCCGAGTTAGTCTCGTTAGTGTCATTCTAAGGTTTGTCTAAGTTCGTCTTTAGAAAGAGACTAACTTGGGACGAACTAAGACAAACCTTAGAATGGGACTTAAGTTTGTCGTTGTTCGTCCCAAGTTAGTCTCGTTAGTCTCATTCTAAGGTTTGGCTAAGTTCGTCCTTAGAAAGAGAATAACTTGGGACAAACTTAGACAAACCTTAGAATGAGACTTAAGTTTGTCTTTGTTCGTCCCAAGTTAGTCTCGTTAGTCTCATTCTAAGGTTTGTCTAAGTTCATCCTTAGAAAGAGAATAACTTGGGACGAACTTAGACAACCCTTAGAATGAGACTTAAGTTTGTCTTCGTTCGTCCCAAGTTAGTCTCATTCTAAGGTTTGTCTAAGTTCGTCGTTAGAAAGATACTAACTTGGGACGAACAAAGACAAACCTTAGAATGAGACTTAAGTTTGTCTTTGTTCATCCCAAGTTAGTCTCATTCTAAGGTTTGTCTAAGTTCGTCCTTAGAAAGAGACTAACTTGGGACGAACTTAGACAAAACTTAGTATGGGACTTAAGTTTGTCTTTGTTCGTCCCAAGTTTGTCTCGTTAGTCTCATTCTATGGTTTGTCTAAGTTCGTCCTTAGAAAGAGACTAACTTGGGACGAACTTAGACAAACCTTAGAATGAAACTTAAGTTTGTCTTTGTTCGTCCCAAGTTAGTCTCGTTAGTCTCTTTCTAAGGTTTGTCTAAGTTCGTCCTTAGAAAGAGACTAACTTGGTACGAACTTAGACAAACCTTAGAATGGGACTTAAGTTTGTCTTTGTTCGTCCCAAGTTAGTCTTGTTAGTCTCATTCTAAGGTTTGTCTAAGTTGTCCTTAGAAAGAGACTAACTTGGGACGAACTAAGACAAACCATAGAATGAGACTTAAGTTTGTCTTTGTTCGTCCCAAGTTAGTCTAGTTAGTCTCATTCTAAGGTTTGTCTATGTTCGTCCTTAGAAAGAGACTAACTTGGGACAAACTAAGACAAACCTTAGAATCAGACTTAAGTTTGTCTTTGTTCGTCCCAAGTTAGTCTCGTTACAAAGTTAGTCTCTTTCCATGGTTTGTCTACAAGTTAGTCTCGTTGAAGAAAAACTTTTTCTAGAGAGATATGCTCTGGTTTTTTTCTCGCCATATGTGAAGTTCTGGCTTTTCCGGCGTCTTATCCGGCGAGCTCCGCCTGATGGTGTTCCGACGGTTGGATCTGGAGCTGGCGTCGTCTCCTGCTTTGCTATCGTCGTCCGGCTTCGATTCTCAGAACTGAGATTCGCTTCGTCTGGTTCAGATTGGTAGCAGCTCTCTTCCGTCTCAGTTCTCAACCTCAGATCTGGTGTTCTTCGTCCAGCTCAGCTCAGTTGTGCTCTCAGATCCGTTTCTTTGTCCGGCTCAGATCTGGTGCTATCAGGCCGGTTCGCTCGCAGTTCTCAGATCTGGTTTCGTCTTCAATCTGGTTTCAGATCTGCTCGATTTCGTTCTCAGTTCAGATTTGCTCCTGCTCGGATCTGTCTCGGCTGTTAGGTCACGGCTGCTGTCACGACTGCCCTGTTCTCTTTGCTTTGCCACGGCTGCTCACGGCTGTTCAGATCTGATCGAAACTCAGATCTGTATTCAGCTCTTTTTGTGTTTGATGGCGAGTTTGTTGAAGATGCAACAGTCGCCGGAGGCAATCAAGATGCAGGGATCGTATGCATCGGCAGTTAAGGGTGAGAACTCTCTTGCTCCGGTGGTGTCGAATCCTAGATTGGTTCCTCGCTTCAAACCAATCGTTTTACCATCCCGTCAATACTCAACCGTAGATGGGAAGCCCTCTGTTCATTTCACAGCAGCTGAGTTCGAAGCAGGGGTAGCTCTCTTCAAACATTCGCTGGTTGCTAAATTCACCATGGGGAGGCCGACTATTGAGGTGATTCGGCAAGTTTTCAAGGAAAATTGGCCTATTAAAGGCAGAGCTACGGTCAGTGATATATGGGACTCTCGGCATTTGATTATAATATTAGATTCTGAGGAAGATGCTAATGCGGTCCTTACTTCTCCTCTCCGAAAGGTAGGGCATGCTATGTTTCGCCTATTTCGGTATTCCCCTGATTACAGTCCAAAGAAGGAATCTTCTACTACTACTAAGTGGGTCAGACTACCAGGTATTCATCCTGGTTTCGTTACTAGTAACTATGTGGCTGGTATTGTGAATACCTTTGGTTGTTTTCTTGATTTGGATGAGAGATCGAAGGCTTGTGCCACTCTTAGATATGTTAGAGCTTGTGTGGAGCTTGATGTTTGTATTCCTATTCCGGAGGAAGTTAGGATTTCTCTATCGGATGGGAGAGTGTTCTGGCAAAAAATTGAAGTGGAAGGCAATATGGCCTATTGTTCTTACTGTAAGGTTCATGGGCATGACTTATCGATGTGTAGGAAGAAACATGTCTCAAAAAGTGTTCCAAAGGAGCAGTTCAATATGCCTGTTATGAAGGAGCAGTTCAATATGCCTGTTATGAAGGAGCACATTCCCATAGAAAGTATTATCCAGAATAGTCCTGAAGTCCCAGGTGAGAATATGGACACTAGTAAGCAAGAAGAATGGGTGCAAGTCAAGAAGAAAAAGGGTGCAAGGAAAGTTCGTAAGAAGGACACTGTTAAAAGTGTCACTCTTGAGACACAAGTTGTTTCTTCTTGTGATATTAGTGTTGCATTGCCAAGTGAAGATGTTCAGGAGGAAACTCCTAATAATACTAAGTCGGCTGTGGAAGTTTCGAATGAAAAGGAGGTAGTGGTGGTATCTTTAGAGAATAAAGAGGATGTTAAAGATTTGAATATGGCTGATCCTACAACAGCTCCTATCATTAGTTCCCTCATGGACAACCTTGATGGGATTAAAAAGAGTTATGACAGCGTTCTCCCGGATGTTATCCTCACCAAGGAAACCAAGGCCAAATTCATGAAAGACTTAGCCCTAGCTCCTAGCACTCAAACTAAGCCTATTCTAATGTGTTCAAAGGATGTTGCGGTTTCGCCCAAATCGAACCGTAAGGTCACCTTCAGTGTTGACTAGATTAGGCCTCCTTTAGCGCGGTTTTGTTTGCTGTTTCGTTTTCTTTCTTGGGCTTTGTCCCTTAATAAAATAAGTTTGTTTTAAAAAAAAAGTTAGTCTCGTTACTCTCATTCTAAGGGTTGTCTAAGTTCGTCCTTAGAAAGAGAATAACTTGGGACGAACTTAGACACACCTTAGAATGAGACTTAAGTTTGTCTTTGTTCGTCCCAAGTTAGTCGCGTTAGTGTCATTCTAAGGTTTGTCTAAGTTCGTCTTTAGAAAGAGACTAACTTGGGACGAACTTAGGCAAACCTTAGAATGAGACTTAAGTTTGTCTTTGTTCGTCCCAAGTTAGTCTCGTTAGTCTCTTTCTAAGGTTTGGCTAAGTTCGTCCTTAGAAAGAGAATAACTTGGGACAAACTTAGACAAACCTTAGAATGAGACTTAAGTTTGTCTTTGTTCGTCCCAAGTTAGTCTCGTTAGTCTCATTCTAAGGTTTGTCTAAGTTCATCCTTAGAAAGAGAATAACTTGGGACGAACTTAGACAACCCTTAGAATGAGACTTAAGTTTGTCTTCGTTCGTCCCAAGTTAGTCTCATTCTAAGGTTTGTCTAAGTTCGTCGTTAGAAAGATACTAACTTGGGACGAACAAAGACAAACCTTAGAATGAGACTTAAGTTTGTCTTTGTTCATCCCAAGTTAGTGTCATTCTAAGGTTTGTCTAAGTTCGTCCTTAGAAAGAGACTAACTTGGGACGAACTAAGACAAACCTTAGAATGGGACTTAAGTTTTTCTTTGTTCGTCCCAAGTTTGTCTCGTTAGTCTCATTCTATGGTTTGTCTAAGTTCGTCCTTAGAAAGAGACTAACTTGGGACGAACTTAGACAAACCTTAGAATGAAACTTAAGTTTGTCTTTGTTCGTCCCAAGTTAGTGTCATTCTAAGGTTTGTCTAAGTTCGTCCTTAGAAAGAGACTAACTTGGGACGAACTAAGACAAACCTTAGAATGGGACTTAAGTTTGTCGTTGTTCGTCCCAAGTTAGTCTCGTTAGTCTCATTCTAAGGTTTGTCTAAGTTCGTCCTTAGAAAGAGACTAACTTGGGACGAACTTAGACAAACCTTAGAATGGGACTTAAGTTTGTTTTTGTTCGTCCCAAGTTAGTCTCGTTAGTCTCATTCTAAGGTTTGTCTAAGATCATCCTAAGAAAGAGAATAACTTGGGACGAACTTAGACAAACCTTAGAATGAGACTTAAGTTTGTCTTTGTTCGTCGCAAGTTAGTCTCGTTAGTCTCATTTCTAAGGTTTGTCTAAGTTCGTCCTTAGAAAGAGAATAACTTGGGACGAACTTAGACAAACCTTAGAATGAGACTTAAGTTTGTCTTTGTTCATTCCAAGTTAGTGTCATTCTAAGGTTTGTCTAAGTTCGTCCTTAGAAAGAGACTAACTTGGGACGAACTAAGACAAACCTTAGAATGGGACTTAAGTTTGTCGTTGTTCGTCCCAAGTTAGTCTCGTTAGTCTCATTCTATGGTTTGTCTAAGTTCGTCCTTAGAAAGAGACTAACTTGGGACGAACTTAGAAAAACCTTAGAATGAGACTTAAGTTTGTCTTTGTTCGTCCCAAGTTAGTCTCGTTAGTGTCATTCTAAGGTTTGTCTAAGTTCGTCCTTAGAATAAGAATAACTTGGGACGAACTTAGACAAACCTTAGAATGAGACTTAAGTTTGTCTTTGTTTGTCCCAAGTTAGTCTCATTCTAAGGTTTGTCTAATTCGTCGTTAGAAAGATACTAACTTGGGACGAACTAAGACAAACCTTAGAATGGGACTTAAGTTTGTCTTTGTTCATCTTAAGTTAGTCTCATTCTAAGGTTTGTCTAAGTTCGTCCTTAGAAAGAGAATAACTTGGGACGAACTTAGACAAACCTTAGAATGGGACTTAAGTTTGTCGTTGTTCGTCCCAAGTTAGTCTCGTTAGTCTCATTCTAAGGTTTGGCTAAGTTCGTCCTTAGAAAGAGACTAACTTGGGACGAACTTAGGCAAACCTTAGAATCAGACTTAAGTTTGTCTTTGTTCGTCCCAAGTTAGTCTCGTTACTCTCATTCTAAGGGTTTTCTAAGTTCGTCCTTAGAAAGAGAATAACTTGGGACGAACTTAGACAAACCTTAGAATGAGACTTAAGTTTGTCTTTGTTCGTCCCAAGTTAGTCTCGTTAGTGTCATTCTAAGGTTTGTCTAAGTTCGTCCTTAGAAAGAGAATAACTTGGGACGAACTTAGACAAACCTTAGAATGAGACTTAAGTTTGTCTTTGTTTGTCCCAAGTTAGTCTCATTCTAAGGTTTGTCTAAGTTCGTCGTTAGAAAGATACTAACTTGGGACGAACTAAGAGAAACCTTAGAATGGGACTTAAGTTTGTCTTTGTTCATCCCAAGTTAGTCTCATTCTAAGGTTTGTCTAAGTTCGTCCTTAGAAAGAGAATAACTTGGGACGAACTTAGACAAACCTTAGAATGAGACTTAAATTTGTCTTTGTTCGTCCCAAGTTAGTGTCATTATAAGGTTTGTCTAAGTTCGTCCTTAGAAAGAGACTAACTTGGGACGAACTAAGACAAACCTTAGAATGGGACTTAAGTTTGTCGTTGTTCGTCCCAAGTTAGTCTCGTTAGTCTCATTCTAAGGTTTGGCTAAGTTCGTCCTTAGAAAGAGACTAACTTGGGACGAACTTAGGCAAACCTTAGAATGAGACTTAAGTTTGTCTTTGTTCATCCCAAGTTAGTCTCGTTACTCTCATTCTAAGGGTTGTCTAAGTTCGTCCTTAGAAAGAGAATAACTTGGGACAAACTTAGACAAACCTTAGAATGAGACTTAAGTTTGTCTTTGTTCGTCCCGAGTTAGTCTCGTTAGTGTCATTCTAAGGTTTGTCTAAGTTCGTCTTTAGAAAGAGACTAACTTGGGACGAACTAAGACAAACCTTAGAATGGGACTTAAGTTTGTCGTTGTTCGTCCCAAGTTAGTCTCGTTAGTCTCATTCTAAGGTTTGGCTAAGTTCGTCCTTAGAAAGAGAATAACTTGGGACAAACTTAGACAAACCTTAGAATGAGACTTAAGTTTGTCTTTGTTCGTCGCAAGTTAGTCTCGTTAGTCTCATTTCTAAGGTTTGTCTAAGTTCGTCCTTAGAAAGAGAATAACTTGGGACGAACTTAGACAAACCTTAGAATGAGACTTAAGTTTGTCTTTGTTCATTCCAAGTTAGTGTCATTCTAAGGTTTGTCTAAGTTCGTCCTTAGAAAGAGACTAACTTGGGACGAACTAAGACAAACCTTAGAATGGGACTTAAGTTTGTCGTTGTTCGTCCCAAGTTAGTCTCGTTAGTCTCATTCTATGGTTTGTCTAAGTTCGTCCTTAGAAAGAGACTAACTTGGGACGAACTAAGAAAAACCTTAGAATGAGACTTAAGTTTGTCTTTGTTCGTCCCAAGTTAGTCTCGTTAGTGTCATTCTAAGGTTTGTCTAAGTTCGTCCTTAGAATAAGAATAACTTGGGACGAACTTAGACAAACCTTAGAATGAGACTTAAGTTTGTCTTTGTTTGTCCCAAGTTAGTCTCATTCTAAGGTTTGTCTAATTCGTCGTTAGAAAGATACTAACTTGGGACGAACTAAGACAAACCTTAGAATGGGACTTAAGTTTGTCTTTGTTCATCTTAAGTTAGTCTCATTCTAAGGTTTGTCTAAGTTCGTCCTTAGAAAGAGAATAACTTGGGACGAACTTAGACAAACCTTAGAATGGGACTTAAGTTTGTCGTTGTTCGTCCCAAGTTAGTCTCGTTAGTCTCATTCTAAGGTTTGGCTAAGTTCGTCCTTAGAAAGAGACTAACTTGGGACGAACTTAGGCAAACCTTAGAATCAGACTTAAGTTTGTCTTTGTTCGTCCCAAGTTAGTCTCGTTACTCTCATTCTAAGGGTTTTCTAAGTTCGTCCTTAGAAAGAGAATAACTTGGGACGAACTTAGACAAACCTTAGAATGAGACTTAAGTTTGTCTTTGTTCGTCCCAAGTTAGTCTCGTTAGTGTCATTCTAAGGTTTGTCTAAGTTCGTCCTTAGAAAGAGAATAACTTGGGACGAACTTAGACAAACCTTAGAATGAGACTTAAGTTTGTCTTTGTTTGTCCCAAGTTAGTCTCATTCTAAGGTTTGTCTAAGTTCGTCGTTAGAAAGATACTAACTTGGGACGAACTAAGAGAAACCTTAGAATGGGACTTAAGTTTGTCTTTGTTCATCCCAAGTTAGTCTCATTCTAAGGTTTGTCTAAGTTCGTCCTTAGAAAGAGAATAACTTGGGACGAACTTAGACAAACCTTAGAATGAGACTTAAGTTTGTCTTTGTTCGTCCCAAGTTAGTGTCATTATAAGGTTTGTCTAAGTTCGTCCTTAGAAAGAGACTAACTTGGGACGAACTAAGACAAACCTTAGAATGGGACTTAAGTTTGTCGTTGTTCGTCCCAAGTTAGTCTCGTTAGTCTCATTCTAAGGTTTGGCTAAGTTCGTCCTTAGAAAGAGACTAACTTGGGACGAACTTAGGCAAACCTTAGAATGAGACTTAAGTTTGTCTTTGTTCATCCCAAGTTAGTCTCGTTACTCTCATTCTAAGGGTTGTCTAAGTTCGTCCTTAGAAAGAGAATAACTTGGGACAAACTTAGACAAACCTTAGAATGAGACTTAAGTTTGTCTTTGTTCGTCCCGAGTTAGTCTCGTTAGTGTCATTCTAAGGTTTGTCTAAGTTCGTCTTTAGAAAGAGACTAACTTGGGACGAACTAAGACAAACCTTAGAATGGGACTTAAGTTTGTCGTTGTTCGTCCCAAGTTAGTCTCGTTAGTCTCATTCTAAGGTTTGGCTAAGTTCGTCCTTAGAAAGAGAATAACTTGGGACAAACTTAGACAAACCTTAGAATGAGACTTAAGTTTGTCTTTGTTCGTCCCAAGTTAGTCTCGTTAGTCTCATTCTAAGGTTTGTCTAAGTTCATCCTTAGAAAGAGAATAACTTGGGACGAACTTAGACAACCCTTAGAATGAGACTTAAGTTTGTCTTCGTTCGTCCCAAGTTAGTCTCATTCTAAGGTTTGTCTAAGTTCGTCGTTAGAAAGATACTAACTTGGGACGAACAAAGACAAACCTTAGAATGAGACTTAAGTTTGTCTTTGTTCATCCCAAGTTAGTCTCATTCTAAGGTTTGTCTAAGTTCGTCCTTAGAAAGAGACTAACTTGGGACGAACTTAGACAAAACTTAGTATGGGACTTAAGTTTGTCTTTGTTCGTCCCAAGTTTGTCTCGTTAGTCTCATTCTATGGTTTGTCTAAGTTCGTCCTTAGAAAGAGACTAACTTGGGACGAACTTAGACAAACCTTAGAATGAAACTTAAGTTTGTCTTTGTTCGTCCCAAGTTAGTCTCGTTAGTCTCTTTCTAAGGTTTGTCTAAGTTCGTCCTTAGAAAGAGACTAACTTGGTACGAACTTAGACAAACCTTAGAATGGGACTTAAGTTTGTCTTTGTTCGTCCCAAGTTAGTCTTGTTAGTCTCATTCTAAGGTTTGTCTAAGTTGTCCTTAGAAAGAGACTAACTTGGGACGAACTAAGACAAACCATAGAATGAGACTTAAGTTTGTCTTTGTTCGTCCCAAGTTAGTCTAGTTAGTCTCATTCTAAGGTTTGTCTATGTTCGTCCTTAGAAAGAGACTAACTTGGGACAAACTAAGACAAACCTTAGAATCAGACTTAAGTTTGTCTTTGTTCGTCCCAAGTTAGTCTCGTTACAAAGTTAGTCTCTTTCCATGGTTTGTCTACAAGTTAGTCTCGTTGAAGAAAAACTTTTTCTAGAGAGATATGCTCTGGTTTTTTTCTCGCCATATGTGAAGTTCTGGCTTTTCCGGCGTCTTATCCGGCGAGCTCCGCCTGATGGTGTTCCGACGGTTGGATCTGGAGCTGGCGTCGTCTCCTGCTTTGCTATCGTCGTCCGGCTTCGATTCTCAGAACTGAGATTCGCTTCGTCTGGTTCAGATTGGTAGCAGCTCTCTTCCGTCTCCGTTCTCAACCTCGGATCTGGTGTTCTTCGTCCAGCTCAGCTCAGTTGTGCTCTCAGATCCGTTTCTTTGTCCGGCTCAGATCTGGTGCTATCAGGCCGGTTCGCTCGCAGTTCTCAGATCTGGTTTCGTCTTCAATCTGGTTTCAGATCTGCTCGATTTCGTTCTCAGTTCAGATTTGCTCCTGCTCGGATCTGTCTCGGCTGTTAGGTCACGGCTGCTGTCACGACTGCCCTGTTCTCTTTGCTTTGCCACGGCTGCTCACGGCTGTTCAGATCTGATCGAAACTCAGATCTGTATTCAGCTCTTTTTGTGTTTGATGGCGAGTTTGTTGAAGATGCAACAGTCGCCGGATGCAATCAAGATGCAAGGATCGTATGCATCGGCAGTTAAGGGTGAGAACTCTCTTGCTCCGGTGGTGACGAATCCTAGATTGGTTCCTCGCTTCAAACCAATCGTTTTACCATCCCGTCAATACTCAACCGTAGATGGGAAGCCCTCTGTTCATTTCACAGCAGCTGAGTTCGAAGCAGGGGTAGCTCTCTTCAAACATTCGCTGGTTGCTAAATTCACCATGGGGAGGCCGACTATTGAGGTGATTCGGCAAGTTTTCAAGGAAAATTGGCCTATTAAAGGCAGAGCTACGGTCAGTGATATATGGGACTCTCGGCATTTGATTATAATATTAGATTCTGAGGAAGATGCTAATGCGGTCCTTACTTCTCCTCTCCGAAAGGTAGGGCATGCTATGTTTCGCCTATTTCGGTATTCCCCTGATTACAGTCCAAAGAAGGAATCTTCTACTACTACTAAGTGGGTCAGACTACCAGGTATTCATCCTGGTTTCGTTACTAGTAACTATGTGGCTGGTATTGTGAATACCTTTGGTTGTTTTCTTGATTTGGATGAGAGATCGAAGGCTTGTGCCACTCTTAGATATGTTAGAGCTTGTGTGGAGCTTGATGTTTGTATTCCTATTCCGGAGGAAGTTAGGATTTCTCTATCGGATGGGAGAGTGTTCTGGCAAAAAATTGAAGTGGAAGGCAATATGGCCTATTGTTCTTACTGTAAGGTTCATGGGCATGACTTATCGATGTGTAGGAAGAAACATGTCTCAAAAAGTGTTCCAAGGGAGCAGTTCAATATGCCTGTTATGAAGGAGCAGTTCAATATGCCTGTTATGAAGGAGCACATTCCCATAGAAAGTATTATCCAGAATAGTCCTGAAGTCCCAGGTGAGAATATGGACACTAGTAAGCAAGAAGAATGGGTGCAAGTCAAGAAGAAAAAGAGTGCAAGGAAAGTTCGTAAGAAGGACACTGTTAAAAGTGTCACTCTTGAGACACAAGTTGTTTCTTCTTGTGATATTAGTGTTGCATTGCCAAGTGAAGATGTTCAGGAGGAAACTCCTAATAATACTAAGTCGGCTGTGGAAGTTTCGAATGAAAAGGAGGTAGTGGTGGTATCTTTAGAGAATAAAGAGGATGTTAAAGATTTGAATATGGCTGATCCTACAACAGCTCCTATCATTAGTTCCCTCATGGACAACCTTGATGGGATTAAAAAGAGTTATGACAGCGTTCTCCCGGATGTTATCCTCACCAAGGAAACCAAGGCCAAATTCATGAAAGACTTAGCCCTAGCTCCTAGCACTCAAACTAAGCCTATTCTAATGTGTTCAAAGGATGTTGCGGTTTCGCCCAAATCGAACCGTAAGGTCACCTTCAGTGTTGACTAGATTAGGCCTCCTTTAGCGCGGTTTTGTTTGCTGTTTCGTTTTCTTTCTTGGGCTTTGTCCCTTAATAAAATAAGTTTGTTTTAAAAAAAAAGTTAGTCTCGTTACTCTCATTCTAAGGGTTGTCTAAGTTCGTCCTTAGAAAGAGAATAACTTGGGACGAACTTAGACACACCTTAGAATGAGACTTAAGTTTGTCTTTGTTCGTCCCAAGTTAGTCGCGTTAGTGTCATTCTAAGGTTTGTCTAAGTTCGTCCTTAGAAAGAGAATAACTTGGGACGAACTTAGACAAACCTTAGAATGAGACTTAAGTTTGTCTTTGTTTGTCACAAGTTAGTCTCATTCTAAGGTTTGTCTAAGTTCGTCGTTAGAAAGATACTAACTTGGGACGAACTAAGACAAACCTTAGAATGGGACTTAAGTTTGTCTTTGTTCATCCCAAGTTAGTCTCATTCTAAGGTTTGTCTAAGTTCGTCCTTAGAAAGAGAATAACTTGGGACGAACTTAGACAAACCTTAGAATGGGACTTAAGTTTGTCGTTGTTCGTCCCAAGTTAGTCTCGTTAGTCTCATTCTAAGGTTTGGCTAAGTTCATCCTTAGAAAGAGACTAACTTGGGACGAACTTAGGCAAACCTTAGAATGAGACTTAAGTTTGTCTTTGTTCGTCCCAAGTTAGTCTCGTTACTCTCATTCTAAGGGTTGTCTAAGTTCGTCCTTAGAAAGAGAATAACTTGGGACGAACTTAGACAAACCTTAGAATGAGACTTAAGTTTGTCTTTGTTCGTCCCAAGTTAGTCTCGTAGGTGTCATTCTGAGGTTTGTCTAAGTTCGTCCTTAGAAAGAGAATAACTTGGGACGAACTTAGACAAACCTTAGAATGAGACTTAAGTTTGTCTTTGTTTGTCCCAAGTTAGTCTCATTCTAAGGTTTGTCTAAGTTCGTCATTAGAAAGATACTAACTTGGGACGAACTAAGACAAACCTTAGAATGGGACTTAAGTTTGTCTTTGTTCATCCCAAGTTAGTCTCATTCTAAGGTTTGTCTAAGTTCGTCCTTAGAAAGAGAATAACTTGGGACGAACTTAGACAAACCTTAGAATGAGACTTAAGTTTGTCTTTGTTCGTCCCAAGTTAGTGTCATTCTAAGGTTTGTCTAAGTTTTTCCTTAGAAAGAGACTAACTTGGGACGAACTAAGACAAACCTTAGAATGGGACTTAAGTTTGTCGTTGTTCGTCCCAAGTTAGTCTCGTTAGTCTCATTCTAAGGTTTGTCTAAGTTCGTCCTTAGAAAGAGACTAACTTGGGACGAACTTAGACAAACCTTAGAATGGGACTTAAGTTTGTCTTTGTTCGTCCCAAGTTAGTCTCGTTAGTCTCATTCTAAGGTTTGTCTAAGATCATCCTAAGAAAGAGAATAACTTGGGACGAACTTAGACAAACCTTAGAATGAGACTTAAGTTTGTCTTTGTTCGTCGCAAGTTAGTCTCGTTAGTCTCATTTCTAAGGTTTGTCTAAGTTTGTCCTTAGAAAGAGAATAACTTGGGACGAACTTAGACAAACCTTAGAATGAGACTTAAGTTTGTCTTTGTTCATCCCAAGTTAGTGTCATTCTAAGGTTTGTCTAAGTTCGTCCTTAGAAAGAGACTAACTTGGGACGAACTAAGACAAACCTTAGAATGGGACTTAAGTTTGTCGTTGTTCGTCCCAAGTTAGTCTCGTTAGTCTCATTCTAAGGTTTGGCTAAGTTCGTCCTTAGAAAGAGACTAACTTGGGACGAACTTAGGCAAACCTTAGAATGAGACTTAAGTTTGTCTTTGTTCGTCCCAAGTTAGTCTCGTTACTCTCATTCTAAGGGTTGTCTAAGTTCGTCCTTAGAAAGAGAATAACTTGGGACGAACTTAGACAAACCTTAGAATGAGACTTAAGTTTGTCTTTGTTCGTCCCAAGTTAGTCTCGTTAGTGTCATTCTAAGGTTTGTCTAAGTTCGTCCTTAGAATAAGAATAACTTGGGACGAACTTAGACAAACCTTAGAATGAGACTTAAGTTTGTCTTTGTTTGTCCCAAGTTAGTCTCATTCTAAGGTTTGTCTAATTCGTCGTTAGAAAGATACTAACTTGGGACGAACTAAGACAAACCTTAGAATGGGACTTAAGTTTGTCTTTGTTCATTCCAAGTTAGTCTCATTCTAAGGTTTGTCTAAGTTCATCCTTAGAAAGAGAATAACTTGGGACGAACTTAGACAAACCTTAGAATGGGACTTAAGTTTGTCGTTGTTCGTCCCAAGTTAGTCTCGTTAGTCTCATTCTAAGGTTTGGCTAAGTTCGTCCTTAGAAAGAGACTAACTTTGGACGAACTTAGGCAAACCTTAGAATCAGACTTAAGTTTGTCTTTGTTCGTCCCAAGTTAGTCTCGTTACTCTCATTCTAAGGGTTGTCTAAGTTCGTCCTTAGAAAGAGAATAACTTGGGACAAAGTTAGACAAACCTTAGAATGAGACTTAAGTTTGTCTTTGTTCGTCCCAAGTTAGTCTCGTTAGTGTCATTCTAAGGTTTGTCTAAGTTCTTCCTTAGAAAGAGAATAACTTGGGACGAACTTAGACAAACCTTAGAATGAGACTTAAGTTTGTCTTTGTTTGTCCCAAGTTAGTCTCATTCTAAGGTTTGTCTAAGTTCGTCGTTAGAAAGATACTAACTTGGGACGAACTAAGACAAACCTTAGAATGGGACTTAAGTTTGTCTTTGTTCATCCCAAGTTAGTCTCATTCTAAGGTTTGTCTAAGTTCGTCCTTAGAAAGAGAATAACTTGGGACGAACTTAGACAAACCATAGAATGGGACTTAAGTTTGTCGTTGTTCGTCCCAAGTTAGTCTCGTTAGTCTCATTCTAAGGTTTTGCTAAGTTCGTCCTTAGAAAGAGACTAACTTGGGACGAACTTAGGCAAACCTTAGAATGAGACTTAAGTTTGTCTTTGTTCGTCCCAAGTTAGTCTCGTTACTCTCATTCTAAGGGTTGTCTAAGTTCGTCCTTAGAAAGAGAATAACTTTGCACGAACTTAGACAAACCTTAGAATGAGACTTAAGTTTGTCTTTGTTCGTCCCAAGTTAATCTCGTTAGTGTCATTCTAAGGTTTGTCTAAGTTCGTCCTTAGAAAGAGAATAACTTGGGACGAACTTAGACAAACCTTAGAATGAGACTTAAGTTTGTCGTTGTTTGTCCCAAGTTAGTCTCATTCTAAGGTTTGTCTAAGTTCGTCATTAGAAAGATACTAACTTGGGACGAACTAAGACAAACTTTAGAATGGGACTTAAGTTTGTCTTTGTTCATCCCAAGTTAGTCCCATTCTAAGGTTTGTCTAAGTTCGTCCTTAGAAAGAGAATAACTTGGGACGAACTTAGACAAACCTTAGAATGAGACTTAAGTTTGTCTTTGTTCGTCCCAAGTTAGTGTCATTCTAAGGTTTGTCTAAGTTTGTCCTTAGAAAGAGACTAACTTGGGACGAACTAAGACAAACCTTAGAATGGGACTTCAGTTTGTCGTTGTTCGTCCCTAGTTAGTCTCGTTAGTCTCATTCTAA